>CM032333.1:49709255-50309255 GCA_019022515.1 Quercus aquifolioides
TTAGCTGCGTGGCAAGACTTACAACAATTGTTCTGCTATACGTAAAGCTGTTGATTTTTTACTTAGAACACAAAAAGATGATGGTGGCTGGTCGGAGAGTCATCTTTCATGCCCAAAAAAGGTAGTGTTTTACCATGGATTTTGCTTTAAGCCTCTAAATTCTTTATCTTTTCATATTTAATATCTTTCTTTACATAAATTTGGTTCAATGAAGCTTTTGTAGATCAACGATTCAATTTAAAGAAATTTATATCTATTCTTGTTTTAAATGAGATTTTGTAGATGTTGTATAGATTCTTCCATCAAAATTAAAATAACAAATTCTCTATGCTTGGTCATAGATATATATACCTGTTGAAGGAAATCGATCAAATTTGGTACAAACTGCATGGGCAATGATGGGTCTTATTCATGCCAAACAGGTTAGTTTATGGTTTAAAAACATATATATTATGTTATCGTATGCTTTTCTTGAATAATTCTAAGAATAAAATTTTACTTGTAATAGGCTGAAAGAGACCCGACACCTCTTCACCGTGCAGCAAAGTTGATAATCAATTCCCAATTGGAAAATGGCGATTTTCCTCAACAAGTGTCTTTGTTTAACATAACTTCAAATAACAAATAGAAATATGAAAATTGACAAGACATAGATATCATTCTTCCATTATGGAACGTTGTTTTTTCCCTTGACTAATAATTTTACTTCCAATAATTTGTAATTAATCATTAATTACTTTGTTGTGGCAGGAAACCACAGTAGTCTACTTGAAAAATTGCATGTTGCACTATTCAGCATATAGAAATGTTTTCCCTGGGCTCTTGGAGAATACTGCAAGCATGTTCCATTGCCATCCAAAACTATGTAACTTAGAGTGTCATAGCGAGTTCTTAATTCTTTTACAATTATGTACCATTTAGCTTTCTATCTTATCCACCAGTACATTATATTTCTTCTATGACTAATAATGTCTGCATAGAAGTTTAAAATGGCCACCTAAATAAAATGGGAGTAAGGCCTACAATATTATATTGTACTAGCTTGTAACCCACACTTACCCAGAGAACCATTCAATAATTGTGATGATGAAATATTCATCTTGGTTTCACACTGAGCATTATGAATGGAAGTCACTCGACACAAAAATTTTAAAAACTAATTGGATAGATAGAATAAAATTAGACTGCAATTATGAATTTTGATTTGGTTTGAATTCTAAAATTGTACTTCAACTTTATGATACATGTGATTATATATATATATATATATATATATATTTCCCACTTTTAACAAATTAACAAAATCATAATCCGAACACACTAAAAACTATTGAAAAATAAGATTCAAAGAAATTTTGGCCTATTTTTCCTATTTTGTAGAATATGTATATATATATATATTTCTTTTCTTTTCTTTTTTGTAATTTGAGATGTTACTATCAGTTACAGTTTAGAGAATGCATTATTTGCTACAAAATGCAATATTAGCTGTAAAACTTACGCATAAGATTAATTTGTGCCTCGAGTTGTTGTTGTTTGTATTTACCACTTACTCATCATAAGCACCACATAAACAACACCAATTGAAAAAGCTTACTAAATGATAGTATGTTAAAATTAAAAAGCAAAAAAAAAAAAAAAAAACTTAAATTCCCAAAAAATATGAGTGAATAAATATTTACCATAATTGACACCCTAAAGATATGATTTATGAAGTCTATGGGTCTTTATAAAATCCAACTAACCAATATTCACAAAAAATTTATGAGGAGTTGATGGTTTTATCATGTTAATAGACTAAAGGGCAAAACTTAGATTGTCGTGTTCTTTAGGTTCTCCTTTTAAATTTCAACACCTATCTACTTTAAAAAATAAAGCTAACGGGTTGACTTATCTCTTTCTTTCTTTTTATTTTTCGTTGGATGCGTTAAAGTTAAAAAAAAAAAAAAAAAAAAAAAAAAAAAAAAAAAAAAAAAACCATTTAGAAGTGACCCTCCTATTCCTCTCTTTTCTCATCATCATAGGCTGGGCTCAACGATGATCTCTACAAGTGGTTAGGTTCACAACACACCCTCTCAAGTAAGCGCAAAGCCTCGGTAGTTTACGTGTTGTTTTTAAGGTTTTCCATCACGTGCCTTTTGAAGTCTCTGTCTTTGTGGCGTAATAATAAGATTAAAGGTAGGGATGGTGGTGGCAAATACAATGGGTTAGCTTTATGCAGTTTTGGTTGAGAACAAATAAGAAAAAAAATGTGAGAACTGGGTTTTACACCTCATAAGGATGCTTAACCTATTTTGTGTACTTACAGTTTGTGTACTTGAGATTTGTTCCTAATATTTGTGTACTGTAGGTAAGGTTTGGGTACCTAAGATTTGTGTCTTCTTCTAAGCTAATGGTGGAACAAGAGGGTTAGCAATTTATTTTTTTGAGAAACAAACACATGGTAGCTCTATTAATGCATCCACGAAAAAAAAAAAAAAAAGAAAAAAGAAAAAAAAGAAAAAAAAAAAGAAAAAGAAAAAAAAGTTAACAGTGGTTAGCTTTATTAGTAAAGTAGACAGGTGACTAAATTTAAAAAAGGAACCTAAGAAACAGGATTTAAGGTATTGTATCTAGGTTTTATTAAGGTTTTAACCAAAAAAAAGAACAAAAGCAACAAATTCCTTAACAACATTGTAAAAGGTGAATGATAGTGTAGAGAATAAAAATATAGAAAAGAAAAGAGAAAGGATTAACTTGGACAACATTATCTATTTTTTCATACATAAACATTCAAAAAAAAAGTTACAAAACCTATCAAAAGAACAAAAAAAAATATATAAAAAAGAAAAAAGTGAGGACTAACCATGATGGCGTTCTTGAATTTTCTATACAGCTAAATAAACAAATTCATAGGTTAAAAGGAACAACATGAGAAGTACCTATAATATACCAAAAATATAAAATAAAAAAAATAATTAGAAAAAGTTGAAGAGTTTATTTCATAAACACCACTAGCTCATGTAAGCTTCTTTCAATGAAGAATAGAATTCTATTGAGACCACAACTCCAATAGATGATCACAAATTCCATTTATATATATATATATATATATATATATTGCCAAGGTCCTTTACATGTCGTAGCCGTAGTGAAGAGTTCTCCAATCAAGAGCCAATGGTGGACGACTGAGTCGTTGACATCATTAAGGCACTTGGTTTGGAGGAACTCCTCAGGACCCCGGATAGAGAGATTGACCATGGCCTGATAACGGCCTTAGTGGAGTGATGGCGGCCTAAGACTCACACCTTCCACATGCCACATGGTGGGGTCACCATCACATTGCAGGATGTGGAGGTTCTTCTCGGGCTTCTTGTTGATGGCGAGGCTATAACAGGGAGCACGTAGAAAGAATGGGAGAATGTGTGCCAGGACTTCCTTGGCTTTCGACCTATAAATGATGAGAGAAAGCAACTTAACAGCCAGAGGATTCTCATCAAACGGCTTTTGGAGCAAGTTGCCGATCCATTGCCGCCTAATGCTGAAGAGGATCAGCTGTATAAGTATGCACAATGCTACATCCTAGCGCTATTGGGGGACACAATCTTCGTGGACAAATTTGGTGATAGGGTGCATCTAATGTGGGTGCAGTAGTTAGAAGACCTTCGCAACCCACGAAGGTACAGTTGGGGAAGTGCTTGCCTTGCATGGTTGTACCGAGAGTTATGCAAGGCGACAACGATGCAAGGCAAGCGATAAGAAAGCTAGTCAGATTGGCGGGTGCTTGCTATTGGTCTAGTATTGGGCATGGGCCAGGTTCCCATATTTGTGCCCGACAGTTGAGCATGGCCCGCCGATGGGAGCTAATGGTCCTCTAGTGCGTGGTCCACTATCCTTGAAGGAAGTCTCTACCTCATACACGTCATGTAACTTGAATTTATTTATTTATTTTAAAGGCTTCTAGGAATTATTTAAGTCAATATTAAACAATTTTAAACAGAGGTTCAATATATATGATTAGGTTAATATACTAATTTTGTGTCAAATTTCCTAAATTATATGATTAGGTTAATATATATGCTACTTATTCTTAATTTTATTTATTTTATAGGTATATAAAAGCTACTTAGTTAACCAAGTGTCAGTTTACTAGATTAAATATCTTATTAGAAAACATACTCTAAATGCAGCATAACAAAGTATGTTTGTAATGATTAGTTGAAAACCGAGTGGGTGGGCTAAGGTTATAAATACTTTATTTAAAATTACTGTGTACATTAACCAAGCTCTACCCAACAACATGTTATAGTTAGAAGTAATGACTATGATTTGGAACTTAGAGAGTCTATATCCAAATTGTTTCCTACAGCTTCATTACATTAACTTGACCATCCATAGATTGATTACATTATAGTTTTAATCATATGATTTTCTCAGTGGGAAAGTTGTACAAAGTTAATGATCCCTTGTTCTTGATTGTAGGTGGTTGTGGGTCCCAAACAAGAAAAACAGGCCTGCCCACGTCTTCCTGAAAAGGTATCGCGAGTAAATAGCTTCAATGTTGCCAAGCCAGGTATGAAAATGCCTTGTTTAACATGTTTCGGAACAAGATATATGTTTGGTAAACTTTGAAATATAAATGTTTCTGCCTAATGTGTTGCGTACTTGTTTTTTGGCTATTGTAGGTGGTGTGGCAACCGTATGAAGATGAATTAGAGGACCTTCCACTGTGGTGCGTTGTAGCGAGGGCCGTCTAGACAGCAACGGTGCCACTTGTATGTTTCCACCTAGTAGAGAAACATACATCGGATCATGTCGTTCGTCAATTTAGGATGATCCAAGAAATTCCCCGTGATGTTGACAATGATATAGTGCTTCATGCCATTGATTTGAGGGGGAAGGTCGGTGTTGATTGGATGCAGAAACATGCTAGGCATATCAGGGAGTGGGGTAATCGCCTTCAACGGTGTTGTGAAGCAGCAATGCTTGGTGATATGCCTCCATAGCATAAGTACTTAGACTGGTTCACAAGAGTAACTCGGAGGTTCATCGATCTCCCTAGTGCTAAATTGATTCTAATGGTAACTTCTCCATGTCTTTTACATCTTACCATACTTCTTAGCATGAAATCACTGTTTAAAGAACATGATATATGTGGTCCAATGCCTTCTTAGCATCAAACCTCCCATTTAAAGCTGATGTCTGCTTAAGATTCCTTATAGAGAACTTTGTTGATTTACCTTATAGAGAACTTTGTTGATTTAAAAATCTAATTTGAGATGCTCTAAAGTCATATTTCCTATTTCAGCCTTTAGAGTTATGGTATACATTCTTCTTTCCATTTTTATTATTTTTAATTTTCTGTTATTTGAATTTTTAATTAGCATTTTTGTCTAATCTATTCGCTAGCTACATCTTTAATAGAAAAGATAATTTAAATTTAGTCAAATGTAACACTTGGTCTCCCTATAATTTGCAATTATTACTAGCAGAACCAATTCAGAACCAACATTTATTTTATTATCGATTGGAATTGTTGATTTGGTATTGCATTACTAATATACTTGGTTTTTCCATGTGTAGATTGAAGAACATTACTAATGTGCTGAAGGCAGTGCAGGAGATTGGCCGTGTACAACCTTCTATCCTTGAGGCCCCGAATGAGGAGGCAGCTACTCCTACAGTAGTGGCTACTTAGAGGCCAAGCATTACTGCAAGCCGAAGCACGAGCACAGCTTCTACCGGATGTCGCTCTCGTCTGCCTATTGCTACCCCTTGGGTTGTCCCTACCCCCGATCCCTCTCCATCCACCCCACATCCATCCCCTAGCCCCACCATCCCTTCACCCACCCTACATCTATGTCCTGGGTCTGACATCCATCCACCCACCCCACGGTCATTTCCTGAGCTGTCACTCATTCCATCCTTTGACCTGGGTATTGATCCAACCCCTCTTGACATGCAGCAGGAGCCACCCTCCCACAGTACATCTACTGGCCCTTCTTCAGGCATCGACCCACCTCATGTTCAGGCTGAGGAGGTTGTTGGGTTACCTACAGTGCCAGAAGGTTGGCCAAAACCCATTTCAAAGACACCTCCTTGTGGGACAGAGGGGCACAAACATGGACACAAAGCTGGGCTCGAAGCATTTGACGAAGGACATGCAAGACCTTCTCTTCATTATATGAGACAACGTATGGTTCAAAAAATGTAACTCAAATGATACCTTATTCCTTTGTAAGAGTGAAGTGGAGGATGAGGTTGTGGGTTTAACATCCACTGGTTGCATGAATAACTTACCAATAATAATAATAATAAAATCTAGTGAAACAACATACCTTATTCCCAGTGGTATTCCTTTTTTCATATTTCAATTTGGTGTTGAATACTTTGTATGTTGTTTTTATTTTCAATATGGTTTTAACGTACATTATTGGAACTAGGTGAATGATACAGTTGGGACATTAGCTGGAGCTTGGTATTCCAACAAAGATGTTGTTGATGCTGTTATCTTGGTTAGTATTATTGAATTGATTAATTGCTTTCTTTTTTTGCCAGTAGCTTCCTTCCTTCTATCTTATGATCTGCATCTGGCTCTGCAGAGTTTACAGCGTATGTTGTTGTGCTTATTCATATTGAAATATGGCTTCATTGCACCCTATTCTTGGGTTTGTGTTTGTGTGTATTAAAAAAGATGCTACATGCTGTCACTAATATATTGTTTGTTCAATTCAGCCTGGAACTTTCCAAATATCTGATGCAGAGAGATTGCTTTCCTTTATTTGATAACTGCTTGGCAGAAGAAAATTTGGGAGTTTCAGGGTTTTGGTTGCTAAAAGAAAGTGGTTGATTTGGGGTTGTAAGGAAGAAAAAAGAGAGGTTTTTATGGTGTTCAGGGGCTGTATGAACAGTACCACAAGAGAGAGTTATTATTGTTCTCTTTTTTTTTTTTTTTTTTGGCACCAATTTCCTTTCCTTTTCCCTAGCTTGTGTAGGTAATTGTTTGTTATTTATATGTAGCCAGAGCAATTCAGGTCAAGGGCTCAAATGTGATGATAACCTTCCTAAAGTTAATTTGCCACAACATACTAATGCACATGATAATTTCTTAAGCCAAAAGTAGTTAGATCAAATGGTTTGGGCTGTTTTTTTTTGGTAAGTAATAAATTTTAATTGAGAAAAATGGAAATTTTTATGCACACTGGGAATGCACATAAAATACTCCTAAAAGGTACAAATTACCAACATTGGGTACAAAGACGCAGTGAATCAATAAAATCTGAAACAGAATTTGAGTCATTAGTGCCTGATGTGGGATCACTCAAACAAATCTCTTAAGAAACCAGGTTTCAATTCTAGAATAGTTGACCTCCTTGTCATTAAAGGTTTGGTTATTCCTGTCCCTCCATATTGTTCACATTAAACAAAGAGGGGCAATCTTCCACACAAAGAACTTCTATAATTACGTAGAAAATATATGTAAGTAATAGATTGGATATCTATATATGTTGATTGAATTCTTTGCTTGTGAAATAAAGAAACAAAAGGGAAATTTGTGCACAGTATCTTCGTTTATGATTCATAGCTACTTTTCTGATGTTTAATTAATTCCTTTTCCTTAATGCCATATATAAGTTTTTTAATTATGCTAAATTTTTTATGCCATCATTCATTTAATTTTCTTCTCTATCTTGCTCAGGTGTTGGGGGGTTTTGTTGCATCAAATTATGTTACTGAAAGAAAACGGGCGAATGCTCAAGATGGTACTCAGATTCCTATTTCAATTGTTTATCACAAGGATCTAGTGAAACTTGATGGGTCAGATCCATTGCTACTTGATGGCTATGGTTCTTATGAGGTAATAAAAGATTTGATCATTAACTTGTAAATATTGGCATTATCGGGGATTTATATGCTTTTGGTACCATAGTGATTATGGAAAAAAGGCTACTGATTCTTTTTATGTAATATTTTAACAAAATATGATTTTCAAAGATCAAAGTAGTTTTTTTTGCTACATAAAAAGGGTGAAATGGAGCTTGCAGCTGTCAGAACCCTACTTGGGCATGATGAGAATAGTTCCTTTTCCCACTGAAGAACCAATGCCAAAGATGTCTAGACAGTAAAGGACCTGTAGGCTATAGCCTAACCTTAGTCCTACCCCTTGAAGGTTTGAATTTAGGACCTATCCCATTCCACGACCATAACCACTGGGGGGTAGATCAAAGTTGTTTTTGAACATTGTGTGTGTGTGTATAGGTCACTGCTTCCCAATCATGGTAAATAATGCATTAGTCAATTGATACTTTCAGAAGCCTGCATTATGTACTTGACCATTATTTTTTATAATTTTGTTTCATGCTGATATGTTTATCAATTGGACTGATCATTTTAGTTATGTGCATGCAAATTGATCTAGATGCAATATCCTTCCATTGGTTTCTCTTGTTTTCCAATTGCACTCAATTGTTTCACATAAAATCTCTCAATAATCCAGAACCACTTCTTCTGAATAGATATGCATAGATCCCTGTTTCAACGTATCATGCCTGTCTGTGTTAGATCTGTTAGGATTGGTGCCCTTAAATCCTATTGTAAGATGCTATGTATGATATTAAGTGTGACATTGTGTTTGACATTATGTATGACTTAATATTATGTTTAATAAATTTGTTTTATTATTATCTGAAATAATGGTAACATGAATATTCAGACATTATCATATAGTCCATGAGATGCATAGTATGTGATTTATGTGAAGAGTCACAGAAGATATAAATCACAAGTTCTTTGTAAACTCAGAATTATAATTCGTAGTCGGTGATGAAATTGGGCATTTCATCTGCGAAGACTATAACATATCAACCATGATGATTTGTCTTGATCATGGAAGTGGAGACTTCTGGTTGATGTGTTAATATGTTTTAAGAGTTAAGACATATTGAACTGGACCGCTGTGAGGTTTATTATTCTCCTAAAGACTGTCAAATGAATAATAAATCTCATGACTTACATTTGCATGAACTTAATCCTGAGAGAATAATGGACCTGATCATGAGGTGTAGGTTGCTTTGATATATCAGGAGTGAGATCTATAGTTATGGTCAAAACCTCAGTATGTTGGGCAGCCACATTTAGTGTTGATGGAACATGTATTCTCAAGATGGAATTCATAGTCTCTTAACAGAGATATAAAGTATTCCCTTGAGATAAGTTTAATGAGTTTGTTATTCAGAGAGTTAGGCCTAACCACTTTAGTAAGACTAAAGTATATATTTATGGAATTGGATTTCATAAATATATAATGAATAACATTAAAGGATTAAACCGGGTACTCAATGATTAAGATGTAGTAATTTACAAAGTGGCAGTCTACATTAATGACTTTGTATTACTACGAATATTTTATGAAGGGGTTGCATGTATAATAAAGTCTTGGGATATAATTTATAGATAAGACCTAGAGTGCAACTATTTTTATATAGTGGTATTAAAAATAGTTAATGGTAACTTTGGACTTGTCAAGAGTTGACAGAAAAGCCCAAGGCCCATTGGAGCTAATGTCTTATTGGTCCCTTTTGGTCCCACTCCAAGCCACACACTTAAGCCCAATTGGTAAAGCCCAAAAGGCCAGCCCAATTAGATAAATTGGTTAGATACAAAGGGAAAAATGTACAGAAAAATATGGGTAAGAAAAACATCATGAAAATGGTGTGCATGTGAGTTTTTGTCACTCACAAGTCATCCCTTTGTTACCAATCGAGAGACCACACATCTTGGGCGTTAGTGGAATTGGAGTGAAGATTAAAAGTAGTCCCTAGTGCTTCAATCTTTGTTTTGAAATTCACCGCTTCAAGGTACGATCTCTTGATTCTCTAATTCTGGAATTTACTTTGTACATGTTATCAATATCGAATGAAGTAGATCCGTTTAAAACTTATTTTCCGCTGCATTTATCTTTATAACCATCAAGATCATGGTTTTGTTTATGCAATAGCTCATATCCGTGGAGGGGGTGAAATGGGGAGGCAGTGGTATGAGAATGGAAAGTTGTTTAAGAAAAAAAATACTTTAATTGATTTTGTACGTTTTTAGACCCCTTAAATACAAACAGATTAAACTAGTTATTTAACCAAGTAATTAACTTAGGTAAATTATGCAGATCTAGGTTAACACAGATAAATAATATCATTGAAACAGTGTGGAAAATAAATAACACAACGATATGATAACCTAGGAAAACCAAATTGGTAAAAAACTTGGGGAGGATTTAACCTAGCTATCCTCAAGGTAAAACAGATCCACTATGAAAGAATTGAAGTTTTACAATAGCGACTTAGATCACTAACATCCTATTGCTACCTCGAGTAGAAAACTTATTACCATGACCACGTGACAGCTCCGAGTCCACGGACTACTTCTTTCTTGGATTCACAGCAACCACAAGTACACCACTTGTGTTTCTCTTTAACCTCTTTGTGTAGCAACTAAAACGATCATCAAGCTTCTGACATCAATCTTAATCTTGATAAACCTAAGTATGTATGAAGGCAAACACCTCTAGATCTCACAAGAGATTCATACACATAGCATAAACAACAACAGTAAAACGTGGCTAGGGATTTTCCTTTTATACTTAAGGCAAAACATAAAACCCTACACGTCATACGGGCTTGGGCGGAGTTGGAAAATTCTGCAGAAAAACAATCTGCACAAGCTTCGATCGATCGAGCCTTGCAAATTTACATAATAAATCCTATAGTGCACTCGATTCCAACTTTACATATAAACACACTTTGAGCAAGTCTAAAACAAGACTAAATGTTTTGATCATGGTTTGCCAACATTACATAATGAAGTTCTTATACATTTAAAACTAAACTCTTAGAACTTAACAAACTCCCCCTTTGGCAATCCGTGACAAAACACATAATTAAAAAAAATGCCCAAAGTTACAAAAACAGCCCAACCAAAAACAATTCAACCTAACTACTATCTATCAGTTGCAAGTGTAGACAACAACACGACTGTTAGGACATATATGTTTTAACTTGTTTAAGAATATATGTCACTTAATTATGTAAATTGGCTAATCCTTTGACAAAACGCACTCTACTTGTAATTGGGTAGTTCTAGGTGTTTTTAATACTTCAAGAAACAATGTTTCAAGGTCAAGTGTTGAAGTCATCAAGTCTGTCCAAGAGAAAGCAAGTTGAAGTGCAGAATTTTTAAAGCTCGACACCTCTCGATAGCTACCTGGACACCTGCTATCTGTCGAGATTTAAAAAGTCAGAATTCCAAATCTGATTTTCTTGGGATCCGTGAATATGTTTTTGGGACTTCTTTTCTTCTAACCCTAAACATATAAAAGGATTATTTTAAGAGCCGTTTTGGGTGACACAAGTTGTATTATCATTGAGCAATCTCTATTTATGCAAATTGTGCTCAACAGACGAAGTTCTTGACCTAGTTCATCCTTCATCAAGAAGTTGCTGTGTCTTTGCACCATAGGGTTTTGTAACCAAGCATCTTCCTGCTATTCATCACGTGGATGAACTGAAGAACTTTGCAGCCAACCATTCTTCCTCAAGTTGGTGTTCTGAAGTCGCGTACTGGGATCCGCGCATTGGTTAGTCACGTACTTGGGAGCCGTGCATCAAAGGTGGAAATTGTCACTACAGATCAAGTCCAATTGGGTATTGGGGTAAGGGTTCAACTGTAGGTTGGTAAGGTACTTGGGATTCCTTTCTTGTAACCGCTTGATTTGATAATAGTGGAGTTTCGGGAGTGGTGACCTGAAAATCACCCGGTGGGGTTTTTGCCGTTAGGGTTTTTCCCCATTCGTAAACAAATCACCGTGTTATTTATTTTCTGCTGCATATTTAGTATTTGGTGATTTGTTTGTGCTTCCACGCAATTGCATGCTTAATTGATTAATTAAACAACTTGGCTAATTAATTAATTAATTAGGGTTTATCACAAAGGGTCATTCAGATTGTGACCTAACAAGGACTGAATCAACATGTATATTACTATAACACTTTACAAACACATAAACGCATGTGTGGAAAATACAAGTAAAACAAAATAAATTCTTGATTTCACATAACATAATATAAAATATATATATCATGAATAACCTCATAAATATAAATCAATAATCAATGTAGCACAATGTGAAACAAGAAACAGAAATAAGAACATAATGTCTCCCCCTATCATATAGAACTCATAAAAAATAAAGACATCAAAACAAATACATCGTGAGCCAAAAAAAAAATAAGTACAAAGTGAAGCACTTAGATACAATCTAAAGCTCTAAAGCTCCAAAACAACAAAAATCTTCCCTTATCTCCATCCATATGTACTCCCCCCTTTTTGTGACGAATTGCCAAAGGGTAATCAAGACTCATCATCATAAGGAGGTGGCAGAGGTGACCGTCGAAAACTTGCCAACTCTGCAGGCAAAGCCTGAAGCTCCATGAGAACGTCCACCAAAAGCTGATCATGAGCCGCCTGAACGGTCATGATAGTGTCCAACATATGACGAATGCTCGAATCATCTGAAGTAGAAGGTGGAGGATTAGCAGTAGCAGTCGGATCAACAAACATATCAGCAGCCGGATCACCTGAAGAAGGAGGAGGAGAAGGAGGTGCAACACCCGAAGAAGACTCAACTCTAGGGAGTTTAGAGCTAGCTCGCATTTGAGCAGCCCTCTGCCTAAGGAAGGTGGCACCTATAGGAGCTATAATATGAACAGGCTCAGACGCAATAAAGTCCTCTAAACCTAAATGCAACAAAATCCGATGAATAAAAACTGGAAAGAAAAGAGCATGAGCAGAAGAACTACTCCTTTGAACCTCAACCAAGGAATGAATGAAAAGATGAGGAAAACTCATAGGAGCATCTGTGACAAGGGCATACAAAAATGCACATCTCTCAATAGGAATAGCATGCAAATGAGAGATGGGCCAAATTGAATGGGAAGAAATCCAGAAAAAGAGATAAAGAATCTCAGTATACTCGTGAGAAGTGATCTGAGGATCAAAACCCCACTGGATAAAAGTCCCAGTAAGATATGATATAATGTCATCAAGTGGAGAAGACTCATCATAAGGGTAGACAGGATGCTAGACCTTAGGCACCCCAAGAGCAGAGGCCACTACTATAAGAGTAATGGTATACTCTTCACCCCGTATCCAACTCTTCACAAACTGAGTGTTGGAATCATTGGAGTGGACAGAAAGGTTCGAGTAGAACTCTCTAATCAAGGTAGCTGGAGGAGGATGATCAATATCCACCGAAGGCAACTAGCCCCTACACTCAAAGTTTCTCCTAATCTTTGGGTCAAGCTTATCTAAAACTACTTTTCTCTCAGCCCACACAGATCTAAGAAGGTTCAACTTCTCATAAGTCTCCTGCTTTTTCTCACTCAGAAACCTTTCACTATCAAAAGAAGGACCAGAAGTGGAGGTGGATGTCCTATGGGCTCTAGTCTTCCTAACCATGATGCTAAGGTTGGAATAGGACAGACAAAAAAGAGATAAAGAATAAAAAAAAGAAAACCAAAGGTTAGACTGCATCAGACACAGTTAGAGCAAAAACAATATAGAAAATAACAATATATATGATGCATGAATAGTATTAACACATGATGCATGCTTTAATGCATTGAGAATAGTCCAATTACACTTTAGAAACACAAAATTGGCTTGAACATAGAGTTTATACCAAAAACCCCAAATTTTGAAAACCCACTTTCAAAAATCCCAACAAATTGACCAAATTATCATACACAAGTTAGATAACAGTATGTAATGATAAGATTAATCAAGAACACAAGCCAATTTCATCAATTTTGCTTTAATTGAACAAAATCCCCAAATCGGGTAGTTTCAAGCCCTAGAAATTTTAATTTTTCCCAATTCATCAAATTGATCAAATTAAACCACCAAGATCATGTTAATATCATCCAACAATAAAAAATCATTGATCAATTTTAAAAGAAATCATCGAAAACACCCCCAAAATTTATGAAGTCCGAAAATTTCCTTTAAATGTATAAATAAAATGCATGAGTATGAGATGAAAAGTTTTTCAAAATCCCTTGAATTTAACCTAGATTTTCCAAAAACAATATTTTCAATCAATTTGTCCCCAATTCTCAAACATTAAACATATTTTGCATTAAAATTAAGAGACTTTTAATCTTGGATGGCCACAACAAGATCACACACAATATTATGTACCAAGTTTAGCAAAGAGTAACTTGTGTAATGTGTGCAACTAGCAAAAGATTGAAATACATGTGAGGTGATAAGTAAATAGTGATCAATCACAATTTCTACAAAATTCATCACATAAGTTCGAAAGTGACTATCACCTAACGAGTTACATCATATAACTCTCACATCTCCTAGAATAAAAGCTTGCAATCATGTAAGTTTCTTGATTTGCCTCATAATGTACACACCAATTTTATTTGATTTGAAATTTATTCAGATAGCCAAGATAATGTACACACCAATTTTATTTCAATTTGAATTTTATTATAAGCTGAGGTTACACCTTATGTTCTTTTTGTGCATGTGCTACACTTTCTCGAGTACAAAATCTTATGATATGCACTAAGGTGTTCATGATTAGCTAGTAAATAGTGGTGAGATAGTTATTTATGCATTTCTCTTAGGATTTTTTAGTCCTTACAATCAAAAGCATGTGACTTCAAGATCAAAATCATGTGATCAAAAACTATAAACAATTCCCACACAATATTCACTACAAAGCTCAAACTAGTAAAATACAATAAAATAAGCTCATCCAAGCTAAACAAGGTACATAAACATGTTATGTAAAGATAAGATGGCCAACCTTGATTTCAAATCCAAGAAAAATAATGCAAAACACATTTTTCTTCCCTTTTCCACCTTTTTTTTTTTTTGTTTTTATTTATTTATTTATTTTGAAAAGAATAACAAAAACAACCTAGTATGAGATGCATGAATGTTATGCAATGCAAATCTTAGGAAAAAAAAGAAAGAAAACAAAAGCAACAAAGAGGAATGGTCACAAAGAATAGAACAATGAAGCACAAGGACCATGTCAAAAAGACTCAATTAGATCGAGCCTTTTGCATCCAAAACATTTTAGATGCAACTCTTGCATTGGAGTTATTATTCATATTAGAATGCTGAGCAACTCTAGGATTGGAATAAAGGTTTAAAGCCTTTACCAATCCACCAATAAGTACCATGGGATCTTGTGCTTAAGGCACATGTACTTTTGGCTTATTTGCTCGCTTAGCAGCTTGCAACTTGAAACAGTTTGGACGAATATGCCCAGACTTTCCACAAAAATGGCAAACCCATGTAGGTCTATCATGCACCTTGTCCTTAGGAGGGTTAGGAGTGTTAGGTTTAGACTCTTGAAGATCAACCCTAATCTTCCTAGGAGGAGTAACTTCTGCTGGTTTGACAATCTCACTCACGGGTGGCTCAGAAGAAGAAACAAAGTTTGTGGAATGATTCTTAGTCAAAGAGATGTTGTCTTCAAAACCTAGACTAGTCTTGTCTAAGCAAGACTTCTGAATACTCAACATGTGTTCAAGTTTAGAACTAGTAGACCTACTTATTTGTTCTCTAGCAACAGATAATTCAAGTTCTAAATTCTTAACTTTATCAAGCAACAACATGTTCTTAGTCTTCACCTTATCAAGCAATTTCTAACTTCTTCTTAGCAATTTTATGTAAGCCTAAATCAATATTCATAGCATCCTTTGCAGCAACCTTGCAACGCTTATTATAGGCTTCTTGTAAATCAGCATTCTCAGAGAGTTCCCCATCAAAAAGGTTCTTATCAGCCGCAACACTTTCATCAACTACAGCAATAGCTGTGAAAGTAATGAAGTTTCCATCCTTATCACTACCAGACTCATTGTCAGAAATTCATCATCACTAAGGGTTGCAGCCATAGCCTTACCCTTTGATCTCAAGAATGTAAGACATTCTGATTTCACATGACCATACCCTTGATAACCAAAATATTGTTGACCCATAGAATTATTAAAGGTTTGACCAACTTTCTCTTTAGGTTTTTCATTATTGTTCGCCTTAGTGGGTTCATTCCTCCTAAAATTTCTAGGTTCAACATTGTTTTTACCTCTTGCCCTTATGTTATTGTTCCTAATAAAATTTCTAAAGTTCTTGGCAAGGTAAGCAATCTCTGTAGCAGAGAGTTCGTCATCAAATCCATTCCCATCAACATCAACAACAAACTTAAGAGCTATTGATTTGGATTTGCTTGTCTTAGGTAGGTTTAACTCATAGGATTGAAGAGATCCTACAAGTTCATCAATAGGGATGGAGTCCACATCCTTGCTTTCAGTTATGGCAGTCACTTTGGGTCTAAAGTTCTCAGTCAAAGATCTAAGTATCTTCCTAACAATTTTAGGTTGATCATAGATTTCACCCAAATTATAAGCAGAATTAAAAATATAATTCAATTTAGCATAGAATTCATCAAAACATTCCTCACCAGACATTCAAATACTTTCAAATCTAGAAGTTAACTACTGTAGTTTGTTAATCTTAACTGCCTTTGTGCCTTCATGCACAATTTGGAGAATATTCCATGTAGTATGAGCAACCTCATTATTAGAGATTCTCTTGAATTCCTCCATAGAAACAACATTAAAAATAGCATTCATGGCTTTGCTATTAAAAGCGGCTGCTTCTTTCTAAGAAGTTTGCTACTCACTAACTGGAATAGTGGGCTTCTCCCATCCATATTCAACGGAGTTTAAAACTCTCTCATCAATAGATTTCAGGAATGCTTTCATCCTTACTTTCCAGTATGCATAGTTATTCCCATCAAGTGAGGTGGGATCACAAGAGAGTGACCGTATTCCATGACAACAGGGGTCAAGAATCAACTCTTAGATCAAAGGATCTAAATGCTAGAGCTAACCCGCTCTGATACTACTTGTACGTTTTTAGACCCCTTAAACACAAACAAATTAACCTAGTTATTTAACCAAGTAATTAACTTAGGTAAATTATGCAGATCTAGGTTAACACAGATAAATCATATCATTGAAACAGTGCGGAAAATAAATAACACAACGATATGATAACCCAAGAAAACCAAAGCGGTAAAAAACTAGGGGAGGATTTAATCTAGCAATCCTCAAGGTAAAATAGATCCACTATGAAAGAATTGAAGTTTTACAATAACGACTTAGACCACTAACATCCTATTGCTACCTCGAGTAGAAAACTTACTACCACAACCATGTGACAGCTCTGAGTCCATAGTCTACTTCTTTCTTGGATTCACAACAACCACAAGTACACCACTTGTGTTTCTCTGTAAGCTCTTTATGCAACGACTGAAACGATCATCAAACTCTTGACATCAATCTCAATCTTGATAACCCTAAGTATGTATGAAGGTAAACACCTCTAGATCTCACAAGAGATTCATACACACAACATAAACAACAGTAAAACGTGGCTAGAGTTTTTCCTTTTATACTTAAGGCAAAACATAAAACCCTACACGTCATACGGGCTTGGGCTGAGCTGGAAAATTCTGCAGAAAAACAATTTGCACAACCTTCGATCGATCGAGTCTAATTTTTGATCGATCGAGCCTTGTAGAAAGTCAATAGTAATTTTCTGCAATTACTTAATTCCAATTTTACATACAAATACTTTGAGCAAGTCTAAAATAAGACTAAACATTTTGATCATGGTTTGCTAATATTACATAATGAAGTTCTAATACATTTAAACCTAAAGTCTTAGAACCTAACACTTTGTTTAGCTCATATGTGAGAGGAGAGAAAAGGCAGAAGAAAAGTGTATGATTAAATGAAAATTAAAGTGTACAAGGAAGCCTTTTTTAGTCATGGTGCTGCAGCACACAGAACCTCAGTTCAGTTTGGAAGGAATTCAGTTCCATAGAAGCCTTGGCAATTAATCATCAAAGTGGTTGGGGTAAGAGCTAAGAAGCTTCACCGAGCTGGTTTTGCCTATGAAGCCAGAAATCTACTAGGGGAGGTGATTTTGCAAAGGGTGTCTAGCTTTACAGAGAAAGTGGGCGCTCTTTTAATCTTGGAAGCAATGGTTACAGTTGTTATAAAGGCTAAGGGATTGGGTTACAACTTTATTTTGTTACTCAGTGATAGTTGGAGACCCGTGTTCGTTTCTAATAGGAAATGTAGACCAGACTGGCAAGAGAAGGTTTTGGTGGAGGATGGATGTAGTATAACTCAAACAGGTCTAGTCTATCACTCCATATGTGTCCCTAAGGTTGTGATAGGTAATGTTAGCTTTCTAGCTAAGCCGACCACTGAGATGCCAATCGACCATTGTATGTTCTGAACTCTTTTGTATTTTTCTGATCTATCAAAAAAAAAAAGTTACAAGCCATGCTCTATCCAGCGTCATTTTCACCACCACAAACAATACCTTCTTCCTTATTTTTTTAACTATTATCTTATTCTATTATTCACTTTTTAATGAGACAAAAGTTTTAGTATTAGTTAGTTAAGTTACTTTTAAAATATAAACTAAATAAGTAGAGAGAAAGAGAACAAAAAGGTCAAAATTAAATAATAACTATGATAAGTCATTTTTACAACGTGTCTGTAAAGTTGTGATTTACAACTATGTGTTTTGTTGGTTTTTATTCCGTGCCAAATTTGATTGTAATTTCATTCAATCTTTTGTACCCTGTATTTAATGTGGGATTTGATTGTAAGGGTTGTGTGATAGAGAGAGAGAGTGTGTGTGAAGACTCAAGCACTTGAAGATTGAGGAGTTCTTGCGGATATATCGCGACTAAGCATCCCACGAAGTGAGCGATGCGCCCTGTACATGACTGGAAAGCAAAGAGTTAGGACAGATGGCGACAGCTGTGTTTTGCGAGTATCTCGCGGGTAAGGTCTTCCCGCGAGACACTTGCGAGACATTCTGTTTTGCCAGGCTGTGCTATCTGATACACACTTTCTGTGCCCACGCTATATATACTCACATTACCCACAAATGTTGAGGAGTGCTTTAGAGAGAAAACCCTAGCCAAACACCTTGAGAGTTAGAGATTGTTATACCCACAATCCTCTACACATTTGCTTGTGGAATTTCCTCAACTCCTACCTCTCCATTTCCATACCATTGAGAGGTTGATACCCAAACACTTACCACACCCTTTCAGAGTGTAAAGTGAGGTTTTGGTGCTTTTGGGAAGTATTGGAAGAAGCCAAGGATGGTAGATGCAACATGGAGCTTGTTACAGGATCCGGAGAGCTAGACAAGACACAGTTCCGAGAAGCCTTGTTGGAGTAGGAGCATGGAGGGCTTAGGTACATCGGGTAGATTAGGCTTGGAGGGTTTCTTACTCACCCATGTATCCCAACTGATTGTCTAGTGGATCGATTATCGCTTGGAGGGCGGCGGAGAGGTTTTTCGCTGAGTTTTTCGGCTTCCTCTTCGATAACACATCGGCATGTAATCTTGTGTTTGCATCTTTCTTCCCTACTCTTTTTCATTCCATTTTACTGCTGTGTTGCTATGATTATGGATTAGAGTAGCTTGTTTGTTTATCCGCTCGCATTTACACTATTCCGCACTTAGTATTAAGTTAGCGTAAAATCTATCGAGCCGTAACTTTAATTTGGGGGTCTAAATAGCTCTTGTGTTTTCAACACATTTTCGAGCTTTCAGTGTCAATTTAATTAATTCAGTGAATCACTTTTTTTTATTATTTATAAAATGGATGGATAAATAAAAATAAAATAATAAAATAAGTGTTATGAGTTCGCTTTTTAAATATGTAATCTTTATTAATTTAATTGATTACTTAATCTATATATATAAAACCAAAGCTTTGACTTCTCCCACAAGAAAAAAGAAGGATGTATACCCATGAAAAGAAAAATGGCCAGCATTACTACACTAGATGGGATGAAATCTACGAAGGCATTATTTGCTTTACCAATTCTATTTTTATTTATTAGGGTAGGCTATCATCTCACAGTGCCACAAATGGAATCTTTAAGTCTCAAACAACCTTTGTAAATTTTAAGATTACATGATGATAGATCAAAGTGGAAGGCCATGAAGGTTATCTCTGGCCTTTCAAGTATAGGTTTTTATTTTTTAGGATGCTTTTCAAAGCATATACTTGGTTATGTTATGGTGAAAGCTCAAAACTGTGTTGAAAACACAAGATCTATTTAGACCTCCAAATTAAAGTTATGGCTCGATTGATTTTACACTAACTTAATACTAAGTGCGGAATAGTGTAAAAGCGAGCGGATAAATAAACAAGCTACTATAATCCATAATTATAGCAACACAATAGTAAAATAGAATGTAAAAGAGTAGGGAAGAAAGATGCAAACACAAGATAACAGGCCGATGTGTTATCGAAGAGGAAACCGAAGAACTTGGCGAAAAACCTCTCCGCCGCCCTCCAAGCGAAAATCGATCCACTAGACAATCAGTTGGGATACATGGGTTAGCAAGAGACCCTCCAAGCCTAATCTACCCAATGTACCTAAGCCCTTCAAGCTCCTACTCCAACAAGGCTTTTCGGAACCGTGTCTTGTCTAGTTCTCCGGATCCCGCAACAAGTTCCACGTTGCATCTATCATCCTTGGCTTCTTCCAATGCTTTCTAGCAGCACCAAAACTTCACTTGACACTCTAAAAGGGTGTGGTAAGTGTTTGGGCTATCAACCTTATTCGGACTTTCCAAAAGGCATAATTACTACCATCAAAATATGGTGGAACATTTAAAGATTGAGACCGATCCTGCTCAAACAGGGTCAAGGATCACACTCTGGAAATTAAACCACAGCGAGTGTACCTGCTCTGATACCAACTGAAAGCTCGAAAATGTGTTGAAAACACAAGAGCTGTTTAGACCCCTAAATTAAAGTTACGGCTCGATTGATTTTACACTAACTTAATACTAAGTGCAGAATAGTGTAAAAGCGAGCGGATAAACAAACAAGCTACTTTATCCATAATCATAGCAACACAGCAGTAAAATGGAATGTAAAAGAGTAGGGAAGAAAGATGCAAACACAAGATAACACGCCGATGTGTTATCGAAGAGGAAACCGAAGAACTCGGTGAAAAACCTCTCCGCCGCACTCCAAGCGGAAATCGATCCACTAGATAATCAGTTGGGATACATGGATTAGCAAGAGACCCTCCAAGCCTAATCTACCCGATGTACCTAAGCCCTCCAAGCTCCTACTCCAACAAGGCTTCTTGGAACCGTGTCTTGTCTAGTTCTCCGGATCCTGCAACAAGCTCCATGTTGCATCTACCATCCTTGGCTTCTTCCAATGCTTCCTAGTAGCACCAAAACTTCACTTGACACTCTGAAATGGTGTGGTAAGTGTTTGGGCTATCAACCTCTCAATGGTATTGAAATGGAGAGGTAAGAGTTGAGGAAATTTCACAAGCAAATGTGTATATTGTTCATTGATTACTTGAACTATAGGTGTTGTGCTTGCTAGCATGTTGGGTGGGGGATCCAAATTCAAAGGCTTGTAGGTTTCATCTTGCTCGACTTGATAGGCCAAAAAAGTATTGACCTATTGTCATCAAATTAATTGATTAATTAGCCAAGTTATTAATTAATCAAATTAACATGCAAAGCGCGTGATAGCACAAAAAAATCACCAATAAACTAATTATGCAGCGAAAAATAAATAATACAGTGATTTGTTTATGAATGGGGAAAACTTGACGGCAAAAATCCCACCGGGTGATTTTCAGGTCACCACTCCTGAAATTCCAATATTATCACAACAAGCAGTTACAAGTAAAGGAATTCTAGTACCTTATACCAACCTACAGTTGAACTATTATCCCAATACCCAATTGGACTTATTCTGTAGTGACAATTTCCCCTTTTGATGCATGGCTCCCAGGTACGTGACTAACCAATGTGCGGATCCCAGTATGCGACTTCAATCACCAACTAGAGAGAGTTGTTGGTTGCAAAGTTCTTCAGTTCATCCATGATGAAGATCAAGAAGATGCTTGGTCACAAAACCCAAAAGTGCACATATACAACAACTTCTTCAGAAGAGATGAACTAGGCCAAAACTTTGTCTTTGGTCACAAATTGCTTGAACAGACTTTGCTCAATGCTTGTGCAACTTGTGTACTCTTTGACGGCCCTTAAAACAATCCTTTTATATGTCTAGGGTTAGGAGAAAAGAAGGCCCAAACACATAAACACAGATCCCAAGAAATCATATTAGAAATTCTGATTTTGTAAACCTCGACAGATAGAAGCTGTCAAGCATTTGTCGAGATAGTTGTTGAGCATCGGGCAGAACAACTTCCTTAAACCTTGATACATGCTAGCTGTCGAGCATTAGTAACTTTACACTTTTAGCTTGTTTTCTTGGACAGACATGAAGGCTTCAACACTTGATCTTGAAACATGGTTTCTTGAAGTTTTTCAACACATCCTAGATCTACCCAAATACAAGTAAAGTGTGTTTTGTCAAAGGATTAGCCAATTACATAAAATCATGACATATGTTCTTAACATGTGAACCACATATGTCCTAACACGACTGAAAGATTATTTTTGAATTGCTGAAGATGGCCTTAAAATTCAGGTGATAATCATGAAATTCAATGCCTTTTACGGGTGAGTTTGGTTCAGCTTTTTGCAAAAGTGCATAATGAAAAAGTGCTTTTTCAAAAAACTGAGTGTTTGGTAAAAGCGGTTAAAAAGTGTTTTTTGAAAAAACTGAGTATTTGGCTAGCACTTATAAAAGTGGCGGTTTGAGTGATAAATTACCAAAAAGAACAATGTATATGTAAAGTATTGTGAAAATACTTTCTAATTTTTTTTTTCAAAAAACTTTCTAAATTTTTTTTTAAAAAAAGAACTTTCAAAGTTTCTAAAAAAATTACTTTTTTTCTTACCAATATTAACTAATAATAACCTATCACTTAAAATTTATTGTGAAAATATTGTGATTGTATTTCTCAATTTTAATTCTCATTCTTTATTTTATTTTTCCCTTATTTCTTTACTCTTTTTTTTATCCATATTTCCTTCATTTTTTTTTTCTTTTTTTTCCCTCTTTTTTTTCCCTCTTTTTTTTCTCCTCCACACACGTACCCTTCTAATTATTTTTTTCTTTTCTTTTTTGTTTCCTTTCTTTCCCCTTTTTCCCTACCCAGACACTCCAGAATGTTCCCCTTTCTTTTTTTTTTCCTTATTTTCCCTTTTCCTTACCACTTCCTCCAGAAAAGCAAAGCAAAGAGCCAGAGCAAAGCAAAGAACTTTAACCCAACACTATATGGTATCTACGCTCTGTTCCAGAGCCAGAGTAACCTCGTCCTTCTCCACCCTCCTCTCTTCCTCAACATTACGACGCCATTTACCCCTAGTCAGTGCTGCGTTTTGCGTGCTCAGCTTTGGCCTCTCCAATCTCTACCTCTCCTCCTCTCAAAACGGGTTGTGCTCGGTCTCTCCCTTTTGGGTATTTGGTTAATAATTATTTTGATTTAAAAATCTGGTTGGGGTTGGTTTTGTTTAGGATTGATGTTGGGTTTTTTTTTGGGTTGCTCTGTTACAATATTTTTTTTTTAGATTTTAGTTCAAAATTTGTTTGGATTTTGGGTTGATTTTCTATGGATTTTGGGTTTAATTTTGAGTTGATTTTGTTTTGGGTTGATTTTGAGTTGGGTTTGGGATGGGTTTTCCAATGGGTTTTGAGTTGATTTTAAGTTGTTTTGTGTTGATTTTGAGTTATTTTTGGTTTGGTTTTGTTGATTTTGTGTTTGGATTATCAAATGTTGAAATGAGTTTTGTTGATTTTGTTGATTGTGGTGGTAGACCGGGTGGTGCTGTGTTTGTAACAGCACAGTGAGGGCTTTTTAATAAGGGTCATTTGGTAATTGAAGGAATTAGCAATGGATACTTCTGGAACGCGCATTGCACGTTTTGGATTATGGACCTCCAGAGCTCCATAAGGCTTTGCGCGTTCTCAGCCTTCGTCCAAAATGCAGCTTTTCTCAAAAAGTTGCGTTTTGTGCTGAGCCAAACGAACTTTACTTTAAGGTCTTCTATGCTAAATTGTAGCATAAGTAATTATGACTATAATGTGTAATGTGACTTAATTATAGGGTACTTCTTCTCAAACATGAATCACTAGCTTTGCTGTTCAAGCTATTGTCTCTAGTACTGGTTTTAATGAAGAATATCGACACTCTCTTTTAAAAGCACATGATTTTATAAAAAATTAACAGGTACGTATAATCTTTTATGATTATTATTTTTATTCATTAACATCGTTTCCAAGTTTGAATCCTTTCAGGAAGTTAACAAGATTTTTTTGTAGGACATAACTTGTGAATCAATAAAATATTAGTCAGAAAAAATACTAATTCTTGTTCATTTATATTATTATGCACTTTAATTTAAAATTCTGACTTACTAATCTTCATTCTACCTCTTAAGTCCTCAATTCATACATTTATTTTGGTCACTCTCAAGGTCCAAAGAAACCCTTCAGGGGATTTTTCCAAAATGTATCGTCATATCTCTAGAGGTGCATGAGCATTCTCAACTGCAGACCATGGGTGGCAAGTTTCAGATTGCACAGCAAAAGCACTAAAGGTAGAAAATTTTGGATATAAGTATGAATGAAAAATGTGCATACAATTCTTTAGATGTTGTGCTTTAGGTTTATTAATTAGATTTAACGGCAATGCGACAATGTTATCTTTCGTGAAAGAAGGATAATTAAATTCAACTATATGATTCATTGATCAATGCAACCAAATGGTTAAATTAAAATTTAATTAAATTCAACACACAAGAAATTGTACCTTTACTTTTTCCCTAAGCATTATTAGCTACTTAGGAAATTTAGAGGTTCTACTCACAACGTCAATAAACTTTGAGTGTTCTCTTAATTAATTTCCTTCCAATTTCATAGGTTGCTCTTATGCTTTCAAAAATTCCATCGGATATTGTTGGAAGAAAATTAGATACAAGATGCTTGTATAATGTTGTTGATGTCATTCTCTCTTTCCAAGTAAGTAGAACCTTTTTTTTTTTTAATGTAATGAGTAATTTCTAAGTACTTCTAGAGCACGGAGAATAATACTCTCTTCTCTCACATTCATGATGGAATTCAATCATTAAATTCATGGTTAGATCTACCATAAATGTGAGAGGAAGAGCACAATTTCTCTGTGCTCCTAAAATACTTCAATTTTCCACATTAATTAAACACACATAAATAGTTACTATATATGCTCACAAGTAAATATTGAGTACTTCCAGAGTACCATAAATGCATACTCCCCCTTCTACCTTAACTATGGATCCTACTAATTAAATTTATGGTGAGACCCATAATTCATGTGAGAGGGGGAGTACGCATTTATGAAACTCCCAGAGTATTCAATAATTTTCCATATGCTCACATCCTTGTGTTAACTTCAATAAATGATGACGATGATTAATAATTTTTCATTTAATAAACATATACTCAGAGTAATAACGGGGGATTTTCAGCTTGGGAGCCCGTTAGAGCACCTAGTTGGTTTGAGGTATTTCTGATTTATTGTAGTACTTTTATTTTAAGGAATAATGCTAGGGGTACTACAAATTTTTACATTAAGCTTATACAATGATGTGTCACAAATCACACAGAGAAAATTCAAATATTCATTTATTAAGTGGTTGAAGTACATAAATAATATTCGTTTGTCACATCAGTTTGTAAGCTTTATATAGTAAAACTTGTAGAACTTTCAGGATTTTTCCATTTGATATAAGTATATCTTTTTGTAGGGACTGGGTTTGAGCACTTCTACTGTTGAGTGAGTGGGTTCAAGAACTAGGCCCTAACAAGCGGACAACGTCCAATGCAGTGTTCGCCACCGTCGAACATTGATGAATCGAAATTATCTTCAAAAGCTTGTCCTCGGCCCGATCCGGGGAACTTGATAGTAGTCTTTTCTCCCATCAGAATGGTCCCCTTTTTAAATATGTTTCTTCCCATTATATAGTCCTCCTCCTACAATCCCTTTCCTCCATTTGTTGATCATCTATGCCTCTCTCTGACACCCCATCCCATCAGCCACCTTACCAAACCCCTTGTCAGTTACTGCAATCGAGGCAGCGCTGCTCGGGGGTCATTTCCTCATTAATGCGGCCAGAGCGTTAGTTGTGGGCATTTAATGTGGAGGTGACAGTTCATTCTAGGCTTGCTCCTCCACCATGCTTCCATGGTTGACACGTCGTACTTGCTCTTTGTCTTTGGATGCTTAAGCAGACTGCTTTTGGTGGCTCATTACTTCCCCTTTCCATGATCTCCGCTGGCCAAGGACAAGGTCGTCCTCGGCGATGTTTCTTGGCAACTTGGGCCTTCTGCGTTCCTCCTTGGACGTGTCTTTATCCTCGACATGGGCCTCTGGTCATATATAAAATGGGCCGAGGTTGCCAAATTATTAGGCCCCACAATAGCCCCTCAAAATCCTGCTGCCTGGGCCCTCGGGTGAGGAGGAGGATTTTGACATCCTTGGGCCATTGCAATGGCTTGTCATGTCTGGTCCTACGTCAGCGCTTAAAGTTTTTTCACCTGTCTAATGCGCGTTTTTGGCGCTTAGATATGCGGTACGCACCCGTATTAAATTTTGGCGGCTCCATACTCCCCACGTTCAACGGTGTGATGGTAATCCAACGGTGGGGATCTTTCGCCATTATGGGCGGGAAGCCTTGAACAGTTGTCTTTAGTGAAGGGGTTAGTACCCATTTGAACTGGTTTGCCTCTTCACTTCTACATTCAAGAGTTCTTATGCACACACCCCGAATCTGGTCAAGTCTCCAACCCAACTCGCATCTCTTCGCAACCTAAAAAGCCTATTCCAAGCATTTTCCCTCATTTCTGTAAGTTTTCTTTTTACTCTATCTTATACTTTTCCCTTTCTAATTTTCCTCTCCCTCTACTCCTCTCTTCTTTTCGCTCTTCCCTGGGTCTTTTACCTGTTCCTCAGGATGGGTAGGTTTAAGAGGTTGGTTGAGTCTGAATAGGCGATGGAGGAATTCATCCCCGCTTATAGGATTCCCAGTAACGTGGGTCTGAGGTACTGCGAGGAGGGGGATTGGTATATCAGGAGGGAGGTTGGTGAGGTAGTGATTCCCATAATTGCCTTCCTTGAAGGTGGTGTGAGGATCCCTATAGGGCCAGTGATGAGGGGCTACCTTAGGCACTTCCGGTTAGCCCCTACCTAGTGCGCCACAAACGTGCTTAGGATCCTGGGTTGCGTGGATGCCTTGAACGAGAAGATGGGGTTGAGGTTAACCCATCACGACGTGAATTGGTGTTACAACCTCCAGCACCTAACGGGTAAGTCTTACTACATGAAAACGAGGGATGATAGAGTTAGACTCATCCAGTGTCTCTCTAAGTCTAGCAAGGGGTTGAATAAAGATTTTCTCATCGTATCTGGGGAGTGGCACGACGGCCTTCACTGCCCGACAGTAAAGGGGGAGCTAGGTAGGGTACCCAAAATATGGGAAGGTTGATCTGCTATGTTTTCACTGTTTGCGTCACGTGGTTGTTAACAAGGACTAGCTTTTTCTTTTGCAGATCCGCACGCCTTTGATTGGCACTTCCATTTGGTCAACAAGGAAGACTTGGAAACTGTACTCAAGGCAGAGGTCTTCGTGAACGAGGCTGACAACCAGGTTAGAGCTGCTCACAGGATTCTCGGGTACAAACTGATTCAGAAGTCCTTCTCGGCTCCTAGATACGAGATCAGAGCTAAGGACCCTAGGCTTCGCCAAATTACTGTGGTGGAGCACGGGTTCTTGTTTTCTGAAGGATCTACCATCCCCAAGGGCGTCCCATTGGCAGGCCCTTCCTCGTCCCTCCAAGCTGCGGAGGCCGAGGGAGGAAGTTTGGAAAAAGAGGGAAAAGTAGTTGATTTGGGTTCGTCCGAGGACGAATTTGGTGCATTTGACCAAGTCCATCTATTTGAGGATCCCTCTGGTGACTTGGGTGATTCCCACTTATCTGAAGCAAACCTTCTGTCGCTAAGGGCTAGTACTCGAGCCGAGATGGGTTTCAAGAGACAACCTCAAACTAGCCTGTTCAACTTGCTCGAGGGCCAGGTGGGGAAGGACACGCCGGGGAAGTCACAACCCAAGCTTCCCCCTCTTCCACCCCAGCTTTTTCCACCCCTACCTAAGTCTTTGCCTGCACAGACTAAGCTGTCTTCCACTCTGCCGACCTCGGACCCTTGGCTTGAGTCCACTGATCTAAAGAGAAAGAGGCCTTCCAAGGGTAAAGACCCAGTGGATGGGGGGAGATCTCGTTCCTCCCAAGAGGAAGATGAAGCCCGCCGACCCTCTAAGCAACTAAGGATCGGTGGTCAGGACAAGGGAAAAGAGGTCATTCGGCAGTCTGAGCCTCAGGCCTGGCTGCTTGCCGCCATGCTTCATGGGTAGCCTTTGATGGATGACGCCACCCTTAGGGACTTCCGAGGGGGCGAGGGCGCTTGTGTAGCGGATGCCCTGGAGAGGTCCTTACTTCTCCCTACTGACATGGCTGAGTTGGGGGGCATGAGGAGGCAGGAAGTTTTCCGTAACCTTAAAAGGTACCTGGGTATGGTAAGACTTTTGATACTTGTACCTTTTGTTGAATTCTATTCCTTAGTTCCCAACCTACGGTGTACTTGTTTTGATTAACAGGCTGTCCAGGCCACTTTTAGACTAAAAGAGGAGGCCGATAACCAGGGTAAAGCCCTGGATCAGGAGCGCGACAAGTACTTGGATGCCGCGAGTACCCTTAAGAAATCCGAGGCTGAACTCAAGAAGGCAAGGGAGGACCTGAAGGATATGAGGAAGGCCAGAGACAGCGCGGCATCCAACCTAGCCAGCGCTAAAAAACAGGCCGAAGACCAGACAAGGTGCCTGCAAGAGGTTGAGGGTCAACTGTAGACTACCAAAGAGCATATTGCCGACTTGAAAAAGAACCTGGCTGAGGCAGAGGGAGCCAAAGGCGTTGCCGAGTACGCCAGGGAAGAGGCCTTGAGGGCTAGAGTAGAGGCTGAGTTTGCGTGGACAGAGGCTGAGAGCTCTAAAGAGCAAGTGGAGGAGGAGGCCTTTGCTGAGGGAGTGGCTAAGACCGAGGCTAGTCTCAAGGCTTAAGTGCCCGAGGTATGCAGATGCTACTGCTCCCAGACTTGGAATGAGGCCCTCAACCAAGCTAGGGTTGAGGCCTTGTCTGAGCTTTGGAGGGCTGAGAGGGTGTATTATACCCCCGCCATTCGTGAGGCTACCTCTGCTGACCCCGAAGCTGGCACCGCCTCTAAAGCGACGGACGGAGGCCAGGCCAGTGCTACCAACGATCCAACGTCAACTGATAAGCCTGCTGAGGAGACTGGGCACCAAGGGACGTTGGGAAAAGAGGAAATCAGTAACCCAGCAGCGCCCAAGGACGTGGTGAAGCCTCTTGCTGACTCCCAAGCCACCCCTGCTGACTCTCAGGTTCCTCCCGCCGAGAAGGAGTCCTCCGAAGTTGCACCTCCAAGCCAGGATCTCGAGGCATCAGATGAAGCTTCTCGGCAAACCCCCAAGGACAAGCTGTCTATCAAGTTATAGAAATAAGCCACCTTGTCGAGTTATCTTATTTTGTCGACCGGGTCCATTATGGCCTCTTTTTCTTTTTGTTCCGTTTTTTTTTTTTTTTTTTTTTTTTGTCTTGGTGATACTGTAATGAAACTATTTTTCGGTGTAATATATCCAATCGTCTGTGTTTATTTCTTTGAAAAACATGTCCCTCTATTTATCTTGCTTTAATGCTTTACTCAATAATCGGTTGATCTTAGCGGTGTGTCAGTAGTGTTTGAATAATTGAAAACAATGGATCCGCGATACAAATTTTGCCTCAGGTTTTAACCAAAAACCAAACTGTCTCAGCAATGCAACTTATTTCCCCTGTGGATGAGTCACAAAGTGTTCTGGTCCACGATGTATACGTTATGCAACCACATGTCCTTCGTAAGCTTGCCAAGCCTAAGAGGGCGTTTCAGCATTTAAAGTGCTTTAAGCAATGCTTATGGGCTCGCTTTTCATTTTTCATCTTTATCGAACTAGGTAGGGGCAAGTAATTCGAGACACTAGACTCCCTTTTGGCTGCGATCGCAACTTAGTCGAATGCTCTCGCTTCGTTTAGTTGAGAGTAGCTAGTTTAGCATTTAGTCTTGTGAAGTAACTAGGTTCCCTATAGGTTTGAGTCTGAGGACCATGCAAAACCTTGGTACAGTTTAGTACTTAGTCTTGTGAAGTAACCAGTTTCCCCAAAGGCTTGAGTCCGAGGACCATGCAAGACCTTGGTTCTGTCTAGTATTTAGATTCTTCTATAAGTAACTAGTTTCCCCACAAGTTTGAGTTCGAGGACCATGCAAGACCTTGGTTTAGTCTAGTCACCAGGCTCTTCTGTAAGTAACTAGTTTTCCCAAAGGTTTGAGTCCGAGAACCATGCAAGACCTTGGTTCAGTCTAGCACCCAGGTTCTTCTGTAAGTGACTTTGTAAGTGACTAGTTTCCCCAAAGGTTCGAGTCCGAGGACCATGCAAGACCTTGGTTCAGTCTAGTACCCAGGTTCTTCAATAAGTACTTTTGTAAGTGACTAGTTTCCCTAAAGGTTTGAGTCCAAGGACCATGCAAGACCTTGGTTCAGTCTAGCACCCAAGTTCTTCTGTAAGTGACTCTGTAAGTGACTAGTTTCCCCAAAGGTTTGAGTCCGAGGACCATGCAAGACCTGGGTTCAGTCTAGTACCCAGGTTCTTCTGTAAGTGACTCTATAAGTGACTAGTTTCCCCAAAGATTTGAGTCTGAGGACCATGCAAGACCTTGGTTCAGTCTAGTACTCAGGCTCTTTTGTAAGTAACTAGTTTCCCCAAAGGTTTGAGTCCAAGGACCATGCTAGACCTTAGTTTAGTCTAGTACCCAAGTTCTTCTGTAAGTGACTCTATAAGTGACTAGTTTCCCCAAAGGTTTGAGTCCGAAGACCATGCAAGACCTTGGTTCAGTCTAGTACCCAGTTTGTTCTGTAAATGACTCTGTAAGTGACTAGTTTCCCCAAAGGTTTGAGTCTGAGGACCATGCAAGACCTTGGTTCAGTCTAGTACCTAGGTTCTTCTGTAAGTGACTAGTTTCCCCAAAGGTTTGAGTCCGAGGACCATGCAAGACCTTGGTTCAGTCTAGTACCCAATTTATTCTGTAAGTGACTAGTTTCCCCAAAGGTTTGAGTCTGAGGACCATGCAAGACCTTGGTTCAGTCTAGCACCCAGGTTCTTCTGTAAATGACTAGTTTCCCCAAAAGTTTTAGTCTGAGGACCATGCAAGACCTTGGTTCAGTCTAGTACCCAGGTTCTTCGGTAAGTGCTTCTGTAAGTGACTAGTTTCCTCAAAGGTTTGAGTCCAAGGACCATGCAAGACCTTGGTTCAGTCTAGTACCCAGGTTCTTCTGTAAGTACTTCTGTAAGTAACTGTTTTCCCCAAAGGTTTGAGTTCGAGGACCATGCAAGACCTTGGTTCAGTCTAGTACCCAGGTTCTTCTGTAAGTGACTCTATAAGTGACTAGTTTCCCCAAAAGTTTGAGTCCGAGGACCATGTATGACCTTGGTTCAGTCTAGTACTCAGGTTCTTTTGTTAGTACTTCTGTAAGTGACTAGTTTCCCCAAAGGTTTGAGTTTGAGGACCATGCAAGACCTTAGTTCAGTCTAGTACTCAGGCTCTTCTGTAAGTAACTAGTTTCCCCAAAGGTTTGAGTCCGAGGACCATGCAAGACCTTGGTTCAGTCTAGTACTTCGTCATTGCTTCCTGGAGTGAAGGAGCTTATCCTCTGCACCACGGAGTTTGCTTCTGGAGTGACAGTGGTCTAGGTCTTGATTTGCCGATGAGGGGCTCTTCTTCAGACTGGGCCCTCTGCCCAACACTGACCTGGACATGGACGAGTTGGCCTTCCACCCTCTCGTGTGACAGTAGCCCCATCGCGCCAATTTTTTACCACTTCTAGTCGCATACCGGTCGTTTCGATGTGCGAGGCGCGCCTTCATTAATATCTTCATGGATTAATGCAGATTCAGCGGTTAGTGGCCTCTTTGGAAATTGGTCAGGATTAACGTCGCTGGTAACTCTTCCTTCAAATTCATTGCGGATTAATTTCCACCCATCCTCGTCTTCTATATAAGGCGCTCTAGGGGAATCATTCCCACACACTTTACAAATCCTTAGAGTTTAACAGAAATCTTGAATTCTCAACCCTCTAGGCATTCCCAGGGACCCTGCCAAGATTGTGATCCAGGCCTAGGGGAATGGGATGGCCCTGGAGGGCAAAGGCCAGGAAGCCAAGCCCCTTTTGGGAACCAAGAGTGCCGCCCAGACCCTGGACGACGCAACTGAGGAAAGAGGGGCGGGGGCCCAAGATGTTCCTACCTTTCAACCGAGCAAGAAGGAAGGTCCTCCCTCCTCAAACGAAGGTCGTAGCGGGCGTAGATTGAGTCAGATTTATGGTGCGGCGGAGTTTGGGTGTCATCTTGATGGTAGTACGTCTTGGCAATTAGAAGGAAGGTCCGTGAGGGACATAATATTCTTCTCCAGTATGTGTCCGTGCCTGCCCTTCAAGCTGGTAGTGATTCGTGCCCAACTTGCCCGCCGATGGAGGTTTGCAAGATTACGTTACAATCGGTGCCCGGGTGTTGCCGCCTCCAATGCTTAATTATCATGAGGCTGGGGGAGCATCAAGGGAACGTCCTCGGACGGGGCTGTCAGGCGTTTCCACTCCTTCTCCTCTCTCGTTTCCGGTACCATCCATACGGGCTCGAGAGTTGTTGGTAGCCTTAAAACAAGCCTGCCTCAGCCTCCCCTTCCTGCGGCTAGCTTTAGAACAAGTCTGTCTAAGCCATTGTTTGTATTTTTAGCTTTAGAACAAGTTTGCCTAAGCTTTCGGGCGTATGATGTACTTTTCCTTTATTTAATAAAAGGCTGTACTGTTTACTTGCTTCGTTCTCTGAATCTTTCATTTTTCTGCAACAACTGTTTCTTGAGTGGGTGCATTGTTTGTCCCTCTTTTTTTTTTCTTTTTTTTTTAACGGGACTCAGAATCAGTGTCAACGGCGAAAAATTTGCCTAGCCTTGTGCAAGCTATCCACGTAGGGATAATTGGCCATTGCGCTTGCTAACGCACAAGTTCTCCCCACAGACGGTGCCAATTGTAGGGACTGGGTTTGAACACTTCTACTATTGAGTGAATGGACTCAAGCCCAGCTAGCCCAATACAATGAATTTGTAGAGAGTGGGTTCAAGAACTAGGCCCTAGCAAGCGGACAACGTCCAATGCAGTGTTCGCCACCGTCGAACACTGATGAATCGAAATTATCTTCAAAAGCCTGTCCTCGGCCCGGTCCGAGGAGCTTGATAGTAGTCTTTTCTCCCATCAGAATGGTCCCCTTTTTTAATCTGTTTCTTCCCATTATATAGTCCTCCTCCTACGATCCCTTTCCTCCACTTGTTGATCATCTATGCCTCTCTTTGACACCCCACCCATCAGCCACCTTACCAAACCCCTTATGAGTTACTGCAACCGAGGCAGTACTGCTCAGGGGTCATTTCCTCATTAATGCGGCCAGAGCGTTAGTTGTTGGCATTTAATGTGGAGGTGACAGTTCATTCTGGGCTTGCTCCTCCACCATGCTTCCATGGCTGACACGTTGTACTTGCTTTTTCTCTTTGGATGCTTAGGCAGACTGCTTTTGGTGGCTCATTACTTCCCCTTTCCATGATCTCAGCTGGCCGAGGACAAAGTCGTCCTTGGCGATGTTTCTTGGCAACTTGGGCCTTCTGCGTTCCTCCTCGGACGTTTCTTTATCCTCGCCATGGGCCTCGGGCTAGATATAAAATGGGCCGGGGTTGCCAGATTATTAGGCCCCACACTTTTAGTTATTACTTGTTTTTCTTATTTCATTAATCAATAACCTATAATCTATATTGACTCTCGGCTGACCTTATATTATTTTGTTTTTCTTGATTTCATTTATCTCTCATTTATCATTTCCAATAAATTGCTTTACATTATAAATGATATTTATTCTTAATATTTTATCAATGATTATATCTAATCAATAATAAAAGTTGTTATTCAACACACCTCATTAGATTTGGGATTTTGTCTTCTTTAACAAATTATCTCAAAGTATTAGGGGCAATAAAGCACAAGTAAATTCAAACACATTGTATTGACCAATATAGCAAAAATTAAATTATGTTTTCAAAGAAGATTTAAATTCAATACAATTATATGTTTGAATTTCATTCGAAAACCCAATATAATGCATCTATAAAACTGTACATATATTATACCCTTTAGTTGTTACACCCTCTTCTAGCAAGATTTAAGATTTTTTTTTTTTTTTTTTTCTGTGTATATGTATCTTAATTGCATAATTTTGTTTATGTAATTATACATTTAGGAATGCAATGGGCCTCAATATTAAATAAAATACTTGCTTTAACGAGTGAAATTTACTTACAAAGTATTAATAATGTTTGTCAGATGTTTAATCCAACGGAGTTCGTGTAGAATGCTTTCATTGAGAGCGAGTATGATTTCTAAAACCATTTTAGAATTTTTCCAATTCATTATATAATAAATTGTTATTTGTTTATGAAGTTTTTGGCTTTCAATTTTCATTTGCTCAAAAAGAAGTGTCATGGTGGCTATAACTTAATGTAGTCTGATTTTTTATTGTTCTATCATTTGTTAGGTATGTTGAATGCACGTCATCAGCAATCCAAGCTTTGACACTATTTAAGGAATTGTACTCTGAATACCGCCCAAAGGATATAGAAACTTGCATTGGAAAAGCATTGGATTACATTCAAACTACTCAAAATCCAGATGGATCATGGTATTGTGCAACCTAACTCTGTGAATCATGTTTTTTAGGCTTGAAAAGATAGTTCTGTTTTTATATTTTATAAATATGGAAAGACATTTTTTTTAGTATAACAAAATCCAATACCATCAATGGAAGTAAAAGAACCAGAAAAGTGTGTACAGGTATGGATGTTGGGGAATTTGCTTCACTTATGGGACATGGTTTGGTGTAGAAGGATTGGTAACATGTGGGAAGAATTATAATAATTGCCCTTCAATTCGCAAGGCTTGTGATTTTCTACTCTCAAAGCAATTGCCTGATGGAGGTTGGGGAGAAAGCTATTTATCAAGCCAAAACAAGGTAACTCAAAAAATTCCCTCATTCTTAACTACGATAGTAACATATAAGCATCATAGATGTAGGTGAGATTTGTAACCGATCTCTCTTTTTCTTCAACCTTTATTATTGGAAACAGGTCTATACAAATTCTTACAAAATGCTTAATTTTCAAATTTTTAGAACTTTAAAATTATACACAAAACATTAATTTATAGACCAAACGCTAAATAAGTTTTGATTGATACAAAATCTGATATAAATATTAAAAACATAGAAAATAAGTTTTGATTGATACGTTTGTTGTTACTTGTTTTTCTTTTTCTTTTTCTTTTTAAAAAAAAAAAAAAAACCTTTTTTGTTCGTCTTATATTTTTCATAATAACTAGATAATGTGTCTTTTTTTTCTTTTTCTTTTTCTTTTTTTCTTCCTGTTTTTACTTAGGCTGAGAGGGACGCAACACCTTTGCTTCGTGGCATAATGTTATTAATAAATGCACAAAATGAGATTGGTGGCTTTCCCCAACAGGTAAAACTTGTGTCAATGTTTTATGGGGGATAAAAAACAACACCAATGTTTCCATTTTCTTTAAAGGATTATGTTGACAGATGTTTTTAGGGCAATGAGAAATATAAAAAGCTGTCAGAAAATTAATTGTTTTATCATTTTTTTCGTAAAATGATTCTAAAAATAGTCCCTAAATCTTAGGGCATTCATTAACATTTTCCATCTTTAAAATGTAACAATGTCCCTTATCTTTTTTTAATGACCAAGTTATCCCTTTTTGTTAAAATAACTGAAACTTCAAAAACTCTTTTTTTAATTGAATTTTCAAATAATTTTATGGAAAATATTAATAGAGAGTAAAGGGCTGATTACGAAAAGATAAGGGGAATACATTTTTACATTTTTTAACTAAGGGAAAACATTGCAATTGACATATACTTGATGGGAGAACACTGCCATTTACCCTTTATTTTATTGAACTACATGATTTCTTAGTATTTATTTTATGTGGGTGTTAATATGTATTTATCACAGGAAATTACCGGAGTTTTCATGAGGAATTGTGTATTGAATTATTTACTGTACAAAGATATATTTCCAATATGGGCACTTGGAGAGTATCACAAGCATATTCAATTTGCTTAATATCTATGACAGTCATGGCAATGTATTGTGTTTTGAGCTCAAGGACCTATAACCTTTTCTTTCTCATTGTCTCCTTTTGATTTTGGAAAAGTTCATTTATCGAAAAATAAAGATCAGGACAAATTCAACCTTAAGAATTTGTGAATGTCATTGTGGTAAGAATAATTGAGTGGTTTATTCTGAATGTGATATAAATTTTAGTTCGTGTTTGTGGGAATTCACATCTAACTTGACAATGTTTTTTTTCTTTCTATCCAATATTCTTCTTAAGACAATTTTTTTTTTTTTCTAACCTAAAACATTCATGTCAATCCCACCAAGGAGATATTTAGCATGCACAATCCATTTTTGTTGGGTTAAAATGAATTGACCCCTTGTAGATTAATTAATTAACCAAGTTAATTATTTAGTCAAATTACATGCAATAGCGTGGTTACCAGGGACGGAACCAGGATTTATACCTGAGGGGGGCCAAAGCTTAAAACCAAAAAATAAAAATAAAAATTATGAAAATAAAAACTAATATCTATTTTATATTCAACAAAATACTACATACAAAATAAGTATTTCTTAGACATTTCATATTATAAAACATATCAACAAAGTATAACATACAAAATAATTGTTTCTTATTTTGTGCGCGATTTTTGTTTAGTCCATATTTATTTTTTTATTTTGTTTTTGTAGTTAAAGGGGCATGGATTTTATTTATTTTCTTGTAGGTTAATATCTAAATATTTTAGAAGAGAGACAAATATATTTATATATATATATATATATATATATATTAAAGGGCAAGTCTTAATTTTTTTTATACTAGTTTTGTTTTTGTTTTTTTTTTTTTTTAAATTGGGGGGGGGGGGGGGGGGGGGGGGGCAATGGCCCCCCTCTGCCCCAACGTGGGTCCGTCCCTGGTGGTTACAAACAAATCACCAAATAGATTAGGAAGCTCCTTGGTCACAAAACCCTTGGCATAAAGATGCAATATCTTCTTCAGAGAGAACGATGAACTAGAGCAATTTCTATCTCCGGTCACACAATGCATGCGCGACGGCGTTTAAAATAATCCTTATATATGTTTAGGGTTGAGAGAAAAGAAACCCTACACAAATACATAGGAATATGCGTGTAATCAGATCTGAAAAGTTTGATTTTGTAATTCTTGACAGATACAGCTTGTGTCAAGCTTCAACATTAAATCTCAATAGAAAGGATTCTATTGAGACTTTTGTCGAGCTTTAATGAACAACACTTCCTTAACTTGTTTCTTGGTCAAACTTGCATGGCTTCAATACTTAACTTGAACACTTGTTTCTTCGAAGTACTAAACCCATCCTAGATCTACCCAATTACAAGTAAAGTGCATTTAGTCAAAGTATTAGCCAATTACATAAATATGTCCCTAACAATCTCTCCCTTTGGCAATCCGTGATAAAACCACAACAAACAAATGAATCATGAGAGAAGTCTTAAATCACTAAACTCATAACCACTTGTTGAATTACGAAATAAATCTAACCCTAACATAAACTCTTGAAAAACTTTGCAAGAAGAGAATTCATGGTACGGTAGACTTTCACAACCTGTCTTTCTGAAACACTTAAACAAAACTCATCAATGTGTCATATGTGAAATAGAAATAAAGATTGCATACATAAAGAAACATGTGTATCAAGAAAAAAAAGAAACGACACAGTAGAGGTAGGTGAAGAAAAACATACATCATCATATATATGAAAATAAAGTACAATGTATGTTATAAACGATCACAAGACCAGTATACAAGAGGCTAATGTAAAAAGAGAAAGAAAAGTACATATCAACCTCACTACATCCCTCAAAAAGATATACACACTCCCCCTAACAAAAATGTTCTATAATAACTTGTCGAAGAGTGAATGAGCCATCTTCGACAAGTTCCTAAATGAAATGGTGTCGTATCTCTAAATTTTTTGTTCAAGAATGTTGAACAGGATTTTTAGAGATGTTAATGGCACTAGTATTGTCACAATAAATGGTATGGTGCTCTTAACGAATACCATAATCAAGAAGGAGTTTTTGCATTCACAAAAGTTGGGTGCAACAGTTATCGGCAACGATATATTCAACCTCAACAGTGGATAAGGAGATGAAATTCTGCTTCTTACTTATCTAGGAGACAAGATTATTACCCACATAAAAGCAACCCCTTGATGTACTTTTTCTATCATCAGCATTCCCACCCAATCCACATCAGAATACTCAGCTAAGACATCGTTTGTGTCCTTGCTATACCACACTTCAAAATCAACAGTGTCTTTGACATATTATATGATTCTTTTTAAAGCAATCATATGAGACTCTTTGGGGTTTGCCTAATATCTAGCACACACTCCTACACTATAACTAATATTAGGTCTACTAGTAGTAAGGTTGAATGTTCGAATAGCGTTGAAAACACTATAAACGTTTAGACCCCAAATTACAAATTATCAATTCAAGCTTATTATCAAACAATAAATGTGCTGAACATGAACATAAGCCAATGACAGAATTGATAAACAATCTAAACCAATTTAAAATCACATCCATAGCAGAAATTAAATGGTAAAGATTAAGGGAAGAAAGATGCAAACACAAAGACAACACGACGATGTGTTATCGAAGAGGAAACCGAAGCCCTCAGTGTAAAACCTCTCCGCCGCCCTCCAAGCGGTCAATAATCCACTAGAAAATGTAGTTGGGATACATGACCAGCAATATACCCTCCAAGCCTAATCTACCCAGGTACCTAAGCCCTACAAGCTTCTTGCTCCAACGAGGTTGTGCCGAACCTTTTTCTCCTCTAGCTTACCGGATTTTGCTATAGCCCATAGCATCAACCAATAACCATTGGTCCCTTCCAAACTGCTTCCCTAAGCACCAAAAGGCTTTCTCAAAGATGTGGGTATGGTGAGAAAAGGATTTGGTCAAGAACCTCTCAAGGATGTATCAATGGAGAGGGTGAGAGTAGAGGAATTTGAAGAGTCTCTATGTGAAGATTGTGGACGAATCAATCTTGTTTTTCTCTAGGGTTTCTCTCTCAAAATTCTCTTTAGAAACTCTCTACATTTCGTGGGTATAAGGGGTATTTATACTAGGGTGAGATAGGAATGTGAAGAGTCAGGTTTTTCAAAACAGAGCTGGCTGGCGGCTTGGCCTCGCGACTTAACTGAGTCGCTAGTTCAAGCCGCGAGATAATAGAACGGCTAGGCTAGACTGTCTGTCCTGTAGTGCACCAGCTAGCGTGACTGTTCATCTTCTCGCACACTTCACTCGTGTGCTACAGTTGGTGGCTTGCCAGTCGTGAGTCACCCGTGAGTCTTAGCCGCGAATCCTTGCATCCTTGCACAATCTTGAGCATTTCTTCACACTCTCTCACTCACTACCCTTACATGAATCCCACCTAAATATAAGGTTTCTAAGTGCTGAAATACAAGCAAATTTGTACGGAATAAAGCCAATAAGATGGTTGATTAAATTCAACCTTACAATCCCCCCATTTGGCTATTCCGTGACAAAACCCTACAACAAACTATAGACTTAACGCGTGAGTTGGGAACAATTGGAAAACTCACTCACACCTAACTCTAGAATCTGTGAAGCTCTTGAACCATAAGACCAAATATCTCCTGAAACACAACAACACAATAAGTTCATTGTATGCAGAAAACTTGTAATGCATATGGAGCAAGTACAATGCGATCAAGCAAAATGGGATAAATCAATAAACCATGGCTTGACCAAACAGGCAATCACTATATACTAGTGATCACAATGCTCATTCACTCAAGGAATGAACATCCAGACATGCAAGTTAATAAGCTTATTTGCAAAGTATCATTTGCAGGTCCAACACTCAACCAATGCACAAAACATATATGCATCTAGGAACAAGATCCTACAAGGGCACAAGAGTGGTGTACTAAAAAAAATGCATGACAATAAACAGCAAGTACTTAAGCTACAAAGCATGGGTACAAATACCTAAAAACCTTAAAAGCTTGCAAAAGCAACAGGTACAGACTAACTAAACATAAAGACTGAATAACATCTTAAATAAATATGTATACCAGTGAACCACAAGTTTTCCCAAAAGTATTAAAACCATATCCACACAGGAGTTTATAAAAACTAGCAAACAGATATCTATAAACAAAACCGACAAAACAAGTGTATATATGATAGTGTCTATCAACTATATCAACTCTTTACGAGCCCACAACTCCCCCTTTTAGTATGCACACTCCTTTTCATTGTTGTGCTGCTCTCCCCCTTACTGTGTGCTGCTCTCCCTCTTTTTGGCATGAATAGCTAAAGGCTATCTTCCAGCTTTTGCTGCATAGTATCCAGTTGTGTCTCGATAGTTGTGAGACGCATTTGAGTTTGGTTGTTGATGGAGTGGAGAAGCCGTTCCAAATCGGAAATCTGATGAAGCACATTTTCAATCAAGTAACTTTGCTTGGGTGTTTGAAATCCAGGGGGAACAGATGGAGTGCCAGTTGATTGCACAGGCGTAACTGAAGCATGAGCAGTTGGAGTTTCATAGGTGGATGGCTCACTCTTAGGTGTTCTAGATGAATGAATCTTGCTTGCTTGAAGAGTCATCATAGATATTGGTCTAGAACGCGGTATAATCTTTCCATCTGACGGTGAACGAACACCTTCACGAAGCAAAATCTTCATGATGAGACTGCAAAAAGGAAGGCAAGTTCAGGCTGCTGATCGAGCTGCTGCTTTCCCAATGGTCTGAAATATGTGGGCACAGATATCAATCAGTACACCGGTAATGAGATCACAGAGAAATTGTGCTCTTCCAAGATTGATGAATGCAGTGTTAGACAATGGGTATAGGTTGGAGAACATGATCAACTTCAGAGTCGTCAGTTCAGGTGAAAACAGTGCAGTGCTTATAGAAGAACCTTTGCTTGAAATCTCATGCTCAGGTCCAAGAACTTGACTAATGTCATGTAGCTTAGGCTCTCTATCATCATATGGAGTGAGATCCACATTTGTTGATCTAGTGATACGAAGAGTCTTCGCAATGTAATCCGTATTGATGGAAAATTCTTTTCCTCTTACCCAACACTTCAACTCTACTCTTGTGTATCTTGCATTAGAGTAGAATTCCTTAACCAATTCGTCAACCGGGTCCACGAAGTTCCTGAATAGATCAACCTAATCTTTTGCTTCAAACAACCTGGGAATAAATGTTGTTTCCAATGTATTAAATTTGACAATCCTTTCCACCATAGTGGGAGCCTTTCTGAAAATGTTGTCATAAGTCTGTGAGTCAGTTGGAGTCTTGAATTTCTCAATATCTGAATCTTGAGACGACTGAGTCGAGCGATGAGTCCGCTTAGCAACAAGGGATGGAACATCAATAACAATGTCTTTTCCTTTAGCGGAACGACGTGACATCTGCAGAAAAGAAGACACACAGCAAAGAACTAAGAGCAAAACCCAAAACATGGAACCTAAATTGATTAGAGTCAAGTTAGATGAAGAATTGAATAAGCAGTAAAGTTCAAAGATAGATATGACTCAAACACAGACCATTAACCAAGACAATACAAATAGAATAAGCAACACTGATGCAATGAAAAACTGAGAAATTAAATGGTGACCAAAATGATGATTGTTCAGAAACAACTCAGTAGAAAATGAACACTGAACATTGCACTGACACGGATAACTGACAAGGTTACCCTTTACCATGAAATGATATGAGCAGAATAACATATTCAAGAAACACAATGAGAAAAGTAATCAACAGTCAATATCATCAATACCCAAACAAATACACCCAACAAAACAGGTCCAACCCATGTAAGAACATGATATAACTCAAAACACAGTGACAACTCATAAATCAAGAAACTAATGCTCAAATCATGAAATATGAAGTGAGAAAGAGAAAACCCATACCTTTTACTTGAAGATTTGAGAAGAAATGGTGTAAAAATGGAGGATTTTTGAAGAGAGACACGGTGTGTTTGAAGGAGTGAAATGGGGAAGACAATGAACAGTCATAAAAATTTGAGGAAAAACTGAAAAATATTTTAAAAACTGACTTTAAGACGCAAAACACGCGTTTTTCGCGACTGAGTCAAGTCGCCAGTCAGTCGCCAGGTTAAGCCGTGAAACACTTTGAAATCAAAATACTTGAAAAATTTTCTAAGTGTTTTTCACCACTGGAAGGTCTACTCACGAGAGAGTCGCGAGGTGAGCCGCGAAAATCTCTGTGTACCTCTCGTGACTGGACCTTCCACCTATGAACAAGTAGCCATACTGAGCCGCGAGAATCATCAAAACTCAAATTTTGAGAAATATTCTAAGTATTTTTCGCGACTGAGACCTTGACTCGCCAATGAGCAGCGAAAAATCTCGGAGTGGGCTCGCGATTGGGGCATGCGACTAAGCCAACCCGCGACTGAGTTGCCAAACGAGGACAGCACTGTTTTTGAAATTTTGATATTTTTGTGAAAAAAAAAAAACTTTCCAAAAACAACTAAAAACACTCAAAATCTTTTTGTGTTTGATCAACAAAGATTGAGTATGTGAAAACACATTTAATCAAGTACAATCACACAAATGAATATGGCATTCATTGAACATAGACTTGTGTGATGTGTGTGGATATCAAAAGTGAGATAGTCCTTAGTCCAATGTGAAGCTTCAATGATCAATTCAATCAAGGCATACACAACTAGCACTAGATAATGTGACCTGTCTCAATTATAGAAGTATGCATATATGACCTCCCACATCAACTTGATTACATTTCTTTGAAGCTTTTCATTTGGCTCCATGTTCAACATATCATTTGATCTTTATGAATCAACACATCTCATTGTGAGATTGATGCCTGAAATTTTTGATATTTCAATTTGATGAGTTAGCCTTTGGCTTTTTGGGCACATACATTTTATTTTTGGTCACTTTCCCTTTTTCCTAGTCAAATACTAGTATGTGCAATAGGCTTTTGCAGCTCAATATCTCTTTTCATTTGGAGATTTACATTTGGTGAGCTCTTTAAGCAAAAACAACAAAATAAAGAGTGGGAAGATATATAGGCACAAGTCTATGCATGTCTCAAGATCAACAAAACCATTCACTAATCATTCATGACAAGGTTGAAGATCTATTTACAACAGTCACATAGATTTCAAGATTTCTTCCATAATGATATGAGTGCATAGGAAACAAGCTAAGCTCGTAGATGCACAAAGCCATTAGTACAAAGGTACAAGGCAAAACATGTATTGAGACAAAACTCAACAAAGTCGATCAAACTTTTTGGATTTTCTACTATTTATGTGTTTTTGGATTTTTGACATAAAAGCAAGAAAAGATTGATCAAAAGCAACAATGTAAAAACATTTTAAAATGAAACAAATAAACAACTAAACAAATTTCAACACTTATTAGCAAAAAGCATATTACCAAACATAATCACAAAGCATAGGAAGAATTAATGCATGGACATGTTATAATGCTTATGCATAAGTACCCTTCATCACCCACACGTCACGTGCATTTGGGGTGATATCCTTGACGGATTGGGTATGAGAGTTAGGACTTTCAAACCTTCTTGTGAAGCTTTCCAAGCAAGTGGTGAAGGCACCGATCATCTTCATCACGTCCATCATTCCGGGATCACGGTTTTGACTTCTTGGTTGCTCACTACCCTAAGACCTCTTGTCATTTCTTCTTCCTCATGATCGAGGAGTGCTTGTATTGTTTAACGTTTTCAGCTTATGACAGTTGGGTCTGGTATGTCCTTGCAATCCGCAATAGTGACAAAAATGATTCGTTCTAGGACCCCATTGTGATCTTCCTCTAGCTTCAAATCTGGCTTTTGATTGATTACGGGACTTATTTAACACCCGTTGATCAGCCACCTTCTTCTTCTTTTCAACCTTAACTTTCTCAGGAATAGGCTTTTCTACAACCATTTCTTTGGCCTTCACAAACTTCACTTCTTTGGTGACATTGGTTGATGAGCTACTTCCTCCAGCATATCCCAACCCGGATTTATCTGAAGAGTGTTTTTAAGATGAAATAACATCTTCTAGCTTCTTGGAGGAGACCTTTTCTATCTTAGCATGTGCTTGCACTACCTCTTGCTCAAGAAATCTCACTTTTGTGTAAGCTTCTGATAACTCACCATTTAGTGTTTCAATCTCACACTTTGATTTCTTATATCTGACTAAGAGACTTCTGTAGTCCTCCTCGGCTTTCTTCATCTTCTTCACAGCCACCTTCGCCACCCTTGCATACTCTCCCGATTTCTCAAGGAGTGAGTTGTAGTTCTCTTGTAGACCAGCTGTGCTCTCATCTTCTTCAGCTTCTGATTCTTCAACAACTCCCATTGATTCTTCATCACTATGCTCCCCAAGCTCTTGTACAAGCAAATTTAAGTCCTCCGAAGACTCAACATGAGCAATAGTCATAAAGGCGGAGTAATTCCCTTCTCCGTCATAGCTTTCCTCAGAATCAGAATTTGATGAATCCGAGTCACTTAGAGTAGTGGCATAGACCTTGCCCTTCGATTTCAAATAATTGGGACATTCTTTCTTGAAATGTCCATGTCCATTGCACTCGAAGCACGTGATTCCTTGCGAAGATTGGGATTCCCTAACATCTTTCCTTCTAAATTCCCTTTTCTCCTTCCCGGAATTCTAAAATTTCCCTTTGTCACCAGATTTTCCATTGTTCTTGAGTTTTAAGAACTTCCAGAAGTTTTTCACAAGGTACGCCACATCTTTATCTACAACATCTTCATCCGAAGAGTCATGAGATACTACCCTCTCATCAATTGTCTTAAGAGCAAGAGATTTTCTCTTCTTTTATGTGGGCAGTGACAATTCATATGTCTGCAATGAACCAACCAACTCTTGAACTTTAATGTCATCAAGATCCTTGCTTTCTTCAATAGCTGTTACTTTGGCACGGAAGCTTTTCGGTAGTGACCGAAGGATCTTCCTTACTATTTTAGAATCCTCCATCTTTTCCCCCAAATTGAATTTGCCGACGACCACCTCGTTCAGCTTACTATAAAAAGAGTCAAAGGACTCATCCTCGCTCATCTTGAGCTCCTCAAAGTGAGTGGTCAACATTTGTAGTTTGGTATCTTTCACTTTCTTTGTTCCTTCATAAGTAGTCTCTAGAATCTCCCATGCTTCCTTAGCAATAGTGATATATGAAATCCTGTGAAATCCTGTGAAATTCTTCTGGAGAGACACCACAAAAAATAGCATTCAAGGCTTTACTATTAGGATTTGCCACCGCAAGAGCTGCCTTAACCTACTTCAACTGCATCCCACACAACATTATCAATAGAACACAAAAATGCCCTCATTCGGACTTTCCAAAATGCATAATTATTACCATAAAAAAATTATGGTACATTTAGAGATTGAGACCTATCCATCTCAAAACGGGGTCAAGGATCGCACTAAGGTGTTTAAACCACAACAAGTGCACCCGCTCTAATACCAAGTGAATGTTCGAATAGCGTTGAAAACACTATGAACGTTTAGACCCCAAATTACAAATTATCAATTCAAGCTTATTATCAAACAATAAATGTGTGGAACATGAACATAAGGCAATGACAAAATTGATAAAAAATCTAAACTAATTTAAAATCACATCCATAGCAGAAATTAAATGGTAAAGATTAAGGGAAGAGAGATGCAAACACAAAGACAACACGGCGATGTGTTATCGAAGAGAAAACTGAAGCCCTCGGTGTAAAACCTCTCCGCTGCCCTCCAAGCGGTCAATAATCCACTAGAAAATGTAGTTGGGATACATGAATAGCAATATACCCTCCAAGCCTAATCTACCCAGGTACCTAAGCCCTTTAAGCTTCTTGCTCCAACGAGGTTGCGCCGAACCTTTTTCTTCTCTAGCTTACCGGATTCTGCTATAGCCCATACCATCAACCAATAACCATTGGTCCCTTCCAAACTGCTTCCCTAAGCACCAAAAGACCTTCTCACAGACGTGGGTATGGTGAGAAAAGGATTTGGTCAAGAACCTCTCAAGGATGTATCAATGGAGAGGGTGAGAGTAAAGGAATTTGAAGAGTCTCTATGTGAAGATTGTGGATGAATCAATCTTGTTTCTCTCTAGGGTTTCTCTCTCAAAATTCTCTCTAGAGACTCTCTACATTTCATAGGTATAAGGGGTATTTATACTAGGGTGAGATAGGAATGCGAAGAGTCAAGTTTTTCAAAACAGAGCTGGTTGGCGGCTTAGCCTCGCGACTTGACTGAGTCGCGAGTTCAAGCTGCGAGATAACAGAACGGCCAGGCTGGACCTTCTGTCCTGTAGTGCACCCGCTGGCGTGACTGTTAATCTTCTCGCACACTTCACTCGTGTGCTGCAGTTGGCGGCTTGCTAGTCGCAAGTCACCCGCGAATCCCAACCGCAAATCCCTGCATCCTTGCACAATCTTGAGCATTTCTTCACACTCTCTCACTCACTACCCTTACATGAATCCCACCTAAATACAGGGTTTCTAAGTGCTGAAATACAAGCAAATTGGCACAGAATAAAGCCAACAAGATGGTTGATTAAATTCAACCTTACAATCCCCCCCTCTGGCTATTCCGTGACAAAATCCTACAACAAACTCTAGACTTAACGCGTGAGTTGGGAATAGTTGGAAAACTCACTCACACCTAACTCTAGAATCTGTGAAGCTCTTGAACCATAAGACCAAATATCTCCTGAAATACAACAACACAATAAGTTCATTGTATGCAGAAAACTGGTAATGCATATGGAGCAAGCACAATGCGATCAAGCAAAATGGGATAAATCAATAAACCATGGCTTGACCAAATAGGCAATCACTATATACTAGTGATCACAATGCTCATTCACTCAAGGAATGAACATCCGAACATGCAAGCTAATATGCTTATTTGCAAAGTATCATTTGCATGTCCAACACTCAACCGATGCACAAAACATATATGCATCTAGGAACAAGATCTTACAAAAGCAACAGGTACAAACTAACTTGTTAGGACATATGTGTGTTCACTTGTTAAGAACATAAGTCACTTATTTATGTAAATTGGCTAATCCTTTTGACAAAACACACTCTTCTTGTAATTGGGTAGTTCTAGGTGTTTTTAATACTTCAAGAAACAAGGTTTCAAGATCAAGTGTTGAAGTCATCAAGTCTATCCAAGAAAAAGCAAGCTGAAGTGCAATTTCATTAAATCTCGACACCTGCTTGACAGCTACCTCGACACCTGCTATCTGTCGAGAATTACAAAATCAGATTTTCTGATCTAATTTCCTTGGGATCCGTGAATATGCTTTTGGGCCTTCTTTTCTTCTACCCCTAAACATATAAAAGGATTGTTTTAAGAGCCGTCAAATAATACACAAGTTGCAAAAGCATTGAGCAATCTCTATTCAAGCAAATTGTGATCAAAGACGAAGTTCTTGACCTAGTTCATCTTCTCTGAAGAAGTTGCTGTTTATTTGCACCAAAGGGTTTTGTAACCAAGCATCTTTCTGATCCTCATCATAAAGAATGAACTGAAGAACTTTGCAGCCAACCTATCCTTCTTAGTTAGTGTTTGAAGTCGCGTACTAGGATCCGCGCATTGGTTAGTCACGTACTTGGGAGCCATGCATCAAAGGTGGAAATAGTCACTACAGATCAAGCCCAATTGGGTATTGGGGTAAGGGTTCAACTGTAAGTTGGTAAGGTACTTGGGATTCCTGTACTTGTAACACTTGATTTGATAATAGTGAAGTTTCGGGAGTGGTGACCTGAAAATCACCCGGTGGGGTTTTTGCCATTAGGGTTTTCCCCATTCGTAAACAAATCACCATGTTATTTAATTTCCGCTGCATATTTAGTTTTTGGTGATTTGTTTGTGCTTCCACGCAATTGCATGATAAATTGATTAATTAATAACTTGGCTAATTAATTAATTGGTTTAATCACAAGGGGTCATTCAGTTTATGGCCTATCAAGTGGTATCAGAACAGGTACACTCTGATTAGGGTTTAATCTTTGCTATGTTGATCCATTGACCCCTGTTTGTCACGGATAGAGGACAATCTTTAATCATACCTCCTTTATTTGATGGAACTAACTATGCATACTTGAAAGTACGCATGAGAGCTTTCTTGCAGTCTTTAGATGAGAAGGTGTGGTAAGCTGTGGAGATTGGCTGGACTAAGCCAAAAGAAGAACCGGCCGATTGGGATGACACAAAGATCAAGGTGGCCAATTTCAAGAGCAGAGCGTTAAATACCCTATTTAGCGCATTCACCAATGAGGAGTTCAAGAAGATATCCTCAACTGAAACTGCTAAGGAGGCTTGGACCATCCTCCAAACAACCTATGAAGGAGCAAAGGCTGTCAAAGATTCAAAGTTTTAGAGGCTCACTACAAGCTTTGAAGAAATTAAGATGGAGGAGGATGAGTCATTTGATGAGTTCTATGCCAAGCTCAAGGACATAGTGAACTCAGCCTTCAATCTTGGGGAAACCATCCCTGAACCCAAGATTGTAAGGAAGGTGCTCAGATCTCTACCTGAGAGATTCCATGCCAAGATTACGACGATAGAGGAATCAAAGGATATTGACAAGATTCCTTTGACTGAGCTGGTTGGAAACTTACAAACCTATGAGATAGGGTTATCTAGGATTGGCAAGTCAAGTAAAGGTAAAAGCATGGCCTTAAAGGCAAAGAGCAGTGATACAGATGAGTCTTCTGATGATGAAGATTCCAAGATGAAGTCCTACATCACCCGGCAGTTCAAGAAGTTTATGAAGAATGCCAATGGAAGGAGCTTCGAAAAGGACCACAGGCAGTCTAGTTCTTCTCAGTTTAAAAGCCAAGACAAAGGGAAGAAGGATGCTAAGGAGGGCGGTCAGTACACTGTTCCTGCGGGACCAAAGTGTTTTGGATGTCATGGGTTCGGACACATGAAACATGAGTGTCCTACATATCTTAAGAGCATTGGGAAAAGCAAGGCACTTGCTGCAACCCTAAGTGACATTGAGCCTGAAGATGATTTCGATAATGAGGATGACGGAATCTTAAATGCCTTCACTGCCACAGTCAATCCAACTGAAGGGATTGTTGAAGAAGTAGATGAAGAAGAAGAACTGGTGGAGTCCAAATTTGAGAAGATGGATGATCAAAATGATATCCATTCAGCCTATGAGAAGCTTTACAGGCTCTCTGAGAAGCATGAGAAATTATATAGGCTGGCCACCAAGAGGGTCAGTGATGTGGAACTTGATCGTAAAGAGTTGTCCACAAAGTTTGATGAGGCGAATCAAACTATTGGAGCACTGAGATTTGAGAACAACTTTTTGGCTGAGAAGACCAAGAAGCTTGAAGCGGAGCTATTTCAGGTCAGAGCTCAACTGGAGAGGACTTCAAGTGCAAAGCTTGATGAGATGCTTAACAATCAAAAATCTGCTTCGAATCGAACTGGCTTGGGGTATGGTCTTTCTTTCTCTAATACTGCTTCTACTAGCAATACTGTTTTTGTTTCTCCTGCTAATAACACTGAAATTGAGAACACTGAGGTTAAAACTGAATTAGCTAGTGAGAACCTAGACAAGAGTAAATCTATCTTAGGAGCACCCCCTGAGCAAGATAAGAAAGATGCTAGAAATCCTAGTGCTAAGAAGGCTAACTCTCAAAAGCCTAAACAAAAGAAGCAGCATCTCTATCATCATTGTGGAGCTGCCGGTCATACTCGACAAAATTGCTATAAGTGGTTAGCCACTCAACAAAGCAATGCCATGATAGCATTTGGAAGCCAAAATCAGCTTCAATCCTCTCTTGCTCCTCTTGGAGATCTTTTGAAATCCCTCATGTTCTTTTCGAACTTGAACGGTTTAAATTCTTCCCCCTCACCGCCGGTTCAAGGGTTCAATCAAAGGAAAGGCTCTTCCAAAGTGTGGAAGAAAAAGGACCCTAAGTGATTTCATCACTTTCTTTTCCCCTCTTGCTTTTCTTGTTTGTTGCATTGCTTGTGTGTTTTGCTTTTCTGTTGAGTCAATCTCATTTTTGCTTTGCTTTGATAACATGTTTTTGTTTGTTTATTTTCAATTTTGTTTATTTTTTTTAAAAATAAAAATACATAAAAAATTGAAAAATCAGAAAAATACAAAAACAGTGTGTGTTTTGTGTACTTTGGTATTTGTGTACCTTGGATGGCCAATGAAACAAAGTTTTCTAAACTTTGTATCTCTTGTAGCTTAGATGAGCATCTCTATGCACAACTAAGCAAGTGAGCTTTGTGGCTCTTGTTTGTGATGAGTAAGATTAAGTTATCTCTTAAACTTAACACTCATATCACTCTTTTTGACGGGTAGGACTAGAAAATCCTAAGAGAAAGGCATAAATGACCATCTCACCACTGTTGCCCGCCAATCATAGTATGACACCTGTATGCTTCGACATAGCAAAAGTGCAATGTCTATGCTTAACATGTTGGGTATTTCTTTTCTCTCTTTTTATGCCCATGCATGATATGCTTAAAAGAAAATATGCAAAGAAAATATAAAGCTAAAAGATTAAAATGCTTTAAATATGATTGCAAGCGTGTTTTCTAGGAGATGTGGGAGTCATAGGATGTACCTCAAAGGTGATAATCCCCATCAAACAGTTATGATTATGTGTAAGTTAAAGTTATTTTCTCATATCTCAGATTGTCATAACATGTATACACATGCAATCTTGCGATGTTGTTCACACACAACACGCAATATTCTTTGCTACTCTTGATACATGTGCAGGTACAATGTGATTTGGCCATCACAAAGGTTTTACATGTGCTAATGTATGCTCACTAAACTATCTTGACTTGTTTTTGAAATATAAAATTGGTTAGACTTGTTTAGTGTGTGTGTGTGTTTTTGAGGATCCATGTGCTATATTTCTTAATTGAGAGATGATTTTGAGAGCTTAAAATGTTGATTGGATCTTTGGTTGAGGTGAATGATGGATTGCATTCATGTCTGTGTTTTTCTCTTCTAAAAAAAAAAACTGCTTTTAACTGCTGTCTCGACACCTTCTCAATTCCTGGTCATCTGTCAAGCTTCTCAAGCCTTTTCTAATCGCAATCTCGACACCTGTCTCGACACCTGGGGGATCGATCGAGAAATCTTCTGTCTTCTCGATACCTTGTCGATCGATCGAGCTTCTGATCTTTGAAATTGGTCTTGTACCTCGACACCTCTCGACACCTGAAGCTATCGAAGGCCAAATCCTCGACACCTTTCTCGACAGCTTCCTCGATACCTTTTGACACCTCAGCTGTCGAGATTTACTGAGTTGCCTATTTAAGGATCTGTCGCGATTTTTCTCTCATTCTCTCGATCTCTCTCGATCTGTCCGAAGGCTTTTCATCTCCCAACCACTTTTCTCTCACTCAAATCTTCAAACCCTCTTCATTTTCGGTCTTCCCTTGCTTCAATCACCTGGTAAGATCACTTTTCCCTTCCTTTTTCATGCATTTCATATTTTGAAACCTAGGTTTTGGGATTTTTGAAAATTTTTGGGGTTTTTCAAAATTGATGATTTTTTCTTCAAATTTTGGGTTGGGTTTGCACTTAAATGTTTTCAAAATGTCATACATTGCATTTCATGTGCATTAGAATGGTATTTACATGCATTTAGATGTGTGTTCTATGTTTGTGTGCTGCTAGGATTGGATTGGGCTGAGCCCATGATGTTTTTTTCTTTAGCATGTCACATGTTCATGCATTCCCATACATACGTACTTGTTGTTCAATATATCTCATATATATGAACTGTTTTGGGACTTTTCTGATTGTCTCCTTCTCTATCTCTTTCTCATTCTTTTACGTTAGTAGTGTCTATGGCACCCAAACGTAAATCCACTCCTGCTCGGAACCCTCTGCATTCTGGAGCTTCCTCTTCTTCTGATTCTGCTCCTCTTAACCTTCGGTTCCGTGATGGAGATGCCCACAAGGCATTTTCTGAGAACTTTTCTAGACGAGGTGTTCATTTGGAACACCAAGTCATTTTGGCGGACTTCACCGATACTGACCTTCCCTCTGTCATTCACAGTAGGGATGGGAGTCACTGTGTGACGTCTCGGTCACTTGTCCTCTCGTGCTCATTCAGGAGTTTTACTCCAACATGCGCGGGATTGATCGTTCAGTACCTCTCTTTTTCACTCGCGTTCGAGGTACGCGTATCCTTGTTACACCGCAGCTAGTTGCGGATGTACTTAGGGTTCCTAGGATAGATTTTCCAAACTATCCTTCCTATGAGCGTCTGCGGACTGTGTCCAAAAATGAGCTCATCTCTGCCTTTTGTCAGCGTCCTGCTGATTGGGGTGAGCATCAGTACACATCATGTAGGCCTTTTGCTAAAGGTCCTAGATTCTTAAACATGGTGATGACCTTTGTACTCCATCCACTCTCTCACTACAACTCTATCACAGAGCCTCGTGCTCGATTTTTGCTATCACTTCTAGAGCATCTTACTATAGATTTTCCTTCTCATTTCATCCTTTCTATCATAGATGTCCATCTAGATTTAGTGTCCTGTGATAAGCTCATCTTTCCTTCCGCTATCACGAGGATCTTACGCCATTTTTCTATCCCTTTTCCTGTGTCCCATCACTTCACTCACATCTGTGCCATAGATGCCGCTACTGTAAAACGTAGTAAGGCTCAGTTTAGGTCGCGACAGACGGATTCCACTCCTCCCTCCCGTTCAGCTCCATCCAGATCTGCTCCATCTACATCTACTCCTTCTTCCTCTACTGGCGATGTATCTCTTGGAGACATTATGGCGTAGCTGCAGCGCATGGACACTCGCCTCGATACATTCTCCACTGAGTTGTATCAGGTGAATGTTCGTGTTGGTCGTATTGCACGACGGCAGGTGACTATGGGTGATTTTGCTCCAGAGGCTACTCCTTCACCACCTCCTCCAGTGGCTTCTGACTCTGAGGATGATGATGATGATGCTTCGGATGATGATGATGGAGATGCTAGCTCTACTGATGAGATGTCTACATGACACTCTACCCTTTGTCACTCGCGACAAAAAGGGGGAGTAGGTTTGGGTTATGAAAGTAGTCATCTTAGGGGGAGAGTTAGTATAGGACATTTTGATAGGGGGAGTGTTGATTTTTTGAGGGATGTATGTGAGGTTTTGATGTATCTTTTCTTTTCTATTCTTTATAGATACATTGATCTTGTATATGAGGTCTTTTGACCAGTTTTACATACATTGTACTTATTTTCTATATATGTGGATGTATGTTTCTTTCACCTCTCTCTTCATGTGTTGTTTCTTCTCTATCTTTATACACATGTTCTTTATACTTGTATGCAATCTATTTATTTCTGTTTCACACAAGATGCCTTGATGAGTTTTGTTTAAAAGTGTTTCAGAAATACAGGTTGTCAAAGTCTACTTGCCATAAACTCTCTTCTTGCAAAGTTTTTCAAGAGTTTGTGTTAGGATAGATTTTATTGTATTCAACAAGTGAATATGAGTTGAGTGATTTATGACTTCTCTCATATGTTCATTTGTTTGTTGTGGTTTTGTCACGGATTGCCAAAGGGGGAGATTGTTAGGACATAAGTGTGTTCACTTGTTAAGAACATATGTCACTTATTTATGTAAATTGGCTAATCCTTTTGACAAAACGCACTCTACTTGTAATTGGGTAGTTCTAGGTGTTTTTAATACTTCAAGAAACAAGGTTTCAAGATCAAGTGTTGAAGTCATCAAGTCTGTCCAAGAAAAAGCAAGCTGAAGTGCAATTTCATTAAATCTCGACACCTGCTCGATAGCTACCTCGACACCTGCTATCTGTCGAGAATTACAAAATCAGATTTTCTGATCTGATTTCCTTAGGATCTGTGAATATGCTTTTGGGCCTTCTTTTCTTCTAACCCTAAACATATAAAATGATTGTTTTAAGAGCCGTCAAATAATACACAAGTTGCAAAAGCATTGAGCAATCTCTGTTCAAGCAAATTGTGATCAAAGACGAAATTCTTGACCTAGTTCATCTTCTCTGAAGAAGTTGCTGTGTATTTGCACCAAAGGGTTTTGTAACCAAGCATCTTCCTGATCTTCATCGTGAAGGATGAACTGAAGAACTGTGCAGCCAACCTCTCCTTCTTAGTTGGTGTTTAAAGTCGCGTACTGGGATCCGCGCATTGGTTAGTCACGTACTTGGGAGCCGTGCATCAAAGGCGGAAATTGTCACTATAGATCAAGTCCAATTGGGTATTGGGGTAAGGGTTCAACTGTAAGTTGGTAAGGTACTTGGGATTCCTTTACTTGTAACTGCTTGATTTGATAATAGTGAAGTTTCGGGAGTAGTGACCTGAAAATCACCCGGTGGGGTTTTTGCCGTTAGGGTTTTCCCCATTCGTAAACAAATCACCGTGTTATTTAATTTTTGCTGCATATTTAGTTTTTGGTGATTTGTTTGTGCTTCCATGCAATTGCATGATAAATTGATTAATTAATAACTTGGCTAATTAATTAATTGGTTTAATCACAAGGGGTCATTCAGTTTGTGGCCTATCAAGTGGTATCAGAGCAGGCACACTCTGATTAGGGTTTAATCTTTACTGTGTTGATCCATTGACCCCTGTTTGTCATGGATAGAGGACAATCTTTAACCATACCTCCTTTATTTGATGGCACTAACTATGCATACTGGAAAATACACATGAGAGCTTTCTTGCAGTCTTTAGATGAAAAGGTGTCGCAAGCTGTGGAGATTGGCTGGACTAAGCCAAAAGAAGAACCGGCCGATTGGGATGACACAAAGATCAAGGCGGCCAATTTCAACAGCAAAGCGTTAAATGCCCTATTTAGCGCAGTCACCAATGAGGAGTTCAAGAAGATATCCTCAACTGAAACTGCTAAGGAGGCTTGGACCATCCTCCAAACAACCTATGAAGGAACAAAGGCTATCAAAGATTCAAAACTTCAGAGGCTAACTACAAGCTTTGAAGAAATTAAGATGGAGGAGGATGAGTCGTTTGATGAGTTCTATGCCAAGCTCAATGACATAGTGAACTCAGCCTTCAATCTTAGGGAAACCATCCCTGAACCCAAGATTGTAAGGAAGGTGCTCAGATCTCTACTCGAGAGATTCCATGCCAAGATTACGACGATAGAGGAATCAAAGGATATTGACAATATTCCTTTGACTGAGCTGGTTGGAAACTTACAAACCTATGAGATAGGGTTATCTAGGATTGGCAAGTCAAGTAAAGGCAAAAGCATGGCCTTGAAGGCTAAGAGCAGTGATACAGATGAGTCTTCCGATGATGAAGATTCCAAGATGAAGTCCTACATCACCCGGCAGTTCAAGAAGTTTATGAAGAATGCCAATGGAAGGAGCTTCGACAAGGACCGCAGGCAGTCTAGTTCTTCTCAGTTTAAAAGCCAAGACAAAGGGAAGAAGGATGCTAAGGAGGGCGGTCAGTACACTGTTCCTGCAGGACCAAAGTGTTTTGGATGTCATGGGTTCGGACACATGAAACATGAGTGTCCTACATATCTCAAGAGCATTGGGAAAAGCAAGGCACTTGCTGCAACCCTAAGTGACACTAAGCTTGAAGATGATTTCGACAATGAGGATGATGGAATCTTAAATGCCTTCACTGCCACAGTCAATCCTATTGAAGGATTGTTGAAGAAGTGGATGAAAAAGAAGAACTGGTGGAGTCCAAATTTGAGAAGATGGATGATTAAGATGATATCCATTCAGCCTATAAGAAGCTTTACAAGCTCTCTGAGAAGCATGAGAAATTATATAGGCTGGCCACCAAGAAGCTCAGTAATGTGGAACTTGATCGTGAAGAGTTGTCCACAAAGTTTGATGAGTCGAATCAAACTATTGGAGCACTGAGATTTGAGAACAACTTTTTGACTGAGAATACCAAGAAGCTTGAAGCGGAGCTGTTTCAAGTCAGAGCTCAACTAGAGAGGACTTCAAGTGCAAAGCTTGATGAGATGCTTAGCAATCAGAAATCTGCTTCGGATCGAACGGGCTTGGGGTATGGTCTTTCTTTCTCTAATACTACTTCTACTAGCAATACTGTTTTTGTTTCTCCTGCTAATAACACTGAAATTGAGAACACTGAGGTTAAAACTGAATTAGCTAGTGAGAATCTAGACAAGAGTAAATCTATCTTAGGAGCACCCCCTAAGCAAGATAAGAAAGATGCTAGAAATCCTAGGGCTAAGAAGGCTAACTCTCAAAAGCCTAAACAAAAGAAGCAGCATCTCTGTCATCATTGTGGAGCTGCCGGTCATATTCGACAAAATTGCTATAAGTGGTTAGCCACTCAACAGAGCAATGGCATGATAGCATCTGGAAGCCAAAATCAGCTTCAATCCTCTCTTGCTCCTCTTGGAGATCTTCTGAAATCCCTCATGTTCCTTTCGAACTTGAACGGTTTAAATTCTTCCCCCTCACCGCCGGTTCAAGGGTTCAATCAAAGGAAAGGCTCTTCCAAAGTGTGGAAGAAAAAGGACCCTAAGTGATTTCATCACTTTCTTTTCCCCTCTTGCTTTTCTTGTTTGTTGCATTGCTTGTGTGTTTTGCTTTTCTATTGAGTCAGTCTAGTTTTTGCTTTGCTTTGATAACATGTTTTTGATTGTTTATTTTCAGTTTTGTTTATTTTGTTTTTAAAATAAAAATAAAAATAAAAAATTGAAAAATCTGAAAAATACAAAAACAGTGTGTGTTTTGTGTACTTTGGTGTTTGTGTACCTTGGATGGCCAATGAAACAAAGTTTTCTAGATTTTGTATCTCTTGTAGCTTAGATGAGCATCTCTATGCACAACTAAGCAAGTGAGCTTTGTGTCTCTTGTTTGTGATGAGTAGGATTAAGTTATCTCTTAAACTTAACACTCATATCACTCTTTTTGACGGGTAGGACTAGAAAATCCTAAGAGAAAGGCATAAATGACCATCTCACCACTGTGGCCCGCCAATCATAGTATGACACTTGTATGCTTTGGCATAGCAAAAGTGCAGTGTCATAGATACCTGTATGCTTCGGCATAGCAAAAGTGTAGTGTCAAAGACATCTGTATGCTTCGGCATAGCAAAAGTGCAATGTATATGCTTAACATGTTGGGTATTTCTTTTCTCTCTTTTTATGCCCACGCATGATATGCTTAAAAGAAAATATGCAAAGAAAATATAAAGCTAAAAGATTAAAATGCTTTAAATATGATTGCAAGCGTGTTTTCTAGGAGATGTGGGAGTCATAGGATGTACCTCAAAGGTGATAGTCCCCATCAAACAGTTATGATTGTGTGTGAGTTAAGAGCAGGAGATTTTCTCTTCTTTTATGTGGGCAGTGACAATTCATATGTCTGCAATGAACCAATTAACTCTTGAACTTTAATGTCATCAAGATCCTTGCTTTCTTCAATAGCTGTTACTTTGGCACGGAAGCTTTCCGGCAGTGACCGAAGGATCTTCCTTACTATTTTAGAATCCTCCATCTTTTCCCCCAAATTGAATGTGCTGACAACCACCTCGTTCAGCTTACTATAAAAAGAGTCAAAGGACTCATCCTCCCTCATCTTGAGCTCCCCAAAGTGAGTGGTCAACATTTGTAGTTTGGTATCTTTCACTTTCTTTGTTCCTTCATAAGTAGTCTCCAGAATCTCCCATGCTTCCTTAGCAATAGTGATATATGAAATCCTGTGAAATCCTGTGAAATTCTTCTGGAGAGACACCACAAAAAATAGCATTCAAGGCTTTACTATTTGGATTTGCCACCGCAAGAGCTACCTTATCCCAAGTGGATTTGGCAGCCTTCGGCCTAGTCCAACCTACTTCAACTGCATCCCACACAGCATCATCAATAGAACACAAAAATGCCCTCATTCGGACTTTCCAAAATGCATAATTATTACCATAAAAAAATGGTGGTACATTTAGAGATTGAGACCTATCCATCTCAAAACGGGGTCAAGGATCACACTAAGGTGTTTAAACCACAACAAGTGCACCCGCTCTAATACCAAGTGAATGTTCGAATAGCGTTGAAAACACTATGAACGTTTAGACTCCAAATTACAAATTATCAATTCAAGCTTATTATCAAACAATAAATGTGTGGAACATGAACATAAGGCAATGACAAAATTGATAAACAATCTAAACTAATTTAAAATCACATCCATAGCAGAAATTAAATGGTAAAGATTAAGGGAAGAGAGATGCAAACACAAAGACAACACGGCGATGTGTTATCGAAGAGGAAACCGGAGCCCTCGGCGTAAAACCTCTCCGCTGCCCTCCAAGCGGTCAATAATCCACTAGAAAATGTAGTTGGGATACATGAATAGCAATATACCCTCCAAGCCTAATCTACCCAGGTACCTAAGCCCTCCAAGCTTCTTGCTCCAACGAGGTTGCGCCGAACCTTTTTCTTCTCTAGCTTACCGGATTCCGCTATAGCCCATAGCATCAACCAATAACCATTGGTCCCTTCCAAACTGCTTCCCTAAGCACCAAAAGACCTTCTCACAGACGTGGGTATGGTGAGAAAAGGATTTGGTCAAGAACCTCTCTTGGATGTATCAATGGAGAGGGTGAGAGTAAAGGAATTTGAAGAGTCTTTATGTGAAGATTGTGGATGAATCAATCTTGTTTCTCTCTAGGGTTTCTCTCTCAAAATTCTCTCTAGAAGCTCTCTACATTTCGTGGGTATAAGGGGTATTTATACTAGGGTGAGATAGGAATGCGAAGAGTCAAGTTTTTCAAAACAGAGCTGGTTGGCGGCTTGGCCTCGCGACTTGACTGAGTCGCGAGTTCAAGCCGCGAGATAACAGAATGGCCAGGCTGGACCTTCTGTCCTGTAGTGCACCAGCTGGCGTGACTGTTAATCTTCTCGCACACTTCACTCGTGTGCTGCAGTTGGCGGCTTGCCAGTCGCGAGTCACCCGCGAATCCCTGCATCCTTGCACAATCTTGAGCATTTCTTCACACTCTCTCACTCACTACCCTTACATGAATCCCACTTAAATACAGGGTTCTCTAAGTGGTGAAATACAAGCAAATTGGCACGGAATAAAGCCAACAAGATGGTTGATTAAATTCAACCTTACAATCCCCCCCTTTGGCTATTCCGTGACAAAACCCTACAACAAACTCTAGACTTAACGCGTGAGTTGGGAATAGTTGGAAAACTCACTCAAACCTAACTCTAGAATCTGTGAAGCTCTTGAACCATAAGACCAAATATCTCTTGAAACACAACAACACAATAAGTTCATTGTATGCAGAAAACTTGTAATGCATATGGAGCAAGCACAATGCGATCAAGCAAAATGGGATAAATCAATAAACCATGGCTTGACCAAATAGGCAATCACTATATACTAGTGATCACAATGCTCATTCACTCAAGGAATGAACATCCTAACATGCAAGCTAATATGCTTATTTGCAAAGTATCATTTGCATGTCCAACACTCAACCAATGCACAAAACATATATGCATCTAGGAACAAGATCCTACAGGGGCACAAGAGTGGTGTACTCAAAGAAAATGCATGACAATAAATAGCAAGTACTTAAGCTACGAAGCATGGGTACAAATACCTAAAAACCTTAAAAGCTTACAAAAGTAACAGGTACAGACTAACTAAACATAAAGACTGAATAACATCTTAAATAAATATATATACCAGTGAACCACAAGTTTTCCCAAAAGTATTAAAACCATATCCACTCAGGAGTTTTTAAAAACTAGGAAACAGATATCTATAAACAATCTGCAAATAGATTCCAAACCAAACTTTTTCACAAGATTTTTGGAATATTTAGATTGAGATATGAATATATCTAACGAATCTGTAATCCAAGGAAGTGATTCAACTCTCCAATCATGCTCATCTCGAACTCAACCTGCATAAGCTTTGAGAAGTTATGAGCGAGTTTATCCTTTGTAGACTCGTAGATGATATCATCAACATAGACTTGAGCTACTACGAACTCACCATTCTCCTTTTTGATAAAAAGAGTTTGATCAGCTTGTCCTCTTGTAAAATCATGTGAGAGCAGGTATTCTATAAGCCAGTCCTACCAAGCTCTAGGTGCTTGCTTTAGTCGATATAGAGCCTTCTTGAGGTACAACACATGATTCGGAGAAATGCGGATTAATGAATCCTTTAGGCTGAGAAACATAGACATCTTCTTTAAGAAACCTGTTCAAGAATGCAGTCTTCATATCCATTTGGTAAAGCTTGAACGTCAGGTGACAAGCCAGGGCTAGAAGAACTCTAATGGATTCCATGCGAGCTACACAAGCAAATGATTCATCAAAATCCACCCCTTCCACTTAAGAGTATCCTTGGGCCACCAGACGAGCCTTGTTGCAGACCACATTTCCCTCATCATCAGTTTTATTGTAGAATATCCACTTTGTGCCAATGATGTGCTCTCCTTCTAGTCTAGGTACTAGGGTCCAGACATCATTCTTTTGAAATTGGAGCAGTTCATCATGCATGGCCTCAACTCAACTTTCATCTTGGAGGGCATCCTCAACCTTGGTGGGTTCAACCTGCGACAAATAGCAAGAATAAGACACAAAGTTAGCAACACATTTATCAACTGTACGCTTTCTTAATGTAAGTTCATTCATATTTCCCACAATAACTTCAGGAGGGTGATTCAACTTGATTCTTGAGGAAGGTCCTTTCTCTTCATGAGATTCAAGCTCAGGTGATGTAGGAATATCTGCTGAGACTTCTACAACATTTGGAGTACTTGGAGAAACAGACTCTTAATTAACTTCTTCTTGAACAACCTTAGGCTATGAAGGAAGAATTGCCTTAGGTATTTCCTCAATACTTTTCTTAGTACCAGAATCTGAAGCTTCATTAATAACAACATTGACAGTTTCCATCACCTTCTTGGTTCTCTTGTTGTACACCCGATAAGCTTTGCTTGTAGAGGAGTATCCCAAAAATATTCCTTCATTGCTTTGGGAGTCAAACTTTCCCACATTTTCTCTATCCTTAATGATGAAACAAGTACTTCCAAAGATTTTGAAATACTTTACATTCGGCTTTCTTCCCTTCCACAATTCATAGGGAGTCTTCTTTTTACTAGGTCTGAAATATACCCTGTTAGCCGTATGGCATGCGGTGGTGACTGCTTCTCTCCATAAATTTTTGGCCACATCTTTATTGTGTAACATAGCTCTAGCCATCTCTTGAATGACTCTGTTCTTTCTTTCTACTACACCATTTTGCTAAGGAGTAATAGGAGCAGAGAATTCTTGAGATATACCAGATCTAGTGCAAAAGGATTCCATGTATGAGATTTCGAATTCTTTACCATGATCACTGCGAATTCAATCAATCTTCATGTTCTTCTCATTTTGTAGTCTTGTACACAAAGCTTCAATGTGCTCAGGAGCATCTGACTTGGATCTTAGAAGAATGACCCAATTGTATCTGGTGAAATCATCTACTACAACCATGATGTATCTCTTTCCTCCAACAGATTCAGTTCTAGTTGGACCCATGAGATCCAGATGTAGTAGCTCCAAGGGTTTAGATGTAGCTGATGTGTGAGTGCCTGGATGTTTTGCTTTCTTCTGTTTCCCAAGTTATCACAGTCCACACACAATATTGCTAACCCTACTGAGATTTGGTATTCCCAACACTGATTCATGCTTAGATACAATTAACAGATGTTTGTAGCTAGCATGTCCCATCCTTTGGTCCATAAGTCTTCATTTGTCAAATGAATACTATTGCACACAATATCAGCATCAGGTACCAATCCATAGCAGTTATCCAAAGTGCGGACTCTGCTTATGAGTTTCTTTCCAAACTCATTCAAAACGAGGCACTTCCCTTTTGAGAATAGCACCATGAACTCTTGATCACAGATCTAAATTATGCTCAATAAGTTCACTCTCAGACATTCTACATACAATACATTTGTAATATCTGGCAGTCTAGGTAGAGAGATGGTTCCCTTCCCTTTTATTTGTGATTTGCTCCCATCACCAAAAGTGACATTTCCACCTTTCTTAGACTCGAAAACCTTAATGAGAGAACGGTCTCCAGTCATGTATCTCAAGCATCCATTGTCAAGGTACCATAAACATGTGTCCATTACTTTAAATGCAGACTTCATTATAAAGCACACTTCACTCTTTCTTGACAAATTAGTAGGAATGGTTTTCTCTCTCAGCTGCCATTTATGAACAAAGCCTTTAATTTTCACCCTTCTCAAATGAACTACTTTGCACATTTTCATTTTGAGACAGTCTAGTTTCTTCCTTATCACACTAAAGCCTTTTTCAACAATCATCAAGATAGCTTTCAAATAACTTTTAGACTTGCATTTTCTGAAACACTTAATCAAATAGAGATTAGAAAAGCAAGATGTATTTGAAATAAAAGATCTTTTCATGCCGCTTGTAGCCATGACAATAGGGGTCAATGGATCACACAACAATGATTAAACCTAATCAGAGTGTGCCCACTCTGATACCACTTGTTGGGTTAAATGAATTGACCCCTTGCAGTTTAATTAATTACCCAAGTCAATTAATTAGTCAAATTACATGCAATAGCGTGGTAGTATAAACAAATCACCAAATAACTAAATGCCGGAAATTAAATTTGACATAGGTAATTTGTTTACAAATGAGGAAAACCACAATGGCAAAACCCCACCGGGTGAATTTAAGGTCACCACTTCCAAGAATTCACTATTATCAATCATAAGTGGTCACAAGTATAAGAAATCATACCAAACCCTTTGGCCTATCTCGAAATACCAACCTATATTTCAACCCTTACCTCAATACCCAATTGGACTTGTATTGTAGCGGCAATCTCTCTGTTCAATGCACAAATCCCAGTACGTGACTAACCAATGATGCACGAATCCCAGTACGTGACTAACTCACCAACTTGAGGAAGATTGTTGGCTGCAAAGTAATTCAGTTCATCAACAATGAAGATCAGGAAGCTCCTTGGTCAGAAAACCCTTGGTGTAAAGATGCAGTAGCTTCTTTAGGGAGAATGATGAAGTAGAGTAATTTCTGCCTTCAGTCACACAATGCATGCGCAACAGCCTTTAAAATAATCCTTATATATGTCTAGAGTTAAGAGAAAAGAAACCCTACACAAATACATAGGAATATGCGTGTAATCAGATCTGAAAAGTCTGATTTCATAATTCTCGACAAACACAGCTTGTGTCAAGCTTCAACATTAAATCTCGATAGAAAGGATTTTGTCGAGCTTTAATGAACATCACTTCCTTCACTTGTTTCTTGGTTAGACTTGCATGGCTTCAATACTTAACTTGAACACTTGTTTTTTTGAAGTACTAAAGTCATCCTAGATCTTCCTAATTACAAGTAAAGTGTGTTTTGTCAAAGGATTAGCCAATTATATAAATATGTCCCTAACAATTTTGATGTGATTAATCACCTATTTCCAATTGATCTGGTATTCAAACCTACTTCAAATGGAAGTTAGAATCGCCAAGCCTATGCAAAAATAAATAAATAAATAAATAAAAATTAGTCATGAATAGGGATGGTGTTTGACACCTCATGCCAAGTGATCGATGATCACCTCATTTGGATTATTTCTCCTAAATTTTATTCCACAACATATAAATAATATTTTTGGTTTAGATTATGCGGTATATGTACCGTACATGTATTTGCAAGAATTTATATATATATATATATATATATATAACACTACTATTATCCTGTAAGTGTTTTAATCTATTATCAAAGCTATATTTTGTTAAAATCTCAACTACTTTTACTTTATTGTTTTTATCTTCACATCTTACATTAATATTTTAACTTAATATATTGTGCACTTCCACCCCCTTATGGTATCTGAGCCATGAATATGAATTCAATGTTGTTGCTATGATTGACTCTGGTGCTGATATGAATTGCATTCAAGAAGGAATAATTTATATCTGGTGATAAAACTTTGTTAATCCAACATTCCACTCCTGATGTTAAGGTTCAAGTTCCAAAAGTGATTCAATGGAAAGATATTAAGCTTCCCAAAGAATGGTTGTTGGAACGAGAAGCTCAGCTTGCAAACTTTGTTTCTAATGAGTTAAATCTTGGCCACATCCAACAATATCTTGATGGAACTGTTAAAATAAGTTTTGAACAAAACAATTTTGTAAATAATTCCTTACATATTATTGGCCAACAACTCAACCATATTGAAGAAAAATTGAAAAACCTATTTTTTCTAAAACTGAAAAACCTTTGATTGATTTACCGAGCCAAAGTTTAACAAATGCTTAAGACCACCCAGACTAAAAATATTGAAAAAGTTTAACAGATGCTTTTTGATTTACAAAAAAATAAATAAATAAATAACAAAAAAAGAAAAAAAAAAAAACTGAGCAGAATACTTATACTAGCACTGCCCGTGTTATTTCAAGAAAAAAAGTAGAAGTTGTTTTTTTTTTTTTTTCTAGAGATTCAGATTCTGACTCCTCATCCTTTGCTTCTGATAAATCTATTTTCAAATTACCTGAAGTTAAAAGATTTGTTGAAAAACCCAATCCCATGTCTTTTAAAAAAAACTGGTATTCAAAACTTACTCCTATTGATATGCAGTTCGAAGAAAGATTTTTCCAAACCCAGTTTTTTGTTTCTATTGATAAGCTTTATGAATGGAACATTGATGGCTTACCTGGAAAAAAAATTATTAATAAAATGGATCATATGTCTATGGTTGCTAATGTTATATATATATATATATATATATATATATATTAGAAGAAGCAAAAATTATATTTTCAGTAATGCTAGAGATACAAACTTTTTTACAAAAAAAAATTACAAACTACTGATGTGATGAGTAATTATTGGTAGATGAAAAATGACATTAATTGTGGGCCTAGATGAAAACCAATAAGAAGTTGGACACATTAACATTTTGTAATAATGTTGTAAAATAGTTAGTGATTTGTAGCATTACTCTTATATTGGCGGCCCATTAATCACTGTAAAATTGTGATTTACAACTATGTTTTATATTGACTTTATTCCATGACAAAAAGTGTTATAACTGCATTAATCTATTTCTTTGTATTTTGTGGGATTTTATTGTATTGGATTTAGTATTAAGTTGGTGAAGAATCAAGCATGCAATGAAGATCAGTGTAGTTTCGCGACTATCTCGCGAGAAGCTCGCAAGTAAAGGAAAGCACGAAAAGGCCACGTGTAAAGCACATGATTAGAAGTTGAAGAGTCATGCTAGACTGTCATTTCGCAAGTACTTCGCGAGAAAGGCCATCTCGCGAGGTACTCGCGAAACTCACTACCTGGAGGATTTTAAGTGTAACTTTCTTACCCTTCACCCATATTATATATACCTTCATTACCCATAAAAGTGAAAATGAGGCTATTCAGAAGAAAACTCTAGAGAGATTTCTACAACACACCCACCTTTATTTAGAGAGAGTTACTCATTCCTTTAGTGAGAAATCATTGTAATCTATTCTCCTTCTCCCATTGTAATACCTTGAGAGGAGATTTTTACCTAGACATAACCCACACATATTTAGAGTGTAGAGAGTGTTTTGGGGCTTGGGAAGCTTTAGGGATTTGCCAAAAGAAGTCGGTGAGGCTTGACAGATGCAATTGGGTGATATTGCGGGATTTGGATAACTAGTGAAGACAAGACTCCGAGAAGTCCATTGGTAGCAGGAACTTGGAGGACTCTAGTACATTTTGTAGATTAGGCTTGGAAGATCTTTCTAATATTCGTTTACTCCAACTTATTCACTAGTGGATCGATTTCGACTTGGAGAGTAGCTGAGAGGTTTTTCACCGAGTTCTTCGGTTTCCTCTTCGATAACACATCTTGGTGTTATCTTGTGTTTGCATCTTTCTTCCCTTACTCTTTAAGCTTTATATTTATTGTTGCTTGCTTGCTTATGGCTTAGAGAGTAGCTCCGATGATTGCCCTTCATTTACTCTTGTTCCACACTTAGATAAGTTAGAGTAAAAACAATTAAGCCGTAATTTAAAATTGAGGGTCTAAACAAGTTTTATGTTTTCGCACTAATTTTGCTTTCAATCACTATATAGCAATGCAATATAATATTGTACATCTTACTCCCATTTATTTATGTTGTCATTATAAACTTCTATGCAGATATCAATAACTACTAAAGAAAGAGAAAGTAGTAGTGGGAAGGACAAAAAATTAAGAAAAATATTATATCCACAATATTTTTATTACAAATTCTAAGTGATAGGTTGATATTATAACATAGACCTAATACTTCTCATAAATTAATGGTACATAATAGTAAGAGAATTAGCAACTCGCTATACCGCTCTGAGTTACATAGTTTCGGATGGCAATGGAATATGTTTGCGGTATTCTCAAAGAGCCCACAATGGGAAAACATTTCTATATGCTGCATAGATCAACATGTAGTTTTTCAAGTAGACTCCTGTGGTTTCCTGACACAACAAAGTAATTAATGGTTAATTAGTAAGTATTGGAAGAAAAGTTTAAGCAAAATATAGTACATCATGCTTTTTTTCATTGCTTTTCTGCATTTTTTTTTTATTGAAATAGAAAGTGATAGTTCTATTAGTAGTGTTGCAACTTGAAAACTACTATAAAGTTTACTAGACAAGGAAAAAACTATGTTCCATAATGGAAGAATGATATCTACGCTCATGTCAATTTTCCTATTTCTAGTTAGTATCATTTTCCTTATTTCTGTTAGTTGAAGTTATGTTAAACAAAGACACCTGTTGAGGAAAACCACCATTTTCCATTGTTAAATATATATTAGCAACACGATGTGTTATACCATGTTGTATATGCTAAAGTGGATGCGGAAGGGGAAGTATAGAATAGGAACACCAAGAACACGAGAGTTATGTGGTTCAGCCTTGTCGGCCTACATCCACTAAAGAAACCCTTAAGGGCTACATCTTTATTGTATAAGAGTGTAGTACAATACCTATGTTACAATGAACCATAACATGAGTATGTCTAATATGTCTAATATATCTCTAACACCCTCCCTCAAACTCAAGGCGGAAGCTCGATGAAGGCTTGAGGTTGGATAAGCATGAGAAGATCACTTGGAGATGCCTTGAAGAATGACTTTGAAGAAACCACAATGAAGAATATGCCAATTGACCAATTTTGAAGTTTCAAATGAAGAAATTGAGTCCAAAATTAGAATCTACGCGAAAAACTGAGCAAGATAGGCCCTTTCAGAAAATTTGACTTTTGGTCAATGGTTAACGCAAAAGTCAAAGTCAATGGTTTAGTCAAAGTCAATGGGCTATATAGTTTGGGTTGGTTCTGGGTTTCCGGGTCGGATTACAGATTGGACTGTAGAGTAGTTGACATCATACGATGGCGTGTCAATGACATGGACTAGGGTTGACATGGATGTGCTTGCGTGGTTGCTGACATGGAGTGATGACATCATCTAATGACATTAGATAACATCAACAGGGGCTTTCAGCGTGTGACACAGTCCACTGATGCATGGTGGCGAGACAGAAGCCTAGGAAGTGCGTGAAGGCATGTGTGAAGTCAGATAAGAGCTAGATTCTTGGGTTCCATTTTGCGGCAAATGACAAGGCCTACCAGGCAGCATGTGTGTTTGAAAGTCGATCTAGGAGTAAAGAATTTGTGGCAGCGCGTGAAGTAAGTGTTGGAACTCTTTTCAGTGTGTGGGGGTACGTGAATATTCCAGCAGAGACCAGCTTCCTAGGTTTTGGTTGCGAGAGGCCATGGATCACGTCTCTATGGTTGGTTTCATCAGTAAAGCCTCGATTTGCATAGATCTGATAGGGAGAGGCACGTATTGCTTGGGCTTGAGGATCTGGACACAGCAGTGAGCCGTAGCGGCTGTGTGATGCCGTGGAGTCTAGATCCAGCAGACAAGCATGTGTGACTTCTGATGGTGGTGTTGAGAATATTTTTTGCTTGCTAGAGATGTTTGTTTGATGCCAAGAATGAAACCTAGCTCTGATACCATGTTAAATATATATTAGAAATACAATGTGTTATACCATGTTGTATATGCTAAATTGGATGCAAAAGAGGAAGCATAGAATAGGAACACCAAAAACATGAGGGTTACGTGGTACAGCCTTATCGGCTTACGTCCACAGAGGAAACCCTTAAGGGCTACATCTTTATTGTATAAAAGTGTAGTACAAAACCTGTGTTACAATGAATCCTAACATGAGAATATATAGGCGACTAAACCCTAGACTACTGTACAAGTAGCATTGGGCTTAGGCCTATTACATTGGGTTAATATGTCTAATATATCTCTAACATCCATTTGGGAATTGATTATCAACTTCATTGCACGATTAAGAGGTGTTGGGTCTCTTTCAGCCTATTACAAGTAAAATTTTATTCTTAGAATTATCCAAGAAAAACATACAATAACACAATATATATGTACTTATAATTTTTTAAACCATACACTAACCTGTCTGGCATGAATACGACCCATCATTGCCCATGCAGTTTGTACCAAATTTGATCGATTTCCTTCAAGAGGTATATACTTCTATATGGTCAAGCATAGAGAGTTTGTTATTTTAATTTTGATCAAAGAATCTGTACAACATCTTCAAAATCTCATTAAAGCAAAAATAGATATAAATTTCTTTAAATTGACCCATTGAACCAAATTGATGCTGAAAGCTCACTTAGTGTGTAAAACACTAGTGAATGTTCAGACCCCCAATTACAAAATAACCAACACAAACTTATACTTAAACTATATATGTGCGGAATGATAAATATAATCTATACCCAAACATGCAAACTACTCTAAGCCATAATTTAATCACAACACAACAGTAATTAAAAGCAAAGAGTAAGGGATAGAGAGAAGCAAACGCAAGATAACACCGACACGTGTTATCAAAGAGGAAACCGAAGAACTCGGCGAAAAACCTCTCCACTGCCCTCCAAGCGGTATAATGATCCACTAAAAAATCAGCTGGGATACATGAATAGCAATAGACCCTCCAAGCCTAATCTACTTGATGCACCTAAGCCCTCCAAGCTTCTTACTCCAATAGGGTTACACCTAACCTTATCTTCTCTAGCTTACCAGATCTCGCAATTAGCCCATTGCATCAACTAATATGAATTGGTTCTCTCTTGAACTGCTTCCCAAACACCAATAGCCTTCTCACTACTTTGAATGTGGTGAGATAAGGATTTAGCTTAAGATCCTCTCAGGGTATGACAATGGAGAGGGAGAGAGTAGAGGAATTTGGAGAATCAAAGGTATAAGATTGTAGATGAATCAATCTTGTTGTTCTCTAGAGTTTATCTCTCAAAATTCTCTCTAGAATCTCTCTACATTTTGTGGGTATAAGGGTATTTATAGTAGGGTATGAGAAGGAATGTGAAAAGTCATTTTTCTGCAAGACAAGGTACACTAGCAAGTCACTCATGACTGGGACAAGTCGAGAGTTCCAGTCGCCAGTTAACAGAATGGCCAGACTGTACTTTTTGTCCTGTAGTGATCTAGCTGTCCTGACCCTTCAACTTCCTGCATGCTTCACACGTGTGTTGGATTCTGACAAGTCACCACTCGTGAGTCAGTCGCGAGGTCCAATCGCAAGAAGCCTTTTGATGCACACACTTGATCAATTCTTCACACTCTCTCACACACAACCCTTACATTATTCCCACCTAAATACATGGTTTCTAAATGCTGAATTACAAGCAAATTTGGCACAGAATAAAACCAACACATAGTTGAATAAATTCAACATTACAAATGCAACGAAAGATTTTAAATATGAAAAGATAAAGAATTTAGATGGCTATTAAATCATGAAAGATGGCTCTCTGCCCAACCATGGTTAAATACTACCTTTTCTAGGCATGAAAGATGGCTCTCTGCCCAACCACCATCATCTTTTTTGTGTTCTAAGTAAAAAATCAACAACTTTACATATAGCAGAACAATTGTTGTAAGTCTTGCCCACTGCAGCTAATGCTCCAAGGGCAAACCATGTACCATACGCAAAACAAATTCCCAAATTTCCATACCTACAACAAAGACTCATCATGTAATTAATTTGTATAACAACTATATATAAAACTATGATAACAATAATAGTAATCAAATATTTCAAATTCATCATGTAAATTATCTAACCATAATAACAATAATGATAATAATACCTAGTAAACTAGTACATGAACATACCAAGAACCATCAAGCATTTGTATGTCTAAAATGTATCTGACTGCATTCTGAATGGAATTCTCAATCTCTTTTTTCCTGTGCTCAGTGTGCGACGTTTTAAATAAAACTAAAACTTAGATTGTTGATGCAGTGCACTCAACATACTCATGCTCAATGACAATACCCTCGAAGAATTCTGAGGGATTAAGCAACTAAAAGGGAAAAAAAAAAAGGTAATAAATTTTCCACTGATATATGATAATTAAGAGTGAATATATATGCATAAATATTCAAATGAACATTGCAACGACACTTCAATATGTTAAGATACTAACTTCCAACCAATCTTGAGTTCTTGCAAGCTCCCAAGCTGATGAACCTCCATTCTTACAATGCATTATTGACACCAGAGTATTTATTCAATATGGAAAGAAACAAGCCACCCAAAAAAGGAAAAAGAAAGAAACATTAACAAAGTTTCTTTGGAGTTAGTTCAATAAAAAAAAAAAAAAGTCATGTGACAAAAACTATTCATAAATGACCTTTAAATTGCAATATAATGGTATAGAGCAAAATGCTTTAAACATATTTGGAGCCAAATTTGTTTGAGACATGGGCATATTATGGGGTTCAAATGAAGCCCTTGAAATGGACAAAAAAAAAATTATATATAAAATTTTTAATTTTTTTTTTTACCCCTCAAAATAAAATTTGGAACACCTTGACCCCATTTTATTTTTAAACTCAGCTGAAATAAATTTTAATATGATCGTCTTAGTGTTACTTTCACAATATTTACACAGTAAAATTTAAATGGTAAGTTGTATCTAGTTTTTATCTGAACCCACAAATAACATCACTTTTCTACTTACTTAAACAACTTGCCACCTAGATTTTGTTGTGAAATTTTTGTGAAAGTGCTGTGTCCGTAACATGTTATAAGTAGTGACAAAATATTTTTTCACAAAATATGGTGAATTAAAAAGAATTAAAAATTAAAAATAATTTGTGACGAATTTATTTCATCTCTAAACGTAATGTTTAGTGAGGAAAATATTAGGTGATGAAATTTTTTTTTCACCTATAATTTTTTTAATTGAAAAAATTAAAACAATTTAGTGACAAAAATTTTCATCACCACAAATTTCTGTAACCAAGATTACGTGATGTTTATGTTTCACCAGTATTGTCATAGGTGACAAAATAAGGGTATTTAGTGATGAAAAGTGTTCGTCATCATAGGTCTTGTTTGCTGTAGTGACACCACTCTTAAAATATTTAATTTTATAAGAAATTAAAAAAAGTTTCAAATTTTTGCTCTTGAGACTGGCGTAAGGGATACTTTATCCTCTTTGTGACTTTGGCTAAAAGGTCATACACTTCCAAAGTGAAAACTTATATTAGTTACTATTATTTTTTCCTTAATTTCATGTTTACTCGCAATCTTACTCCTAAGTGTTTTAGTAATATTTATTATCATATATTTTTATTTAATTGATATTACACATAAATATAATAAGTTATTATTAGTTTGTCATAAATGTATAATCAGTTATTTAATTTTATTTGTTTATGCATTTAATGGTTATTGTCTTATGCATCTTTAAACTCTTAATAATTTTTTAGACTATGTACAATATACTTGTATTGTACACTAAATTGTATTTGGAATACTATTTTAGATTAGTGTACATGATATGAAAGTTGTATATATATAAAATAAATAAATAAAAATTAATCATTTTATTAATTTTTTACTCCCAACTCCCCCCCTCCAATGACAAATTTCCCTCAAAAAGAAAAAATCTTGGAGTCATCACTAGTTTGAGAAAGAATTTTTGAAAAATGTTGTTTCTTGTAAGAGTGTTGTTGAATGAAACAAAGATATTTCATATCATTCTTTATAAATAGAAAATAGATTCTTGTGAACACGGGAAATTAGTGTATTGACCATTCATGACCCAAAAATCATTTAACCATATGGATTGGTAGAGATGGGGAGAGGAATTAAGGTACCTGCATTCGCCAGAGAAGATCACCGCATGCCTGGAATTGACGTCGATTTTTGTGGAAATTTTGACGAGCCTCTTCAACCTCAGCTCGCTCTTTTGGTGTTCCAGCCTCAGGGTCAAACTCCCATGTCTGTCTTCCGGCAAAATTATTTGTACTAAAAAGGTAAGGGTCATTTCTGTCCTCTCCTATCTTCAGCTTCCATTATTCCATATCCTCTTTTAGCTTCAACGATACCAATATTGATTTTCTTCTAGTTTGCATGTAACAATCTGTATCAGTGTTAGTAAATCATATGCATATATGTAGTTTGCATGTAACACACGAAAAAAGATCTTAAAAATAACAAACTGTTTTGTGTCTCCAGACTCCGAAGGATACATGTTAGAATATGAGAGAGAGATATGAGGCTACTACCTATGAGATTTTGTGGTCTTGCAGCATTTCTCAATGATGAAGTCACAGAAACCTTTGTGACATATATGGGGCCTTGTGGCTTTGCAACTTGCATGGCCTTAGAGAACTGGGTAGTTTTGTGGTCTCGGTAATAGTTTCCCTTTTATATAGAAAAAGTTGCACCCTGTTGTTACTCTCTCTCTCAGCTTAAAAATTAAAAACTAGGGGTGCATTTGAGATCCGCTTATTTTGCTGAAACTAAATTTTTTTTATTGAAAGTGCTGTAGATAAAGATAAAAGTTAACTGAAATAGTATATTGAGATCTATGAATAGTAGAAAAATAAGTTAAATAGTAAAATAAGTTGGCAATTTTTTTTTTTTTCAAACAGACACTTAATTAGATCTCTCTCTCTCTCTCTGAGTAGAATTAAAATATTAATTATTTAGAGTGAACCAAAAATAACATTTTTGTCTTTTATGCATAGTCAAATGTGAGAAAAAAAAATTAAATTAATACTGCTTCTAGGATTTTGATACATAATAAAACTTCACTAAATTGTACTTTTAACCCATTGTTTTGTAACAGCTTGTTACAACAATTAGAATTGGGTAGTTTTGTGGTCTCTGTAATAGTTTTCCTTTTATGTTAAAAAAGCTGCACCCTGTTGTTACTCTCTCTCTCTCTGAGTAGAATTAAAATATCAATTAGTTAGTGTGAACCAAAAATAGCCTCTTTTTTTTTTTTTTTTTTTTTTATGCATAGTAAAATGTGAGGGGAAAAAAAAAATTAAAAAACTGCTTTATAGGATTTTGATAAATAATAAAAGTTCACTAAATTGTACTTTTAATCCATTGTTTTGTAACTCTTAGCTTGTTACAGCCAGTAGATAGTGAGATGAGAAAATGTTTCACTAATTCTTCATTGTCTGAGTCATATCACTTGGCTTGAATTGAGTTACACAAGAGAAACTCCTCCATCGCCTCTACCTTAGCCCCTAAGTGCTATCACAAGCTGCAAACACCAACCAAATCGAGAGGCATAGTATGTTTGATGCAAAACATGTTAGTGCACCACTTCCTGCCCATTTTAAATTGTCCTTACAATTATCTCTAACACCTTAAGATATCCCTTCTACGATAACCATAATTTACCTTTCCTTCTATCAGAGTGAATTTCTATCCCAAGGATCTTCTTGGAAGCTCAAAGACCTTCATGTAAAATTCACTACTTCAACTTCACAATTTTGTGCTTACTCTTTGCAGCTGCTAACATACCATCAACACAAAGAGAAATAAATATATAGGAACCATCAAAGCATCTCCAATAGATTAAGCAAAGAAGCATTTTAATAAAACATTTCACCTACATTTTATTCATATCAACTTCTCTGTTTTTTATTACATCTTTTTTTTTTTTTTCTTTTTTAACTTTCCAATATATGTTGACAACTTCGAATGTTGGTCCATGAATCCTTACTCTCTTCAAATTTTATAAGAAAAGAGGGTCTGATCTTAGGATATATACTGGAAAATCAATAAAGCAAAACCGATTAAAAAAATACCTGTATATTTACTTCTTCCTCCTAAATTTCCTCATATGATAAAATATAATTATTGAAGGAGTCAGGTTCCTTGCTTCACGCTAAAGTCAATGGCTTATGCAGCAGCACGTGATAGTTCACACCTATTATGGTATTTTGGATAAACAATCAATGGCTTATGCAGCAGCGCATGATAGTTCAAGAATTAGATTAATATAAACCTAGTTGACATGGTGTCTGCATCTCTATAATTAATATGCCAAGACATGTACTTGCTAGGCATCACATGAAAGCAGTTACCAGGTACCTGGTTGGTGGATTATTCAGATGGGATTTGAAGCAAACCCGGAGGTCTTAGATTTAATCCTCTAAACTCTCAATCCATGAAATTTTTAGAAAATCAAATGGGCAATGAGTGGAATAATCTGATCAAAGGATGGGACACAGCCACCGGCAGAGCTAGGGGCCCCTGACTTTTCAAAAAATTTATTTACTGTGTTAATAAAATCACAAATATTATGTAATAGACAGTGAAATATAGTTTCGGGACCTCTTGAGACTTTGAGAGAGTAAAAGGATGGGACACAGCCACCGGCAGAGCTAGGGGCCCCTGACTTTTCAAAAATTTTATTTACTGTGTTAAATAAAATCACAAATATTATGTAATAGACAGTGAAATATAGTTTCGGGACCTCTTGAGACTTTGAGAGAGTAAAATATACAACAGATATAAATAAACTTTACAGAAACCCAAAAAAAATAAAAAATTGACAACTAGGACTCCTGTTCCATGTACTACTCCAACTAATGTTAAAAAAAAAAAAAAAATCAACTTTAATATATATATATATATATATATATGAGATAAGTTCAAGTTACACCTAGTGTAACTCCTTAAAAGTTATACATTTTTTTACCATAGATTTTTAATAGATCCAACAGTTGAAAAAATAGTATTAAATGATTAAGGATTTCCACCTTATTTACCTAATTAATAACTGATTTTCTCTATCCTCCTTTATTACTTTCCATAGATCTTATTGGATGTTGTTTAACCGTGTCCCTTTCTTTAGTAACGAAAATTATTTTTATTATAGAACACAGTTTTGATACTCTGCCACCTTCTCTCATTGACTGACACTCCACAAAATCTGATGCTTTCTTTGCATAAACACTCTTCTTGTCCTGCTCCCTTCTTTATTTTATTTTTTGATCTCAGATCCGCCCTATCTTCAATAGATTTGAGTTTTGTCATGTGTTTTTGCTATAATGCGTTGAAACTGGAAACCACAAGGCTCTTGCTCATTTTGTGAATTGTTTAGGGGCAGTTTTGGCAGACACAGTGTACTTATATATCTTTAAATCTTTCTCAAGGGATACACTTTTCGAGTAACAAGCCTCTCTGGGTTGCCTAAATTTTTACCGCTATGTACCAGTCAATAATTAGCCACATTGGTGTTTTGGGCTCCTCAATATAACCACACTTTTTCTTTCTTTGTGAACCTGAGGGGAAGAGGAGTCCATTCTTCACTGAAATCAAAAGTGGAATTCATACCCACCTGGAAATCCTCCACCAAATCCACCCCCACCAGGGAAGCCTCCCTCAAAAGTAAATGTAAATGGTTGTCCCCCACCAAAGTTGAAACCACCCCCACCCTGTCCCCCCATGTCTTCAACGTCTTCTCCTCTATCATATCTCGTTTGTTTTTCTTCATTGCTGAGAACCTCATATGCAGTAGGCCGGCACCCCAGGTGTAACTTGAACTCATCTCTCTCTCTTTCTCTCTATATATATATATATATATATATCTGCCTTTAAAACTTGAAAAAAAAAAAAAAAAAAAAAAAAAAAAAAAAACCCTAACCTGATTAGAAAAAGAAAAAGAAAAATCTCTTACGCCATAGTTGCCACCCAAACTGGAAACTCAATGCTTCCAGCTACAGGTTCCATCTAGTTCAATTATAAGTGCAGTGGTAATCTTCCTCTCTAACTCTGTTTCTCTCTCGCTCTATGTTTATATTTTAGTTTTTTATGTGTGTGAGAGAGAATAAGACTTGAAACATTGAATCAAAGGGAAAAAAATAATTTATTTTTTAATTAAAAAAGTCTTGAAATATTAAACAAAAGGAAACAAAAATTCATAATATTTTAATTTGTTTTTATCTTTAACGTGGCACTTAAAGTGTCAACAAGTGTGAAGCAAGTTTTGCCGTGTAGGTTTTCACTTAATTTTATAACTTTTCCTTTAATAAGATTCAATTAAATTAAATCACATTTAAAGTTAATTTAATTTTAAAATACACCAACAGAATGCCTTTCTTTCCAAAGAGTTGTAGGGCTGTTATATAGTCAATGATAGGCCAAGAATGTATTGAGCCATTGTGATAAATTAACCAATTGATTTAGCTAAGTTAATTAATTAATTCAATTAACATGCAAAATGCATGGTAGCACAAACAAATCACCAATTAACTAAAGTGCAGCAGAAATTAAATTGACACGGTGATTTGTTTATGAATGAGGAAAACCTACACGGCAAAAAACCCCACTAGGTGATTTTAAGGTCACCACTCCCTAGAATCCACTATTATCAAAATAACTAGTTATAAATAAAGGAATCCTAGTACCTTATACCAACCTACAGTTGAACCCTTACTCCAATACTCAATTGGACTTGTTCTGTAGTGACAATCTCTCCTTTTCAATACACGACTCTCAGTATGTGACTAACCAATAGATGCGTGAATCCCAGTATGCGACTTGATCACCAACTTGAGAAAGATGTTGGCTGCAAAGTTCTTCAATTCATCACACGACGAATATCATGAAGCTCCTTGGTCACAAAATCCTAAGGTGTACAAACACAACAACTTCTTTAAGAGAAAGATGAACTAGGGTAAATTCTATCTCCGGTCAAAATTTGCATGAATACAACTGTGCTTCACACTTGCGCAACTGTACAACCTTTGACGGCCCTTAAAATAATTCTTATATATATTTAGGGTTGTGAGAAAAGAAAGCCTAAACATGAACTCACAAATTAGATGTAAAACAAAACTGAAAATCTATTTTTCATAAACCTCGACAAAGATGGTATCTATCGAGCTAGCTGTTGAGCTTCAAGCTTCAGCAGCTTTTTAAACCTCGATAGATGCTAGCTGTCGAGTTTTAAAATCCAGCACTTTCTCACTTGTTTCTTGGACAGACTTGCATGGCTTTAGCAATTGAATTCGAGACATTGTTTCTTGAAGCATTAAACACATCCTAGATCTACCCAATTACAAGTAAAGTGCATTTTGTCAAATGATTGGCCAATTCTAAATTGACATATGTTCCTAACAGCAAATCACATATGTCCTAACAATCTCCCCCTTTGGCAATCCGTGACAAAACCACAACAAACAAATGAACATATGAGAGAAGTCATAAATCACTAAACTTATATTCACTTGTTGAATACAATAAAATCTATCCTAACACAAACTCTTGAAAAACTTTGCAAGAAGAAAGTTTACGGCAAATAGACTTTGACAACTTGTATTTCTGAAACAATTTAAACAAAACTCATCAAGGCATCTTAGTGTGAAACATAAATATAAGATTGCATACATTATATAAGAAACATGTGTATAAAAAAAGAAAAGAAACAACACGTAAAGATAAGTGATTAAAGATTAATAGGCATATCATCAATCAATTGTTTAAATTCAAATTACTGTAGTTTAAAATAATGCATAAAAGATAATTTTATGAATTAAATGGTAAATAACATCCAATTCACATGAAAATTGATAAGAATATATGTTAAGAACATATAGAACATATAATTCAACTCAGATTTTCAGAATATGACTTCTATAACAAGTTATTAGGTGGTGTAACATTGCTTAGAGTTACACCAGGTATAACTTAATCCCAACTCATATATATAGACAAATTACAACTTACCCACCTATGGTTAGACTGAAATTTAAGTTGTCAACTTATAGTTTGAAATTTGATACTTTACTCACCTGAGGTTAGCTTAGTTAAAGTTCTATAACCCACGCTTGTTAAAAACATGATTAAATAAGTAATTTTGCTCTACTTTTATGCCTCTCTCCTCCAAAAACACACACACACACACACACACTCACACAAAAAAAAAAGAAAAAAAGAAAAAGAAAAAGAAGAATCTAGCAGAACGTTTGCATTATGGGATTTCAAAAAACAAGTAGGCAAATTAAATTTCAGTCAAATCATTATATATATATATATTATGGGTTAGGTCACCTGATGTAAATCTAATTTAAAAATTAGAGTTATAGAATTCATATTTTAAAAATTCCACTACTTGATATTCTATACGCTTTTAACATGCATACTAATATTCATGTCAATTAATTGTTATTTACCATTTAATCTACTCATCTTTTATGCATTATTTTAGAATACAAAAAAAAAAAAAAAAAAAAAAAAAAAAAAAAGAAGAAGAAGAAAGAAAGAAGAATTTAAACAGTTGATTGATGATATGACTATTGATATTTAATTATCTTGAAATTTTGTAAGCATGGAGAATGCATGAAGATAACATAATCTAATAGTTGATTAATTAAAATTTGTATTTAATTAAAAAATATTGAATGATATAACATTGCTTAAAATTACACCAGTTGTAACTTGAAAAACTATATAATAGTGATATATTTTGAAAAACTAACCGTTAGATTGAATTTTTTTTTTTTTTTTTTTTTGGTGTTCTACTTAACAAATATGTCAAATTTTGTATAAATCAGATGTTATTTAATGTCTTATCTATAAACTTATTTTTTTTATGCATTAGTTTGAAATTTAAATATCTGATTGATGACTTAGATATTGATCTTTGATTTTCTGAAAATTTCGTAAATGTAGAGGATATAAGAAGAAAATGTGACCAAATGATGGATTTTTCGAACTTTACATGCAATGAAAGTTATTGAGTTGAGTTATAGTCATTGGTTGTAATCAAGTTTGTAGCTAAACTATGTTTGAAAACAAAATGGTGTATGCATTGAAGAGTATTTGGACTTTCAAGCAATTCTAGGTCAATGACCTCTTCTTTTTTTCTTTTTCTTTTTTATCTTATATTCAAACCTAGTTCAAATGGAAGTTATCATTCCCTAGCCAAAGCTTGAGTAAATTTGGTCCCAAACAAGAAAAATAGAATTACTTTGAGGGTTTGGTTATGCATTGGGATGGTGTTTGACACCTCATGTCAAATGATCAATGGTCACCTCATTTTGATTGTTTCTCATAAATTTTTGTTAGGTTCAATAGGTTTGGTGTTGGCAAACCATAAAAAGTAAAATTTTCTTTTATTAATAAGGTGCATTATTGAGTCCAATATGGTGGCTCGAGATAAGCTCGAGGAAAATGCAATTTCTGTGATTTTGACACCTTTTCGACACCTTCTTGACACCTCTTTTAATTAAACTACTTGCAAACCCATGCGATGCGTGAGAGTAATAATTATTTTGTAATTGTACTATAATATATAATTTCTTCTATAAAGTTGTTGAAAATAATTTTTTTCTAAAAAATTAAACACTAATTGGACTTTAAATTGAATCTTTTTGTAGGTTTCCTAATCAAGTTTAGCTAAAAAAATTCATTTTTTTCCTTAATTTTTGGGTTGAAAAGTATGAAATTTTATTTCATTTGTGTTCAATCTTTAGTTTTGAGTTAAAAATACAAAGAAAATAGACAATAGAAATTAAAAATTAGAAATATAATCTCTAAAAATGCAATAAAAATGATAAATATTCAAAATTCCTATTCAGTCCACTTTGGTTATATTTGGTCCACTTGGTCCTATTCTAACCGCTTCAGTCATATTCAATCCATTTTGTCCACTTTGGTCCACTTTAGTCCTATTCAATCCATTCGGTCCACTTTGGTCCTATTCGGCCCATTTTATCCACTTCGTTTCTATTCAATCTACATTGGTCCTATTTAGTCCATTCAGTCCATTCTGTCCACTCTGGTCTTATTTGTTCCTATTTGGTCTATTATGTTCACTTTGGTCCAAATCTGTTCATTCGTTCTTATTCGGTCCACTTCAGTCATATTTGGCCCACTTTGGTCCTATTTAGTCCAATTCCATCCACCTTGTTCCCATTCGGTCCACTTCTTTCCATTTGTGTCCACTTCAGTGCAATTTGGTCCATTTTGGCCTATTTTTGTGCACTTACATATAGGGAAAAGATTTGTTTAGGTTGAGAGCACCTATTCTAAATCTAAATTCGTAATATCTTAAATCTTAAGCATAACATTTATTGTTACTACACTTTTGTTGAGCCACATTAACGTAGCATGTCAGATCACTTTGGTCCGGTTAAATTTAAGTGAAAGTTTTTCTAAACATGAAGGTTATGAATAAACAAATCTAATCTTTAGAGTAGTTACTCATTTGTTTTAAAATCATTACTTTTAAATGAATTGCATGAGGTTATTATACCTTCAAGTAAAATAAATAATATAAATATATATATATATATATATATCTCTGTGAATGTGTGTGTGTAGTTTTTATTTAAATAAATTATTCAAATTCTCCATTCTCTTAAAAGAGATTATTATGATAATCAAAACTCATAACAATAATTTAAAAAAGTAATTTTCATCACTCTATTTTTACAAATATATAATTTTATCATTTTTGATGTTTTTGGTTGATATTATTCTTTTTTGAAATAGTATGTATTCTTCTAACTATTGTTGTTATACATTATATTTTCCTAGTTTCTTTTGGTACAATTAAAATTGTTGAGTTTCAAAATTATTATTCAAATTTTCATTCTCTTAAGGAGATTATTATGAGAACAAAAATTTATCCTATAATTAAAATTGATAATACTCAAATAATTGATAGTACTATTAGCCCAAACTTTCATTTTCCCATTCTTAAGTAGGTAGATTGAATTGGACTGAATTGATCTAAAATAGACCAAATGGACCAAATTGGACCGAATAGACCTAAGTGGACTGAATGGACCAAATTTGAAGGAATGGACCAAAGTGGACCAAAGTAAATCAAAGCTGACCAAATAGAGAAAATTGGACTGAAGTGGACTAAAGTAGATCGATCTGGACCGAATAGATGAAGTGGACTGAATCGATCTGTTGCTCTTGCATAGCCAAGACAGTGTTTTGATATAAACTCAAATTTTTACATCCAAAATAATCAAGTATTAAATCAAATATAAATCAAACCGAAACTATAAGAGAGAGAGAGAGAGAGAGAGAGAGAGAGAGAGAGAGAGAGAGAGAGAGAGAGAAACTACTTGTAATGGGGAACTAAAAAATATAGCACCAAAATGTATGAACCTAAAATAAAAGTTTTAAAAATCACAATGATTCATCAATTTAAAGTAGAGTCGCAAGAAAGAATAAAAATCGAGAGAGAGATAGAGACAGAGACAGAGAGACTCTAATGATGCTGTTAGGATTTCATTAGGTGTTCCAAGCCAATGTAAGGCAATGCTAATGAAAGAGCAATGCTAACAAGCACAAAGTATTTCAACATTTTTACAAACTGTTAATGTGACAAAGTTTTATTAGTTTATTCCATGCCAACCACTAACTGGTTGGTAAGACAGAAAACTAAATAGTACATAATTGTAAAAGAATTAAGAACTCGCTTTGCCACTTTGAGTTACATAGTTTTGGATGGCAATGGAACATGCTTGCGGTATTCTCCAAGAGCCCACAATGGGAAAACATTTCTATATGCTGAATAGTGTAACATGCAGTTTTTCAAGTAGACTCCTGTGGTTTCCTGCCACAACAAAGTAATTAATGATTAATTACAAATTATTGGAAGTAAAATTAAGCAAAGTATTGTACGTCATGTTATTTTACATTCTTTTCTGCCTTTTTTTAAAAAAGGGAAAAAGAAAAATAGAAAGTGATAGCTTTATTAGTTGTGTTGCAACTTGCAAATTAACTACTATAAAGTTTATTAGTCAAGGGAAAAAACTACGTTCCATAATGGAAGAATGATATCTATGCTCTTGTCAATTTTCATATTTCTATTTGTTATTTGAAGTTATGTTAAACAAAGACACCTGTTGAGGAAAATTGCCATTTTCCAATTGGGAATTGATCAACTTCGCTGCATGATGAATAGGTGTCGGGTCTCTTTCAGCCTATTACAAGTAAAATTTTATTTTCAGAATTATTCAATAAAAACATATGATAACACGATATAAATGTAATGATAAGTTTTTAAACCATAAACTAACCTATTTAGCAAGAATAAGACCCATCATTGCCCATGAAGTTTGTACCAAATTTGAACGATTTACTTCGAGAAGTATATATATCTATGACCGATAAGAATAGAGAATTTGTTATTTTAATTTTGAAGGAAGAATCTATACAACTTCTACAAGATCTCATTTAAAACAAGAATAGATATAAATTTCTTTAAATTGAATCATTGATCTACAAAAACTTCATTGAACCAAATTGATGTAACGAAAGATATTAAATATGAAAAGAAAAAGAATTTAGAGTCTTAAAGCAAAATCCATGGTTAAACACTACCTTTTTCGGGCATGAAAGATGACTCTCCGACCAGCCACCATCATCTTTTTGTGTACTAAGTAAAAAAAATCAACAGCTTTATGTATAGCAGAACAATTGTTGTAAGTCTTGCCCATTGCAACTAATGCTCCAAGGGCAAACCATGTACCATACAGAAAACAAATTCCCCAATTTCCATACCTACGACAAAGTCTCATTTTGTAGTTGATTTGTATTACATCTATATATAAAACTATGATAAAAATAATTGTAAACAAATGTTTCAAATTCATCATGTAATTAATCTAACCATAATAACAATAATAATGATATCTAGTAAACTACTACATGAACATACCAAGAACCATTGGGCATTTGTATGTCTAGAATGTATTGGACTGCTTTTTGAATTGAATTCTCAATCTCCTTTTTCTTGTGCTCAAGGTGCAACTTCTTAAACAAAAGTAAAGCTTGGATTGATGATGCAATGCACTCAACATACTCATGCTCAACGACAATACCCTCAAAGAATTCGGTGGGATTAAGCCACTAGAAGGGGGAAAAAAAAAGGTAATTAATTTTCCACTAATATATGATAATTAAGAGTGAATATATCAACATAAATTTCCAAATGACCAATTCAACGATAGTTCAATATGTTAAGGTACTAACTTCTAACCACTCTTGAGCTCCTACAGGCTCCCAAGCTGATAAACCTCCATTCTTACTCTGCATTATTAACATGAAAATTGGTATGAATGTTAAGAACACATAGAACATGTAATTCAGTAGTGAGATTTTCAAAATTTGAATTCTATAACAAAGTATTAGGTGGTGTAACATTGCTTAGATATAGTAAATATTGAACCCAACCCATATATATATATATATATAGTAAGGGTCCGGTTAATGTATGCCCTTAGGGCGTACATTTAAAAATCCGTTTTTAGAAAAATTTTATCAAGAATTGAAAAAGCTATAAAAACTTTTTCAATTCACGATAAACTTAATCAATGCATTGAAAGATGTATTTAAAAGACTATATGGTAAATGTCATTCCACAATTATCAGGCATGAAAATTGTTGGAATGTTGACTAGTGAGTGACATGATTATCTAAGTATTAAATTTATAAATTGGATACTAATGACAAGATTGAGTGATTAATATAATGAAAGCTCAAAAAGCATGTAAAACACCTTTGAACGTTTAGACCCCCAATTACAAAATTACCAATTCAAGCTTTATATCAAACAATGTATGTGCGGAAAATGATAACAAGCTTATAACAGAATTGATAAACAATCTAAACCATAAATAATCACAATCACAACAATAATTAAATGGTAAAGATAAAGGGAAGAGAGATGCAAACACAAGAACAACACGCGATGTGTTATCGAAGAGGAAACCAAAGCCCTCGGCGTAAAACCTCTCCACCGCCCTCCAAGCGATCAATAATCCACTAGAAAATGTAGTTGGGATACATGAACAACAATAGACCCTCCAAGTCTAATCTACCCAGGTACCTAAGCCCTCTAAGCTTCCTGCTCCAACGAGTTTACGCCGAACCTTTTTCTTTTCTAGCTTACCAGATTCCGCTATAGCCCATAGCATCAACCAATAACCATTAGTTCCTTCCCAAATTGCTTCCCTTAGCACCAATATACCTTCTCACAAACATGGGTGTGGTGAGACAAGGATTTGGTCAAATAACCTCTCAAGGATGTAACAATGGAGAGGAAGAGAGTAGAGGAATTTGAGGAGTCTCTTAGTAAAGATTAGGGATGAGGCAATCTTGTTTTTCTCTAGGGTTTCTCTCTCAATTTTTCTCTCTGGAAGCTCTCTACATTTTGTGGGAATGAGGGGTATTTATACTAGGATGAGAATAGAATGTGAAACGTCAGTTTTTCCCAAACAGGGCATTTTGGCGACTTAATCTCACAACTGGGTTGAGTTGCGAGTTCAAGCCACGAGCTAACGACCTGGCCAGCCTGGGACTTTTGTCTTGTAGTGCAATAGCTGGTGCGACTCTTCAGCTTCTGACATGCTTGGCACGTGTGCAACTTCTGGCGACTTGCAAGCCGCGAGCCACCCGTGAGATCCAGTCGCAAGTCTCTGCTTCTTTGCACAATCTTGAGCATTTCTTCATACTCTCTCACTCACTACCTTACAAGTTTCCCACCTAAATACAGGGTTACTAAGTGCTAAATTACAAGCAAATTGGCACGAAATAAAGCCAACAAGATGGTTGATAAAATTCAACCTTACAGTCTCCCCCTTTGGCTATTTCGTGACAAAACCCTAAAACAAACTCTAGACTTAACGCGTGAGTTGGGAACAGTTGGAAAACTCACTCACACCTAACTCTAGAATCTGTGTAGCTTTTGTACCATAAGAACAAGTATCTCCTGAAACACAACACAATAAGTTCATTGTATGCAGAAACTTGTAATGCATATGGAGCAAGCATAATGCGATCAAGCACAATGGAGTAAAGCAATAAACCATGGCAAGACCTAAACAAGCAATCACTATAACCAAGTGATCACAATGCTCATTCACACTTGGAATGAGCATCCGGACATTCAAGCTGACAAACACAAGGCAAATCACTTGAATGACCAACACTCAACCAATGCACAGTACATGAAGTATGTGCATCTAGGAAAAATCCTACAAGGGCACAAGAGTGACAGTACTTAAAAGGAAATGCATAACATTTAGTTAGAAGTACTGATTTAACAAAGCACAAAGGCTACATAAAGCAAGGTACAAACCATAAAGCCTATAGTGTGCATAGAAACAAACCCTTAAATCTTACAAAAGCAACATGGGTACAAACCATAAACATAAACCTTAAAACCTACAAAGGTACCAGGTACAAACAAGATAATATAAAGTACTGAATAATATAACATGAATGCTGAAATATGCTAAAGTTAAACAAAAGCGATAAACAAAGGCCTGTTTGTTGAAATCTCCCCCTTTCGTTGAACTCCCCCTGCCAACATCATCTCCCCCTTTTTGTCATGGAATAGCTAGTTCTCATCATTTTCTAGCTTTCTCTGGATTTGATCCAATTGAGCTTGGATAGAAGTGAGCTTCATTTCCCATCGAATGTTGAGATGATGCAAAATGGATGTAAGTCCGGTCATCTTTGTACTCAGCTCATGGACAGATGCGACAATAGAATCTAGCTTCTCATCGACGGGGGATGAGCTAGATCGCGAACCACTATGGGACGCTGAAGGTTCTGTCTTGATTCCCTTTTTACTATGACCAACGCTAGCATTGAAAGTGTGCATGTTGATTGGACTTGGTTTTGTGCAGGGAAATTCATTTTCCGAGGGATGGAGCCCTTTAAGCTTCAAAATTCTTGAAATGAGACAGCAAAAAGGAATGCACATCCTCGACTCAGTTCGAAGAACAGTTTTGCGAAGGACGTGAAAGATATGAGCACAAATGTCAATTTCTACATTAGAAATCAGATCATGAAAAAACTGTGCACGCCCGAGGTTCATATACCCTGTGCTAGATAGAGGGAATAGGTTGTGAAACATGACGATCGTAAGCACCCTCAATTTTGGAGGAAGAGAAGAAACACTGACTGAGTTTCCATTTGAGAAAAATTCCAAGTCTTTTCCAAGAACTTCCCGAAGTAATTCCTTATCTGGGTATAGATCATCATAAACCGGTGAGTTTCCAAGTATTGGCCGGTTGATGTGAAGAATTTTTGCCAGGTACATAGGAGAGACCGAGAAGCTTTTTCCTCTAACCCAGCACTTAAGTTCGTCTCCTTCAACAATTTCATTGGCATAAAATTCTTTTACCAAATTCTCATATGCATCATCAAGGTCAGAGAGAAGATAATTCCAATCCTTTCGGGCAAACCATTGAGGGATGTCGGTGTCAAAAAGAGAATGTTGATCAACAACTCTTTCAATCAGTGGTGTAGCTTTTGTGAAATAATTTTCATGAGTCTGAAAAGCCGCATACAATCGGAACTTGTGAGGATCGAACACACCTGATGAGGAACGAGTCCTTTTTTATTTAGAAGAAAAATCATCAATTTCAATGACAGGTTCCTTCCCTTTGCTGCTACCTCCTTTCACAGCTGATCTCTTGAATGGAGACATTCTGACACTGCAACATGATTTATCACAAACAAGAGAAACCAAACAAGACACTAAGCATTATTAGCAATGTGTCAGTTTCACACCATGGATGATGAAGAAAACCCTAAACATTTGAGATTTAGGTTCAAATCATGACAATGAGTGTGGGTAAACAAACAAAACCACAATAGGTACACAAGATAAAGAAAATCAGTGTATAGACCAACATAAACATATAATAAAACCAGAAAATCTGAAACACATGTTCGAACATGATAAATCACAAACCACAAGATCAACTTCAAACATTAGGAAAATAATGCTCAAATCAGTAAGTATGAAGTAAAAGAAAGAAAATCCATATTTTTTTGTTGAAGATTTGAGAAGAAATGATGCAGAAATGGATTTTCAAAGAAATACTCGGAGTGTTTGTGAGAGTGAAATGAGGAAGACAATGAACAGTCACAAAACTTTGAGGGAAAAACTAAAATTTTTTTTTAAAAAAACTGTCTTTAAAACGCAAAACACGCGTTTTTCGCGACTGGATCAAGTCGCCAGTAAGTCACCAAGATAAGCCACGAAACACTGTGAAGTCAAGATTCTTGGAAAATCTTCTAAGTGTTTTTCGCGACTGGAAGATCTACCCTCGACAGAGTCGCAAGGTTAACCGCGAAAATTTCTGAGTATCCTCGCGATTGGACCCTCCACTCGCGAACAAGTCGCGACTGAGGCATGCGACTGGGCCAACCCGCGACTTAGTCGCCAAAATAGGGCAACACTGTTTTTGAAATTTTTGACATTTTTGTAAAAACAAAGTACTTTCAAAAAACAAATCAAAACACTCAAAAATCTTTTTGTGTTTGACCAACAAAGATTGAGCATGTGAAAACACATTTAATCAAGTACAATCACACAAATGAGTATGACATTCATTGAACATAGACTTGTGTGATGTGTGTGGATTTCAAAAATGAGATAGTCCCTAGTCCAATGTGAAGCTTCAATGATTAATTCAATCAAGGCATACAACTAGCACTAGATAATGTGACCTATCTCACTTATAGAAGTTTGCATATATGACCTCCCTCAAAAACTTGATTACATATCTTTGAAGCTTTTCATTTGGCTGCATATACATCATAACATTTGATCTTTTGAATCAATACATCTCATTGTGAGATGGATGCCTGAAATTTTTGATATTCCATATTAATGAGTTTAGCCTTTGGCTGTTTGGGCATCAAGCAATTTATTTTGGTCGCTTTCCCTTTCTCCTAGTCAAATACTAGTATGTGCGACATGCTTTTGCAGCTCAATATCTCTTTTCATTTGGAGATTTACATTTGGAGAGCTCTTTTAAGTAAAAATAACAAAATAAAGAGTAGGAAGATATATAGGCATAAGTCTATGCATGTCTCAAGATCAACAATACCATTCACTGATCATTCATGACAAGGTTGAAGATCTATTTACAACAGTCATATAGATTTCAGAATTTCTTTCACAATGATATGAGTGCATAAGAGACAAGCTAAGCTCGTAAAATGCACAAAGCCATAAGTAAAAGGTACAAGGCAAAACATGCTTTGAGACAAAATTCAACAAAGCCGATCAAACTTTATGGATTTTCTACTTTTTATGTATTTTTGGATTTTTGACACAAAAACAGTAAAAGAATGATAAAAAACATAGCAACAGTGAGAAATAACATAAAAATACTGAAGACAAAAGTAAGAAACACAATGCAAACACAAACACAGTGAGATTTCATGGAAGATTGAGTTCAAGGAATGATATCGACACCAATTGTCTTACGCAAGAATTCAAACCTCGGGCCATCAAGAGGTTTGGTAAATATGTCTGCCTTCTAATTGTCAGTATTGATGAACTCTAGACATACTATCTTGTCCTCTACCAAGTCTCGGATGAAGTGATACCGGATCTAAATATGCTTCGATTTGGAGTGCTAAACTGGATTCTTCGATAAGTTTATGGCATTTGTGTTATCACAGAACACACACATAGTGTCTTGAGAAATTCCATAGTCATGCAGTAGCTTTCTCATCCATAACAATTGTGCACAACAACTTCCCGCTGCAATGTATTCAGCTTCAGCCATTGAAAGGGACACTGAATTTTGCTTTTTGCTCATCCATGACACCAAGTTATTTCCAAGGTAGAAACACCCACCAGAAGTGCTTTTCCTATCATCAATGCACCCTGCCCAGTCAGCATCTGAATATCCCACCAAACACTCATTCGAATCTTTTGTATACCAAATTCCATAGTCAGATGTTGTAACGTCCCAGTCTGCCAAAAAAAAAAAAAAAAATGGTCAAGATAAGATATTTTGGGTTCCCACGTGCCAAGCCCCACCTAACCCCACTACCCACTCCCTCTTATCTCTTCTTTTGGCCGGCTCCCTCTTTTCTTTCTTTCATTTTCTTTCTTTTCTCTTTACTGAAACACACACACACACTCACTTCCACACTCACCCGCCGGCCTCCACTCCAAACCACACCATCTCACCATCATTTTTCTGGCAAGATCACCGGAAAAATACTTAGGAACCCCAAAGCATCTTCATCATTTTATTCGAGGTAAAAATTTCTCATCTTTTGGTGGGTTTTACACTTTTGCTTGAGGATTATTTTTATCTAAGCTTTAATAATGATACCCATGTGATTTATGAGCATTGGAAGTGATATTTATATGTTTTTATGTATGGGTTTGTATTGGTGGAATTATTTGATGAGTGGGTATATACTTTGTGCTATTGATGACTACTTAAGGTTTATGTATGGTGGAGAATTTAGGGGTTTTAAGTTATAACATGTGATGGTTGGTAAATTTAATTTTTCCATTGCCATTGGGTTTATTGGAGTTAGTTGAAGTCCTAAATTTCTTGTCTTGGAGGATATATTGATTTTGGTTTCATGGGTCTCTTAAAGATGTAGTGTAAATTTTATGGAAGCTAGTCATAATGTTGGAGGTGATATTAAATGAGTTAACTCTATAAATTGGAGTTTATACCTTGTGAATCAATTTGTTGAGAAACTAGGGAAGTGGAATATATTATTATTGATGAGGTTAAATACTAGGCTTGCCTAATTAAGTGATTATTTGGCAAATTCCTAAATTGTGGCTAGATGCAAGTTCAAGTTCTATACTTATTGTGATAGGTTTACTTGATATTGTTAGGTTTTAACTAATCTCCTTGGAGCTTGGAGAATTAGGATTTTGCGGTTGCGAGGTAAGTAGCTTTTTAATGGGATTTTGAAAAATAACCATGTTATATAAATGTTTTGGGTTAGACACACTTTTGGAAACTACCTATGGAAATTATACTTTTCTAAAAACTATTGTGTCGTAACTTTAATATATATATATATATATATATATGATTATATATATGAAAATGCATCATATTTGGTATTGCATTTGGAGAAATGCATGAATTTGTGATATGGATAAATGAGCATCTTTTATTTAATCTTGATAAGAAAATCTTGGATTTTATGGTGTATTGGAAAATTTAAGATGCTTACCTTGTCTTAGTACTTGAGAAATTGATAGAAAATCTTTTTGACAAGAATGAAGTTGAAAACCTTACAAACTTTGTAGAAGTTAGATTATTTAAGGTTTTCTGAAACTACCTAGATATAAACAATGTGTTTCAAAGTAATGTAACCTGTGAGTTTATGTTGTTTTAACACCATGCCATGTGTGATTTCCCGGTGATCACCCGATTTGGTTTCCGTAGTCTTTGTGACAACGGAATCAAATCAAGGTCAGTACCCTTTTACTTTGGATGACGCGTTCTTCCCTGCTGTCCATGGGGGGAAGAGGTTCCTTGATTGTGTGTGGGTGAGGTTGCTGTCCATGGGGCCAAGAGACCACATGCAAGAGAGGTCCTATTTGATGCGCTCTCTCTGCTGCCCATAGGGGGAGAGAAAAACCTTGAGGATATGGGTGAGGCTGCTGTCCATGGGGCCAAGAGTCTGCATACCAGAGAGGACAATATCATGCCAGTTGTGAATGGGTGGATCCCCTGACCGGTTTATGTGGTAGTATGGTAGATTTGTGATAATTTATCTTATGTTAGATATTATGGTTTTGGAAATTACATTGTTGATGCTCACAGATTATAATGTAGAGTTTCAAGATATTTACTTTGAGGAACTTGTATTTCATTATTAAATCATTCTTGTCATATTATCTATATATATATATGTAACAGACGAAGCTGCGAGAAAGTGGGTGCCTACCATTAAAGACGTGTTGACAAATCAGAAAAGTGACGTAACTTTTAAAAAGCGATACTTTATGTTGATTTGCAAGAGTAATACCGTTTAACAGTGATGGTGTATATATTAAAAAAAAAAAACGTCACAACTTAAAAAACCCTAAAATCTTCTCATCAGATTCTTATTACCATTTTCTCTCTCTTAAAAAAACCCCAGGGACAGAAAAAAAAGGAAGGAGAAAAAAAAAATTATCGGCCTCTTCACATCAAACTCTTCAAGGAGGCAAAAAAAAAAAAAAAACTTGCGCCACCCTGGAGATTCGTTTGACCGGCCATCGTCATCCCTTTTGAGTTTTACAGGTACGTTCTTCGCTCTCTCCCTCTCTTTCTCTCTATGAGTTTTTGTTGTTTGGATTCGGTTTTTAAACTTCTCTGAGATTTCGGGATAAGTTTCCCCTATTTCTGTGAATTTGCGGAATATTGTAGATCTGTTTTGCGATTAAAACCCTAGCGATCTCTTCTCTTCAGGCCGCCATATCCTACCGGACTTAGACCATCACCCTTGGCATCCGTCAAAGCTAAATACGATCAAACGTCACAAAGGTTTTGAGATACGGAGTTAGAGATCGGCGCTATTCCGATGAAAGATACGCATCAATTCCCATGAACAAGAATGCAAAACCCTAGAATATTGGTTCTTCAAATTATTGCAGTAATTTTCCTGCATAATTTTGTTTTAGAACTATAAATTTCCTCTGTTTTCCGTGAATTCGCGGAATTTCCTAGATCTGTTTTGCGATTAAAACCCTAGCGATCTCTGCTTTTCAGACTCTGCGAACCAGTGGATATTCGTACGAACGACCACCGCCATATCCTGCCGGACTTAGACCACCGCAATCGGCACCCGTCAAAATTAAATACGACCAAAGTTTTTTCAGTTTTTGCTGTTGCAGATCACGAACAGAGGTTTTCAGGTTTCTCTTCTTTCTTTTTTTCGCTTCCTTTTGGATTTTCTTTCTTCGTATGTTTGTTGGTTTGAAACACGCTATTCTGATCTGTGTGTACATGGATTTGCACCAAAGAGATGGAAGTGAGGGTGAGTCTGAACTTTCGATTGGGGACTCTCTCCTTCCCTTTCTATATCGCTAGGTTTTTTTAGTTGCAAGCCTTTTGTTTATTTTGCTTTGACCGTTTTTTTTTTTTTTTTCCTTAATTTTATATATATACACACACACACACACACAAAGCCCATTTGTTCTGTTTTTAATTTTAGAAAGTAGGGCTTTCTTTTGAGAGAATCATTTGGGCATTATTTATGATTCAGGTATTTTGGTTTGATTGGTTATGATTTTGGTTTTTTGGTTAGGAGTAGTTTTGTTTAATTTATGTAAATAGACGGGTTAGAATTGGTTTAATCTCTTACCCTATTGTCTTCTTTAGGTTTGCTGTCAATTTAGGGATTTGAGATACGGAGATAGAGATCGGCGCAACTCCGTGACCAACATAATCGGAACTAAACGCAGAGCAACGAAAGTTACGTATCAATTCTGTGTTCGAATTTGAATTGAAATTTGGATGTTCATTCTCTTTGTTTAGATGCTTTGTTGTGAATATTAATTCTTACAGCATGGACAAGAATGGCAGAACCCTAGAATAATGAGAGGTGATAGAGCAAAAGACATGATAGAGCAGACTTACTTCTATTTTTTTCTTTTTCTTTTTCAGATTTGTATATTCCTTTTGTTCATGCTGTTGTTTTCTTCTTTCTTCTTATAAAAATTTCATCCGATGAATTCTATTTGGCTTTTCTTTTCTTCCTTGCTTTTTTCCTGCAACCCTTCTTTGGCAGTTGTTATTGTTGAAAGGCAGAGCTGCAGTCCCTAAGGGTTGTTGAAATTAAACACCGTCTCAGTATCAAACAGAAAAAATTAATTTGGGGTTGTTAAAATAGTGATTTGGAAATTTGAGACTGTAAAACAGAGAGAGAAATATGAGCCTTTGTACACCGTCAGACTGCTGAATTCGTTACTGTTAAAGTTTTTTATTTTAATCTTTTAAACTTAAGCGTTATTAGTGATTTAGATTGAATTTTCCATTGTCTGGTCGTGTTTAATCTTTATCATTTCTATCTTAGTTGCATTAGAGCATAGAGTTTACCATAATTTTTCCTGCCGTAATTTTTCAGGTTATAGAACTCTTTATATAGTCGATTTTCTTGGTGCTTTTGGTTTACTTCGTGGATATTGTATATTCAGTTTTAATTGAACTCTTTTTGATAATGACTCTATTTACTCCATTATATTTTTCAGTTTGGAATGGCTAAAGCATATGGTTTAAATTTGTTAGGATTAAACACTGATATTATCTGTGTTCAAATTAACTCTCTCTTTAAAAAAATTATTGGAATTCTTCTATCTCTATAATATTATTGGACTTATATTCACTTGAGTATTTAAATTATTTATATTGAGCAAAACATTAAATAGTTTACAACTAAACCTATGAACTCTTTAGTCTCTGCTTATAAGTCAGACTTAGAAGGCTCATATAATGTTTTTATGTTGTGAAATTCTTTAGTAAAATTTAAGGTAAAATTTCAGCCCCATTTTTAATCTTAAAACTTGAATGTTATCTGTATTTGTTTTTAGGTCAACTTAAACCATCTTTAGTGTGTTATTCACATTAATTAATTAATTTTATTATGTATGATGAAAGAGGAATAATTATTTTTAATTTTCTTTTTAGCAATTTTAATTTACATGATCAATCAAAGCATTCATCACGTCTCCAACAAAACCAGCAATTTGCAGCTACTTAAGCCTCTAGCAGCAATACCAACATCAGTTATGCAGCAACTTAAGTTGCATTATTGCCACCAAGCAGGCTTTTTTTGTATACTAATATCTTACACATAACAAAATGTTATTGAGGTGAATGATCTTATGTGCCCATTTCCATTCAATTTAGGAGATACTCCTAGACAAATTTATTCTTTTATTTTGTATTGTATTTAGTAGAATTTCATGGATAGAAACTGTGAATTGATATTGTGTATGTTGTATCCAATAGTGATTTTCAAAATCATATATTTGATTGGTTATGATTTAGGTTTTTTGGTTAGGAGTAGTTTTGTTTAATTTATGAAAATAGACGGGTCAAATTTGGTTTAATCTCTTACCCTATTGTCTTCTTTAGGTTTGCTGTCAATTTAGGGATTTGAGATACGGAGATAGAGATCGGTGCAACTTCGTCACCAACATAATCGGAACTAAACACAGACTGACGAAAGGTACGCATCAATTTTCTGTGTTCAAATTTGAATTGAAATTTGGATGTCCATTCTCTTACTTTAGATGCTTTGTTGTGAATATTAAAACCATTTTACAGTTTATTATAGTTTATAATCTTTTCCAAATTGAAACTATTGTATTTTTTGATTATTTATTTCCTTCTTTGAAATAGAAATTTAGAAATAATCGGATCAAGAATGGCAGAACCCTAGAATCATGAAAGGTCATTTATAAATCAGATCGACCTCTATATATGCTGATTATTGAAAAACCAGACCGAACTCTTCATTTAAAAGGAACATTGACAAGATAATTGAAAGATAAAACCATTTTACAGTTTATTATAGTTTGCTTGAATGCTGATTTTCTTTTTACTTATCTCATACTTCATATTACATTTTGTTCATTCACTCTATTCCTATTTCAATTGGCTTTGATTTGCATGTTTTAGCCAGCTTCTGTCTTTACAAATTAATTTCTACAGCCAATTCTCCCTTTTACTTATTTCACATCCTTACCGCTACTTTTTGTTATTCGAATTTGAATTAAAATCCAGATGTTTATGCTTTCTCTTTCAATGTTTTGACCTCAGATTATAATCTTTGTTTTTACTGCTTTACTAACATTATAATCTTTTCCAAATTGGAATTAATATATTCTTTTATTATTTACTGCCTTCTTTGAAATAGAAATTTAGAGATAAAACTAAACAAAGGTGCACAATGTCATCAGGGACAATCTAAGTTATTAGATGATCTGCATTCATAGGGATAGGAAGTTGGTAAAAGAAAAAATGGCAAAATAAAACCTCTCCCTCCTTCCAATTGTTAATGTCACCCACTCTGTTTCGCTTCTTTTCTGCAGCACCTATACCCAAGATCAGTATTTTGTTACTTGATGTGTTATACTCTTTATTTTGATGCTTTCTTCTTGATTTATTATAATCCTGTTTTTTTTTTGGGGTGGCATCTTGGGGTTTAGCCCTTAAATATGTGTAGAAAAAAACATGTTTGTCGTTCAATATTGGTTGATTTCTTAGCATTTTATTTTTTTCAATGTTTGTAGGTTTTGGTGTTTTGGGCTGCTCTGAATAAGTATATGATTCATGAAGTGTTTCATGTTCACATAATTTTTCATATGTGTGTGCATCCACCCTTTGGTGTTAGTTCTTGAGTTTTTATTGAAAATTTTGCTTCGCCACCCAACGAAGAGATAAAAAGAAGGTAGCGGGCTGATCTTCTATTGATGAGTAATGGAATCTTAGGGATGTGCTTTAGCAATACAACATTTTGAATCAAAAGAAGGGGTCACATATTAGGTTTTACTTTCTCTGCTTATTATATGTGTCCATTAAGGGTTGATTCCCTTAATAGGTTGTAGCTTTTTTTTAAGACTTTGTTAAATACTGTTTTCCTGCATCACTCAATCAAGGATTAAGGGTTGGCTACCTTTTACCCTAATCTCTCATTTATATTTTTCAGTTTATTGAGTTCTGTTTTCTTCCATTGTTGTATTGGTTAGATTTTATTTTTGTTTAGCAGATTTTTGTTAGGTTTGCACTTTTTTTTGTTTGCCTTTATGTTTTATCGATTACTGTAGAGTGTAGATTTATTGATGATGTTCCTCAAAGTGAAATAATGGTTTCCCTTGAATTATTTACTGCATTTTTTAAATAGAAACAAATAGATAGATAACAAAAATTTTGTGAAATACTGTTTTGCTGCATTACTCAATTAAGGTTTAAGGTTTGGCTACATTTTTCACTAATTTCCTTTTTTTTTTTTTTTTCCCAATTTCTTGAGTTCAGTTTTGTTCAGTTTTCTTGAACTGATTATGTTTTGTCGATAATTGCATGCTAAGGGATTACTAAATCAAAGTCTTTTTTCAGTTTATCTAAAGTCTTTAACTTCTCATTCCTAACTACGAATGCTACAAAAGGTCCTCTCACTGATAAGACCATTTATTATACTTCAATAAGAGTTACTGAATTAATTTGAAAGGTCAAATTATGTTTTCATTTTTACCTAAGTGTATGTAGAGTGCAGAGTGACATGATTTGGAGGTAATAATAGATGAAGCTTTTCCTTTTGAGTCCATTAAGGGTTGATTTTCTTAATAGGTCGCAGCTTTCTTTTAAGATTTTTTTTGTTGGCCTGTAATGATTTTTCCTAAGGGAATCTTTGCCTATATATATATATATATATATATATATATATAAATATATACACACGCATATATATATATATATATATATATATTTTAAATTATCAATATATATTTTCTGCTTCAATTTTGGAGTTTGGTGGGCTTAGACATCACCAACTATAGATTTAGATGTTTTAAAAAACACTTTTATGGTGACATGGTACATAATATTTAACAATGCTTTTACTTGGTTCTCTTTTAGAATAGCGTTTTGTTATTTCCTGTTGGCTCTTCTTTCATATATGGCTGTTAGAGACAATTTTGTGATGCCATCTCTAACCACCTATCTCTAATCACCTATGTTTTGTACTCTTATGTTTTCTTAATAGCCATATTTGTAAGATGGATGGTTTAAAATCTGAATGTTTGGGGAGTACAGTTGTTTTGTAATTTTTTGTAAGTAAAATTATTGGATTTTAATGTTAATTACTAAGTTTTTGCATATTTAACTGCATTTTCTCTGATCACCTTTGTTTTTTTTATTCTTGATATTTAATTTTACTATTATTTTTCTATTGATATATGTCTCTGATTTACTAGAATGCTTATTTTGTTTTTGTTTTTCCTTTTGGGATTTCTCTAATGTAAATGACTTTGCCGTTTTTGTTATCCTTGGTGCCGGAAGATAAGGCTTTGCAAAATCTGGGGCTAGGAGTTTAGCTGTTGTAGATGATAACAGTTTTGAGTATGATGATATTACTGTATATATGGGCCAATTCTATGTGATTGATACATTGGGAAATGTTTCGTGGATCAATAATTCATCATTGATAGATACTTTAATAAAGAAAGGAGGAGGGTAGAACATACCAACCGGTATATTAGAGACTGTGATGGTCCCAAAGTGGTTGATTTCAAAGTGTATAAGCTGGATGAAGAGTGGGGTCCGATGTCCATCCATCCTGGCTTCTCCCAAATTTGCTTTAGGCCTATGTAAGATAGTACACTTCCAAAGTTTCTTATTGTTCTGCTGTTTTTGAGGAGTGATTGAAAATATAGAACTTTGAAATCTGAAAGTGTAATGTTTTTTATAAAAAGTTGATTATCTCTTAGATTTTAGTTAATATTCCACTCTATCTGCATAATTACTAGGGTTAGCTACTTTAAACTTTTATTTTAATGGTAGATAATTGCAGAAAATGTATTTTGTTGTTGTAACTTTATGGTTGCTGGTTGGTGAATTTTCATTAATAAAACAATCAATGTAATTGCTATTAAGTTGACAAAAATTGCATGTAATTCATTTAGTAGATCATGTTCAGTTGGAGGACACCTCTTATTCTTTGAGTTTCACTTAGTAGAATACGTTCAAAGATTGTGTGTGCAGCAGCCAATGTGGCACGACCACAAAGCTGAAGCTACAAAGGGGTATCAAAGATTTGATTGATTTATAGATACCTTTTTTTATTGAGAAAGTGATTTATATATAGATACTTTATTAGTCATTATGAAAATGAAATAATGCTTAAAAATTTGCTAAAAATTCTATTGCACCAATAAAATATGGACATCTAATCATGGTTAAAGACCATTTTAAAATCTTTTTGTCAAGCGGAAAATTTTCATGCTTCTACTTGCACTTCAATTTTGTAGTTTCCACACAGGTTCAAAAGATTAAATTAATAGTGTGTTGAATGAATGGTCCAAACTCCATATTTTGGGCAAAAATCCGGGTTGAAGAAGGGACATAAACGTAATAGTAATCTTTAAAGTTTGTAAAATGAACCAATTTGATTGCTATGCCAATCTAGACACTAATGTGTCATGAATTTCAATAGTTTAAGACTTACTAATTTATTAAACCTTGATAAGGAGGATACAATGCTGTCATAAAATAAAAAAATTCAAGTTTTTATCAAGAATTATATTACTTTCAACTTTAAGCTTTTTAACTTATTTCCTTACATACATTCTCATAAAATCCCAAGAGTTTTTAGATAAAAATATATTATTGTCTTTTTTCCAAAAATAATAATAATAATAATAATAATAATAATAATGATAATAAATTTAAAAAAATGCAAAGATAATACATATAAATTAGTTTTAAATTCTGATTTTGGTTTTGACATTTTGAGTGCTATTTTAAAATTTTTAATTTAAATTTTTATAATTTCTAATACATTGGTGTGTGTTACATCAGTGTTTTAACATTTGATAACAGTACAATGCTTAAGAGGTTTCAACATGAGGATGACTTTAGGCTTGGCATTTTGTATAGAGATGTAGATTGAATTAGATTTAATACAATTGATTCTGTTACAATGAGAGAATGTGTTCGTAACCATATTTCAACGTGCATACTTTAGAATGTATAGTAATAATAAACAAACAGATTGATAACTAACGGATGTTACACACTTTGCAACCAATTTCTTCTTTACAAATTGATTTTATTAACCAAATTTCTCTTCTACTTATTTCATACTTCAATAACTATATTCTCTCGAACCCACAACATTTTTAATTAATATTTTCTCAAGATCATGTGTTGATGCTAAGTTAACATGATCAACATTAACATCATTATCTGAACAACTAACCATCAACCCCCTTCCCTATTTACCATCACATTAAGTATAATATATTAAATTGATTGTTTTCTAATTCATAAATTGATCCCGCGCATTGCGCGGGTAAAATACTAGTTATTATTATAATAGATGAAACCTATATTTCCCCCACCCCCATTAAATATGCTACTTACTGGGCTCTGTCTCATCCCATTATTTTATAACCTTTTCAGAGTAGGCAACAGTCTTTTGAGACAGCTTTTTGGTGGCTAATAGTAGTTAGACTAACTACTGATGGAGGCTGAACTTTTGTAATGGGTATATTAGATGGTGTAAATCTTAGAATAGGCTTGACTCATTCTTTTGTATATTAAAGTGGTTGTGACGTTATTTCCACTGATGGGACAAGCTGATGATATGTAATTAATTATTCAGACCTCTATTCTTTTGTGGCCAATGGTCCTTATAATTTTTGCTTAGAGCTCTGACTTACTTTAAGAGTATATTCAATGAAATTATTATGATAATTCTTAATGTTGGTTTTTGATATGATTTATGTGGATTGGATTGTCAAAAATGAAAATCTACAGGTTCTTTGAGATGTCTTTTTCATGCCTTGGACCCTTTGGGGTTTGGGGTGTGACAGATGTGCCATTGACATAGCGAATGATTCGCTTTACTGCTGTTAAGTGGGATTCTTTAGGAGCAGATTGGAATCGTGCACATACTCCGACACTGAATGCAATATCTGGCCTACTTGTTGTGAGATAGAGAAGACTACCAATCATACTTCGATAAAGTGTTGGATCGACGTCACCACCGGCTACATCTATGCTTAGTTTTGCAGAGGAACTCATGGGAGTAGAAGTATGTTTCTTAGAATCCAAACCAAATCTTTTGACAAGATTTTTGGCATACTTCTCTTGAGAAATGAATATTCCATCTTTCCGTTGTTTCACTTGAAGCCCTAGGAAGTAATTCAACTTTCCCACCATGCTCATTTCAAATTCCCTTTTCATTTCTTCGGAGAAATCATGAGCTAGTTGATCAATTGTGGATCCAAAAACAATATCATCCACGTACACTTGAGCGACAAGGAGGGATTTCTCATCCCTTTTAACAAACAATGTTCGATCTGCTTGTCCTCTTTTGAACCCATGATCCAATAGGTAAGTGGTGAGACGATCATACAGTACTCTTGGTGCTTGCTTCAAACCATACAAAGCTTTCTTCAATCTTAGCACATGATCTGGGAAGTGAGGATCTTCAAACCCCTTTGGTTGCTCAACAAAGACTTCTTCATTTAGAAAACCATTCAAGAAGGCACTCTTCACATCCATTTGGTACAACTTGAAATCCATGATGCATGCAATGGACAAGATAATTTGAATGGACTCTAGTCTTGCTACCGGAGCAAACGATTCATCAAAATCAATGCCTTCTACTTGAGTATACCCCTGAGCCACCAATCTAGACTTATTTCGGACAACTTCACCATCTTCATCTGTTTTATTCTTAAAAATCCATTTGGTGCCGATCACATGTGTATCCTCAGGCCTTGGAACCAATTCTCATACATCATTTCTAACAAATTGATGTAACTCTTGGTGCATAGACTCTACCCAATTCTTATCTTTCAGTGCTTCTTCTACCTTTTTGGGTTCAAATTGAGCAAGATAACAGTTGTATGTCACATGGTTAGCACTATACCTTGGTCCTTTCCTCAAACGAAGTCCCTCGTTTACATTCCCAATAATATTACTTGATGGGTGATTGAGAGTCACTCTTGATGAAGGTTTCTTGGAAGTTGAGAGTTCCTCATCACGAGAGATTGGGGTTTGGACTTCTGGAGGTGTGAGTGGACTTGAGACTTCTTGTGTTGATCTAGTCTCTCTTCTTGATATAGAACGTGTGGACTCCTTTACAGGTGTGTCTTTCTCAGCATCATCACTTAGAGAAATATCATCATCGTCCTCATTCTTCTTGAGTTTGAGCCCCTTTCCATCATCCTCAATTTCATTTTCTGGTATGGTGTCGTCTATGACCACATTTATTGACTCCATCACCGTCTTAGTACGCTTGTTGTACACTCTATAAGCTCGGCTATTTGTGGAGTAACCTAGGAATATTCCTTCATCACTTTTAGCATCAAATTTTCCCAAATTTTCCCTGTCATTTAGAATGTAACATGTGCTTCCAAAAATTTTGAAATACTTCACCTTGGGTTTCTTTTCTCTCCATATTTCATATGACGCCTTCTTTGTCCCTGCTCTGAAATAGATTCTATTACAAATGTGACAAGATGTGTTCACAGCTTCAACCCAGAATCTTTGTGGTATGTTTTTGTTGAGTTGCATGACTCTTGCCATCTCTTGGATCACCCAGTTCTTTCTTTCAACCACCTCATTCTGTTGTGGAGTCTTTGGAGATAAAAATTCCTTCTTGATACAATGCTCCTCACAAAAAGCTTCAAATTTCGCATTCTCAAATTCCTTCCCATGATCACTTCTGATTTTGACTATGGGAACTCCTTTTTCATTATGCAGTCTCTTGCACAGCCTTTGCATTTTATCACATGCTTCGGACTTTTCTCTAAGGAATTCCACCCAAGAGTACCTTGAGAAATCATTAACTACCACCATAATGTATCTCTTTCCTCCTAGGCTTTCAGTTCTTGTAGGCCCCATTAGATCAACGTGAAGAAGCTTTAAACACCGTGAGGTAGCAATCACATTCACCTTGTGATGGCTTGCCTTTGTCTGTTTTCCCATTTGGCATGCTCCACATATAGTCTTCTCCACCTTTCCAAACTTTGGAAGTCCCTCCACTGCCTCAAGTTTAGAGACTTTAGATACTTGTTTGAAATTTGCATGTCCAAACCCGTGATGCCAAAGTTTCAGCATATCAACACGAGCACTTCTACATGAAACAGGTGTCGTAGGAACTACTCCATAGCAATTATCAGTAGTCCTATTTCCGTCCAATCCTTGAATCCCTCTTTCATCTATGATTATGCACCATTTCTTTGAGAATTGTACAAGAAAGTCCTCATCACATATTTGAGTGATGCTTAAGAGATTTGCCTTCAATCCTTTGATGTATAGCACCTCTTTCAATAGAGATAATCCCGGTATTTCAACCGTCCCTTTCCCGAGAACTTGAGCGTGGCTCCCATCACCAAAAGTCACATAATCATAGGCTTTCTCTTTAAGAGTCTTAAACAGTGATTTATCTCCTGTCATATGACGAGAACATCCACTATCAAGATACCATAAGCATGAGTTAAAAACCTTCAATGAGGTGTGTCCAAACATACAAGCATGAGACAAGCATTCTTGACTATCAAACATAAATTCATCTTTATTTTCCATGCTTCTGCCAGATTGAATTTTCTTTTTCAGTTTATCAACCTTTGCACACAATGTTCTATTTCTTCTTTTGTATTTCTCAATCAAAGAGTTAGATTCATATAAACTATTGTGTAAGATGTGGTTCTTATTTTCAAAGTATTTCAGCATGTGAACGAACATCCTAGCATGTTTCCTGGACTTAATTAATTCTAAGAGTTCATTTTTGGAATACCCTTCAAACATACTCATAGAGTCATTATCACAAACATCTAAACCACAATTCAACATGACCATTTTCACAACTGCATCCATAGCCAAGGAGTCTAGGATCGCACTCAGGTAATCAAGCCACAAAGAGTGCACCCGCTCTGATACCAATTGAAAGTTCAAAAAGTGTGTAAAACACCTTTGAACGTTTAGACCCCCAATTACAAAATTACCAATTCAAGCTTTATATCAAACAATGTATGTGCGGAAAATGATAACAAACTTATAACAGAATTGATAAACAATCTAAACCATAAATAATCACAATCACAACAGTAATTAAATGGTAAAGATAAAGGGAAGAGAAATGCAAACACAAGGACAACACTCGATGTGTTATCGAAGAGGAAACCGAAGCCCTCGGCGTAAAACCTCTCTGCCGCCCTCCAAGCGGTCAATAATCCATTAGAAAATGTAGTTGGGATACATGAACAGCAATAGACCCTCCAAGCCTAATCTACCCAAGTACTTAAGCTCTCCAAGCTTCCTGCTCCAACGAGGTTGCGCTGAAACCTTTTTCTTTTCTAACTTACCGGATTCCGCTATAGCTCATAGCATCAACCAATAACCATTGGTTCCTTCCCAAACTGCTTCCCTTAGCACCAATATACCTTCTCATAAACGTGGGTGTGGTGAGACAATGATTTGGTCAAATAACCTCTCAAGGATGTAACAATAGAGAGGAAGAGAGTAGAGGAATTTGAAGAGTCTCTTAGTGAAGATTGGGGATGAGGCAATCTTGTTTTTCTCTAGGGTTTCTCTCTCAATTTTTCTCTCTGGAAGCTCTCTACATTTCGTGGGAATGAGGGGTATTTATACTAGGATGAGAATAGAATGTGAAATGTCAGTTTTTCCCAAACAGGGCATTTTGGCGACTTGACCTCGCGACTGGGTTGAGTCACGAGTTCAAGCCGCAAGCTAACGGCCTAGCCAACCTGTGACTTTTGTCCTGTAGTGCAACAGCTGGCGCGACTTTTCAGCTTCTGGCATGCTTGGCACATGTGCAACTTCTGGCGACTTGCAAGCCGCGAGCCACCCACGAGATCCAGTCGCGAGTCTCTGTTTCTTTGTACAATCTTGAGCATTTCTTCACACTCTCTCACTCACTACCTTACAAGTTTCCCACCTAAATACAGGGTTACTAAGTGCTAAATTACAAGCAAATTGGCACGGAATAAAGCCAACAAGATGGTTGATAAAATTCAACCTTACATATAATATAACTGGGTCCAAACATAAAGGCTTAACTTTTGGGTCATATTAACTCTTCAATTGAAGTCTTCTCATGGTGTTATCTCCTCATCAAATGTAAACTCACCTTTGCGCATTGATGACATGCTTTGGCCCAATTAACTTCACTGTAAGGTTGAGTGTAAAGTTCCTCCCTTAATTGAAGAATAAGAGGTGTGATTGGCCCAACAAACCTTCTTCCATATAAGTATGAAAAAGGCAAGTACACCAACCGACAATAGATCCACATTTTGGCTGCATTTTGGGCACCACAAAATTGATATGTTATTATTAGAATTTGGTGCATTAAAAAGAATGTTAAACCTCTGTAGTGACAAAGGCATCAAAGAAATCAACTAACTCTGTTAAACATCGACTTAACTGATTTTAGAAAGGTTCCACATGCAATAATGATTTAAAATACTTAATGAAGAAGTAATCATATATTGTATAAACCTGGATACATGGGAAGATATGGAGGGAGAAGCCAAAATTCCGGCATTGGGTTGCTTTCAGCCCATTCAAACACACCAAGTATCTACAGTTTACGGGACATTACATAATAGTGTTAATTATCAACAAAAAGTCATCATGCATGGTCAGTACTTGAAACCAAATTTGTTCATTTCTCAAACTGTGAAAGAAATATGATTATAGTTTAATTACAAATATAAATTATTTTGAGTATTTAGCTCTAATTTGATGTGAATCTTCTCAAATAAATAGTCATACCAAAAGCCAGGATTTTCCCCAAGATGATATGTGTGTTGCACCACCACGATCAAGAATCCATTTTCTTGCTCTTGTACAAGCATTGTCCTGACCACCATCAGGTCCTTCCCCAAGTATTTGCATACAAATGTAGCTGATGATTGTGCAAAACATGATGTTGTGGCCACCTATGTAAAATCCCCATCCACCATCTTCATTCTAAAATGTGATAAAGTTATAGCATAATTTTTTTACATGATGTTTGAAGTGTGAACTAAAAAAAAAAAAATGAAAGTGGCAAATTCTGCAAAAGCCCTAATCTTTTTAATATAATTAACATTTTAAACTTGCAAGAAAATATACCTGATGATTGTATATGTAACGAAGAATTTCTTTTTGATACTCAGCTGGGAAGACAATATTAATATGTCCTATAATGTACAAACATATTACCTGCATTTTTTTGGATCAAGTACAAGGCAAACCAAAATAGTTCATTAGCGAGGATGTTGTTTGGAACAATTACATTGTTCACAGTCAACTCAATCTTAGAAGATATTTTAGAGGGAGTAATTCTTAGGTACTCCCGGATCACGGAGAATGGTGCTCCCTCCTCTCACATTCATGGTGGGGTCCGCTCATTAAATTCATGGTGGGGTCCACCATGAATGTGAGAAGAGAGAGCACTATTTCACTATACTCCGGGACTACCTAAGAATTTTCCTTTTACAGGTGTATATTTACTTGACAAATTATAATGATAATAACAATATTGAAAAATTAATAATGATAATGATGCAACTCACAAAAGGAGGAAGGAAAAACAACGGGCCAGCATTTTCAGCAGGCCAATGGCCATCACAAGACTGCAAGGCCGCATAGAAATGGACAGCCCTCCTCAATGCACTTGTGGCCTTTTCATATGTGATTTCCTCTCCATCCTCAATCTTAACTGGGGAATTGTATGTTTGAAGTTTTTCTCCTTCAAAAACTGCAATCATTTTAATAATTCTTAAGGTATTTCCAAATAAAATTACTAAGGCACTAGAACTTTGAAATCCGTAAGTGTGAACTGTAGCATCACCTACGAATACCATAGAATTCCATTTCACAAAGTGAACAACCAAAATAACAATTGTAAAATTGGGCACTATATTTTACTAGAAATTTAGTCCGATGAACATTGATCAATGATATTTTTTAACCAATCCGAGTGACCACTAGAAGATAATGATTGTTGTTTTTGTTGTTGGCTTTTTTTATTATTTTATTTTTAAATACAATGAAATAATAGTTTTTAGAATTGAGAATTAACTCTCTATTTATAAGCCAGCATAAGAGTATAATACAAGTATTCCCCTTGCATTGTTTGATGTTCACTAGCTCCTTTGTTTTCATTTGGTTTAATAAAAGTCCCAGTCTACTCACAGACTGGTTTCTCAAAAAAAGAGAATAATACAAGTAATATGCGTGCAAGTAAAGTGCGTCGGACCTACAGCTTATTGGGCTTGTACATTAACATCCACCTGCAAACTCAACATTGAGGATGATAAACCTTGAGTTTGGAAACTTGATCACAGAAGCATCCTGTAGGATGTAACTTAGTATAGATGTTTGCAAGCTGATCTTGAGGTGACAAAATTTAGCTTAATACCATGTTAAAAATTGAGAATCAAATCTCTATATTTATGTGTGTAAAACTATTTAAGGATTGCCTTTATATAAGAATGTTTTACAAGTAAATTTCATTGGGCCTTTGGGCCTAAAGCTCGTTGGGTTTTTACAGTTTTCACTAAGAAAAAGAAATCTCAAATCCAGTTGACCATTTGAATTTGATCTTCTATGTCTAGTGTTTGTTTGTTACAACAACAACAACAACAACAACAACAAAAAATTCTTTTACCATTTTAGGTTATTTTCTTTTATACAGCTTTTTAAAATCTTAAATTTTTTGAAGTATAATTATACTTTAACTAGGGTTAAACAAATAAACAAATAAGCAAAATGCACATAATTAGTGAAAGAGTAATTATAGGGACAGAGGTGGATCTAGGGGGGCCCATGGCCCTCCCTAGCTTTTGAAAATTTCCATTAATCTTCTTTTACATTTGGTAATAAACCTAAAAATTTATTGCCCCCTTGAAAATATAAATTTTTAAGCTAATTCAGTAAAAATTTAACCCAAAATTTTAATTTAGCAAAAAAAAAAACAAAAAAACAAAAACAAAACAAAATCAACCATCTAGCCCAATAATGAGCCCACGTTCCTCCAAAACCCCTCATTCACCTTTAATAAATTCCAAATTAGCAACATATATAAACTCAAAAAAAAAAAAGAAAAAAAAAGAAAAGGAAAACAAAAAAAATTAGGTTATTGTGCCTTGTCCCAATTGCACTGCTTGATATGGCCAGTTAACCATGCCGCCATTGTTCTTGCTGGGAGTCTATAACGCCATTTCTTGTCAACACCATTGGTACACCTCTTTCTCTCTTGCCAATCTCTCATCTGTTTGCTCAATACTGCTGGTATAATTTTTAATAACTGCTTAACACTGCTGTGAAGCAGTTCACTTTGACCGACTAGTAAACTTCTAGACTTAGTAATGAAGTGTTGTACAAGTATACAACATTTCACATATAATACTTTTCTCTTCCTTTATTATTTTTACAATAAGATATATTAGTTTTGTTCTGTTGATTTAAAGTTCTTTACACAGTACAATAGTATACTACAAATAATAATAATATATAATAATGTGGTTTATATTAGAATATTAGATTATCTTGGCCAAATTAATGTTCTGTTGATTCTCTTACTTAAAGTTAGTTTATGAAGTAAAGTATTATTTTTGGTCACTAGTTTGGGCCAAATTAACTTAGTTCTTTTGCATTTTGAATTAATATAGGCTTAACCCATTGATACATATTTGTATTTGGATTACCTTTTTGTATAAGACAGCATCCATTTGGAATCTTATTTTGGAGAAGATGGAGAAGAAACTATCTAGTTGGAAGCATTTGTATTTGTCTAAGGTTGGTAGACTTACTCTTTTGAAGAGTACCCTTTCTAGTCTTCAAAGGAGTGTTTCAAACTATCTTTGGTGGCTGTGGCTAATAGATTGGAGCGTAGTCAGAGGAATTTTTTATGGGAGTCTTTAGAGGAGTGTTTCAAACAATCTATGGTGGCTTGGGAGAAGGTGTATTCACCTTTAGAGATGGGTGGTTTGGGAATTAGGAAGTTAGTTCACTTCAATCAAGCCCTATTAGGTAAATGGTTATGGAGGTTTGGCCAAGAAGGAACCCATCTCTGGCGGAGGGTTATTGCCACTAAATATGGTGAGGATCAAAGAGGGTGGAATACTAAAGTTTGTAGAAGGGCCCACGAGTGTGGTGTTTAGTGTGGTATTAATGACAGTTGGGAGAGGTTCTCCAAACATTTGGCCCTAGTTGTGGATGATGGCTCTCACATTCTTTTTTGGCATGATAGGTGGATTGGGGATACCTCACTTAAAATACTCAGTCATTTGCATGTTCAAATGACAAGGAAGTTTGCATTTCTAACATATTGTGTCATCAGGAGGGTGGAAATGATAGATTTTGGAACTTGAGATTTTACAGGGTGTTAGGTTCTAAAGACTTAGGAACTTATGTATTTAGAACTCTAATGTGTAATGTTGGCAAACCATGATCAAAATAGTTGTTAATCTTGTTTAGACTTGCTCAAAGTGTGTGTATTTATGTAAAGTTGGAATCAAGTGGCTGCAGAAAGTATTAGTGACTTTCGGCCTGGCTCGATCGATCGAAGCTTAGACTCGATTTATCTAATATCAGGCAAAACGTTTTTTTCTGCAGAATTCCAACTCAGCCCTAGCCTATTTAAAATGTTTAGGGTTTTATGTTTTGCCCAAGGTATATAAGGCAAACCCTAGCCACATTTTAGATGTTGCTCATATTACTGTTTGTGTGAATCTCTTGTGAGATCTGAGAGGAGCTTTCCTTCACACACGCTTAGGATTATCAAGAAGGAGATTCGTTCAAGAACTTGATGATCATTCAGTTGCTGCCATAAGAGCTTAAAGATACACAAGCGAGTGTGCTTGTACTTGCTGGAGAATCCAAGAAAGAAGGAGTCCGTGGTCTCGAAGCTTGCACGTGGTCGTGTCAGTAAGTTTCTACTGGTGGGTAGCAATAAGATGTTAGTGGTCTAAGTCTTATTGTAAAACTTCAATTCTTTCATAGTGGATTCTAGTTTACCTTGAGGATAGCTAGGTTAAATCCTCCCCAGGTTTTTTACCGGTTTGGTTTTCCTGGGTGATCATATCTTTGTGTTATTTATATTTTCGCTGCTTTACATGATATGATTGTTTGATTGTGATAACCTAGATTTGAAATTTGGACTAAGTAATAACTTGGTTAATTAACTAGGTTAGTCCGATTGTGTTTAAGGAGTCTAAAAATTGTACATAGGGATTTTCATGATAAGGAATTAGAAGCTGCCTTCTCTTTCCTTGATTCCATTCAATCTCGGATTCTAAGGGGCGTTAGGTGTGATAGTCCCCATTGGTGTCTTAATGGGAATGGCAAGTTTGATATTCGGTCTTTTTACAATAAGATCAGGGATACTTCTATCCCTAGTTTCCCTTGGAAGGGTATTTGAAAAGTTAAGGTTCCTAAAAGGGTGGCTTTCTTCATGTGGAAAACAGCTCATGGTCAGATACTTAACTTAGATACTTTGATGCTCCAGGGTCTCCCTTTGGCGAATTGATGCTGTATGTGCTGTCGTAATGAGGAATCTGTGGATCATCTTCTTCTACACTGTCCTGTAGCTCACTCTTTGTGGGTGCAAATGTTACAAGTTTTCAGGATCCAATAGGTCATGCCAGGTTCTGTGGAGAGTTTGGTGTTTTGTTAGAGTAATTGATTGGAGAAATGTTTTTTGGACATATGGAATATGGTTCCTAGCTATTTGATGTGAGTTGTTTGGATGGAAAGAAATCAACACTCTTTTGAGGCTAAAGAGACTATGCCAGAGTACTCTTTATGATTGGTCTACATGCTAGGGTTCTTCAAATTGTTCTTCTATTTTGGAGTTCCTTACTTCCCTTAGAATTGTCCCTTATGTTGTTTTTTTTATATCTTTGTTGTTTTTTGTTGCTGTTTCTTGTGTTCATCATCATGAACACCTTGTATTTACTGAATTCGCATTTTCTTCATGATTAATACGATTCTTATTACTTATTAAAAAAAAAAGTACACTTTTACTTCAAGATTTTGAGGCATTAAAAAATTGTTTATAAACAAATAAGTTAAAATTTTTAAGAAAATAGAAAAAGGAAAAAGCAAATCGAAACCCACACGTAAATATATAGAGCTTTGATAATAAAATATCACATATCATGTGAAGAAAAAATATATATAGTACACTTACTATAATATCACATATGATGCTAAAAATATTTATATTTGTGAATTGCACATTAAGTTGATGAGTGATGTTACCAATATTTTCCTTTACGATATAGAAAATTTAATAATAACTTTAGTATACACACATAGATTGTGTAAGGTTGAAATTTATCAACCATCTTATTGGCTTTATTCCGTATCAATTTGCTTGTAATTTAGCACTTAGTAACCCTGTATTTAGGTGGGATTCATGTAAGGGTAGTGTGTGAAGAGAGTGCGAAGAAAAGCTCAAGTTTGTGCAAAGAAGCAGAGTTTCGCGGCTAAGACTCGCGGCTGACTCGCGATTGGCAAGTCGCCAAATGCAGGCACGTGAGAGGCACACAGGGGAGCTGAAGGGTCACGTCAGCTGTCGCACTACAGGACAAAAGTCCCAGGCTAGCCAGGCCGTTATCTTGCGACTTGGACAAGTCGCAAAGCCAAGCCGCCAACCAGCCCTGTTTGGCAAAAATTGTCTCTTCGTATTCCAAACACACACCACTATATATAGACCTTTATACCCACAAAATGAAGAGAGCTTCCAGAGAGAAAAATTGAGAAAGAAACCCTAGAGAAAAACAAGATTGCCTCATCCCCAATCTTCACTAAGAAACTCCTCAAATTCCTCTACTCTCTTCCTCTCCATTGTTACATCCTTGAGAGGTTATTTGACCAAATCCTTGTCTCACCACACCCACGTTTGTGAGAAGGTATATTGGTGCTAAGGGAAGCAGTTTGGGAAGGAACCAATGGTTATTGGTTGATGCTATGGGCTATAGCGGAATCTGGTAAGCTAGAAAAGAAAAAGGTTCGGCGCAACCTCGTTGGAGCAGGAAGCTTGGAGGGCTTAGGTACCTGGGTAGATTAGGCTTGGAGGGTCTATTACTGTTCATGTATCCCAACTACATTTTCTAGTGGATTATTGACCGCTTGGAGGGCGGCGGAGAGGTTTTTCGCTGAGGGCTTCGGTTTCCTCTTTGATAACACATCGCGTATTGTCTTTGTGTTTGCATCTCTCTTCCCTTTATCTTTACCATTTAATTACTGCTATGATTGTGATTATTTATGATTTAGATTGTTTATTAATTCTGTTATAAGCTTGTTATCATTTTCCGCACATACATTGTTTGATACAAAGCTTGAATTAGTAAATTTGTAATTGGGGGTCTAAACGTTCAAAGGTGTTTTGCACGCATTTTGAACTTTCAATTGGTATCAGAGCGGGTACACTTGTTGTGGTTTAAATACCTAAGTGTAATCCTTGACCCCGTTTGAGATGGATAGGTCTCAATCCTTAAATGTGCCACCATTTTTTTATGGTAATAATTATGCATTTTGGAAAGTCTAAATGAGGGCGTTTTTGTGTTCTATTGATGACGCTGTGTGGGATGCAGTTGAAGTAGGATAGACAAGGCTGGAGGCCGCCAAATCCACTTGGGACAAGGCAGCACTTGCAGCGGCTAATGCTAATAGCAAATCCTTGAATGCCATTTTCTGTGATGTCCCTCCAGAAGAATTTCACAGGATGTCTCATATCACCGTTGCTAAGGAAGCATGGGAAATTCTGGAGACAACTTATGAAGGGACTAAGAAGGTGAAGGACACCAAACTCGAGATGTTGACCACTCACTTTGAGGAGCTAAAGATGAGTGAGGATGAGTCCTTTGACTCTTTTTACAGTAAGCTGAATGAGGTGGTCGTCGGCAAATTCAATTTGGGGGAAGAGACGAAGGATTCTAAAATTGTAAGGAAGATCCTTCGGTCACTACCAGAAAGTTTCCGTGCCAAAGTAACGGCCATTGAAGAGAGCAAGGATCTTGATGACATCAAAGTTCAAGAGCTAGTTGGCTCATTGCAGACATATGAATTGTCACTGCCCATGCAGAAGAAGAGCAAATCTCTTGCTCTTAAAAAAATTGATGAGAGAGAGGTATCTCACGAATTTTCAGAAGAGGATGCAGCTGATAAAGATGTGGCATACCTTGTAAAGAACTTCCGGAAACTTTTAAAACTTAAGAATGGTGGAAAATTTGGTGACAAAGGAAAGTCTTCTCAAGGAATTACTTGTTTCGAGTGTAATGGACGTGGACACTTCAAAAAGGAATGTTCCAACTATTTAAAGTCAAAAGGAAAGGTCTATGCTACTACCTTGAGTGATACTGATTCATCAAACTCTGACTCTGAAGATAGCTGTGACGGAGAAGGAAATTACTCTGCATTCATGACCATTGCACATGTGGAATCCTCAAATGATTTGAGTACTCTTGTGAAGGAGCTGAGTGAGTGTTCTAATTTGGAGTCTATTGGGGTTGTTGAAGAATCGGAGGCTGAAGAGGATGAAGATACATCTGGTCTTCAAGAGAATTACGCCTTACTCCTTGAGAAATCGGGTGAGTATGCAAGAGTGGCAAAGGCGACTGTGAAGAAGATGAAGAAAGCTGAGGAAGATTACAAAAGTCTTCTGGCACGATACAAGGAGGCGAAGTGTGAAATTGAAACACTTAATGGTGAGCTATCAGAAGCTTACATAAAAGTAAGGTTTCTTGAGCAAGAGGTAGTGCAAGCTTATGCCAAGGTAGAAAGAGTCTCCTCCAAGAAGCTAGATGATGTTATTTCATCTCAAAAACGTGCCTCAGACAAGTCTGGGTTGGGATATACCGGAGGAAGTAGCTTATCAGCCAATGTCACCAAAGAAGTAAAGTTTGTGAAAACCAAAGAGACGGCTGTTGATAAGCCTATTCCTAAGAAAGTTGAAGCTGAGAGGAAGAAGAATGTGGCTGATCAACGGGTGTTTAACAAGTCCCGTAATCAATTAGAAGCCAGATTTGGAGCTAGAGGAAGATCACTCCCAAGACCACAGCAAGGTCCTAGAACGAACTATCTTTGTCACTATTGCGGATTGCAAGGACATACTAGACCCAACTATCACAAGCTAAGAGCATTGAACAGTGCAAGCACTCCTCGATCAAGAGGAAGAAGAAATGACAATAGGACTTGGGGTGGTGAGCAACCAAGAAGTCAAAACCGTGATCCAGGAATGATGGACATTATGAAGATGATCAGTGCGTTCACCAATTGCTTAGAAAGCTTCGCACGAAGGTTTGACAGCCCTAGCTCTCGTACCCAACCCTTAAAGGATATCACCCAAAATGCACGTGACGTGTGGGTGACAAAGGGTACTCATGCGTAAGCATTATAACATGTTCATGCATTAATTCTTCCTATGCTTTGTGGATATGATTGGTTGTATGCTTTTTGTTTTTAAGTGTTGAAATTTGATTTGCTTTCGTTTGTGTTTAAAATGTTTTTACATTGTCTTATCTATTTTTGATCATCCCTTTACTGCTTTTGTGTCAAAAATCCAAAAACACATAAAAAGTAGAAAATCCAAAAAGTTTGATCACATTGTTAAGTTATGTCTCAAAACATGTTTTGCCTTGTACCTTTGTACTAATGGCTTTGTGCATCTACGAGCTTAGCTTGTCTCTTTTGCACTCATATCATTGTGGAAGAAATCTTGACATCTATGTGATTGTTGTAAATAGATCTTCAACCTTGTCATGAATGATTAGTGAATGGTTTTGTTGACCTTGAGACATGCATAGACTTATGCCTATATATCTTCCCACTCTTTATTTTGTTGTTTTGCTTAAAAGAGCTCTCCAAATGTAAATCTCCAAATGAAAAGAGATATTGAGCTGCAAAAGCCTGTCGCACATACTAGTATTTGACTAGGAAAAAGCGAAAGCAACCAAAATAAATTGCTTGATGCCCAAACAGCCAAAGGCTAACTCATTAATATGAAATATCAAAAATTTCAGGCATCGATCTCACAATGAGATTTGTTTATTCAAAAAGATCAAATGATTGTTGAAAATGGAGCCAAATGAAAAGCTTCAAAGAATTATACTCAAGTTTATGTGGGAGGTCATATATGCATACTTCTTTAATTGAGATAGGTCACATTATCTAGTGCTAGTTGTGTATGCCTCGATTGAATTGATCATTGAAGCTTCACATTGGACTAAGGACTATCTCATTTTTGATATCCACTCACATCACACAAGTCTATGTTCAATGAATGCCATATTCATTTGTGTGATTGTACTTGTTTAAATGTGTTTTTATGTGCTCAATCTTTGTTTTGGCGACTCAGTCGCAGGTAGGTCCAGTCGCAGGCTCCAGTCGCGAAGCTCACTCCGAGATTTTCACGGGTCACTAGCGAGTCAAGGTCTTAGTCGCGAAAAATACTTAGGAAATTTTTCAAAATTTGTGTTTTTATGATTTTCGCGGCTCAGTGTGGCGACTTGTTCGCGGGTGGAAGGTCCAGTCGTGAGGGGTACTCAGAGATTTTCGCAGCTCATCTCGTGACTATTCCGCGGGTAGACCTTCCAGTCGTGAAAAACACTTAGAAGATTTTCCAAAAAGCTTGGTTTCATAGTGTTTCACGGCTTACCTTGGCGACTGACTGGCGACTTAATCCAATCTCGAAAAACGTGTGTTTTGCGTTTTAAAGACAGTTCTTAAAATTGTTTTTCAGTTTTCCCTCGAACTTCAGTGACTGTTCATTGTCTTCCCTATTTCTCTCTTAAACACTCCGTGTCTCTCTGAAAAAGCTTCCATTTTTTGCATCATGTCTTCATCAAGCAACAAGAAAAAGGTACGGGTTTTCTCTATCTCACTTCATTGTACTTGGGTCGAGTATCTTTTTCTGTTTTGGGAAGTGTTTCTGTTTTGTTGAGATTTAATGGGTCTGAACTTAGGTTGGGGGTTTGTGTGTTTTGAGTTTTGTTGTTCCTGTCTTGCCTTTGCTTTGTTTATCAATCTACATGTGTGTTTTCATGTTTCTGTCTATTGAGAGACTGTGATATATGTTGTGGTTCATGAATGTGTTGCTCCATTCAAATCATGTTCTTGGCATTTTGTTATTTGTGTATTTGTGATACACATTGCCCATTTGACTCTGAGTTGTTACTGTTATTCATCATATTTGTGTGCCTATTTCTTTTGCCTGTGTTGCTTATGTCTTCTTGGTGTTAAACTTGTTCATGTTTTTGTGCTTCTATGAAATTGTTTCGTCACACTTTTATATCTGAATCTAATCAGACCAATATGTTTTTCTTGTGGCATTGCATTTGGTTCTCTGCTGTGTATTTGATGTTTTTCAGTTGACTCGGTGTTCTTCAAAGGGCAAAGACATAGTAACCGACGACCCGTCAACCTCGGTTGCTAAACAAACACGACGGTCATTTAAGTCATCTAGAGACTTTTCCATTGAGAGATTCAGGACTCCTATTGACTCAAAGACGTACACAGACACTTTCAAAGAGGCTTCTGCCATTATGGAAAGAGTTGTCAAGTTTGATACCCTAAGGACAACATTTATCCCGAAGATTTTTGAAGAAAGAGATTGGGCTGACCTATTTGGAAACTTTGAGGATCCATCTGAAGAATTGATCAAGGAATTCTTCTCAAATGCCCGATACACAGGAGTCGAGTTGAAATGCTGGGTACGAGGAAGAGAATTTTCCATGAATGCAGACTACATTGCTAAGGTTCTTTGCATCACCAGACCAAAAGATGTGGATCGAACTCCATACAATGACAGAGAACTTCAGGCACAAGACATTCTTCATGTCCTTGGGAATGAACATGAAGTGGGAAGCACAGGATCATCTATAAGCACTGCATTGTTTTCACCTGAACTGACAACTCTAAAGCTGATCATGTTTTCCAATCTCTACCCATTGTCAAACACTGCCTTCATCAGTCTTGGAAGGGCTAAATTTTTGTGTGACCTCATTACCGGTGCCCCAATTGACATCTGTGCTCACATATTCCAGATCATTGGGAAAACAACGGCTCGTTCAGCAACACGAACAATTCTTCCATTTTGCAGTTTAATCATGAAGATTGTACTTCGTGAAGGTGTTAGTCCTTCATCAGATGAGAAAAACCTGCCTCGTTCTCGTCCAATATCCATCATCACTCTCCAAGCAAGCAAGAGTCACTCCTCCAAGAAACCTAAGAGTGAGCCATCCACACATGCATCTCCATCTGTTCATGCTACAGCTACATCAGCAAAATCAACCGACACCCCATCTGTTCCTCCTGGTTTCCAAATTCCCAAGCAAAGTTACTTTATTGAAAATGTGTTTCATTGGATTTCTGATTTGGAACGGCTTCTTAACTCCTTTCACAGTCAAACTCAAATGCGTCTCGGAACCATTGAGTTACAACTAGATAACATTCAGCAGAAGCTAGAAGATAGCCTTTAGCTATTTGTGCCAAAAAAGGGGAGAGCAGCACACAGTAAGGGGGAGAGAAGCATAGAATGAAAAGGAGTGTGCATATTGAAAGGGGGAGTTGTGTGCTCAAAAAGGGAAGAAACTGATATAGTTGACATACACTCACACACTTACTTGTTAATCTGTTTACTAGTTGTTATAAACTCATGTGTAGATATGGTTTTAACACTTTTGGAAATCGTGTGGTTAACTGGTATTTTGTTGAAGCCTTTCAGTATATATAATATGATGTCTTTTGGAAATCGTGTAGTTAACTGGTATTTTGTTGAAGTCTTTCAGTATATATAATATGATGTTATTCAGCATATCTTACTTTATGTTTTTGTTTGTACCTAGTACCTTTGTAGGTTTTTAAGGTTTGTGGTTATGGTTTGTACCCATGTTGCTTCTGTAAGCTTTAAGGGTTTGTTTTTATGCACTTTGTAGGCTTTATGGTTTGTACCTTGCTTTATGCAGCCTTTGTGCTTTGTTAAATCAGTACTTCTAACTAAATGTTATGCATTTCCTTTTAAGTACTGTCACTCTTTTGCCCTTGTAGGATTTTTCCTAGATGCACATATTTCATGTACTGTTCATTGGTTGAGTGTTGGTCATTCAAGTGATTTGCCTTGTGTTTGTCAGCTTGAATGTTCGGATGTTCATTCCAAGTGTGAATGAGCATTGTGATCACTTGATTATAGTGATTGCTTGTTTAGGTCTTGCCATGGTTTATTGCTTTACTCCATTGTGCTTGATCACATTATGCTTGCTCCATATGCATTACAAGTTTCTGCATACAATGAACTTATTGTGTTGTTGTGTTTCAGGAGATACTTGTTCTTATGGTTCAAAAGCTTCACAGATTTTAGAGTTAGGTGTGAGTGAGTTTTCCAACTGTTCCCAACTCACGCGTTAAGTCTAGAGTTTGTTTTAGGGTTTTGTCATGGAATAGCCAAAGGGGGAGATTGTAAGGTTGAAATTTATCAACCATCTTGTTATCTTTATTCCATGCCAATTTTCTTGTAATTTAGCACTTAGTAACCCTGTCTTTATGTGGGATTCATGTAAGGGTAGTGTGTGAAGAGAGTGCGAAGAAAAGCTCAAGTTTGTGCAAAGAAGTAGAGTTTTGCGGCTAAGACTCGTAGCTGACTCGCGACTGGCAAGCTGCCAAATGCAGGCACGTGAAAAGCACACAGGGGAGCTGAAGGGTTGCGCCAGCTGTCGCACTACAGGACAAAAGTCCAAGGCTGGCCAAGCCGTTATCTCGTGACTTGAACTCATGACTTGGACAAGCCGCGAGGCCAAGCTGCCAACCAGCCCTGTTTGGCAAAAACTGTCTCTTCGTATTCCAAACACACACCACTATATATAGACCCTTATACCCACGAAATGAAGAGAGCTTCTAAAGAAAAAAATTGAGAGAGAAACCCTAGAGAAAAATAAGATTGCCTCATCCCCAATCTTCACTAAGAAACTCCTTAAATTCCTCTACTCTCTTCCTCTCCACTGTTACATCCTTGAGAGGTTATTTGACCAAATCCTTGTCTCACCACACCCACGTTTGTGAGAAGGTATATTGGTGCTAAGGGAAGTAGTTTGGGAAGGAACCAATGGTTATTGGTTGATGCTATGGGCTATAGTGGAATCTGGTAAGCTAGAAAAGAAAAAGGTTCGGGGCAACCTCGTTGGAGCAGAAAGCTTGGAGGGTTTAGGTACCTGGGTAGATTAGGCTTGGAGGGTCTATTGCTGTTCATGTATTATTGACCGCTTGGAGGGCGGCGGAGTGGTTTTTCGCCAAGGGCTTCGGTTTCCTCTTCGATAACACATCACGTGTTGTCTTTGTGTTTGCATCTCTCTTCCCTTTATCTTTACCATTTAATTACTGCTGTGATTGTGATTATTTATGGTTTAGATTGTTTATCAATTCTGTTATAAGCTTGTTATCATTTTCCGCACATACATTGTTTGATACAAAGCTTGAATTAGTAAATTTGTAATTGGGAGTCTAAACGTTCAAAGGTGCTTTACACGCATTTTGAACTTTTAGATTGAAAATAAATCAATAAAAAATATATGTTTTAAATTTATAATAAGACTTGATTAACAGGCCAATAGGTTTGTCTTGATCAAAATTGGGTACAGATAAGATTAACCACATTATTTTTCTCATTGTCCCTTTTTTTGCACAAGTTTGGTCAAATAAGTAAAGGTAAATTAAGTAAAGCGGTGTTTATTACACACATTCCCACACACAAGAAATAAAAATTGAAATTATAACTCCAAGTCACAATTTTCAACTTGAAAATCATAAAAGTAAATATTTCAATTATCTTATTGCTTATGTGTAAAGGTGTGTAACAGTTTTTTTCAATAAAGAAATTGTTATTGAAAAGTATAATAATTTTTTTTCTTGATTGTGTGCGAGGGGTTAAAATAGTCTTTTCATTTTATGTTTTCCATATCATGTATTTTGAAGTTTTTTTATTACACCAATTTGGATACTATAATCCTATAAAAGTTCAAGTGTTAAACTATTGGATTCTATTCTATATATATATATATATATATATATATATAACCTTGAAAAGTAGAGTCAACTGTCAAAACCAAAAAAAGATTAAAGGTTAGGTAAGACTTTCTCCAATTGTTTTGGGGTTAATCTCATTGCACATAAACTATTTTACACAATTTTACATACACATCCAAAAGTAACTAAAATCATGATTCAATACTTCAGTTTAATTTTTCTAAAAAAATGAAAATTAGGATAAGCAACCAATTTTACAATTTTTAAAAATTGTTGAGATGACATGTTGTGACGGCTGTATAATAAAAGTGATATCAACAATATTTTTATGTGAAAATGATGTTGCATTAATCACAATTTATCACATTAGATATTGTGAAATAAGAAAAATGTTTGGCTTCAAACATGTTTGAAGTTATATTTTCTAACTCATTATGTGACAATTTATAAGACTATCTATATATATTATTTAAACAAGTCACATAACTCAAAAAAAAAAGTCATGTGATGAAAAATATTCACGAATGACCTTTTGATTGCCATATAATCATTTAGAGAAAAATGCTTTAAACATATTTGGAGCCAAATTTGTTCGAGACATGGGCAGTGTTACATGCATCTTAAGGGGTTCAAATGAACCCCTTGAATTGGACTGAAAAAAAAAATTATATATAAAATTTTAATTCATTTTTCTTTTACCACTCAAAAATTTGGAACACCCTAACCCTATTTTATTTTTAAATTCGACTGAAATAAATTTTAATATGATCATCTTAGTGTTACTTTCACAATATTTTCACAATAAAAGTTAAATGGTAATTAGTAACCAGTTTTTATCTAAACTCACAACTAACGTCATTTTCTACCTACCTTTAACAACTTGCCACCTAGATTTTATTGTGAAGTTTTTGTGAAAGTCTTGTGTCCATAACACCACTCTTCAAATATTTAAAGAAAGAAAAAAATGTTTCAAACTTTTTCTCTTGAGACTGGCGCAGGCGATACTTTATCCTCTTTGTGACTTTGGGTTACTTTGGTGTTGACAACAAAATGAAATTGTTTTTCACTACACTTTTTTTCTTCATCAGGAAAAAATTACACCATCAATACAAACAACAGATTTGTATCTATATTTGTGACTTTTTTCTCTTTCTCTCTTTCTCCCTTCTATATTTTCTTAGTTTTTCTCTATGTTAGATAAAGCAGTTTAATAAGTGCTCTACAGATTTTCAAGTCTAAGAAATGTTTTAGTGTTTTTTTTTTTATTATTTATTTATTTATTCCAAGAGAGTGACCACATATATGGCTAAAATGTCATACCCTTCAAAAGTAAAAACTTATACCAGTTACTAGTTTTTTTCCTTACTTTCATGTTTACTCCTAGTATTACTCCTAGGTGTTTTAGTATTCTTTTTTATCACGAGTTTTTTTTTAGTTGATATTACACTTAAATAGAATAAGTTATTATTTTTCAAGAAACAGAGAGACTAAATAGAATGGAGAGAATTTCATTGATTGAATTCTGAATTACAATGAAATGAATTGAATGAATAAACAACTACATTGCTCTGTTTATATACACAAGAAGAAAATAACTAACTCTACTCTTGGCGCCAAGACCGTTGGACTCTGTACACGTGGCAGAGATGAGTAACAACCTCCTAAATTTGCGGAACTAACTTCCTCAACAATCCTGGATAAAGAACTCATGATGTGGCATGGATTCAATCATCTCCAAGACTGTTGAATCAATCATGTTCTTTGATGCAAGCTTGGTGGTCTGATCAGTGTGCACCTCATCAGCAAATGCTGCATTGACTGATGCTCCTATGGCTGAGCTAGTGCACCCTTCATCAGCACGTGCTGCACCACTGCCTAGCTGTGTGGCTTTAGGCATTTTATTCTTAATACTCCCCCTCAAGAGGACATCTCTTGCCTGTGATTCTTCTAAACTCATATGAGGATATTCCACCTTAGAAGTAAAGATGTTGATGACACCTAGTCTTCTAATCAGCCTTAAAAAACTTTCCACTCCTAAGGCTTTGGTAAATACATCTGCCAACTGATTTTTGGTTGAAACATAGAAGGTTTTGAGTGAACCATCAAGGATCTTATTTCTCACAGTGTGGCAGTCAGCTTCAATGTGCTTTGACCTCTCATGAAACACCGGATTTGCTGCTATATGGATTGCTGCCTGGTTGTCACAGTACATCAGCACAGGCCTATCATGCTTGACATGTAAGTCTTGTAGCAGATGCAAAATCCAAGTCAATTCGCAGGTGGTGGTGGCCATAGATCGATACTCAGCTTCTGCACTGGACCTAGACACTATGCTTTGCTTCTTAGACCTCCAAGACACTAGAGCATCACCAAGGAATACACAATAGCCTGTTAAAGACTTTCTTGTGTCAGGACACCCTGCCCAATCTGCATCACAGTAGGCTTTTAGGTGCATATCAGATTCAGATGGGAAGAAAACACCTTGACCAGGTGTTCCTTTTATATACTAAAGTATTCTGGAGGCTGCTTTCATATGTGGTGCTCTAGGTTGTGCCAAGAACTGACTGAGTCTGTGAACTGCATAAGTGATGTCAGGCCTGCTTAGAGTTAAGTACATAAGCTTCCCAACAAGTCTTCTATACTGTCCTGGGTTGGTAAGTACATCTCCACTGCCCTTTGACAACTTTAGCTGCTGTTCCATTGGAGTTTGGACTGGTTTACATCCAGTCATTCCTGTTTCTTCAAGAACTTCCAAGGCATACTTCCTCTGGGTTAGGCTGATCCCACTCTTATTTCTTGCAATTTCTAAACCCAAGAAATATTTGAGTGATCCCAGATCCTTAATTCCAAACCTTTGGTCTAAAACAGTCTTGAGAGAGGCAACACAAGCATCATCATTACCAGTGATTACCATGTCATCAACATAAACAAGAAGTGCAGTGAATGAGGACCCTTTGCTGTGGACAAATAAGGAGTGATCAGCCTGGGATTGAACAAAACCAAGCTCCTTTATTGTGGCTGACAGCTTAGTGTACCATTGCCTTGAAGCTTGCCTCAATCCATAGAGGGACTTAACCAATTTACATACTTTAGGAGCATTAGAAGAAGCTGAAACAGTCTCCCCCTTACTGAGAAAACCAGGTGGCAATGTCATATACACCTCCTCATCTAAATCTCCATGCAAAAAGGCATTGTTGATGTCTAATTGGTGCAAAGGCCATTGCTTGGCAACAGCAAGAGCAAGCAATACCCTCACTGAAACTGTTTTAGCAACAGGAGAAAAGGTTTCAAGGAAATCAAGGCCTTCCCTTTGAGTATACCCCTTAGCAACCAGCCTAGCTTTGAACCTTTCAACACTACCATCAGGATTAAGCTTGATTTTATAAACCCATTTGCAGCCAATGGGCAGCTTACCAGGAGGCAAGGAGGTCACATCCCAAGTATGATTCTGCTCAAGTGCTTGGATTTCTTTGTCCATGGCAGCCCTCCAAAGGGGATCTTGAACAGCTTGGGAAAAAGAAGTAGGCTCTTTGGGACCAGAACTAACAGCTAGCAGATAAGAATGGTAGCATGGTTCCAAATGAGAATATGTAAGGCATTGACCAAGATCATAAGGAGCACCAGGTGCAGTAGCAGTACAAGCATAGTCCTGTAAATAAGTAGGAGGTCTGACACCTCTAGTGGACTTCCTTAGGATCACTGGAGGTGCTGAAGCAACTGGTGGTGATGAAGAAGGTTCTGAATTAGAATGGGGTAGCTGTATAGGACTAGAAAGAGGAGGATCGGAAGGGAAAGGAACTTGAAAATGTTGAGGAGAAGGAGGATCAGGAAAATCCAAGTAAGATGAATCAGAAATGCTAACAGGAGTAACAAAGTGATTAGCATCAGCTGAGCAAGGAACCTCAACAACAGAAGGTAAAAAAGGATCTGCAGAATGAGGTGAATCAAAAGCAAAAGGAAACAAATTTTCATGGAAAACCACATCCCTAGAGAGGAAGACCCTGTTGGTAGACAAATCAAGAACTTTATATCCCTTGACCCCAAATGGATATCCTAAGAAAACACATTTAACAGCTCTAGGTGCAAACTTAGACCTATGATTTGAAAGAGTTGATGCAAAACATAAGCAACCAAACACTTTTAAATGAGCATAACTTGGTGGATAACCAAACAACACTTCATAAGGAATCTGATTTGACAAAGCAGCTGAGGGAATTCTGTTGATTAGATACACAGCAGCTAGTATAGCATGACCCCATAAGTGCAGAGGCAAGTGGGACTGAAACATGAGAGCTCTTGCCACATTCAAGATGTGTTGATGCTTCCTCTCAACAATGGCATTCTGTTGAGGGGTTTCAACACAACTCAAATGATGCAAGATGCCTCTTTTGGCAAAGAAATATTTCATGATGAATTCAGTCCCATTGTCAGACCTTAAGGTTTTGATTTTCTTGCAAAATTGGGTTTCCACCATAGTGCAAAATTGCTCTAAAACAGATTGTGTTTGAGACTTATGCTTTAACAGATAAACCCAAGTGCACCGAGAATGATCATCAACAATGGTTAAAAAATACTTGCAATGATCAATGGTAGAAACAGAAAAAGGTCCCCACAAGTCACAATGAATCAATTCAAAGCAAGATTTAGACAAATGAGAACTTTTATTAAAGGGTAAACGTTTTTGCTTTGCAATTGGACAAATATCACAAACAAAGTTCTCAATAGGAACAAAACTAGGTACATCACTTTGTTTTATTGAAGCCAATTTGGCATTAGACAAGTGACCCAATCTGGAGTGCCAGATATGAACTTGAGAGGTATGAATGGAAGCAGCAATGACAGATGCAGAAATGCAGCTCTTGTCTAGCAAGTAAAGCCCATGGAGTTCTCTACCCAGACCAAGTGTGCTCCAATGAGCAAGGTCCTGGATAAAGCATAGGTTTCCAAAGAAAATAAGGCAACAAGCAGTGGATTTAACAAGCTGACTGACAGAAATGAGATTGAAACTAAAGGAAGGAACACAAAGGACATTTTGAAGTACAAGATGTTCTGATATTTTGACAGTGCCAACATGAGTAACAGAAGCGACCTCCCCATTGGGTAAATTGACAAAAGTGTTTAGACTAGCAGTAATAGAGGTGAAACATGTGATGGAATGGACCATATGATCCGTAGCACCTGTGTTTATGACCCAATCAGTGGCATGGAAAACTTTTCTATCAATTACTTTGACAGAAAAAATAGAATGTTTCAAGGAAGGAGTAAAAGGAGAATTGATACCTAACATGGTATCAATAAAACCAGAATAAGCATTGGTTGAGGATGACAAAGATGTGGAAGGCACACCAGTTGCAGCAGTTACACCAGCAGCTCCAGAAATCATACTAGAGGCAGCAGCACTTGTACTCACACTTGCAACATGGTGATTAGAACCTTGATCAATCCCAGAATTGAAAAGAGCAAGCAGCTGCTCACACTGAGCCTTAGAAATAGGACACTGAACAGAGTCATTGGAAAGAACCTCAACAGCTTGACCTTGAGGATATGAAACCTGATTGGCATTGAAATTAGGCTTCCCTTTGTGTTTGTAACCTGGTGGATACCCGTGAAGCTTGTAACACTTGTCCACAGTGTGTCCAAGCATGTTACAATGGGTACACAAAGGTCTTTCCTTCTTAGGACCACCTTTAGTGCCTGAATATCCCCTGGTGTTGACATACATTGCCACTGAATCAGGCCTAGAAGTGAAAGTAGAGCCATGACTAATACCTTTGTGAGATTCTTCTTGGAGAACCAGAGCATACACCTTGCTTATTGAAGGAAACGGCTCAAGCATAAGAATATGACTCCTCACTGTCTCAAAACTCTCATTGAGCCCCATCAAGAACCTCATCACATACGATTTCTCATGTGCAATGCTCAGAACCTTCATTGCTCCACAAGTACAGGTTGGTAAAGGTTCATAGTGAATCAATTGATCCCAGAGCTTCTTGAATTTTGAGTAGTATTCAGTCACTGATGATTGCCCCTGAGTTATCTGTGAAATTTCTTGCTGAAGGTTATAAACCTTTGGTCCATTTCCTTGTGAAAACACACGCTGTAATTCAAGCCACATCTCCCTTGCAGTCTCACAGTACATGATACTAATTGAAACATCAATATGCATAGACTTGATCAACCAAGAAAGCACCATTGTGTTACAACTCTCCCAATCTTCATACAGGGGAGAATCATCTTCAGGTTTTGTGATCTTGCCATTCACGAATCCTATCTTCTTGGCAGTTAGTGCTAAAACCATAGCTCTAGACCAAGATTGATAGTTCCTCATTCCCAAGAGTGGTTGAGTCACTAAGATATTTCCAGGATTTTCACTTGCACTAAGGAAAAATCGATTTGAAGAATTGATCTCTGTGTTGGACTGAGGAACTTGTTGTGTGGATTGATTATGCGCAGGATCAGAACCACTTCCTTCAGCAGAGGCCATTGAAGATATTCACAAAGCTTGAATGAAATTGAAAATGATAATCGAAGAAGGGGAAAAAGAAACCAAGAAAACCTGCAAGATTCAATATCGTTGGAGATGAATTGAAACCTTGCAAAGGAATTTCTTGAAGTAATCTCTGTTTGGCAAAAAGGAAAATTTTGCAAAAGAAAAAAAACAAAACTAGCACACGCTAGAGCTCTGATACCATTTCAAGAAACAGAGAGACTAAATAGAATGGAGAGAATTTCATTGATTGAATTTTGAATTATAATGAAATGAATTGAATGAATAAACAACTACATTACTCTGTTTATATACACAAGAAGAAAATAACTAACTCTACTCTTGGCGCCAAGACCGTTGGACTCTGTACACGTGGCAGAGATGAGTAACAACCTCCTAAATTTGCGGAACTAACTTCCTCAACAATCCTGGATAAAGAACTCATGATGTGGCATGGATTCAATCATCTCCAATACTGTTGAATCAATCATGTTCTTTGATGCAAGCTTGGTGGTCTGATCAGTGTGCACCTCATCAGCAAATGCTGCATTGACTGGTGCTCCTGTGGCTGAGCTAGTGCACCTTCATCAGCACGTGCTACACCACTGCCTAGCTGTGTGGCTTTAGGCATTTTATTCTTAATATTATTAATTTGACAAAAATGTATAATTGGTTATTTAATTCTATTTGTTTATTCATTTACCACGGGAAAGAATTTTTGGAAAATGTTGTTTCTTGTAAGATTGTTGTTGAATGAAACAAAGATATTTCATACCATTATTTAAAAGTACAAAAGAGATTCTTGTGAACACGGGAAATTAATGTATTGACCATGCATGACCAAAAAATCATTTAATTTAGTGTAGAGAAAACCATATGGATTGGTAGAGATGGAGAGAGGAATTAAGGTACCTGCATTGGCCAGAAAAGATCACCGCAAGCCGGGAATTGACGTCGATTTTTGTGGAAATTTTGACAAACCTCTTCAACCTCAGCTCGCTCTTCTGGTGTGCCAGCCTCCGGGTCAAACTCCCATGTTTGTCTTCCCGCAAAGTTATTTGTACTAAAAAGGTAAGGATCATTTCTGCCCTCTCCTATCTTCAGCTTCCACATCCTCTTTTAGCTTCAACGATACCAATATTGATTTTCTTCTAGTTTGCATGTAACAATCTGTATCAGTGTTAGTAAATCATGCATATATGTAGTTTGCATGTAACACACACGAAAAAAGATCTTAAAAATAACAAACTGATTTGTCTGTCCGAACTCCAAAGGATACATGTTAGAATATGAGAGAGAGATATGAGGCTACTACCTATGAGATTTTGTGGTCTTGCAGTACGTATTTCGCAATGATGAAGTCACAGAAACCTTTGTGACATATATGGGGCCTTGTGGCTTTGCAACTTGCAAGGCCTTAGAACTGGGTAGTTTTGTGGTCTCCGTAATAGTTTCCCTTTTATATAGAAAAAGCTGCACCTTCTTGTTACTCTCTTTTTCTCCCCCAGCTTAAAAATTAAAAACTAAGGGTCCATTTGAGATCCACTTATTTTGTTAAAATTAAAGATTTTTTGCTGAAAGTACTGTAAATAAAGGTAAAGGTTAGCTGAAATAGTACAGTAAAATACATGAATAGTAACAAAAATAAGCTAAATAGTGAAATAAGTTGACAAAAATAATCTTTATCAAATGAACACTTAATTAGATCTCTCTCACTCTCTAAGTAGAATTAAAATATTAATTATTTAGAGTGAACCAAAAATAACGTTTTTGTCTTTTATGCATAGTCAAATGTAAGGAAAAAATAAATAAATACTGCTTATGAGATTTTGATATATAATAAAACTTCACTAAACTGTACTTTTAACCCACTGTTTTGTAACTCTTAGCTTGTTACAGCCATTAGAACTGGGTAGTTTTGTGGTCTAGAAAAAGCTGCACCCTGTTGTTACTCTCTCTCTCTCTCTCTCTCTCTCTCTCTCTCTGAGTAGAATTAAAACATTAATTAAAATGTTAGTGCACCACTTCTTGCCCATTTTAAATTGTCCTTACAGTTGTCTCTAACACCTTCTTAAGATATCTCTTATTCGATAACCACAATTTACCTTTCTATAAGGTTGAATTTTATCAACCATCTTGTTGGCTTTATTATATGCCAATTTGCTTGTAATTTAGCACTTAGTAACCCTGTATTTAGGTGGGATTCATGTAAGAGTAGTGTGTGAGAAAGTGTGAAGAAATGCTTAAAATTGTGCAAAGAAGCAGGGATTTGCAGCTGCCTCGCGACTGGCAAGTCGCCAACTGCAGCACGCGTGAGAAGCATGCGTGGAGGTGAAGGGTCACGCCAGCTCTCGCACTACAGGACAAAAGTCCCAGGCTGGCCAGACCATTAATTCGCGACTTGAACTCACGACTCAGACCAGTCGCGAGGCCAAGCTGCCAACCAGCCCTATTTGGGAAAAACTGACTCTTCGCATTCCTTTCTCACCCCACTACACATAGACCTTTATACCAACAAAATGTAGAGAGTTTCCAGAGAGAATTTTGAAAGAGAAACCCTAGAGAAAAACAAGATTGACTCATCTCCAATCTTCACTAAGAGACTTTTCAAATTCCTCTATTCTCTTCCTCTCCATTGATACATCCTTGAGAGGTTCTTGACCAAATCATTTCCTCACCACACCCACGTTTGTGAGAAGATCTTTTGGTGCTTAGGGAAGTAGTTTGGAAGGGACCAATGGTTATTGGTTGATGCTATGGGCTATAGCGGAATCCGGTAAGCTAAAGAAGACAAAGGTTCGGCGCAACCTCGTTGGAGCAAGAAGCTTGGAAGGCTTAGGTACACTGGGTAGATTAGGCTTGGAGGGTCTTCTGCTGTTCATGTATCCCAACTTCATTCTTTAGTGGATTATTGACCGCTTGGAGGGCGGCGGAGAGGTTTTATGCCGAGAGCTTCAGTTTCCTCTTCGATAACACATCATTGTGTTGTCCTTGTGTGTGCATTTCTCTTCCCTTAATCTTTGCCATTTAATTTCTGCTGTGGATGTGATTTTATTTGATTTAGATTGTTTATCAATTCTGTTATATGCTTATGTTCATATTCCGCACATCAATTGTTTGATAATAAGCTTGAATTGGTAATTTGTTTATTAGGGGTCTAAATGTTCATAGTGTTTTATACGTTATTTGAACATTTAATTGGTATCAGAGCAGGTACACTTGTTGTGGTTTAAATACCTAAGTGTGATCTTTGACCCTTTGTGTTATTTGCCATGGATTGTGCTTTGTATGCCTCTTTGTATGATTTGGTTGGTGATGAATGTAACATGCCACGTGTTTGTGAAAATGCCTCTATGAGTGATAATCATCGTGACCGTGATGCTATGTTACATGAACCTTTGGATGTTCTTGATATTCCTAACATCAAACCCTTGAAGAAAAATGCTAAGAAGTTTCAAAAGAATTTCAGCAAGTTATTTTGTGAAAATGATGATTTGATTGCTAAGCTCAAAGAATCCAACAAATTGGTTGAAAAATATAAGAAACTTGCTGAAATTTCTCTTCAAAAGCTAAAAGAGTTTGAATGTTTGAATATGGACACGGATGCTAAACTTGTTTTGTCTTACAAACTTGTTGATAAGCTAAAATGTGAAAATGAATCTCTTAAGATGCATGCCAAGTGTTTGATTGCTGAACCTATTGTTAAAAATGATGAAAATATTTGTTGCAATCATGTTGTGGTACCCGATTTTGTGCCTATTGTGTGTTCTACCTCAAAGGACAAATCGGTGTACATTCCTCCACATAAAAGAAATCAAAAGGTGGAAAGAAATGTTGTTAAGTCAAAGCCTCCGTTTAGGTCTCAACCTAAGGCTTTGGATGGATCTAAGTTTATTTCAACTTACCACCATTGTGGTGTGATTGGTCATATAAGACCTCAATGTTATAAGTTGAAGAGAGAACAAAACCTAGTTGCTAGATCCCTTCCTAAAAAGCCTAGTGAACCTAAACACATTGTTTGTCACCATTGTGGTGCCTTTGGTCATCTAAGACCTCAATGCTCTAAGTTTCATGCTTTTAAAAGAATCAAAAGAAAAGAGAAACTTAAGCTTCTTGAAAGTTATGCTAAAAAGAGTAAACCGGTTTTGAGTGAAGATAGCATGTTTTTAAAGAAAGTGTTTAATGCTCTTAACTCCTTAATTATGTGCATCTCCGGTTCTCATTCTTCCAACTTTCGTCTCACTTCTTATGAGGCACTCATTCCAAGCAATCATTCCATTTGGATGAGGAAGGGTTCCTATGGTTGAGCCTTTTGCTCTTTTAGTCCTTGATCTAATTCTTTCGATCTTTGTAGGACCCCTCATGCATTAGATGCTTCATTGTCATGCATTTGTGCATCTTGCATTTCTTTATATGCATTGTTTTGTTTTGATCTTACTTTTTTGTTTTAGTTTTGGGTGAGTAAAAAATCCAAAACCACATAAAAAGTGAAAAATTCAAAAAGTTTGATTGTATATGTTTGAGCACATATCACATGTGAGTTTTGCCTTATACCTTTGTACTACTGGCTTTGTGCATTTACGAGCTTAGCTTGTTTTTTATGCACTTATATCTTTGTGGAAAAAATCTTGACATCTTTGTGTGATTGTTGTAAATCGATCTTCAAGCTTGTCATAGATGATTAGTTAATAGTCATGTTGGTTTTGATACATGCATAGACTTGTGCCTATATATCTTCCCACTCCTTTTTTTTTTTTTTTTCCTTAAAGAGCTCAACAAATGTAAATCTCAAAATGAAAAGAGATAATGAGCTACAAAAGCCGTCGCACATACTAGTATTTGACTAGGAAAAAGAGAAAGCGACTTTTATGATTATGTATGATGCTCAAAAAGTCAAAGACTTGTTCATCAAATTGAAATATCAAAAATTTCAAGTATCGATCTCAAAATGAGATGTAAAGATCAAAAATGATCAAATGTTATGAATTGTAAAGAAGCCAAATGAAAAGTTTCAAAGATATGTAATCATTTTCTTGTGGGAGGTCATATATGTTCATTTCTATAATTGAGATAGACCACTTGTCTTAGTACTAGTTGTGTATGACTTGATTGAATTGATCATTGAAGCTTCACTCTAGACTAAGGACTATTCCACATTTGATACACACATACACAACACACATGCCTAATGTTCAATGAATGCCTTATTCATTTGTTTGATTGTACTTGTTTAAATGTGATGTGTGTGTGCTCAACTATACATGGATCAATCCAAAAAGATTTTTGATCATTTTATTTGTATTTGGAAGTGATTTTTATCACTTTTTGTGTTCATGTTTAGTGCTTACACTATTTTTCAGTGTTTAAACATGTTTTGTGTTGAAAAATAGGTGTCAGAGTTTTTCGCAACTCACTCGCGACTTACTCGTGATTCGCTTGCGACTCACTCGCGACTCGCCAGTTGCTAACTCCAGTTATGAGTTCATCTAGGAGTTTTGACAACTCACTCGCAACTCACTTGTGACTCACGAAAATTTTGGCGACTCGCCCAGTCGCAAAATGCCCAAAAATAGCTTTTTAAAGGGCTTTTCGTGGGAAACTTGTTTTAAACCTCTTCCATTCTCTCTTAAACCCCTCTTTCACTATTTTTACATCAAAACCCAATCAATTTGAATGGTTTTTCATTCCATTAACATCTCTAAGGTATTTATATACTCTTTTCATTGATTTTGATCCTTAGATTATGTTTTGGAGAGTTTTGTGCTCTTAGTTGAGATTTTCATCATAGGGGTTGGGAAAACTTAATTTTTGTCAAATTTTTGCATGAGATTGGTTTCTTTTGATGATTTGCTTTAGATGTTGGCCCCCTGTGGCAAAAAGAACATGTATTAAGGGTGGTTTTCATGATGTTCATGCATTGTTTCACTTTGTTCTTCATAGTGTGCATGCTAGGTGTTTGATAAAATGTCTCTTAGGCATTTTCTCGCTTGTTTGGACTCCAATGAGTATCAAACTTTGGTGTTTCTCATGTTTCCTCATTAGGAACATGTTTGGTTCATTGGTTGTGTATTTAACACACCTTGCCCCACATGTGCATTTTTCATGCATTGGTCATGCATTCCACATAGCCACCTCTTGCACACACCTTGCTACCTTTGTCATGCATTGGTTCATACATTGTTTCTTCATCCTAGCATGTCATGTCTTAGGATTGAGCTTCATTTTCTCATTCATCTCGCACCCCTCATGCATCATTGCACCCCTCATGCATCATTATCATTGTTCATACTTTCATCTCTTGCCCTCGTTTCTCCTTGACCCTTTGTCTATTCCTAACAAAAATGGGGAAAGTATACTCTAGAGAGTATACCGGAGAGTTTTTGTCATTTTTATATGATCCTTGTGCACATTCTTAGGAGGAGAAATTCTATTTCTCATGCACACTTGTAGGGGGAGAGATATTCCATAGAGTAAATGCATATACCAAGGGGAAGAAGACATTGTGTTAATAAGAAAACTTTGTCTAGGTGTTTGGTGTTTGATCAAGTTGCTCACATGTTTCACATTATGTTCTTGATCGCATTTTTACTTGTTACATTATACTTGTCCGTTTATTACTTGTTTTACCTTGAGGGTCTAATGTGTTTTGTGCAAGTGTTTCAGGTTACAGGTATATATGTTCCAAGTTCATCACAGCTCCTATGATTCATGATAGGGGGAGTGATATGATAAGGGAAGTACTTTTTACTGTTTGTACCTGGTACCTTTGTAGGTTTTTAAGGTTCTTAGTTTATGTTTGTACCTATTGCTTTTGTAAGCTTTTAAGGTTAATGTTCTCATGCTTTGTAGCTCGTACTTGATGTTAAATGTCATGCATTTTTCTTCAGTACATCACTCTTGTGCCCTTGTAGGATTGTTCCTAGATGCATATATGTTTTATGCACTGGTTGAGTGTTGGACATGCAATTAATAGTTTGCAATTGAGCTTATTAGCTTGCATGTCCGAATGTTCATTCCATGTGTGAATGAGCATTGTGATCACTATTGTATAGTGATTGCATGTTTGGTCAAGCCATGGTCTATTGCTTTATTCCATTTTGCTTGATCGCATTGTGCTTGTTCCATTTGCATTACAAGTTTTCTGCATAACAAATGAACTTATTGTGTTGTTGTGTTTTAGGAGATACTTGTCATTATGGTTCAAGAGTTTCACAGATTCTAGAGTTAGGTGTGAGTGAGTTTTCCAACTGTTCCTAACTCACGCATTAAGTCTAGAGTTTGTTATATGGTTTTGTCACAGAATAGCCAAAGGGGGAGATTGTAAGGTTGAATTTTATCAACCGTCTTGTTGGCTTTATTCCGTGCCAATTTGCTTGTAATTTAGCACTTAGTAACCCTGTATTTATGTGAGATTCATGTAAGGGTAGTGTGTGAGAGAGTGTGAAGAAATGCTCAAGATTGTGCAAAGAAGTAGGGATTCACGGCTAACTCGCGACGGGCAAGCCGCCAACTGCAGTACACGTGAGAAGCATGCGAAGAGGTGAAGGGTCACACCAGCTGTCGCACTACAGGACAAAAGTCCCAAGCTAGCCAGACCGTTAACTCGCGACTTGAACTCGTGACTCAAACCAGTTGCGAGGCCAAGCCGCCAACCAGCCCTGTTTGGGAAAAACTGACTCTTCGCATTCCTTTCTCACCCCACTATACATAGACCCTTATACCTATGAAATGTAGAAAGCTTCCAGAGAGAATTTTGAAAGAGAAATCCTAGAGAAAAACAAGATTGACTTATCCCCAATCTTCACTAAGAGACTCTTCAAATTCCTCTACTCTCTTCCTTTCCATTGATACATCCTTGAGAGGTTCTTGACCAAATCCTTTTCTCATCACACCCACGTCTGTGAGAAGGTCTTTTGGTACTTGGGGAAGCAGTTTGGAAGGGACCAATGGTTATTGGTTGATGCTATGGGCTATAGCGGAATCCGGTAAGCTAAAGAAGACAAAGGTTCGGCGCAACCTCGTTGGAGCAAGAAGCTTGGAGGGCTTAGGTATACTGGATAGATTAGGCTTGGAGGGTCTTCTGCTGTTCATGTATCCCAACTTCATTCTTTAGTGGATTATTGACCGCTTGGAGGGCGGCGGAGAGGTTTTATGCCAAAGGTTTCGGTTTCCTTTTCGATAACACATCGTTGTGTTGTCTTTGTATTTGCATCTCTCTTCCCTTAATCTTTGCCATTTATTCTGCTGTGGATGTGATTTTATTTGGTTTAGATTGTTTATCAATTCTGTTATATGCTTATGTTCATATTCCAAACATCAATTGTTTGATAATAAGCTTGAATTGGTAATTTGTTTATTGGGGGTCTAAACGTTTATAGTGTTTTATACGTTATTTGAACATTCACTTTCCTTCTATATATCAGGGTGAATTTCTATCTCAAGGATCTTCTTGGAAGCTCGAAGACCTTCATGTAAAATTCACTACTTCAACTTCACAATTTTTTGCTTACTCTTTGCAGCTACTAACATACCATCAACAGAAAAGGAGAAAGAAATATATAGGAACCATCAAAACATCTCCAATAGATTAGACAAACCCAAAATCCTCTCCATTCCCTATAGTTAACCCCAAAAATCAAGCTATTTTTTATATATATAAAACAAACTATTTTTGCTTATCAGTTTCTTTATATAAAGTAACAAAAAAGTATTTTAACAAAACATGCCATCTACGTTTTATTCATATCAACTTCTCCATTTTTTATTACAGCTTTTTTTTTCTTTTTAAACTTTCCAATATATGTTGACAACTTCGAAATGTTGGTCCCTGAATCCTTACTGTCAAAAACTTGATCAGGATTGTTTAATGGCTGCCATCTGGATATATAATGGAAAATCAACAACTCAAGATCCGATTCAGTGTCTTCAAATTTTATAAGAAAATAGGGTCTGATCTTAGGATATATAGTGGAAAATCAATAAAGCAAAACCGATTAAAAAAAATACCTCTATATTGACTTCTTCCTCCTTAATTTCCTCATATGATAAAATATAATTATTAAAGGAGTCAGGCTCCTTGCTTCACGCTAATTAAAGTCAATAGCTTATGCAGCAGCACGTGATAGTTCACACCTATTATGATATTTTGGATAAACAATCAATGGCTTATGCAGCAGCACATGATATATAGTTCACACCTACTATGGTATTTTGGATAAAAAATTGGATTATGTATTCACTCAATCGAAAAAATTATTTCATATGCGATTCAAGAATTAGATTAATATAAACCTAGTTGGAAAAGCACATGAAAAAGCACTTACCAGGTACCTGCTTGGTGGATTATTCATATGGGATTTGAAGCAAACCCGGAGATCTTAGATTTAATCCTCTAAATTCTGTCCATAAAATTTTTAGAAAATCAAATGGGAAATGAGTGAAATAATCTGGTAAAAGATGGGACACAGCCACCAGCGGAGCTAAGGGGCCCCTTGACTTTTCAAAATTTTCATTTACTATGTTAATAAAATCACAAATATTTTGTAATAGACAATGGAATATACTTCTGGGACCCCTGAGATTTTGAGAGAGTAAAATATACAACTAATATAAAAAATTCTCTCTAAATATTCATTTAGGCCTCAAATTTTACAGAAACCCAAAAAAAATAAAAATAAAAATTGATACAAATTAGAACTAAGAAAAGCATCTGGCTCATCCCTTGGTCCACAGCCCTTCCAAATAGTCAAATACATTGTAAGTCAACTATGGTACTAGCAGAACTCCTCTTCCACGTAATACTCCAACTAATATTAAAAAAAAAATCAACTTTAATATATATATATATATATATATATATTCCTTAAAAAAATAATAAATAAATAAAAAACCTTAACCTGACCGGAAAAAGAAAAAGAAAAATCTCTTAGGCGGTAGTTGCCACCCAAACCGGACTCAACTCAGTGCTTCCAGCTACAGGTTCCGTCCAATTCAATCAATTCATCAGTGCAGTGGTAATCTTCCTCTCGAACTCTGTTTCTCTCTCACTCTATGTCTATGTTTTAGTAAATTATGAGTACCTGTGCCCACGGGAACAATAACAAATAATGATGATAACTGTGCATTTGCCCTGAAAGGATAACTATGACTATCTACTTGAGTCGTGCTTTACAGGTTGCACTTAGTTTTAATAATATCAAATTTCTATATGGTCCGGTTAATGGTTCCCTTTGGTTACACATTAATCATCTATTTTTTAAAACATTTTATGAGAAATTGAAAAAATTGTCAAAAAAGTTGGTAATTTTTTTATTTTTTCATAAAAAATTTCTTAAAATGGTTTACTATAATGTTTTAAGGGCACACGTTATTAAAATCCTATATAATATGTGTACAGTATTTTCTATTATATTAGTCAACTAAATTTTAGTATTCTATTTTTCTATTTCATATTTTGTTTTGATGTTTTGTTTATCTGAAATTTATATTTGATAATAGTGATTTGATTAATTAAATTAAATTATTGCTAAATGCTTGTTTATTAGAATTTTGTTTTTATTAAATCATATTTTAAGTTTAAAAAGTGTTCAAGAATTAAAGGTGTTCAATCCTCCATCCCAGATCGTGAAACTTTAATTTAGATATTGAACCATTTAAAAAGTTCAAAGTGAACTAAAAAAATTGAATATTATTTCCTTAGAATGTGATCATAGATTTTGATAAGGAATAAAAAATAGCAGCATTATAGTCTTAATCCGTCAGCGTATACTAAGGCTGACGGTTAGACATCGCCTTAGGCTTAACCCATCAGCGTACGTCAAGCTGACGGTTATACAGCCCCACATGCCTAACCCGTCAGCATACGTCAGGCCGACGGTTATACAGCCTCACATGATGAACCCGTCAGCTTACACTTATGCTGACGGATTCATGTGACGAAGGATAACCCTAGAAGCTGACGAGAATGACACCCCTGTCCAGGCTGACGGATCATGAGGCCGACGGTTCAAGAAAATCCTTTTACTTGGACACCACGCCTAGTGATAGAATCCTATAAGGAAAGGGTTCCGCAATCTACGCTCACATGAATCCCTATATGGAAAAGACTTCTACTCCAAGGAAGAGAGGTCAACCCTCTACTACTATAAAAGCCCCAATACCCTCACAAATCGAGGTACGCACAATTAACCCCTCTCTAGCACTCTAGAGTTGAAACAAGTCCTAACTTGACCTTCGGAGGGTATTTGGCCGGCACCACACCGGTGCTCTCTGTTAGGTCTTCTTCTTTTTGTTGTGCAGGTGTAGTTCCGAGCGTACAAGCATTGTGCAACTCACTGGTGAGATTTTCGGCATCATCAGTTGGCGCCGTCTGTGGGAAAGACAACGCTGTAAGCCATATTACCGTTTCCCGGACTAAAGAGTTGCATGGTACTCACTCGCTCAATGGCAACTACTAACGACGTTCAAGAAGAGGAGCAACCCACGACTGCCCTCGAGAGACAAATACGGACTCTTGGTGCCGCCGTGGAGCGCCTCACCAAACAAAACCACGACTTGGAGGAGCAGCTGCGCCAGAAGAATGCAGCACAGAACGACCAACCAGGGGATCAAGAGGGGAACAGCACTCCCAAGAAAAATCAGGAGAAACCGGAAGGCAGCCACGCCACAAGCAGACCAGAGAGGCAGAACTTAAGCATGCCATCCCTCACGGATGCAACTCCACCGCATGTTGTCGCAGAGATGCAGGCAATGAGGGAACAGATGGAGGTTATGATGAACGCACTTAAAGGACGGGTGTCCAGCGATCTTGACGACCTAGTCAACCGCACTGACTCGCCCTTCACTGTGGCTGTGAACTCTTTCCCCTTACCCCACAAATTTCGCATGCCGCATATCGACAGCTATGATGGAGCAAAGGATCCTCTAGACCATCTAGAAACCTTCAAAACCCTAATGCATCTTCAGGGTGTAGCAGACGAGATCATGTGCATGGCCTTTCCTACAACACTCAAAGGCTCCGCGAGGGTATGGTTCAGCCGACTAACTCCCAACTCCATCAACACCTTCAAGGAACTAAGCGCTCAGTTCACCACACACTTCATTGGAGGCCACAGGTATAAGAAGTCCACGGCATGCCTAATGAGTATCAAGCAGCGAGAGGACGAGACACTGAGATCCTACATCACACGCTTCAACAAGGAAGCGCTATCAATTGACGAAGCCGACGACAAAATACTTGTAGCAGCCTTCACAAATGGGTTGCGAAAGGGCAAGTTTTTGTTCTCATTATACAAAAACGACCCAAAGACCATGTCGGAAGTACTCTACAGGGCCACTAAGTATATGAACGCTGAGGACGCGCTGCAGGCTCGAGAAGAAAAACCAAGAAAAAGGGAAAGACAGGAAGATGCCCGACAAGATCAAGGGCGGAAGAGGCCGAGAACAGGAGAGCGAAGGGACGAGAGACGTTCTAAACCTCCGGGAGGAAGGTTTACAAGCTTCACCCCGCTGACCACCCCGATAGATCAAGTCCTAATGCAGATCAAGGACGAAGGGACTCTGGCCTTCCCTGGAAAGCTGAAGGGGGACCCTAGCAGGCGTTCTAGAGACAAATACTGCCGCTTCCACCGAGATCACGGCCATGACACGGCCGACTGTTACGACCTGAAGCAGCAAATCGAGGCCCTTATAAGACAAGGGAAATTACAGAAGTTTGTAAGCAAAGAAAGAGCGGATCCACAACCTCAGGAACAGCCCCCAAGACGGGACAATGACCGCCCTAGACCGCCCATTGGCGACATCAGGATGATTGTAGGAGGGACGCCTGCCGGGTCATCCAAAAAGGCTCGGAAGACGTACCTCAGGATGGTTCAAAATGTGCAGCTAACGGGCTCAGTACCAAAAGTAGCACGAAGAGAAAGCCCCGTCATTGGGTTCTCCGAAGAAGATGCACGACGTCTTCACCACCCGCACGACGACGCGCTCGTTATCAGTTTGCAAGTGGGGGACTACAACTTGCACCGAGTGTTGGTTGACAATGGGAGCTCAGCAGACATCCTATATTACCCCGCATTCCAGCAGATGGGAATCGGCAGAGAACAATTGATCCCGACGAATGCCCCCCTCGTCGGTTTCGGAGGAACGAGGGTGTTTCCCTTGGGTGCAGTCACACTGTCTGTAACGGCAGGCAACTATCCACAGCAGATCACGAAGGACATAACATTCCTTGTAGTCGACTGTTCGTCGGCCTTCAATGCCATCTTGGGGCGACCCACCCTCAATTCATGGAAAGCGGCAACCTCAACTTATCACTTAATGATCAAGTTCCCCACCGAATACGGAACAGGTGAACTTCGTGGAAATCAGGTGGCCGCGCGCGAATGCTACGTGGCTATGATGGAAATGGATGATCAACTCCAAGCCATGAGCATAGAAGAGCATCGAAATACGACGGAACCCGTCGAAAAGCTTGAAGAAATATCCCTTGACGACTCCAGACCTGACCGAACAACAAGGGTTGGCACCCTTGCAAGTCCCATGATCCGACAGACACTTGCAGCCTTTCTCAGAGAGAATCGGGACGTGTTCGCTTGGAGTCACGAGGACATGCCAGGAATAGACCCTTCAGTCATGGTGCACAAGCTGAATATATCACCATCCTTTCCACCCGTTCGACAAAAGAAGCGGGTGTTTGCCCCCGAACGGGATCGAGCCATAGCTGAAGAAATTTGCAAGTTACAGGAAGCAAACTTTATCAGAGAAGTTTACTACCCCGACTGGCTGGCCAACGTAGTGATGGTCAAGAAAGCTAGCGGGAAGTGGAGGATGTGCGTAGACTTCACCGATCTCAACAAAGCATGTCCCAAGGACAGCTACCCCCTCCCGAGGATCGACACTCTAGTAGACTCTACAGCTCAGCACCAGCTTTTAAGCTTCATGGACGCTTTCTCCGGTTACAACCAAATCAAGATGCACGAAGCCGATCAAGAGAAAACTTCGTTCGTGACCAGCCAAGGCCTCTTCTGCTACAAGGTGATGCCGTTTGGTCTAAAGAATGCGGGCGCGACATACCAGAGGCTTATGAACAAAATGTTCGCACCGCAAATCGGGAGAAATGTCCAAGTCTACATAGATGATATGCTGGTGAAAAGCCGAAGGGAGGAAGATCACTTGGAAGACCTTAGGGAAACATTCGGCACCCTTCGCTCTTACAACATGAAGCTGAATCCAGGAAAGTGCGCCTTCGGGGTGACGGCAGGAAAATTCCTAGGATTCATGGTTTCCCAAAGGGGCATCGAAGCCAACCCGGACAAGATCCGAGCTATAATAGAGATGGCACCACCAAAAAATGTGAAGGAAGTGCAGAGCCTTAACGGCAAGATAGCAGCGCTAAATAGGTTCGTGTCAAGGGCAACGGACAAGTGTTTACCCTTCTTTCGAACACTGAAGAGATCTTTCGAGTGGACTGCCGAGTGCCAGCAAGCGTTCGAAGAGTTGAAAGTTTATCTCTCTTCCCCCCCGTTGCTGAGTCCCTCACAACCGGGTGAAGAACTCTTTCTCTATCTTGCCGTCTCCCCAGCCGCTGTCAGCGCTGCCTTGATCAGAGAAGAAGAGAGAGTACAGAAACCTGTGTACTACACCAGTCGAGCGCTACGCGGAGCTGAAGAAAGATATCCGCCCATGGAGAAACTCGCATTTGCGCTGGTTACAGCCGCACGCAAGCTAAAACCGTACTTTCAAGCCCACACGATGATCGTCCTAACCGACAAGCCTTTGCGACGGGCAATGGGCAACCCTGAAGCCGCTGGGCGATTGGCACTGTGGGCTATAGAATTAAGCGAGTTTGACATCCAGTATCGTCCACGAACCGCCATTAAAGGACAGGTCGTTGCAGATTTCATAGCTGAGTTCACAAATGGCGAAGACAAGGGGGCAGAGGAGTCTCCCCAATGGAGCATACATGTAGACGGGTCCTCCAACAGGCAGGCTGAGGGAGCCGGCATCGTACTACACTCACCCGAAGGAGACATGGTCGAGTGTATGATCCGCCTTGAGTTCCCTACTACCAACAACGAGGCGGAGTACGAAGCTCTGATAGCAGGACTTGACCTCGCCAAAGCTGCAGGAGCTGAAAGAGCGATCATTCACTGCGATTCTCAAGTCGTGGTCAACCAGATAAATGGGGATTATGAGTGCAAAGGCGAACGGATGAAAAAATATCTGGACCAAGCAAGATGGAGGGTCAGCGAGCTGAAGGCCGAAATCACACAGATACCACGAGGAGAAAACGAGCAAGCCGATCGCCTAGCCAAAGCCGCTTCAGCCGAGCATATGGCCACCCTTGGTAACGTACTCTCTTTCGTTCAGCTCTCTCCACTTATAAATTCTGTCGATGTACAGGAGCTTGGTTCCGAAAGCAATTGGACTACGCCATTAGTTTCTTACCTGAAGAACGGCGTACTACCGGATGGAAAGGAGGCTGCAAGAAAGCTGAAGGTTCATGCAGCGAGGTTCGTCCTAATAAGAGACGTCTTGTACAAAAGAGGTTTCTCCCGCCCCTACCTACGATGCCTAGGTCCTGAAGAGGCAGATTACGTCATGAGGGAAGTACACGAAGGAATCTGCGGAAACCACTCAGGATCGAGGTCGTTAATCCACAAGCTAGTACGAACAGGGTACTTTTGGCCAACTATGCAGAAGGATGCCGAGGCCTATGTAAAGAAATGCGACAAGTGCCAAAGGTTCAGCAATGTTATCAGACAACCATCTGAAGAACTTACCCCGATGACGGCGCCATGGCCGTTCGCTCAATGGGGACTGGACATCATGGGACCGTTTCCTACGGCAATACGACAACTAAAGTTTCTGGTTGTGGGCATCGACTACTTTACGAAGTGGGTCGAAGCTGAAGCCTTGGCCACCATTACGGAGAAGAACGTACGCAGCTTCGTCTGGCGATGTATCGTATGCAGATTTGGCATCCCTAGAGTCTTAGTCTCGGACAACGGGAAGCAATTCGACAACGAGGCCTTTCGGGACTTCTGCTCACAATTAGGGATACAGAACCACTACTCCTCCCCCGCCCACCCTCAAGCCAACGGACAGGTCGAAGTCACGAACCGATCCTTGTTGAAAATTATCAAGACTCGGCTCGAGGGGGCAAAAGGTATATGGGCTGAAGAGTTACCAAGCATACTTTGGGCCTACAGGACAACGGCAAGGACACCGACACAGGAGACACCATTTCGGCTAACATACGGGAGTGAGGCAGTCATCCCAGCCGAAGTCGGCCTCACCAGCTACAGGGTGCACAATCATAACGAAGGGAAAAATGACGAAGCCCTACGTCTACAGCTCGATCTAGTGGACGAAGTCAGGACAGCAGCAGAGCAAAGGCTCGCGCGATACCAGGACCGCATGGCCAAGCACTACAACTCCCGGGTCAAACACAGAGACTTCCAGGTTGGAGACCTCGTTCTAAGAAAAGTCATGGGCGCAGCAAGAGACCCAACTCAAGGAAAACTCGGCCCGAATTGGGAAGGACCCTACCGAGTCACGGCGTGGCAGAGGAAGGGCACCTATCATCTGGAGACACTGGACGGACGGGAGCTACCGCACCCTTGGAATGCTGAACACCTGCGAAAGTATTACCAGTAGAGGCGATGACATGAAGAACAACACCTATCTTTTTATTTTTTAGATTTACTGTTTGCTTTTAAGTATTCGCTACAATAAGCCCAACGGGCATGTCTTTTACTTTGGTTTTGCTACAATGAGCCCAAAAGGGCAGGTTTTTCCTTTTTTAAGTATTTTTTATGCAGATGCATAACAATAAGAGGGATTTATTCAGAACGACTGAAGTTTCTACTTGCAAATCAAAATAAATAAAAGGCTGACGAAAAGTGGCTAAGTCCACAAATCAGCAATAAAGCTGACGGCCTAAATAAAAGGCTGACGAAAAGTGGCTAAGTCCACAAATCAGCAATAAAGCTGACGGCCTAAATAAAAGGCTGACGAAAAGTGGCTAAGTCCACAAATCAGCAACTAAGCTGACGGCCTAAATAAAAGGCTGACGAAAAGTGGCTAAGTCCACAAATCAGCAACTAAGCTGACGGCCTAAATAAAAGGCTGACGAAAAGTGGCTAAGTCCACAAATCAGCAATTAAGCTGACGGCCTAAATAGAAGGCTGACGAAAAGTGGCTAAGTCCACTAATCAGCAATTAAGCTGACGGCATAAATAAAAGGCTGACGGTCTAAAAGCAAACAAGTCCACAAAGTGGACAAACGAAAAGGCTGACGGCCTGAAAATAACACCCCACAAAGTGGACGAGCCAAAAGGCTGACGGCCTAAAAAATGACCAAATCCATGAAATGGACAAGTCAAATAAATAAAACGGTCTAACATGACCAAGTCCACAAAAGTGACGAGCCAAAAGGCTGACGGTTAAAAGGGTCCACAACCCTGATTTCAATCTTCCAAAACATACGAGTAAAACAAACCAAGCAAAAGTGATTACATACAATCAAAGAGCAGCGACGGTGTGAACAAATCAAGAGCCCAAAAAAGGCATTAAAAAAGCTGTTAAAATATTACAAATAGGGGCCCAAGGGGCACTCGATAAAACTGTTTGCTAGATAGATAAAAAAAAAGGGGGAAAGCATGAGTTACAAGTCGTCACTCCAAAAAATTCTACTTTTTAACAGAAGGGTCCTCTCCGTCGAGCAGCACCACAGGAGGGGTCGCGGTAGTTGGTGGAAGGTTCACAGCAGGCTGGGCCAGGACGACTCCATTACCTCCATGAGGAGAATCCGCTAAGTCATCTGCACCTACGGTGACGGAACCAGTAGCAGGCGTCATAGGCGGGGCGTCATCCAAGGAGATACCAGAAAGATCCAACTCAGGAAAAGCTGACGCCACCTGTCTGAGGCAATCATCAAATCCCGTGCCATAGTATCCGCCACAGGAATCAATAAAGGAGTCCGACGCCTTGAAATTATTTACCGCGTCAGCCCCTGCTGTCTCCATCTGAGCACGGAGAGTCGTCAGCTCCTCTTCAAGCTCACCCTTCTGACGACCCACCTCCTCCAGCTTCTCCCTCACTTCCTTCAGCTCAACGTTAAGGACACGCATTGCCTCCTTATATTGAGCCTGCTGGTTTCGCATGTTGGCATTATGCTTATGAACGCGAGCGACGACTCCCTCCTTTGCCACGCACCTATCCTGAAGTGCCTTTACACGAACCAGGGCCTAGCAAAAGGATACAACCGTCAGTCATGTTAAATGATAATAATAATAAAGGAAGAAACATCCAAGAGAGATGGCTTACCCAGGTGAGGTCAAACAAAGCTGACGACCCCAACTCATCCGTCGCCAACAAGTCACAAGGATCTATGTCAGCAGGCTTGATGAAAGACTCCACTGCCTCAACAGCAAAATCCTTGTGAGTTAGCAGGCAACGGGGCCCCTGCAGGACGGGACCAGAAGAGGTCATTACGCCTTTCCCTGCCCCATGACTGGACTTAGGTGACGGCCTCTTTGGGGGCTCACTCCCGGAACCGACGGCTGCTTTCTTAGGTGGACGGCTGTTATCCCCGTCAGTCTTCCTCTTAGAGGAACCCTTGACGATCTTGGGGGTCGATGAGGGTGCCGTCTCCTCCTGTGCCTTCTTCTCTTCCTTCAGACGGGCAGCTGCAGCCCTTATCCGTTGCTTAGCCACGTCCATCTCTACGAAAGAAACGCATTAAGTAAGAACTGACGGTAATAAAAGGATGAATTCAAAAGATAAGGGTAAGATACTCACGGTGACGGGAGAGTTCTTCCAGCCTGCGAGCCTCAGGCGTCGGTACAGGACCACCACAATAAGCGTGAAGATAGTCGAGGGTGATTAAGTCCCGACACGACCGCTCCTCTAGAGGAATCTCCAAAACCCGACGGATTAAATCCTCTTGCTCACCAGTGATGGAGGGACGAATGAGGGCTGAAAAGTGCAAGTAAACCGACGGCGTTAGAACCATTAAAAAGACCAAAAATTATTACTTGCATAAACTAAAGACAAAAGCTGACGACTAAGACCTGACTCTTTTATAAACGCCCAAGTATTGTCAAAATAGCCGTGAGGTATCGTTTCCCATTCTTCCTGACGACAAACCCAGTCCGTCCCTTCAACAAAAAAGAACCTGCTCTTCCAGACTCTATTCGAATCCGGCGTCTCAGACACCAACCTGAGACCTCTCTCCCTGACGGCAAAATGGTACATCCCTTTGGAAGAAGAAAGGTGCCGAGGTCTATAACAGTAAAAGAATTCGTCCAAGGTAAGCTGACGGTTTCCTCCACTCAGACGACCCCACAACACCTCGGCACCTATAAAAATCCTCCACGCGTTCGGAGCAACTTGGCTGACGGATAAGCCAAGAAAGTCAACTAACTGACGGTGTAATGCCGTCAGGGGTAGTCTAAGACCAGCGGCAAACATGGCGTCGTACATACCGACGTCTGCAGTTCTTCCCGTGTAACATTTTTCACCATCTTCAGGCAGACGGATGGGAATATGGTCGGGGATTTGAAAACGGGTCCGTAACTCATTAAAAATTTTAAGAGTCATCTTGGGGAGAAACTTACTTACAGCCCACTCTTGGGGAAGGATGAAGGGACGGTTGCCTCCAGGACTCACAGGAGTCCCTTCACTGGACCCGTCATCACCTTCATCCCCTTCACTAGACCCGTCATCACTTTCATCCCCGTCACTATATCTCTCCCCTTCCACTCCGTCACACCCTTCACCTACTTCCCTCTCCGGGCCATTGTCTCCGTAACTTCCTACCTCCTCGATGGGAGTTTGAGCTGACGTCTCCCTCTCTGAAGACCAGGACGAGCTCCCTGACTCACTACCTGAACCAAACACCTCGTCGTAGCCCGCTCCATCGCGGACCGACGACCGGTCACTCGACGCGTCACTCGACATTTGACTACCTACAAGTGACGGGTGTAATCTAAGCACCTAGAATGACGACTCGGCTTAAAACAAAAGATAAAGCAGGAACAAAAGGAGAAGAGAACTTACCAGTTCCTCGAAAGTAACAGCCGAAGAGGTGACGGAAACAATATTGGCAGGTGCTGACGGAAGATAAGCGACGGATAGCTCTCCAGGAATCAGGGAAAGTGAAATAGTGAAAATGAGGAGAGGTGGGCCATCTATATATATAAGGGAAATGCACGGAAGACGAAGCGACGCCCTCAAACCAGACACCGAGCCAACCAGAGCACGCCACGTGTCCTAGCATTTAATGTTGGAATGACAGCTTATAAATTATTCTCTCCTGGTTGAAGCAGTTGGTAGGAACGGATGAAAACTCCATAACCCGTCAGGTATGGCCGACGGAGATATGGAGTAGGGGGCAACTGATAAGGAATAAAAAATAGCAGCATTATAGTCTTAATCCGTCAGCGTATACTAAGGCTGACGGTTAGACATCGCCATAGGCTTAACCCATCAGCGTACGTTAAGCTGACGGTTATACAGCCCCACGTGCCTAACCCGTCAGCATACGTCAGGCCGACGGTTATACAGCCTCACATGATGAACCCGTCAGCTTACACTTATGCTGACGGATTCATGTGACGAAGGATAACCCTAGAAGCTGACGAGAATGACACCCCTGTCCAGGCTGACGGATCATGAGGCCGACGGTTCAAGAAAATCCTTTTACTTGGACACCACGCCTAGTGATAGAATCCTATAAGGAAAGGGTTCCGCAATCTACGCTCACATGAATCCCTATATGGAAAAGACTTCTACTCCAAGGAAGAGAGGTCAACCCTCTACTACTATAAAAGCCCCAATACCCTCACAAATCGAGGTACGCACAATTAACCCCTCTCTAGCACTCTAGAGTTGAAACAAGTCCTAACTTGACCTTCGGAGGGTATTTGGCCGGCACCACACCGGTGCTCTCTGTTAGGTCTTCTTCTTTTTGTTGTGCAGGTGTAGTTCCGAGCGTACAAGCATTGTGCAACTCACTGGTGAGATTTTCGGCATCATCAGATTTCAACAACTAATATGAGAATATCTTAATAATCAAGAATTATGTCATGAAAGTATGTTCTTTTTAATTTTATTCGGCCCCTCTGAACAAAATTCATGGCTCCGCCGCCACTGGACACAACTTTCATGTATTACTTTTTTCTTCTCCAATCTTATTAAGAAATTTTTTTCCTAACATAAAACATTCATGCCAGTCCCACCAAGGAGATATTTAGTATGCACAATTCGTTTTGATGTGATTCATCAACTATTTCTAATCGATCATATATTCAAACCTAGTTATATTCAAACCTAGTTCAAATGGAAGTTAGCATTGCCTAGCCTAGGCTAGAGTAAATTTGGTCTCAAAAAAGAAAAAGAAAAATAATTTAAGGGTTTGGTTATGCATTAGGATGGTGTTTGGCACCTCACGTCAAATGATCGATGGTCACCTCATTTTGCTTGTTTCTCATAAAGTTTTGTTAGGTTCAATAGGTTTAGTGTTAGTAAACCATGACAAATTGTAAGTTTTGTTGAGTAATAAGGTGTATTATTGAGTCCAAAAGCAAGAATCGAGATAAGCTTGAGAAGAGTACAGTTTCTATATTTTTCGATCGAAGGGAGAAGGAGGGAGAGTGGAGAGAAGTATAGTAAAGTTGACTAAAAATAGGTTATTTTGGACCAAATCTACTATACTCTACTTTACGCCCACTTAATTTAAACAGACCATAAATTATTTGCTGTAACAAAAAGGGTAATGCTCCAGTTATGTCTTATATGTCTTTTGTTTATTCTTTGACCCACATTCATTTTAGTAAAAAATGTGATCATATATATATATATATATATATATAATCACCTGGTGTAAGTTACATCTAGTGTAAATCTAAGCAATGTTATACCACTCAATAACTTGTTATAAAATTCATATTTTGAAAATCTCACCATTGAATTACATTTTCTATATATATTTAAAATGCATACCAATTTTCATCTCAATTAGATGTTATTTACCATTCGATCCATAAACTCATATTTTATGCATTATTTTAAAGTACAAAAGCTTGAATTTAAAAAATTGGTTGATGACATGACTATTAATATTTGATCACCTTGAAATTTTGAAAGCATGGAGAATATACGAAGATAATATAATCTAAGGGTGAATTTTTCAAAATTTGCATCCAATTAAAAAATATTGACTGGTGTAACATTGCTTAAAATTGCATCCAATGTTACATCACTCAATATTTTTTAATTGGATGCAAATTTTGACAAATTTACCGTTAGATTACATTATCATCATATATTATCCATGCTTGCAAAATTTAAAGGTAATCAAAGATTAATAGTCATGTCATCAATCAATTGTTTAAATTCAAATTTTTGTAGTTTAAAATAATGTATAAAAGATGAGTTTATGGATTAAATGATAAATAACATCCAATTCACATGAAAATTGATAAGAATGTTAAGAACATATAGAACATGTAATTCAACAGTGGGATTTTCAGAATATGACTTTTATAACAAGTTATTGGGTGGTGTAACATTGCTTAGAGTTACACCAGGTGTAACTTAAACCCAACTCATATATATATATATATATATATATAGAGAGAGAGAGAAAGAAAATTACTACTTGCCCACCTATGATTTGATTAAAATTTAGGTTGCCTACCTATAGTTTGAAATTTGACATTTTACCCACCCGAGGTTAGCTTAGTTAGAATTCTGTAACCTACACATGTTAAAAACATGGCTAAATATGTAATTTTGCTCTACTTTTATGTCTCTCTCCTCCAAAAACACAAAAACCTTAAAAATACAAGATTAAATAAGATCAAAAAGAATCCAGCAGAACATTTTCACCATGAGATTTCAAACCACAGGTAGGCAAATTAAATTTCAGTCAAATCATAGGTGGGTAAGTTGTAATTTGCTGTGTGTGTGTGTGTGTGTGTGTGTGTGTGCGCGCGTGTGTATTATGTGTTAGGTCACGTGGTGTAACTCTAATTTAAAAATTAGAGTTATAGAATTCATATTTTAAAAATTCCACCACTGGATTATATGTTCTATATGCTTTTAACATGCATACTAATATTCATGTAAATTAGTTATTATTTAATATTTAATCCATAAACTCATTTTTTATGCATTATTTTAAAATACAAAAAAAAAAAAAAAAATTAAATAGTTGATTGATGACATGACTATTGATATTTAATCATCTTGAAATTTTGTAAGCATGGAGAATGCACGAAGATAATATAATCTAATGGTTGATTAGTTTAAATTTGCATTCAATTAAAAAAATATTGAATGGTGTAACATTGCTTAAAGTTACATTAGGTGTAACTTGAAAAACTATATAATAGCTATATATTTTGAAAAACTAACCATTAGATTGAATTTTTTTTGTGTTTTACTTAACAAATATATCAAATTTTGTGTCAATTGGATGTTATTTAATGTCGTATCTATAAACTTATTTTTTATGCATAATTTTAGACAACAAAAATTTGAAATTTAAATATCTGATTGATGACATAGATATTGATCTTTGATCTTCTGAAAATTTCATAAATATAGAGGATATAAGAAGAAAATGTGACCAGATGAGGGATCTTTCAAACTTTATATGCAATGAAAGTTATTGAGTGGAGTCGTAGTCATTGACTATAATCAAGTTTGTAGCTAAACTTTGTCTCAAAACAAAATGGTGTATGCATTGAAGAGTATTTGGACTTTGAAGCAATTCTAGGTCAATGACCTCTTCTTTTATTTTTTTTCATCTTATATTCAAACCTAGTTCAAATGGAAGTTATCATTGCCTAGCCAAAGCTTGAGTAAATTTGGCCTTAAACAAGAAAAATAAAATTACTTTGAGGGTTTGGTTATGCATTGGGATGGTGTTTGACACCTCGCGTCAAATGATCGATGGTAACCTCATTTTGACTGCTTCTCATAAATTTTTGTTAGGTTCAATAGGTTTAGTGTTGGCAAACCATAACAAGTAAGTTTTTTCGACTAATAAGGTGTATTGTTGAGTCCAATATGGAGACTTGAGATAAGCTCAAGGAAAATGAAATTTCTGTGATTTTGACACCTTTTTGACACCTTCTTGACACCTCTTTTAATTAAACTACTTGCAAACCCACGCAATGCGTGAGAATAAATAATTATTTTGTAATTGCAATATAATATATAATTTGTTCTCTAAAATTTGTTGAAAATAATTTTTTTCTAAAAAATTAAACACTAATTAGGTCTTAATTTGATTCGTTTTGTAGGTTTCCTAATCAAGTTTAGCTATAAAAAAAATTCCTTAATTTTTTGGTTGGAAAGTGTGAAATTTTATTATATTTGTGTTAAATCTTTAGTTTTGAGTTAAAAATACAAAGAAAATAGACAATAGAAACTAAAAATTAGAAATGTAAACTCTAAAATGCAATAAAAATTATAAATATTTGAAAGTCCTATTCGGTCCAATTTGGTTCTATTCGGTCCACTTGGTCCTATTCTATCCACTTCAGTCATATTCAGTCCATTCTGTCCACTTTAGTCCTATTCAATCCATTCGGCCCACTTTGGTCCTATTCGGCCCATTATGTCCACTTCGTTTCTATTCAATCCACACTGGTCCTATTCGGTCCATTCTATCCACTCTGGTCCTATTTGTTCCTATTCGGTCCATTACGTTCACTTCGATTCTAATCTGTCCATTCGTTCTTATTCGGTCTACTTCAGTCCTATTCGGCCCACTTTGGTCCTATTCTGTCCAGTTCCATCCACCTTGTTCCCATTCGGTCCACTTCTTTCCATTTGTGTCCACTTCAGTCCAATTTGATCCATTTTTGTCTATTTTTATGCACTTACATATAGGGAAAAGATATGTTCAAGTTGTGAGCACCTATTCTAAATCTAAATTCTTTTATATATAAATATATATATATATATATATATTAAACTTGTAATATCTTAAAACTTAAGCAAAACATTTATTGTTACTACACTTTCGTTGAGCCACATTAACGTAGCATATCAGACCACATCGGTCCGGTTAAATTTAAGTGAAAGTTTTTCTAAACATGAAAGCTATGAATAAACAAATCTAATTTTTAGAGTAATTACTCATTTGTTTTAAAGTCATTACTTTTAAATGAATTGCATGAGGTTGATTATACCTTCAAGTAAAATAAATAAATAAATAAACAATATATGTGTATATATATATATTTGTGTGTGTGTGTGTAGTTTTATTTAAATAAATTATTCAAATCCTCCATTCTCTTAAAAGAGATTATTATGATAATCAAAACTCATAACAAACTTTGTTCTCCCTAAAATTTAAACAATTTAAAAAAGTAACTTTCATCGTTATTATTCTTTTTTGAAATCGTTTCTATTCTTCTAACCATTGTTGTTATGCTTTATATTTTCCTAGTTTCTTTTGATACAATTAAAATTTTTGAGTTTCAAAGTTATTATTCAAATTTTCATTCCCTAAAGGAGATTATTATGATAACAAAAACTTATCCTATAATTAAAATTGATATTACTCAAATAATTGATCGTATTGTTCACCTAAACTTTTATTTTCCCATTCTTATGTAGGTACATTAAATTGGACCGAATTGATTTGAAATAGACCAAATGGACCAAATAGATCAAATTGGACTGAAAAGACCTAAGTGGACCAAATGGACCAAAGTAAATCGAAGTTAACCAAATAGAGCAAATTGGACTGAATTGATCGAATTGGACTAAAGTAAACCGATTTGGACCGAATAGATAAAGTGGACTGAATCGATATGTTATTTTAATAGCCAAGATTGTGTTTCGATATAAACGCAAATTCTTACTTCCAAAATAATCAAGTATTAACTCAAATAAAAATCAAACCGAAACTGAGAGAGAGAGAGAGAGAGAGAGAGAGAGAAACTACTTGTAATGGGGAACTAAAAGATACAACACCAAAATTTATGAATCTAAAATAAAGTTTTAAAAATCACAATGATTCATCAGTATAAGTAGTAAAGTTGCAAGAAAGAATAAAAATAGAGAGAGAGAGAGAGAGAGAGATTCTAGTGATGCCATTAGGATTTCATTAGGCGTTCCAAGCCAATGTAAGGCAATGCTAATGAAAGAGCAATGCTAACAAGCACAAATTATTTCAACATTTTTACAAACTGTTAATGTGGCAAAGTTTTATTGGTTTACTCCATGCCAACCAGTAACATCACATTTTTACTTACTAATAACCATCCATCACATCAAGCCCCTACATATAAGTTTCCCCTAAATGCTAGTTGTTGGTCCTTCATGCATTCATCCATGGACTGGTCCTAACCTTACAGTGTTGGGCCTTGGTCACATAGGTCGTTCTGGGTTACCTGGGCCCAAGCCCCTACATATATATATATATATATATATATATATATGTATGTATGTATGTATGTATGTATGTATGTATGTTTAAAGAATTTGTGATTATCTATTGGAGTATGTGGTCTCAATAGAATTCTATTCTTCATGAATGAAGTTTACATGAGTCATTGGTGCTTCTGAAATCAACTATTCAACATTGTTTAGTTTTTAATCTTTGGTGTATTATATGTATTTCTCATGTTGTCCCTTTTAACCTATGAATTTGTTTCATCAGGTATATAGTAAATTCAAGAACGCCATAAAGGTTAGTCCTCTCTCTTTTCTTTGTCATATTTTTTTTGTTCTTTTGATGGGTTTTGTAACTTTTCTTTGAATATTAATGTTTATGTATGAAAATTTTGAGAATGTTGTCCAAGTTAATCCTCTCTCTTTTTTTTTTTTGTATTCTTAATCCTTCTTTGGGTTAAAACCTTAACTCCACTACTTTAGTCAATTAACTTGATAATACCTTCAACTCCTCAAGAAAGTTTTATGAATATTCTTTACTTAGATTTTATAGACGCCCATTTGTTAGGTTCTAAAGATCTAGGATTAAATGTTTAGAGTCTTAATTTGTTTATGTTGGCAAACCGAGAACAAAAACATGTCTAGAATAGGTGTTAGACATTGCTCAAAGTGTTTCAAGTCAAGTCTCAAGAATATTCAAGCCGTAGGAAAAAGAATTAAATTTCAGTGAAGCTTGATCGATCAAAGGATAGGCTCGACCGATCGAAAATCACAGAAAAACAAATTCTGCAGAATTTAATTCAGGACCAAGCCTACGAAAACGTTTAGGGTTTCATTCCAACACTCCTAAGTATAAAAGGAAAACCCTAACTACGTTTTGAAGAGTCTTGGAAGACTTGTGAGTTACTCATGTGAGATTTGAGAGGTTATGTACCTTCTAACTCTACAAGTATCTACCGGAACAAGATCTACAATCAAGTGCTAGTGGAATCTAGTTGCTGGAAGATCAACAAGTGGTAATCTGAAATCTTTGAGTGGGATCTCAAAGTCATAAGCATGGGAGCTTGTGTGCTGCAAATCCAAGAGAGAAGAGTCTATGGATTTGGAGCTTGCACGTGGTGATGTCAGTAAGTTACTACTTGAGGTAGCAATAGATTTAGGATTAAATCTTTTGTAAAAACATCACTTCTCTATTAGTGGATTTGTTTGCCTTGAGGATAGCTAGGTTAAATCATCTCTAGGTTTTTACCTTGAAATGGTTCATTTCATTGGTTTTCCTTGGTGATCATATCTGTGTGTTATTTACTTTTCCACTGTATGCATGATATGATCTTTCACCGTTTAACTTGGATCTCATAATTAACCTAAGTAATCACTTGGTTAATATATTAGGTTAAACAATTTGCTTTAAGGGGTCTAAAAAAACAAACATCATTGACTTCATAAATCATATATGCAAGGTGTCAATTGTGGTACATATTTATTCACTCCTATTTTCCCTCTTCTTTCGGGTATCTATGTTTTTTTCTATTGTTATTTTTAATTTTAACATATTATCATTTCGTATGCCTTTTCAATTGGTTGTGTTGATGTGGTGCTTATGATGAGCAAGAGGTAAATACAAACAAAAATTCAAGCCACAAATAAATCTTATAGGTAAGTTTTACAGCTACTACTGCATTTGGCAGCAAATAGTGTATTTTCTAAAATGTAGCTTACAGTAATTGTTAGGTCCTAAAAGTTTAGAACAATTAGTAAACCATGAGCACAAACTTGTCTAGATATAGATTCCTAAGTCTATAGGTATGATTAGACAATGCTCAAGGTGCTACAAGTTAGAATACAAGAAAAAAGAAGTTGCAGATTCCAAAATTCGAAACATGCCAAGTTCGACCGATCGAGAAGAAGGCTTGACCGATTGAGACACGGATTTGCATAATTTAATTAAAGCCCATTAGCTTATTAAGTGATTAAAGTTTCAGATCAAATTCTCCTAGTATTTAATGGAAATCCTAAGGCATGTGTTAAGGATTTTTAGAGAGAGAAGAGTGCTTCTTGTACCTCCTATTGTAGATCTAGGGTTTTAGTACCCAAAGCTCTCTAAAATCTTCTACCAGCAATATTCCTTGAAAAAACCCAAGATATGGTATTGGAGTTAAGTTGTTGCATACAAGATCAACAACTGTTGATGATCTAAAGCTTTGAGTGGGATCTCAAAGTCACAAACAATGGTATTTACGTTCAACAAATTTAGATAAAAAAGTCTGTGGTTTCGGAGCTGCGTGTAATCATGTGAGTAAGTACAACCAGAGGTAGCTTTAGATTTAGGAAAAAATCTATTGTAAAACTTCCATTCTATATAGTGAATTTGTTGCCTTGAGGATAATTTAGGTTAAATTCTCACAGGTTTTTTACCTTGAAATTGGAAAGTTTCATTGGTTTTCCTGGGTCATCATATCACTTGTCTTCTTTATTTTTTTGGCATTAAGTGATATGATTGTTTGTGTTTAACCTAGATCTGAAAAATAAACCTAAATATCAATTTGGTTAATTAATTAGGTTAAACAATCTATGTGTACAGGGGTCTAAATTTACAAACAGTAACATCTCAGATTACAACTTACCGATAAAAATTCAAATCAAATGAAAATTAGTTCCTAATTGTAGTCTAATTTTGGAATGTGTCCAATTAATTTTTTTTTTTTTATGCCAAGTGACCTCCATCCATAATGCTCAGTGTAAAAACCAAGAGGAATATCTCATCTTCGCAATTGTTGAATGTTTCTTTGGTTATGCACAGGACAGATGCTAGCTAGTAGTAGTACAATAAAATATTGTAAGTCTAACTCCCATTTTATTTAGGTGGCCACTATGAACTTCTATGCAGACATTATTAGTTATAGAAGAAATAAAATGTAGTGGTGGGTAAGATAGAAAACTAAATGGGACATAATTGTAAAAATAATTAAAAACTCGCACTGCCACTCTGAGTTACATAGTTTTGGATGGCAATGGAACATGCTTGCGGTATTCTCCAAGAGCCCACAATGGGAAAACATTTCTATATGCTGAATAGTGCAACATGCAGTTTTTCAAGTAGACTCCTGTGGTTTCCTGCCACAACAAAGTAATTAATGATTAATTAGAAATTATTCGAAGTAAAATTTAAGCAAAGTATAGTACGTCATGTTATTTTACATTCTTGTCTGCCTTTTTTTTTAATTAAAATAGAAAGTGATAGTTTCATTAGTTGTGTTGCAACTTGCAAATTAACTACTATAAAGTTTATTAGTTAAGGGAAAAAACTACGTTTCATAATGGAAGAATGATATCTATGCTCTTGTCAATTTTCATATTTCTATTTGTTATTTGAAGCTATGTTAAACAAAGACACCTGTTGAGGAAAATCGCCATTTTCCAATTGGGAATTGATTATCAGCTTCGCTGCGCAATGGATAGGTGTCGGGTCTCTTTCAGCCTATTACAAGTAAAATTTTATTTTTAGAATTATTCAAGAAAAACATACGATAACACGATATAAATGTAATGATAAGTTTTTAAACCATAAATTAACCTGTTTGGCAAGAATAAGACCCATCATTGCCCATGAAGTTTGTACCAAATTTGATCGATTTACTTCGAGAGGTATATATATCTATGACCAAGAATAGAGAATTTGTTATTTTAATTTTGATGGAAGAATCTATACAACATCTACAAAATCTCATTTAAAACAAGAATAGATATAAATTTCTTTAAATTGAATCATTGATCTACAAAAACTTCATTGAACCAAATTGATGTAACGAAAGATATTAAATATGAAAAGAAAAAGAATTTAGAGTCTTAAAGCAAAATCCATGGTTAAACACTACCTTTTCCGGGCATGAAAGATGACTCTCCGACCAGCCACCATCATCTTTTTGTGTACTAAGTAAAAAATCAACAGCTTTACGTATAGCAGAACAATTGTTGTAAGTCTTGCCCATTGCAACTAGTGCTCCAAGGGCAAACCATGTACCATACAGAAAACAAATTCCCCAATTTCCATACCTACGACAAAGTCTCATCTTGTAATTGATATGTATTACATCTATATATAAAACTATGATAAAAATAATTGTAAACAAATGTTTCAAATTCATCATGTAATTAATCTAACCATAATAACAATAATAATGATATCTAGTAAACTAGTACATGAACATACCAAGAACCATCGGGCATTTGTATGTCTAGAATGTATTGGACTGCTTTTTGAATTGAATTCTCAATCTCCTTTTTCCTGTGCTTAGGGTGCAACTTCTTAAACAAAAGTAAAGCTTGGATTGATGATGCAGTGCACTCAACATACTCATGCTCAACGACAATACCCTCGAAGAATTCTGTGGGATTAAGCCACTAGAAGGGAAAAAAAAGGTAATTAATTTTCCACTGATATATGATAATTACGAGTGAATATATCAACATAAATTTTCAAATGAACATTTCAACGACAATTAAATATTTAAGGTACTAACTTCTAACCACTCTTGAGCTCCAGCAGGCTCCCAAGCCGATAAACCTCCATTCTTACTCTGCATTATTAACATGAAAATTGGTATGAATGTTAAGAACACATAGAACATATAATTCAACGGTGAGATTTTCAAAATTTGAATTCTATAACAAATTATTGAGTGGTGTAACATTGCTTTGATATAGTAAATATTAAACCCAACCCATATATATATATATATATATATAGAGAGAGAGAGAGAGAGAGAGAGAGTAAGGGTCCGGTTAATGTATCAAGGAAGTCAATACCGTACCGGAGGCTGTACCGGTTTGGCCAGCGGTACGATATATTTCGGATACCGGTCAATACCGGTGTACCGTTTCGGGTTTACCGCTATTTTATATATATATATATATATATATATATAAACACACACTCATTAGGACCATAATAATTTATATATATATATATTAGCAAAGAAAATTTATAAGTTTAAAGTTAAAAAAAAAATTATCTAGCAAAGATATAAATTACAAATTATATATATGTTAGCAAAGATAATCTATAAATTATCTTTGATATATATATATATATATATATATATATATTAGCCGAAGTCTATATATTGCAAAGATAATCTATATCTTTGATATGAGTTCTGGACAAACAGAGCCCACCAATTCGTGTAACCAAACACAATTAACAAAAAATAGATCAAATGGTGTAGAAGCACCTTTAAAACCCTTGAACCAATCTATACCGTCCATTATTAGGTCAACCTCCATATAAAAGCCAACAATACACTTTTGCAGCCTCCTGTGTCTCATACTCTCATTGCTGCCTTTGTCTGAAGCCTATGGTTTTTACTCTCTCAGCGCAGTACAGCTTAGCTTCACAAGATTCAGGCTTGTTTTTCATTTTTCTCTCATATTCTCATTGCCGCCTCTATCTGAAGTCTATGGTTTTCACTCTCTCAGCGTAGCACAGCATTGCTTCATAGGATTCGGCTTGTTTTTCATTTTTCTCATCTGGGTTTTCGAATGGGTAGTCTTGTTTTTCATTTTTCTCATCTGGGTTTCTGTTGTTTTCATTTACCGGCCGAAACAGCTGGATTGCGCCGGTACGACCGGTTTTTGCCGGTACGCAGCCGGTACGACCGGTAATTTTTCCGGTACGAAACAGGGGGTGTACCTGTACCGGTGCACTGGCCGGTACGATATATACTGGCCGTACCGGCCGGTACGGTACGGTATTGACTTCTCTGTAATGTATGCCCTTAGGGAATACATTAACAAATCCGTTTTTGGAAATTTTTTATCAGAAATTGAAAAAGCTGTAAAATCTTTTTCAATTCCCAATAAAACTTTTTTCAAAAATTGTATACTGTTGTGTGCCCTTAGGGCACACGTTAGTAAAATCCATATAGTAAATATTGAAAAATTGTAAACAATTTTGGTTTTTTAAGAAGAATATTCTTAGATTAACAAATCTCTCTAAATTTGAACAAGTAGTTTTCAGCATTTTTAGATACACCTATAACAATGGTAGCTTGTATTACCTATTCACGCTTACACATGACAAATAAGTAAACACAGATATACAACACTATGTAAGACTAATGGTTAGATGATTTGTTCACCAATTCAAAATTGTTTGAACTTTTAGGAAGAGTGGTAATTTATAATGATATCATAGCAATTAGACTATAACTCCCATTAATTTAACAAGTTAAAAGTTTTTGCTATAATGGTAAAATCAATTAAATTCGTCTCTTCCCAAGGGCATATGTTTTTGCTACAAGTAGTAATTTATCATTCTAGGAAAAGTTAATCCTCACCTGTAAATAAAGTAGGATATTTACTGCATCAAACAAGCACTCAGGTTCCATTTTCTCACCAACAATTTCAGGTGGCATCATTGAAAAAAGCAAGCAGCACTGTGAAGTATAGGAGAATTTGGTCACACGGTGATTATGGACAAGTAGCAATAGTAGAATTTGAAGAAGCATTAACCAGAGTTATTTACCTTCAAACATTCTGCAGTGCAATCAGAAACTTGTAATCCTTGATCTTGATCAGAGAAAGTCCATGATCCTTTAGAAATGTGACGATGCATTTTTCTAAAGTCTCCAGCAGGATTGTTCCTAACCTTTACATTGTTTAAGGGGAACACAATAACTCAAAATGATATATTGACAATGACTTTCCTTAGCAAAAATGTAGACTTTTATGATTTAAGAATTGAAAATCAAACCTGGGATCTTTTTATGAACTCATGCCCTTTCACCAATACCGGTCCAGTTTCTTCAATGAGATCACTAGCTAAAAGAGCTTGAATACTAAAACCCACATCCCACGATTGACTACCAAAACTCTACACACAAATTGCATATATCAAAGTCAGCAATTCATGCAAATGGATAGGTAAAAATTTCTGCAATTGTTTTGCATAAAATGTGTACTAACATGTGCCTTGATTCCATCTTCAGCGACCCATATGTATTCTTTCACCCTAGCAAGATGCTTCTTATAAGCATCCCCATCTGGATCTTCAACCCAACAAGCAAGCATACACATCGACTGTTCAATGCAAACAGTATTAGGAAGAATATTATATAGCCCAAATTAACCATGTCTATGGCTTTTCTAGAGTATTGTAGAATCACATTACCTTTTCCACAACCCCAATGGTAATGTATCTAGTGATTTCATCTTCATAGTGAATGAGCTTCATTGCTGCTTTAAGAGCTTTTTCTCTAACCAATTTATTTAATGGCCAACGAGTGAGAATAGGTTCAGTTAATATGTATAGGCTATCCCAAAGTAGATCTTGTATCAAAGGATGCGGATAGTAGATATCCTCCTGTAGTAATTGATTTCCACAATCAATGCATTAGCCAAAAAAAAAAAAAAAACTCAATCAATGCATTGAAAGACGTATTTTAAAGACTATATGGTAAATGTCATTCCACAATTATCAACCATGAAAATTGTTGGAATATTGACGAGCGAGTGACGTGATTATCTAAGTATTAAATTTCTAGATTGGATACTAATGACAAGATTGAGTGATTAATATAATATAACTGGGTCCAAACCTAAAGGCTTAACTTTTGGGTCATATTATGTCCTTATACGTCATATTAACTCTTCAATTGAAGTCTTCTCATGGTGCTATCTCCTCATCAAATGTAAACTCACCTTTGCACATTGATGACGTGCTTTGGCCCAATTAACTTGACTGTAAGGTTGAGTGTAAAGTTCCTCCCTTAATTGAAGAATAAGAGGTGTGATTGGCCCAACAAACCTTCTCCCATATAAGTATGAAAAAGGCAAGTACACCAACCGACAATAGATCCACATTTTGGCTGCATTTTGGGCACCACAAAATTGATATGTTATTATTTGAATTTGGTGCATTAAAAAGAATGTTAAACCTTTGTAGTGACAAAGGCATCAAAGAAATGAACTAACTCTGTTAAACATCGACTTAACTGATTTTAGACAGGTTCCATATGCAATAATGATTTAAAATACTTAATGAAGAAGTAATCATATATTGTATAAACCTGGATACATGGGAACATATGGAGGAAGAAGCCAAAATTCTGGAGGCATTGGGTTGGCTCCAGTCCATTCAAACAAACCAAGTATCTACAGTTTACAGGACATCGCATACTAGTGTTAATTATCAATAGAAAGTCATCATGCATGGTGAGTACTTGACACCAAATATGTTCATTTCTCAAATTGTGAAATAAATATGATAATATTTTAAGTAAAAATATAAATTATTTTGGGTATTTAACTCTAATTTGATGTGAATCTCCACAAATAAATAGTCATACCGAAAGCCAAGACTTTCCCCAAGAAGATATGTGTGTTGCACCACCACGATCAAGGACCCATTTTCTTGCTCTTGCACAAGCATTGTCCTGACCACCATCAGGTCCTTCCCCGAGTATTCGCATACAAATGTAGCTGAGAATTGTGCAAAACATGATGCTATGGCCTCCTATGTAAAATCCCCATCCACCATCTTCATTCTAAAAACAAAAAACAGAAAATGAAAGTGAAAAATTTTGCAAAATCTCTATTCTTATTGATTCAATAAACATTTTAAACTTTCAAGAATATATACCTGATGATTGTATATGTAACGAAGAATTTCTTTTTTATACTCAGCTGGGAAGACAGTATTAAGATGTCCTGTAATGTAAAAACATAATACCTGCATTTTTTGGATCAAATACAAGAAAAATAGTAGTTATATCGAGCTGAAAGCCAAAATAGTTCACTAGCAGGATGTTATTTGGAACAATTTCATTGTTCACAGTCAACTCAAACTTAATTAGAAGATATTCTAGAGGTGTATATTTACTTGACAAATTATAATGATAATAAATTAATAACAATATTGAAAGCTTAATAATGATAATGGTGCAACTTACAAAAGGAGGAAGGAAAAACAACGGGCCAGCATTTTCAGCAGGCCAATGGCCATCACAAGACTGCAAGGCCGCATAGAAATGGACAGCCCTCCTCAATGTAATTGTGGCCTTTTCATATGTGATTTCCTCTCCATCCTCAATCTTAACTGGAGGAATTGTATGTTTGAAGTTTTTCTCCCTCAAAAACTGCAATCATTTCAACAATTCCTCAGTCATTAGCAAATAAAATTTCAAAAATTATACTTTTATTAAGATTCAAAAATTAAACAGATCAACGAAATGCACATGTACCAATTATACATTTAAATGCCCACGCAATGCAAAGATAATGTCGGCCATGTGGTTATTGGTGAAAGAGTGATTCTAGCTATATTATATATTTTTACAAACTGATGTGTCTATTTTTTAAATTTTAAAAATAAAATAATTAAAAAATTTATTTATTATATTGTTGTTGTAAATTCGTCAATTTCGTACCAGATGCCGTTTTGGTTTAATCAAATGAACTATATATTTTGATACCGGTCAATACCATCCGCCAATTGATTAACAATTCAATTAAAGAAAGTTTTTATGGGGAAAAAAAAAACAATTAATATTTTAACAACTTTTTTCATTTTTCATAAAAGTGATATTAAAACTTTTCTAAAATAGATTGTTAACCAATACCCTAAGAGTACTCATTAACATTTCTCATATTTTTAACATCAATTTTTTTTAGATGTACTACGTTTACAATATTTTCTCAACACTTTTACAATAAATCATAAGTGACTATTTATTATTGGTTCTAATTTAAAACTACCACTAAAATAACTTTTTTACCTCACTAATAAAAACCCATAACAACTTAAAACTTATTGTGAAAGTGTTATAAAAATATTATAAAGACTGCATTTTTATTTTTGTTTTGATACGAGAATTTCAATTTTCAACTACCATCCACCAACAAATAGTTTTTAATAACTTACTTTTTTTTTCAGCTCCACTAATTCTCTTTTACTTTTACAATTTATCTTTCTCTATTTTTATCTTGACTTTATATCCTCCACGTGTTTACCTCCGCTAAGTCTTTATCTCATTTCAAATTTCAAAAAGCAAGTCTTTTCTCCTTACCTTTGGTCAGTCATCGCGTGGGCACCCAAAGCAAAACTCTTTGAGAAACAGTAGACATAAAAAAAGCAAAGAAGATTAGAGGAACACAGACGTGAAATTTGTTGAGACCAAGACACGAGAGAGACCTTTCAAAAAAAAAAAAAAAGATACGAGAGAGAGATGCATCAGATCGTGAGATTTGTTGAGAAATTATCTTAGGCGAGTGAAAAATTACATAGATATCTGTGTTTTTGTTCCGGGCCGGTATCCATTTTCCGGACGAAATCTGGTTTTTCTGCCGGTACAGCCGAAACGCTCTCGGTACGCCGGTATTTAAACCGGTACGAAATGAGGATGTTTCTGTACTGTACCAGTGTACAAACCAGAATGACACACCCCTTGTTCCACCTCGGATGAAATTTCGGCCTATTTCGGTGTGATCCGGGCGTTCCGGTTCGTTTCAGTGAATTCCGGCCGAAATTAAAGATTCGGCCGGTACAGAGCTGAGCCTCGGTGAAGAAATAAAAAATAAATAAAAAAAATCAAGAAGAAGACAAAGAAGAAGAGGAGATGACGATGAGAACAAAGATTAAAGGAGAAGAGCACTGTTGTTGCCGCAGAGGAGATCCCTTGCTGGTTGTTGATGGCAACAATCGAACTGTAAAAATCTGAAAAATGTGAGGTTTGAAATTTTGAACCAGCCTGACTTTAGGTGTATCAAGTTTCAAGTTTCAAGAGAGAAAGTTGAGAGATTTGAGAAGATTGTGATGTTTGAAAGTCTTAAATGATGAGGAGAGAGGATATAAAACTTAATAAACGTGAGATGTGAAAGCTCGTTCATCACGTGGGCACCTGTTAAGTGAACATGTGGTTGTGAACTTTTGGGGTTTTGTTTTTTATTTCTTTGATTTAATTTGCTTAAAACTTGCACTCCACACCCTTATTGCCATCCATAATACAGTGCGGAAGAAATGCTATCATATTTTATTTTATTATTTTAAAAAATTATTTTATCAATTATTTTATAATATATTTAAAATTTTAAAACTCTATTCTTTTATTATTTTATTAAAAATTATTTTTTAATCTTTTTTTATTATTTATTTCAAACAAATGAGAGAGAAAAGTCAGATATTTAAAAATAAATTATTAATTTAATCTTTTGACATTGTGTTATAGTACCATCATACATTCAATTTTACAAGTTTAGTTGACTAACTATTGAGTACTTTTAAAGCTTGATGTTAAATATTGCTAACATATGGCATTTACAATTCTTATTATGAATGCTCTAAGCAATAACTTGTTGATTATTCATAATATTGTGTAACATTATTGTATCCGATAATATTGTGTAACATTATGCAATAAGTGATTTATTTTATTTTAGATTTTTTAACAATATTAAATTAAATTTATTATTTTATATAATAGTAATAATATATATATATATATATATATTTAGAAAAACTGTAACACTTAAAATAGTATGCCAAAATAAATCAGTACTGAAATATTATATTCCACAGATGAAACGGGTCTGAAACAGAATTAATAATGTTGAATTATATAAAAGTTCGTGTTTAACTTTTGGATTCTATTCAACACAAAAAACAACTATTGGATGGCATTATTTATTTATTGCATTAATGGCATCCTTGAAAAGTAGAATGAGTCAACAATCAACACCAATAAAATATTGTTCCCTCAAAAAAAAAAAAAAAAAAAAAAAAAAAAAGCACCAATAAAATATTAAAGGTTAGGTAAGACTTTCTCCATTTGCTTTTGAAACAAAAATTCAGTTTCATTGTTCCAAATAAACAAAAAAGAAAAAGAAAAAGACACGCAACCAATTTCTCAGTTTTTTTTTTTTTTTTTTTTAACCGAATAGTAGTTTTATGTGAAAATAATGTTGCATTAATTATAATTTGTCATCTTAGATATTGTGAAAGAAGTAAAAAAAAAGAAAAAAAGAATTAAGACGAAACTATAGTACATGTCTCTAAAATTTACTCCTGAGTGCAATTGATCTCTCAAATTTTAAGTGAGCACTATTAGTCCTTCAAGTTTTAAAAATAAATTGTATAAGTTTGTTTGTTAACCGATGTTAGTGGTATTGTTTACGTGGGTGAAGAAATAGTGACCTGACATTTTTTTTTTTTGATGATATGGCATTTATCTAAGAAAAAACTACAAAAAATTATTTTACACTTCAGAAACCCATTAATATCAAAATACTTGATCAAGTAAGTAACAGACAATACCAAATCAAACATGATTAGAGCTATTTTTTCCAATTAATTACATGACAATTTATAAGATTATTCATATCTATTTGTATTATTTAAACAAGTCATATGACTCAATAAAAATGTTACGTGACTAAAACTATAATGGATGACCTTTTTAATTACTACATCATGGGTTGAAGCAAGATACTTAAAGAATTTGTTAAAATTGTTGTGACATGTAAGACTGTTATTGAATGAAATAAAGATAGGTCATATCATTATTCAAATGGTCATGTTAATGGGTGCTCTTAGAGCAGGGATAGAGTCATTCTTTGGCTTTGGCTTTAGGGGGCAATGACCCCTCCTAAAATTTGGAAAAAAAAAATTAGTTTAAACATATAGGTACTAATTTAGCAATTTGTTCGTTCAATAAAATTACACTTAGTCCCCTTAAAAAAAAGAAAAAAAACCACCATTGTTAGGCCTTTTTTTTTTTTTTTTTTTTGGAGTTTGCTATTTTTAAGGGGGCTAAGAGTAATTTTGTTGGTGATTTTGTTAAAATTTAGCCCAATCTACCAATTAAGCTCTGTTTGAATACCACTTATTGCTGAAAATTGAAAACTGAAAACATTGTAGCAAAATAATTTTTAAATGTGTGAATAGTGCTATGAGACTTAGTTTTAAAGTTGTTTTTGCTGAAAAAAGTACTTGTGAGTCCTGTAAATAATGCATGGAACCCACTAAAAAAATGCACCCGCTGGAAAATGCACAAAATGCGTTTCCCAAACGGAGGCTTAGGAAGAAAATAAAACGATTAATCACATGGATGTAGAAAAGGTGGAGAAAAAATAAATAGAAAAAGAAAGGTCTAGTAGATAAAGAATGAGTGTATAATATGATTTTATATTACTTGAGATACGTTAATGTATTGGGATTATATATATAAAGGGAGTCAACTAGTATGATATTGATTCTTTTAATTTTTTAATACTAATTGGAGTTTCATAATAATTTTCTTTTTATTCTATAACAGCCTTAATTTGAAGTCTTAACTTAAGGCAATGGTTAAGTTGTTAACAAACTATTTTAGAAAGGTTTTGACATTATTTATATAAAAAATAGAAAGAGTTGGCAAAAAGATAATTTTTTTTCTCTACAAAAACTTTCTTAAAATGGTTCACTAAAAAATATTAAAAGGCATTAGTTAACATTTCCCTCATTTAAAAGTACAAAAGAAATTCTTGTGAACACGTGAAATTAATGTTTTGACCAAAAAATCATTAGTTTAAGGTACCTGCATTCGCCAGAGAAGATCACCACAAGCCGGGAATTGACGTCGATTTTTGTGGAAATTTTGACGAGCCTCTTCAACCTCAGCTCGCTCTTCTGGTGTACCAGCCTCCGGGTCAAACTCCCATGTTTGTCTTCCCGCGAAGTTATTTGTACTAAAAAGATAAGGGTCATTTTTGCCCTCTCCTATCTTCAGCTTCCACATCCTCTTTTAACTTCAACGATACCAATATCTATTTTCTTTTTCGTTTTCATATAACAATGAGTATCAGTGATAGTAAATCATGTGTGTGTGTATATATATATAGTTATGGCTTATGATCAATATTATTTTAAGATCAAAGTTGTGTTAGAGGGTTTAATTCTACAAAGTAATCGTAACCCTCTTATGCCAAAAATGATAATGAAAATAACTATTTACATGACTTGTAAACTTTTATCCAAAAACAAAATGAAACATGTGTTTGTTTTGTCTCCCCACAGGATACATGCTATAAAATGTGAGAGTTAGAAATCTTGAATGTTTTCTTAAATGGAAAAAGGAAAAATCGATGTCAAAAGTTAGATTTATTTTTCTAAATTAATATTTAAATATAACAAAAGACCTTACCTAAAGTTGTCCCCTTAGGCTCCTCAATGCTTTGATATGAGGCTAACTATGAGGTTTTGTGGTCATGCACTTCTTATTGATGAAATCGAAGAACCCTTTGTGACATATATGCAGCACTCAAAACAGGTGTTCTGTGTCTAGCTAGAACTTCAGGACAACGTAGAACTGGCCTGTGTAGTTTTGTGGTCTTGGACATGTTGAAACTCCTTATATAGAAAAAAGGTTGCACCGGGTTCTCTCTCTCTCTCTGCTAAAATATAAATTAGGTAGTGTGAACCAAAGGGTCCGGATTTGTATTTAATGCAAAGTCAAATTTGTGAAAATATAAATTTATAGCCTATTGGACTTTGTTTAATAATAGAACTTCACTAAACAACTCTTAGCTTTGTTACAGCCGTTAGATAGTGAGCTGAGAAAAGGCTTAATCGAATCCTCCGTCCAAGTCTTATCACCGTCTAAGTCTAAGTCTGTCTTATTTTAATACTTTCAGGTTTCGTATGAACTACTTTTTCTCATACTTTCAGGTTTCGTATAAACTCTTGAATTATAGACATGAGTGTGAGTCTATCATTGTGCAATTGTGGTTGGGCATGGCTTTGAATTTGTCAAAGTCATGATGTATTAGACAAAACTTAATCCTATTAAATCAAAAGTAATTCTTAAGTACTCTTAGTGTTTAGAGAATTGTGTTCATTCCTCTCACATTCACAATGAAGTTCACTCAACTATAGAGTCAAGATTTTAGTCTAGGGAGGTAAGATTCAAAGTCAATATTAAAAACGAAATTAATCTAAAAGATATTAATTAATAATAATAACAAAATTGACGTGGTAGGAATGTGATTAGTGTTACTAGACAAAATGATAGAAAATTGTATGATTTGATTTTTTTTTTGTGATGGTGATACATCATCTTATAAGACTAATATAGTAAAATTTGTAATATTAGTAACATTACTCAACAAAAAAAGTGATGTAAATAGTGAAAAAAAACAAAAAAACAAAAAAACAAAAAGTAATACAAAACACTGGTGAAATGGGTTGAAACGTGTATCAAGATGTTTGCTACTTTAAAGCTATGACTTTTTCACCTAAGTAGATTGGGTTAGATGAGAGATGCTTTGGATAGTTTGCCCATTTTGGATGAGAAGGAGGATGTGCATGCGGTAGCAAACTAGCGAAAAGACTTGCGGGTTGGACTATCTTGGACCTAAAGGGGGTGGGTGGGTGTGTCAGTAGTAAAACCATAAACTTAGTGTTACTGTACAATTTACCATTCATAAATAGAAAAATTCCGCCACATTTTTCAAGTGTTGTATAGCACTAAAACAGCAACTTTCTTTTTAGCCACATTCAGTAGCTTTACTATCTTATACCAAAGCATTAGTTGCAATATAAAAGTGTACGTTTTTAGATACCTTAAAACAAGTTGTTTAACCTAATATTAAGTCAAGTTGATTAACAAGTTTATTAATAAAGATCTAGGTTAAACACATTCAAATCCTATCATATGAATAACGCGGAAATATAAAGAACACAACGATATGATAACTTAGGAAAACTAAACCGGTAAAAAACCTAGGGATGATTTAACCTAGCTATCTTCAAGGTAAAACAGATCCACTATGAAAGAATTGAAGTTTTACAATAAGACTTAGACCACTAACATCCTATTACTACGTCAAGTAGAAAACTTACTACCATGACCACGTGATAACTTCGAGTCCACGAATTATTTCTTTCCTTGATCCACAGCAACCACAAGTACTCCCACTTGTGTTTTCTTTAAGCTCTTGAAATAGCAACTAAAGAGATCACCAAGTTCTCGACATCAATCTTGATCCTGATAATCCTAAGTGTGTATGAAGGTAAGCACATCTAGATCTCACAAGAGATTCACACACAAAACATATCAACAACCTCTAAAACGTGGCTAGGGTTTTTCCTTTTATACTTGAAGCAAAACATAAAACCCTACACGTCATATGGGCTTAGGCTGAGTTGAAAATTCTACAGAAAAAACAATCTACACAAGGTTCGATCGATAGAGTCTAATTTTCGATTGATCGAGCCTTGTAGAAATTGAATAATAATTTCTTGCAATTACTCGATTTCAACTTTACACATAAACACACTTTGAGCAACCTAAATCTAGACTCTAAGTTTTGATCATGATTTGCCAACATTACACATTGAAGTTCTAATACATTTAGATCCTAATAGTCTTAGAACCTAACAGAAGGAATAACAGTACAGAGTAGCAAAAATAGAGAGACAAAGAATAAAAGTACAGAGTAGCAAAAACAGAGAGATAGAGAGAGGGAGAGAGACTAGTGGTTGCCAACGGCTTCAACTACTGCCTGGAACCCGAGAGGACAACATGTTGTACACAGTTCTTACAGCGGTGTAACTAGCGGCTCTACGAGGGTACACAAAGTACTATGATAGATTTTTTGATAACAAGATTTAGAATATGTTAAAAGAGATAGTGATTTATTAATGAATGTCTTAACGCATATGTTAGTAAACCATTTTAGAAATTTTTTTTATCGAGAATTGAAAAAGTTGTCAAACTTTTTTTAATAGTTTTTTCAATTCCCGATAAAATTTTTATTAAATGGATTGTTAATATATGCCCTTAGGGTATACATTAACCGGATCCAAAGAAATATGAGGTTTTGATAATATTTTGGATAGCCATGGGAAGGAATGGGCCAATGATTTTTTTTTTTTTTTTGTGGGTTTTCTTTTAAAAATTTTAGAAGTATTATATCTATGTTATTTTCATAATAATTTCACAACAAATCTTTGATAGTAAGTTGTTATTGGTTCTAATTCAAACTCGCCACTTAAATTACTTTTTTACATACTAAAAACAGTCAATAACAACCTATATTTAGGATTTGTTGTATATGTGTTGCGAAAATGTTATGAATTTACCTTTTATTTCTTACCAATTTAATTTGGTTGGGTTTTACATTTATTGGACTAATTCGACAATTTAACATGCCAATTTTAAATTTTGAGAGAATCAATTCTAAAATTTAGGGGGGGGGGGGGGGGCGGGGGGCTGAATAAATTTACAAGTAATTTAAATTTTTATGACTAGTTATAACGGAGAATTCAAAAAGCTAATGGGGCAATGGCTCCCCTTGGCCCAACATGGCTCTGCCATGCATGCTTTTAATACTATTTTTCCCTAAGGATATCATGTGGTATGGCCGTAGGGCTGTAAACGAGCCAAGCTTTGCCGAGTAGTGTGTATTTAAACTTGGCTAGTCAATAAAAATCAAATGTTTAAACTTGACTTGAGCTTGAGACAAGCCTAAAAACAATGTTTGAACTCGAGCTTGCGTGAGAATGCCAAAAAGTTTGAGCTCAACTTGGCTTGACTTGATTAATTAGTCAAGCCAAACTCGAGCTTAATACCAAGCTCAAACTTGAGCTCAAGTCAAGCTTTTTAGCTTGGGATCAAAAACATTGCATCATCAAATGCTGATATCACCAAAAATCAAGTAAATATATATATATATATATATATATATATATAATATAATATACTCATTTTATCATGCTTCCAACACCTGTGATTAAAATTTGTTCAAATTACAACTTTACATAATTAAATCCATCCATCATAATTTATTGTCTATAGCTTGAGTAATTGTTCAAAATACAATTTTTACATCCACATTTGTTATTCGTACAACTATAATCTTCACAAATCTAAATAAATTAACATTCCAAAACATATATGTAATGTCATAATAATAAGTTTATTTAGTAAACATATATCAAGTTATAAACGAGCTTAACCTCGGCTTGTTTTGTATTGAGCCCTATTGTTCGCGAGCTTGTTTACGAACAATTTTTTTTCCTTAAGCTTAGCTTGTTTATCAAACAAGCCTAAAACTAAGGTTTAAGCTTGGCTTATTTGTAAATAAACGAATATGAACGAGCTTTTTATCGAGCTGAGCCCAAGTTGTTCATGAACGGCTTGGTTTGTTTACAGACCTAAGTATGGGAGGGATTGAAATTTGTTATGTTATGTCCCATACGACCATACTTCTTTGTTTATTCTCTGAACCACATATACATTTTAGATCATATATTATAAATGAAAAAAAAAAAAAAATGGTGTACACATATATTACTTAAAAAGACTAGCTAGCTCGGCCTTCAAAAAAAAAAAAAAAAGACTAGCTAGCTCCATACATATAAGAAAATATTAGGACTTTCCAGCAATTCTAGGTCAATAAAAACCATCTTCTCAAAAAAGAAAATGTCAATAAAAACCGGATCTGATGAAAAAAAAAAAAAAAAAACACACAAAAAAAAAAGCGAATAAAAAAAAAAGAAAGAAAAAAAAAACAAAACAGTATTACCAAAAAAGAATTAATTAAAAATAAAAATAAGAAAACCAGGTCAATAAAAACGGGCCCAGATGACGAATATTAAAAAAAAAAGTATTACCAAAAAGGAATTATTTAAAATTAAAAAACCAAGTCAATAAAAACCGGCCCTGATGACAAATAAAAAAACAGTATTATCAAAAAAGAATTATTTAAATTTAAAAAAAATTAAAAATAAAAACCAAAAGACCATCTTTATGGATAAAATTTTATAAAAAAAGAGGGTCCCACAAATCCTTTTTTCTTATAAAATTATATTTTTTCCCTCGTTAATAATATCTTTAATTCTTTTGAAAATAATGTTACAACGACAAAACTTTTTTACAATATTTTTACAAATTATTGAAGTAGTAAATTTTTATTAGTTTACGTCTGGATAAAAACAATTAAAAAAATAAGTTTACCAATTCAAACTTTCTTCTATATTTTTTTTTTTTTTTTTGGGAGGCCACACAATACAATATTATTGGGTACCCCTCATCATATCTTAGACATTTATATTTTATACATGAAGCTTAAAAATAAAACCAAAAAGAGGTTTTGGTCCAAGCTCTTTTTTTTAAAAAAAGTAAGAAAGCCCAAATATCCAAGCACATTTGAAAGCCAGAGAAGGCCCAAAAATCCAACTAACCAAGCAGGTCGGGCTTTAGCCCAATGGACTAACCATTTGTGTGTGTGTGTTATTTTTGTTGATTAGCGACTGTGTAAATGGGGATTATGCTTGTTTTTGTTGTACCTCATGGGTCCTTTGCATTTGATGTTCTTGATATCTTGTTGCTTTATTAAAGGACCTTGGTGTTTTGTAGTTCTTTTGTGAAATGCAATAAGGGTTGGATCTTGTTCCACCATAGCCATAACGGGAAACCCATCCATAAAAAGAGAAAACCTCTTTGAAAAATATTATTGATATTCTGACGTGTCTTAATTGAATTTTCGTTTTATATATTACATGCCTATTTAAACTATAATAAAATAAATAAATAAATAAAACTTATTTTGCAAGTCAAAACTAATCCTTGATACCCTATCATTATAGGACTCTAGTTTGACTAGAAAACCCTTAAAATACCAAAAATCAAGGAAATAAAACCTTTAAAGCTAAATAATGAAAATTACATCAAAAATAAAAAATTAATAAACAATAAAAATTAAACCCATATCTTGTCCTATATTAGACCGCCTTTATTTGAATGAAACTCAGTCTTGAGTTTTCATTTGAAAATTGAAATCTTCTGCTCCAAATATAAAAAATACTTGATCATCTTCAAAGCCTGGTTGAAATTATTAATTTCCCATTACTTACATAATTTTAAATTTCTTCTTTACACCCTTCAATTGGTTCGTAATATTAACCAATAAAGGATTAAAGAACTTCCTCAAAAAAAATAAAGGATTAAAGAAAACACCTTCTTCTTCTTCTCAACCAGCCATAAAAACATGACTACCATTCTTACACTCTATTGTTCACGTTGCTGAAACATAGCTATCATTCTTGCAATCTATTGCTCACGTTGCTGTCGGAGCTGCTCTCTTCTTGTTGATTTAATTCCATCAATTATAGCTAACCTATAGCTGCGTTTATAAACGTGGCTATAGGTCCAGACGAATAATTTTTTTTAATGGGGACCTATAGCTGCGTTTTCTAAAAAATGCGGCTATAGCTAATCTTTAGTCGCGTTTTAAAACGCAGCTACAGGTCCAGCCGAATAACCTGAAGCTGTGTTTTTAAAACGCGACTTAGGTCACCCTTTAGTGACATGACCTATAGCCGCGTTTTTCGAAAACAAAAACGCGGCTATAGGTCCAGCCTTATAAATATGTCACTGACCTATAGCCACGTTTATCGAAAATGCGGCTATAGGTCCAGCTGTATAACCTAAAACTGCGTTTTTAAAACGCGGCTTAGGTCACCTTTTAGTGACATGACCTATAGCCGCGTTTTTAAAAACGTTGCTATATGTTACAAATTTTTTTTTTTTGAATTTAGCTTCCCACATGCCCCCCCTTTCCCACCTACCCCCACTTTCTTCTTTTCTTTTTTCTCTTTCTTTTTTCTCTCTTCATTCTTCACTTCAGCTCCTCCGTAAGTTTCTTCTTTCTTTCCTTTTTTTTTTCTTCCTTCCTCACATTTGGGTAACTCTTTTTTTTTTTTTTTCCTTTTTTCCTTTTTCTTTCTTCCTTCTTCACATCTGGGTAACTCTTTTTCTTTTTTCTTTTTTTTTTCATTTTTTTTCTTCCTTCTTCACTAGGTAACTTTTTTTTTTTTTTTTTCCTTTGTTTCTTTGGAGCTGCTGCTTTTTTTTTTCTTTCTTTCATTTTTTCTTCATCTCAAGCACACTGATTTGTCAATAGATCTAGTTTTTTTTTCTTTGGTTATTTTATGTTTAGTTAGTAAGAAAATGGAGGAGATGCTGAAAATTTTGAATAAAGTGGATATTCTAGCAATATTTGATTTTGAACTTTTTGGATCTGTGCTTAAATTTGTGCTATTGTGTTGATGATATTGTGATTACGTTTAAATGGGTTTGTGTTGTTATATTTTGGAGCACGTTGTGTTTGATTTGAATTTCTAGGTTTATGTTTGATTTTAAATTTTATGGGTTTGTTTGTATTGTGAATATGATGTGTTTGATTTTGAATTTTCTGGGTTTGTGTTTGATTTTGAATTTGTTGGGTGTGTTTGTATTGTGAGTATGTTGGGTTTGATTTTGAATTGTCTGGTTTGCGTTTTATTTTGAATTTTTTGGATTTGTGTAATTTTGAATTTTTTTATTTGAATTTTGAATTTTCTGGGGGGAAAAAAAAAACCCAAATTTTTTTTTGTTTTTAGAAAAACCTATAGCCGCGTTTTAAACGCAGCTCAAAGCGGGGCTATAGCCGCGTTTTTGAAAAACGCGTCTATAGGTATGACCTTTAGCTGCGTTTTTGAAAAACCCAGCCATAGGCTTATTGCTGCGCTGTTTAGGCCGTGTTTGTAAACATGGCTATAGGAAACGCGGCTCTTAATAACGCAGCTATAGGTATGACCTTTAGCTGCGTTTTTGAAAAACGCGGCCATAGGCTTATTGCTGCGCTGTTTAGGCCATGTTTGTAAACACAGCTATAGGAAACGCGGCTCTATCCTATAGCCGCATTTTTGGGGTCTATACTTGCGTTTTTTAAACGCGGCTAAAGACCCTTTTTTTTTTAGTGACTTTATGTATTTCGATAATTCATTACTGGTTCTTTTGTTTGTCTTTTTGTCTACTACTTTTCTAACAATCATATTGCTACTTATGTTCGTCTATTTGTCTTTAGTATATTTCTATTATTTAACATGCTACATATTGATCTGCCATTCAATATGATCACTTCATTAGAGTTTACCTACGGATAGGAATTAGGATGCACATTCATATCGTGCAAGTTAGGGGACACATGCATGTTTTTTCTGATAATGGTTAGACGCACGTGTTAATAGGATTTGCATCCTATCTCACGTTTGTAATAGATGAACTAACAGAATTTGTATTGTGAAGTATCCAAATTTTATAATGCATAAAACATGTGCCTATAATTTATAACTATGACTAATAGTGTAATTAGCTGAATTTGAATGATGAGGTAGCTAAGTCCATAATTCCTTCAGACTTTTGTGGCAACTAGCCTTGGTTTATGCTACATATCGCTATTTGTGTTACATTATTCATCGAAGATAACAACTAAAAAGACATGTTCACCGTGTTCCTACACAATCAACCACATAAAGACAAAGAGTTTGTCATGAAATAATGTATCGACTTCGAACTAGTGAAAAATGCTATTATGGACAACAAAAATAACAACCGTTGAAAAATTATGGGCAACAAAAATAACGAATTTGTTGAAAAATTTGAATTCGTTGAGTGTGTAAAATCGTGAAAATTCAAATGAAAATTGAAGAATATACCAAATTGAGTAAACTTAATGGAAAATTAATTACATTAGATGTACAGATCATCTATTTTTTTCAACAAATTCGTACTACCTGTACCTCTAATGTACAAAATTTTTCCTTGAGTTTTCACAGTTTTGTACATTCAACGAATTCAAATTTTTAAACAAATTCATATGATCTATACATCTAACGTACATACTTTTCCATTGAATTTTCATTATTTTGTACTTTCAACGAAATCAAATTTCTCAACAAGTCTAGACTATTTGTACATCTTATGTATACCTTCACGATTTGGTACGTTCATTGATTTTCCATCGATTTTTCTCGAATTTCTACATTAGACTAATTTGAACATTTTTACAAATTTGAATTTTTCGAGGCATTTACCATTAGGTGATTTATACGAATCATTCATTTTTCTTTCATGGTGTTTGTCCATTATTCATATGGTTACATATTTAAAAAAAACACAAAAACCATTTAAGTGCAATAACTGTGCCAATGCTAGAAATAGTTTATGCAGAAAACAATGAATAATTTTTATGACAAAACAATGAGCATTTTTAATTAATGCAAAAAACAAATTTTATGAATGTAGTAAGCAGATTCGAATATACAGTAAATATGATGTGCAGAGAGAAAATTTCATTAATGTAGAAACAGATTTTATCAATGCAGAAAAATATATTTGATTATTGTGAAATTCAAATATGAAAAAGCATTTAGATTTGGTGTTTAAATTTAGAAAACACAATTTCACTAGGTGTTTTATGAGAAAACAGTGAACAATTTTTAAAATAGTGAACAGAAAATAATTTATGCAAAAAAAAAGAGTGAACAATTTCTTAAATAATGCTAAACAGAAAATAATTTTATGCAAAATCGTAGAAATAGTTTATACAGAAAACAGTGAACAATTTTTATGAGAAAACAATGAACAATTTTAATCAATGTAGAAATTAAATTCATATTTCGAAATTAAAATCTCTATATTTTACAATGCTTCTATTTAAATAAATAAAAACATAAAAAAGCTACTTATTTTTATCTTTATGTTTATTTGTCGATTATCCTCAAACAAAAAAAAAAACAAAAACAAAAACAAAAAAAAAAAATTTACACAGTACTCGAGTTTGGTAAACTCGAGTACTGTAGAAATAAAATTTTCTGCATTTTATTTATAAAAGGTACTCGAGCCTGGTATACTCGAGTATTGTGTTGCATGGTACTCGAGTTTACCAAGCTCGAGTACCACTTTATTTTTTTTAATCGCCCAATTTCCAGCTCAGCAGTGCCACGGTGGAACTATAAAATAGGGTACTCGAGTTCACCAAACTCGAGTACAAGAAAAAGTGGTAGATTGCCATTTATTTCCAAAACAGTGGTTTTTTGCTAAAAATTTCAAAAAAATGTGGTATTTGGCCATTTTGGCCCATTTATGCCTTTTATGTGTTTTTGAGATAATGTTTATGAAACAATATATTCCTTGCAGTTCAAAATGAGAAAGTTTCAAACAAGTTGAGTTGTAAAGTAATATTCTTTTTAGATTATAAAAGAGCCCTATATATTCAAGAGGAAATGTCCTGTTAGAGAGTGGAAGGGACTCTCACCAAAGTTATTCCACAGAAAACGATCTCAAAACTCTCCCTCGCCCCTGACTCTGACCCTGAACTTGACCCACCTGACTTAGACGAATCTTCTAGATTTGGAATGGAGATGAGAATTGAGAGATAGAGACAAAGCCAAAGGTGGCGGGGTTAAGTTTAGAGTTAGGAATTAGGATTAGATTTTTATTTTTATTTTAATAGGTTTCGGATCTCCCAATCAATGTATACTATCGTGGGTCGGATTCGGATCTGCAATATATATATATATATATATATATTTTCATCTCTCTCAAATCAGTTTCTTTGGATTTGGTCTATATTTCAATAATGGGCCTGTCACATAGCGATTCCTCATTAATGAGGCTTAAGAAGTGTTTGGTTTATAGAATTTTTTGGGGGAGTTCAAAATTCTTTCTTTTTTTTTTTTTTTTTTTTTTTTTTTTTTTTTTTTTTTTTTTCTAGAATCAAATTTCAAAGATTCTTGATTGAGCAATCAAGGTAACAATTTTGATTGCATCAAGGACAAAAATTGGGTAAAGAAAAGTGCAATCTTTTCATTAATCAATGTAATAACAATTTAAGGAGACGTTTTCTTATTTAGTTAATTAAAAATACTGTCATTTACAAATAATAAGTATATTTATTAGAGAAATGCCACGATTACAAGTCAGTATGGGAAATAGAGTGACAAGCTTGGTGTAGGAGTAGTGTATAAAGTGTTTTTTTTTTTTTTTTTCTTTGATGGGTTCCAGTCCTTATCAGATATGATTTATATGGTTTCAATTATTATGATTTTCATAAAATATAGTAAAGCTCAATTAAGCTTACTATTTTCATAAAATATAATAAAGTTTCAATTGAACTATTTAGCAAAAAAATAATAAAGTTCAATTGAGCTTACTGCTATCGTATTGCCTACAAGCTGTACTATTAGGCACCTTTCTCCCATTTCTCTCATTTAGTGTATTTGAGTTAATCTCAATGAGAGCATGAGTTGTGCATTTCGGAGAAGTTTATATGGTTTCCTTGCTCTTTAGAAGATTCTTCCGTTGTCGTAATTAGTAGGGTTTATGGGAATTATGAATGGATAGAAATTTGTCAAATGTAGAATTGGAAAATTGGGTCATTGGTATCTAACAATTGGTAACCAATTTCCAAATTCTTGATATAGTAGATAATTACGTGAGAAACAAAGCTTTCAACAAAAAAGGGGCCCTCATATTAATTTGCGGAATAGTCTTAGCTCCAATGGAACAAAATCATAGAAACTCAGACACAATGTAGAACTTGCTAGGTGGTTAAGGTGCTTCAATGCTTGTGAGATATAGATGGTTTTTTTTTTTTTTTTTTTTTTAGTGGGGGTGTCTTTAGAACAATTATTAATAAATTATTTAAGTAAAGTTTTGACACCACTTTCGTGAGAAATATAAAAAACCATTAAAAAAACTTAAAATTTTTTTTTCTCTTTCCAAAAAAGTTTCTAAAAATATTTCATAAACTAATGCCCTTAAAGTATCCATTAACTTTTTCCCTTTTTTTATTACCACTATTATAATTAAATTGAAGTAAAAAGTTGTACAGGACCTATAGCAATTTTGTCTATCAGATAACTTATTCTATTATTATTAAATTTATTTGTAGCTATTAAAAAAAGTTATGGGGACTATCACAAGATCAAACCAATTTGCAAAGTTTGGAGAGATGCAAAATTTATTTGGCCACATGAATGGAGGCACTTCTTGACCAAATTCATATCCCAGGATTTTTGGCCACATCAATGGATTTGAAATTGAGGCATTTCAAATCTATTGATTCAAAATCAAAATCAAAATCCATATCCAAATTCAAGTTTTCAAACACAACTTGCAATTAGATGACCTTTCTAAATTCTTGTTAGATAATAATTACAAGAGAAAAATATTCAAACAAAGATGGTTCCTCATTCTATAAGAGGACCTAGTTGTGAATCAATGAATGTTGTTGTATTTGCAATTAGACATTCGAGACAATGCAAAATTTGTTACCACATTGAAGGCCATTTTCTTTTGATAAATCAAAGTAATGACTGTTGACTCTCTCTCTCTCTCTCTCTCTCTCTCTCTCTCTCTCTCTCTCTCTCTCTCTCTCTCTCTCTCTGTGCAAAAGCGTATCTAAGCAAAAAGAGAAAGAAGAATGATGCCCAGGACCATCCAAGAGGCAAAAGCAAAGCATAAATAGAATGAAAAATGAAAAAAAGCAGTGTAGAGCAGTTGAAATCAAACTTCTCAAATTTTTTATAAAAATATGCTCTTGCAACTAAATTAAGGATTATAAAAATTCTCAAAAGCACTACAAGCTAAAACTCTCTCTCTCTCTCTCTCTCTCTCTCTCTCTCTCTCTCTCTCTGTGAGAGACCTTCCTCCGTCTTTCTCAATGGGAAATTGCTTTAGGAAATCCCATGACATTCCAATCTCCTCAGGCTCCTCCGACGATACATCACCTCCACAACAATTTCCAAAGAGTACCCAAGGACGGTTTAGCCCAAATCCATAATTTAAAAAAGAAAAAAAGAAAAAAAAAAGCCACTCTTTCTTCCTCTTGTACTCTAGTTCTACACATGGTCTTATACATATTTTGAAAATCTAACCACTGAATTGCATATTCTTTATATTCTTAATATACATGTTAAATTTCTTTCAAATCGGATGTTAATTACTATTCAATCCATAATTTTTTTTTTTATACATAATTTAAGACTACAAAAACTTAAAATTAAAAAATTTGATTGATGATATAGCTATTGATCTATATGATTTATATGGTTACAATTATTGTGATTTCATAAAATATAGTAAAGTTCAATTGAGCTTACTATTTTCATAAAATATAATAAAGTTCAATTGAGCTTACTACTGTTGGATTGCCTACAAGCTATACTATTAGGTATCTTTCTCACATTTCTCTCATGTAGTGTATTTGAGTTAATCTCAATGAGAGCATGAGTTGTGAATTTCAGAGAAGTTTATATGGTTTCCTTGCTCTTTAGAAGATTCTTCCGTTGTCGTGATCAGTAGGGTTTGAAGGAATTATGAATGGACAGAAATTAGTTAGGTGTAGAATTGGAAAATTGAGCCATTGGTACCTAACAATTGGTACTCTATTTCCAAATTCTTGATATAGCTGATAATTACATGTGAAGCAGAGTTTTCAATAGAAAAGTGGTCCTCATATTAATTTGCAGTATAGTTTTAGTGTTAATGGTACAAAATCATAGAAACTCGGACACAAGGTGGAACTTGTTAGGAGGTTAAGGTGCTTCAATGCTTGCGAGGTATAGATGGTCTTTTTTTAAGATATTGTTAATGGGTGTCTTTAAAACAATTGTTAATAAACTATTTAATGAAAGTTTTGACACCACTTTCGAGAGAAATATAAAAAAACCATAAAAAATTTAATTTCTTTTTTCTTTTTCTATAAAAGTTTCTAAAATTATTTCCTAAACCAATGCCCTACAAACATCCATTAATATTTTCTCTTTTTTTTATTACCACTATGGCACTATTTAATTAAATTGTGGTACAAAGTTGTATAGGACCTATTGCAATTTTGTCTATCAGATAACGTATTCTATTATTATTCATTTATTTGTAGCTATTACAAAAGTTGTGGTGACTATCACAAGATCAAACCAATTTGCAAAGTTTGGAGAGATGCAAAATTTATTTGGCCACATGGATGTAGGCACTTCTTGACCAAATTCATATCCCAGGATTTTGGCCACATCAATGGATTTGAAATGGAGGCATTTCAAATCTATTGATTCAAAATCAAAACCCATATCCAAATTCAAGTTTTCAAACACAACTTGCAATTAGATGACCTTTCTAAATTCTTGTTAGATAATAATTGTTTGTTTTTAGACCCCTTAAAATACAATTGGATTAACCTAGTTAACAAGCCAAGTTATTACTTAGTCCAAATTCTAAATCTAGGTTAACACAATCATATAATCATATTAATGCAAAGTGCGGAATATAAAGAACACAAAGATATGATGACCCAGGAAAACCAAACCGGTAAAAAACCTAGGGAGGATTTAACCTAGCTATCCTCAAGGTAAAACTGAATCCACTATGAAAGAATCGAAGTTTTACAATAGTGACTTAGACCACTAACATCCTATTGCTACCCATCAGTAGAAAACTTACTGACACGACCACGTACAAGCTCCGAGACCACGAACTCCTTCTTTCTTGGATTCTCTAACAAGTACAAGCACTCCCGCTTGCGTATCTTAAAGATTTTTAGTGCAACAACTGAATGATCATCAAGCTCTCAATGAAATCTCCTTCTTGATAATCCTAAGTATGTGTGAAGGCAACCACCTTTCAGATCTCACAAGAGATTCACACATACAGCAAGTAGAGCAACCTCAAAAACGTGGCTAGGGTTTCCCTTTTATACCTAGGGAAAAACACAAACACAATGCTCAAAGTTACAAGAAAAAGCCCTTTACAAAAATAATGCCCGTAAAAAAATCAACTTAACTACTATCCATCAGTTGCAAGTGTAGATAGCAGCATGACTGAATCAACCTGTATATTTCCTGAAACACTTAAACGAAATGCATAAACGCATGTGTGGAAAATACAAAGTAAAACAAAAATAAATTCTTGACTTCACAGAACACAAAACAAAGACATATATAATGAATAACTCATAAATATAAATCAATGAGCAGTGAAACAAGAAACATATATAACAATGTATCTCCCCCTAACATGAATAGCCTAAAAACAATACATCAAGAGCCAAAAAAAGATACATACACAGTGAAGCACCTAGATACAATCTATAACTCCACAAGCTCCATCAAACAAAAAACTCTCCCCCTAACATCAAAAACTCTACAAGTATCGAAATGTACTCCCCCTTTTTGTGACGGAATGCCAAAGGGCAATCAGAATCCATCATCAAAAGGAGGTGGTGAAGGCGAACGTCGAAGATGCGCCAAATCTGCTCGCAAAGCATAGAGCTCATTAAGCATGTCCACCAAAATTTGACCATGAGCCGCCTGAACAGTCATGATAGTCTCCAAAGTATGACGAATGTCAAAGTCATCCGAAGTAGATGGCGGAGGAACATCATCAGCAGTAGCAGCAACAAGATCAGCAAACGCCTCACCAGAAGTAGTACCTGTAGAAGAAGGAGGAGGTGCGGTACTGGAAGGCTCAACACAAGGGCGTTTAGAGCTCTCTCTCATATGAGCAGCCCTCTGCTTAAGAAAGGAGGCACCTATGGGAGCAACTATGTGTACGGGCTCAGAAGCGGGGAAATCATCTAATCCTAAAAACAACAAAATCCTATGAACGAAAACAAGCAAAAAAAAGAGCATGAGCGATAGAAGAACTCCTATAAACTTCATCCAAAGAACGAAGAAACAGATGAGGGAAACTAATAGGAGCATACGTAACAAGAGCGTACAAAATTGCACATCGCTCCAAAGGAATGGTGTGCAGATGAGATATAGGCCACAAGGAATGACATGCTATCCTAAAGAAAAGATAGGTAGTCTTAGTAAACTCAGCAAAAGTGATTCAAGGATCAGAACCCCATTGGATAGAAGATCTAGTGATGTAAGACATGATGTCATCCAAGGGAGGAGACTCATCATAGGGATAGACAGGGTGCTGGACCAACAGCACCCCAAGAGCTTCAACCACCACTTTGGGGGTAATGGTGAACTCTACACCTTGTATCCAACTATTTACTAAAGTGTTGGAATCATAGACACAGATAGAGATGTTCGAGTAGAACTCTCTAATCAGGGCAGCTAGAGGTGGATGACCAATATCCAACAATGGTAACCAGCCCCTTCGCTCAAAGTTAGCCCTAATGGCTGGATCAAGCTTATCTAACAAAACCTTACGCTCAGCCCAAATTTTTCTCTTAAGGTTTAGTGTGTTAAAGAGCTCTTGGTTTTTCTCACTTGGAAAGCTCTCACAGTCAAAAGAAGGAGGAGAAGATGGGGGGGCAGACCTATTAGTTCTAGTCTTCCTAGGCATGGTGCTAGGGTAAGGACATGACACAAGGACAAAACCAAAAAGAACAAAACAAAACAAAAAAACCAAGGGCAGACTACAAGTTAGCACAAAACAATATAGAAATAACACTCTATATGATGCATGAACAGATAAATGTCATGATGCATGCTCTAATGCAATGATAACAAGTTCAATTTAAGTTTAGAATCACAAAATTGGCTTGAGCATAGAGTTTATAACAAAAACCCCAAAATTTTGAAAAACCACTTGTTCAATTTGTACTAAATTGACCAATTGATCATCACATAAGGTAGAAAACAGTTTATTATGATCAAATTTATCAATCCAACAAGCCAATTTCATCAATTAAACTCAATTTGAACAAAATCCCCAATTTGGGTAGTTTCAAGCCCTAGAATTTTCAATTTCTCAAAAATCACCAAGTTGATCAAATTAAACCACATGGATCATGATTATATCATCCAATAACAAAAACCCACCGATCAATTGTGAAAGAAAAGATCAAAAACACCAAAAACCCCAAAATTTTCATAGGTCCAAAAATATCCCCTAAATGCATGAAAAATGCATGAATAATGAAAATAAATGGAAAAAGAAGGGTAAAAGGGTCTTACTAGTGTATGGAGAGAAAACCCTTGCAAAAGGAACGGAGGAAAACGACAAAAAATTTAATTTGAGCCTTGATCGAGTCGTATGGAGAGAGAAAAAGTTGAAAAACTTTTGAAAAGTGAGTTTGAACACGTGAAATCAGTTTTTTTTTTTTTTTTTTTTTTTTAAATCTCTATACTATTTTTGATTGATCGAAATTTAGGTTCGATCGATCGAAAATGCTTCGATTGATCCATTATCAATCGAGCATCGATCGAAACAGACAGAGGTTGACCAAATATTTTAATCGCAATTTCGATTAATCGAAGAACAGATTCAATTAATTGAAATTTTGAAAAAAAAAAAAAGTAATTTTGTGCAGAAACTCCTCAAAACATTGAATTTTTAAAATAAAATGCATGAGTATGAGATGAAATGTCTTTCAAAAACACAAGTTTTGAACCCAGTTTTCCCAAAAATAAAATTGTCAATCCAATCTCTTAAATTTTCAAGCATCAAATATGTTTTGCATAAAATTCAAGGAATTTGCAAACTCAGTTGGTCAAACCAAAAACACACACAATAACATGTACAAAGTTTAGCAAAGAGTAACTTGTATAGTGTGTGCAACTAGCAAAAGCTCGAGATACATGTGAGGTGATATGTGAATAGAAATCAAACACAAAGTCTACAAAATTCATCACATAGAGTTTGAAAGAGACTATCACCTAAAGAGTTACATCATATAACTCCCACATCTCCTAGATCATAAGCTTGAAATCATGTAAGTTTCTTGATTTTCCTCATATTGTACACACCAATTCTAATTGATCAGAAACTTATTAAAAAACCGGGATAATGTACACACCAATTTTAGTTGTTTGATTTAACTTTAAGTCCAATAATGTACACACCAATTTTAAGCATTTAAACCGAGGCTACACCTTATGTTGTTTTTGTGCATGTGCTACACTTTCTCGAGCACAAAATCTTACGATATGCACTAAGGTGTTCATGATTAGCTAGTGAACAGTGGTGAGATGGTTATTTATGCCTTTCTCAAAAGGTTCAAGTCCAACAGTCGAAGACATGTGACTTCAAGATCAAGACAAAGTGATCAAAAAACCATAAACATCTTTCCCACACAACATGCACTACAAAGCTTCAACTAATAAAGTGCAATAAATAAGCTTATCCAAGCTAAACAAGGTACAAAGATATGTTATGTGAAAATAAATTGACCAACCTTGTTTTCAAAACCAAGAAAATAAATACAAAACACAATTTGCTTCCTTTTTTCCTTTAAAAAAAAAAAAAAAAAAAAAAATCCTAGAATGAAATGCATGAATGTTATGCAATGCAAATCTTAGAAACAAAGGAAACAAAAACCAAAGAACAATAGTTACAAAGAGTAGAGCAATGAAGCACAAGGACCATGTCAAAAAGACTCAATTAGATTGAGCTTTTTGCATCCAAAACTTTTTAGATGCACCTCGAGCATTGGAGTTCTTATTCACATTAGAGTGATTTTCAACTCCAGGATTAGAATAAAGGTTAAGAGCCTTTACTAATTCACCAATAAGTACCATAGGATATTGTGCTTGAGGCACATGCACTTTTGGTTTATTTGCTTGCTTAGCAGCTTGCAGCTTGTAACAGTTTGGACGAATGTGCCCAAACTTTTCACAAAAATGACAAACCCAAGCAGGCTTACCATGCAACTTGTCCTTAGAAATGGTAGACTCCTTAAGTTTAAACTCTTTCAAATCAACCCTAATCTTCCCAGGAGGTGTGACCTCTACAGGTTTAACAGTCTCACTCACAACCTTACTCACAGGGGGTTCAAAGGAAGAAGAAGGAACAAAGTTTGTGGAATGGGGAGCAGACATAGAGATGCTTTCTACAAAATCTAATCCAGATTTGTCAGAAGGAGACTTTTGAACACTCAGCATATGATCAAGTTTGGAACTAGCAGATCTAGCAACAGATAGTTCAAGTTCCAAATTCTTAACTTTACCAAGTAAAAGCATATTTTCAGTTTTCACATTGTTCAAAAGTTCATTAACATCAAACAGTTTCACAAGCAGATTTTTCTTATCGAGCTCAAGAGATTCAATTTTTTTCAAGCCAAGATCAACATTCATAGCATCCTTTGTAGCAACTTTGCAAAGTTTATTGTAGGCTTCTTGAAGATCTGCATCCTCAGAGAGTTCCTCATCAGAAGGGTTCTCTTCAATAGACACGCTTTTATTAACTACAGTAGTAGCAGTGAAAGCAATAAAGTTTCTATCATCGTCAAAACCAGACTCATCATCAAAAACTTCATTATCACTAAGGGTTATAGTCATAGCCTTACCCTTAAGTATATAGGACATTCATATTTTATGTGACCATACCCTTGACATCCAAAACTTTGAGGACTTATAGAATTATTAGAAGATTGACCTACTTTTTCTCTAGGTTTTTTAGTGTTGTTAACCTTAGTGAGATCATTCTTCCTAAAATTTCTAGGTTCAGCAATGTTCTTACCTCTTGCCCTTCTATTGTTGTTTCTAAGGAAATTCCTAGAGTTCTTGGCAAGGTAAGCAATCTCTGTAGAAGAGAGCTCATCATCAAATCCTTCAACATCATTAACTGACTTAAGAGCCTTTGATTTGGATTTGCTAGTTTTGGGTAGGTCCAACTCATAGGACTGAAGAGATCCTACAAGTTCATCAATAAGGATGGAGTCCACATTCTTGCTCTCAGTGATGGCAGTCACTTTGGATCTAAAATCTTCAGTTAAAGATCTAAGAATCTTCCTAACAATTTTAGGTTGATCATAGATTTCACCCAAGTTGTATGCAGAATTAACAATGTCATTAAGTTTAGCATAAAATTCATTAAAGGATTCATCAACAGACATCTTAATGCTCTCAAATCTAGATGTTAATTGCTGCAACTTATTAATTTTGACAGCCTTTGTGCCTTCGTGCACAGTCTGGAGGATATTCCAAGCAGTATGAGCAATCTCAACATTAGAGATTCTCTTAAATTCTTCCATAGAAACAGCATTGAAAATAGCATTTATAGCTTTGCTATTAAACGCGGCTGCTTCTTTTTGAGAAGTTTGCCACTCACTAACAAGAGTAGTGGGCTTCTCCCATCTGTATTCAACAGAGTTCTAGACTCTCTCATTAATTGATTTCAGGAATGCTTTCATCCTTACTTTCCAAAAGTATAATTATTCCCATCAAAGTGAGGTGGAATAACAAGAGAGTGTCCGTGTTCCATGACAACAAGGGTCAAGGATCAGCTTAGAGATCAAAAGATCTACAACAAGAGAGCAACCCGCTCTGATACCACTTGTTTGTTTTTAGACACCTTAAAACACAATTGGATTAACCTAGTTAACAAGCCAAGTTATTACTTAGTCCAAATTCCAGATTTAGGTTAACACAATCATATAATCATATCAATGCAAAGTGCAGAATATAAAGAACACAAAGATATGATAGCCCAGGAAAACCAAACTGGTAAAAAACTTGGGGAGGATTTAATCTAGCTATCCTTAAGGTAAAACTGAATCCACTATGAAAGAATCGAAGTTTTATAATAGCGACTTAGACCACTAACATCCTATTACTACCCCTCAGTAGAAAACTTACTGACACGACCACGTGCAAGCTCCGAGACCACAGACTCCTTCTTTCTTGGATTCTCTAGCAAGTGCAAGCACTCCTTCTTGCGCATCTTTAAGCTCTTTAGTGCAGCAACTGAATGATCATCAAGCTCTCAATGAAATCTCCTTTTTGATAATCCTAAGCATGTGCGAAGGCAACCACCTCTCAGATCTCACAAGAGATTCACATATACAGCAAGTAGAGCAACCTCAAAAACATGGCTAGGGTTTCCCTTTTATACCTAGGGCAAAACATAAAACCCTACACGTCATATGGGCTTAGGGCTGAGTTGGAAATTCTGCAAAAAAAACATTCTGGCCGACTTTCGATCGATCGATTCTAACTTTTAATCGATCGAGCCAGACTGAATTGCACAATGAATTCTGCAGCAGCTCGATTCCAACTTTACATAAAAGACATACTTTGAGCAAGTCTAAAACAAGACTAACAACCTGTTTTGATCATGGTTTGCCAACAATACAAATTAGAGTTCTAATACATTAGTTTCTAAGTACTTAGAACCTAACAATAATTACAAGAGAAAAATATTCAAACGAAGATGGTTCCTCATTCTATAAGAGGACCTACACGTTTGAGTTGAAAAAAAATCTTATAAAAAAAAAAAGAGAAAAGTTGAAAAAAAAAATCTTAATTAAAAAAAAAAGAACCAACAATATATGATTTTTGTCTAGTTAGAATTTATTGGATCACATTATATTATAATAATAATTCACTATTTTCATGATCATTTAATGTGAAATTTTATTCATTCGTATCTACTCAACATATTATATATATAAAAAAGTGTTTGAATAATTCATAATAGAAAAATAACAATTAATTTTTTAAAAATAAATAATAATTAGAAATGAAGAAGGAAGTTTATAAAAAATATAAGGCAAAAATGCAAAATTGACCTTCTAACTTTCACTGTTTTTCATTTCAGTCCTCTAACTTTCAGTTTTGTCATTTCAGTTCTCTAACTTTCAATTTTTGTCAATTCAAGGTTCCGTACAACCCAGTTAGTGCTGCCGTTAGATATGCAAATTCGGAATTAAAAGAAAATAAGAAAAATCTGAAGGAAAAAAAAAAAAAGGGGGAACGACGTCATTCCCAAGCCCCCTTTATCCTCCCACTCCCACAACTTCTCCACCTCCCACTTCGATTTCATCCCCTTCCGATTCAGATATTTCTCTGACGGTGGTGACCGAATTTTCAACCGAACCAAATCTGATACCCCGAAATCTCTCTCCCTCAGTTCCTTATATTCCTAAAAGACTGCTTTTGATGGCGTTCTCAAGGTCAGAGCATCGCTGTATATCCGAAACCTGGTCGCGTACTCTATTTTCGGCAGGCTTAAATATCGGAGCTTGCTACGTATTAGGTGTCGGGGACTGAGAGGGTTTGGTCGGTTTAACGATGTGGTTTTTTCAGATTTTTCTCCTTAATGTTTTTTTATTTTATTTTATAGATTTTTCTCATTTTCTTTTAATTCATAATTTATTTATTTAAAAAAAAAAAAGAGCAAAACGATGTCGTTTCAAGCATATCTAACGGCAGCACTAACTGGGTTGTAACGGAGCCTTGAATTGACAAAAATTAAAAGTTAGAGGACTGAATTGACAAAACTGAAAGTTAGAGGACTGAATTGACAAAACTGAAAGTTAGAGGACTGAAATGAAAAACAGTGAAAGTTAGAGGGCCAGTTTTGTATTTTTGCCAAAATATAAAAAAGAGATGGAGATGGAGATGAAAGCAAGAGCAATAAATTTTTATAATGATAATTTTTATATTTTACCATAAATTTTGGCTAAATAAAAAAGTATTACTTTTTTTTTCTTCAAAGATATGAACGAGGAGACTAGGGAGAAAATTTCCTTGTGGATAGAAATCTCTCATACGTGGTAGGTATGCCATACGCCCACCACCACCACCACCACATCTCTCTAGCTGGTTACCGCGAAACTATTCTGTCTCCTTCCTCCTTTATGGATTTAAATAATAATAATAATAAAAAGGCAACAGAAAAGGAAGAGTAGTTCAGTTGACTTGAATTCAGCAAAAAAAAAAAAAAGTTCAGTTGACTTGAAACAAAGGATATTGAAGGTGTGGACAAAAACACGCTGAGAAATAAAGAACAGTGTCCGTTCCATTATTAAACAGCCAATAGATATCTAATGCCAATTGGATCCGGCTTTGTTTCAACTGGGTTTCGATCATTACAATCAATCGCTACTAGTCTACTGTTATTTCAATTTCCAATTCTGTAAGTTGTCATTTTTTTATTTCTTTCTTTTCTTTTTTTTTTCCTTGAAATGAAAAATCCATATCAAAATTGTTTTCTTCTTCCTAATTGCCGTGAAGCAAGAGTTTCAACTTTTGTTTGTTTCAAGGTTTAAACCCCGAGTTGGTTTTCTCATTACCAATGAAATGAATGAATAAGCAACAAACAAAAGTTTGCTTTCTATGATTAGAGTTTTCATGAGAGTGCTTAAATTCCGTTGTAATATTTTTTTTTAAATCTATTAAATTATCTGTCTTTTTTTTTTAGAAACAAACACACACACATCATTTAAATCTATTAAATTATCTGTCTCATTTCCTATAGTTAAATAATTTTCAGTCGTCCCTTCTTTGGGGGAAAAGAAAAGGCAAAAACAGAAACAAAAAGCAAAACCAGAGAGTTTTGAGGAGGCTTTGGAGCCCATCGCTGCTGTAATTCCTCCTGATCACAAATGGGTAAGTTCTCACTTTATTAAGTTTTAACACATAATCATCTCTTTTTATTATTATCCTTTCACTCCCTGCTTGAAATTAAAATCCCACGTCATATCGTTTTCTTCTTCCCTAATGTAATTATTTTTGTCTTTATTTTTAATGGGTTGTACTTCTTTTATCTATAAATTTCCAACAGCTTCAATGAAGCGTAAAAGAGAGTCATTGCCATCGTCAACTTCAACGCATCAGTGGAAATACGAAGTATTTCTTAGTTTCAGGGGTGAGGATACCCATTATAATTTTACCGACCATCTATATGCTGCTTTGAAACAAAAGGGAATTATTACTTTTAGAGATGAAGAAGGACTCGAGAGAGGAAAAACTATTTCTGAGCTCTTCAAAGCAATAGAAGAATCACAATTTGTTATCATCATTCTCTTAAAAAACTATGCATCTTCTAAGTGGTGCTTGGACAAGCTTACCAAGATTATTAAATGCAGGGAAGAAACAGGACTAATAGTTTTGCCAATTTTTTACGACGTGGACTCAACTGATGTACAAAAACAAACAGGAACTTTTGAACAAGCCTTTATTGATCACCAAAAATGCTTTGAGGATAACATAGAGAAAGTGCAAACATGGAGAGCTGCTTTAAGAGAAGTGGCTGATATCTCTAGTTGGCATCTACAAAATAGGTAATTTCTATGAATTTCAAATGATAAAGGCTTGTTTGGATTGAGCACCATCCATAACTCATAACGCATCACTCAAATCTCATAACTCAAACTTGATTCTCATAACTCATTTCTCTAGCTTCATTTTTTCACTCGCTCAAGCTAAAACTTGTTTGGTTTCATATCTTGATCTCTATAACTCAAAAATTTGCATAAGTGTTGGGACCCATTTATTGTGCTGGATCAAAACGGGTAGTTGCATACCCGCGTGCTCCTTCCTCCTCATCAAAGAACCAACCATCAAAGAAACCCAAAAAAAGCTACAAATCTGGAACCCACAAAGCTACACCCCCTAAGCTTCTTTCATATACCATGAAGCATATAATTAGCTATGAAAATATATCATAATATGCATAAATAGAACTACATCATGATATTCTAGTTAAGATTCTGTTAAATTTTTGGGAATGGTAGAAGTGGTTGTGAATCTGTTGATATAAAGATATATATATATATATATATATATCTCACTTGTTTAAAGAATATATTTGGGCTTAGGGAAGCTGTGTGAAAAGATCAAAACAGAATTACTTTTTTTTTTAATTTGAAAAAATTGTTATTTTTTTTTTTTGAGAGAGTTTCAATCATCAGAGACTTTACCAGTTGAGCTAACTAGAATTACTTAATTAAAGAATATATATATATATATATATATAAGTTGTTGGGAGTTATAAATCAGCCGACATTAAGGAAATTAACTAATTATACCACCATGAAGAGATGATCCATTATTGAGTGACGTGACAACAGTGGCGGCTCTAGGATTTTTTTCTAGAGGGGTCAACAAGAAGATGCATTTTGGGTAAGAGATGAATTTTGCGCTTTACAAAGATTTCTTATTACAAATTTGCCCACAGTATGCATGAGTAAAAGAATAAAAAATAAACTATAAGTTCATTTAGCACATCATTTCTTAATACAATGAATATATTAATTATTTTCATTAAATGAACTTTAGTTATTACTATTTAAAATACTTTTATCTATTAGTTTAGGACAATAATATGTTAATATTGTACTATTAATGTAAGATTTATATTGTAGACTAAACAAATGTGTGCAATATTATACAAATTTGTAAGAAATGTACAATACACATTTGTTTAGAGACAATGTAAATCTTATATATACAATGTAAAATAAGAATTTTGTATTAGTTTATTTCAAATTTGTTAAGATCTAAATAGACTTTTTTTTTTTTTTTTTTTTAGGTTTAAGATGAAATTTTTTTTTTTTGTTGTTGTTGTTGTTGGGCTTTTTTTGTGTGTTTAAAAAGACCAAAATATTGTTAAGAAGATCATATTTAAGCTTATTTCAATTGTACTAAAAAAAATTTTAAGGTCAAGGTATTCAAATTTTCATTTTAAGAAGGACAAATCAAAAATTAAAATTAAAAATATTATATATTATATAAAAAAAAATGCCAGCTCAGGGGGTTCATTTGAACCCCGTGAACTCTACATAACGTCGCCCCTGCGTGACAACTCAACTTGATTAGATGGCCTATGGCTGGATCTTTTTTCTTTTTTGCATTTTTTATTGTTTGATAAAGCATAAAATGTAATTTCATCGAAATTGTATTCAGTAATAAACGGAAACAAGCCCAACAAAACATAAAAAGGTTTTCCAAAACATTGTACTTAACAAATCATTACAAATAAATTTAATCTCTTTGGTAAAACATTACAAATAAACTTTGCAACGTTAAAAACTCTACAAAGATAATTCCTCTCTCACCACGGTTGGACTTTTGACCGCCATTAATTGGGATTTTTTTTCCTTTGAATGACCGCCATTAATTGGTTGTTGACCGGTATTGACTAACCGTTGATTTTTCCCAAATGCCTTTTTTTTTTTTAAATTAAACCGGTGACTTTGGAATTAATTTTTCGAATAAATTCAGACAATAGGGTTGATATTCACATTTGAGGCTCCCAAATGGCCCAAAAATTACAAAATGTTTTACAATTTGGAATATATTTTTGCCAGTGAATATTTTTATTCATATAATTATTTGGAATTAAAAAGAAAAATTATATATATTTGTTGTAAGACAAACAATAGAAAATATTTTTGAGCTCATTTTAAATATTGCAACCAAATATATGACAAAGAGTCCATTTTCTAATAGATATTTTTCATCAAAAGACTCAAAACAAATGGAGGATTCATTTCATAGGAAAACTTTTATAAATTCTTCAAGATTTGGCCCCTTAAGAATTGAAGTCAATCACTACCGCGCACGCTTGACATGATGGTCATTCCATAAGTGTTTGTAGAGTATGGAGGGTAAGAGCCCGAATTCAAGTCTGCAAGAAGAAACTTCACATACATATACACTTAGATTAGACTAGAGTAGAATTTCTATCTTATTTAAAAATAAATAAATAAATAAATAAAATTGAAGTCAATCAAAGTGAAATTTTGCAGAATTATAACACTTTTATAACTCAACATGATGCAGCCATCAAAAATTACCTTTTATTCAGGATGGGCATGCCAATTACTTTCATAAAGATTTAATTTTAGCTCATTCATTGTCTAGTTTCTTTTTTCTTTTTTCTTTAAAAAAAAAAAAAAACAAATTCTCAAACCAATTTATCCATTTTATTCCCATTCCCAAACCAATTGTTCGCAAAATTTAATTTGAAGAAGTATAGCTTTGAGGAGTTTATCACTGATATTACGGTGGTTTTGAATGATATTGTCTCTTCAAAGAGGAACATCACATACCTTTGGGCATTGACTAAAGAAGTAAAAGCTCTCGTTTGTGTTGGCTCACAAAGGTATAAATCATTAAATTTAATTATTTATTAATAAACCAATACCTCTTCTTCACTCATTTACCTGGTATACAAAGCATTTTCAATTGTGTACTTTGGAAAATTTGAGTATTGCCATTGTTATTAATATTTTGTACTCATGCAACCTCAAAGGGTCTTAAACATTTATATTTAGCATGTTCAACTTAAAATGAAAGCTCGAAAATGTGTTGAAAACACAAAAACTGTTTAGACCCCCAAATTATAATTACGGCTCGATAGATTTTACACTAACTTAATACTAAGTGCAGAATAGTGTAAATACGAGCGGATAAACAAATAAGCTACTCTAATCCATAGTCAAAGCAACACAGTAGTAAAATGGAATGTAAAAGAGTAGGGAAGAAAGATGCAAACACAAGATAACACACCGATGTGTTATCGAAGAGGAAACCGAAGAACTCGGCGAAAAATCTCTCCGCCGCCCTCCAAGCGGTAATCGATCCACTAGACAATCAGTTGGGATACATGAGTTAGCAAGAGACCCTCCAAGCCTAATCTACCCGATGTACCTAAGCCCTTCAAGCTCCTACTCCAACAAGGCTTCACGGAACCGTGTCTTGTCTAGTTCTCCGGATCCCACAACAAGCTCCATGTTGCATCTGCCATCCTTGGCTTCTTCCAATGCTTCCCAACAGCACCAAAACGTCACTTGACACTCTGAAAGGGTGTGGTGAGTGTTTGGGTTATCAACCTCTCAATGGTATGGAAATGGAGAAACAAGAGTTGAGGAAATGCCACAAGCAAATGTGTAGAGAATTGTGGGTATGAAAATCTCTAATTCTCAAGGTGTTTGGCTAGGGTTTTCTCTCAGAAGCACTCCTCAACATTTGTGGGTAATGTGGATATAAATAGTGTAGGCACAGAAAGTGTGTATCAGAATGGACAGGCTGGCAGAACAAAATGTCTCACGGGTGTCTTGCGAGAAGGCCTTACTCGCGAGGTACTCGCGAGACCCAGCTGTTTCCATCCTAGCCTGACTCTTCGCATTCCAGCATGTGCAAGGCACATGGGTCACTTCGCGGGATGCTTAGTCGCGAGCTACCCGCGAAAACTCTTCAGTCTTCAATTTGCTTGAGTCTTCACACTCTCTCTCTATCACACAACCCTTACAATCAAATCCCACATTAAATACAGGGTACAAAAGATTGAGTACAATTACAATCAAATTTAGCACAGAATAAAAGCCAACAAAATACATAGTTGTAAATAACAACTTTACAATCTCCCCCTTTGGCTATTCCGTGACAAAACCCCTAAAACAGACTCTAGACTTAAACGTGAGTTTGTGAACAATGTCAAAACTCACTCACACCTAATCTAGAAGCTGTGAAGCACTTGCACGTATATACCTGTAACCTGAAACACTTGTACACAAACAAAACTTTCATTAAGCTTATAACAAGTTGAACACAAGGTACGTACATGAACAAGTAAAGTGCGATCAAGTTTGTAAACACTATAAACATGTAAGCATATCTTGATCATACAAAAACAGTCATTAAAGAATGACTACAATGAACATTTAGCAAGTAAATACTCATCCGGACATGCAATGCAATTAAGAACAATCCAAAGGATCAATTGCATGTCCTACACTCAACCAATGCAAAATACACAAAGTATTTGCATCTAGGATACAAGATCCTACTAGGGCACAAGAGTGAGGTACTTAAGATATATTAGCAATATCTTAAAAGTACAAAAAAAATGCTACAAAGCATAGAGAATATCACAAATAACTGAAATTAAACTGAAATTAAAACAGAGTAATAAATCATGAAACAAAAGCAGTAAACGCTATAAGCATAAAAAAACAGTTATAAAAAAAAAACTAAAATAAACTTCCTGTGAACCAATAACCAATGTTTCAAATCCTAAACCTATGCTCCCCCTAACACTGTGTAAGCTCTTCCTCAGCTCCCCCTCAAAATTTTCTCCCCCTTTTTGACCGGAATGGCCAAAGAGGCTAGAACTGATCAGACTCTGAATCTGATCCACGCGTCGTGAACAAGTCACCAATTTGGGAAGACAATGCAATGATTTGTCCTTGAACGTATGCAAACTGGGTCGCAGTGTGCTGCACATGGGAGTCTAGCATGAGAAACATCTGGTCCACTCTATACAGGAGGCGATCTAGTCTGTCTGGTCCTCGTGCTGGTGCAGAAGAAGATGGTTGTGTTGAAGTCTCTGGAGCAGAAGTGAATCTATCAATCTCCTCCTCTGTATCTCCACCTATGTCTTCAACACGATCCTGTGGTATTGTATGCACACCTATTTTGGATCCCTTGATATGAGCTGTGCTCCTAATGACTGTGTGTGCACCAATGGAATAGTCCCTCTAAACCACAGTGAGACCACTCGGAAGTTTCAGCTTCGTCTTAGCAATTAGTCCCATAATCAGTGAGGGAAAATGCATTACAGTCCTTGAATTCTGCTTTTCAATGCTCTTCTTCGGAATGTGGAAGATGTGACTACATATATCAATCTCCTTGTGAGTAAAAAGGTCGTAAAGAAACCTCGTCCTTGGAGCTAATAGTGTAGTGAGGTTGGTGACTGGATACAAGTTATGAATCATCACATAACTTAATGTCCTCATCTCTGGTGAAAATCGGATTGTATCCATTGATGATTTCTTCGGTGAACCACCAAGAATCTTTATCATTTCCTCAATAGAACCCAATCTCTCTTCATATTGGACTGACATTGGCTGAGAAGAAGGACGAATCTCCAAAAATTCTTGAATACTATCCCTTGTAATCATGAACTCCTTGTGCCTCACCCAGCAAACTATATTGTTATCTTCCACAGTAGCATTTGAGAAAAATTCTCGAATGATCTCTGAGTACACAATCCCAACCGGGTTTAACAACTTGGTCCAAGTTCTTTCTTTGAACGCCTCAGGAATGAAAGTGTGCTCAAGAGTTTCTAATTGAACCACCCTTTCCATAATAATGGTTGCTCTTTTGTAGCAATCATTGTATTTCATGTCAACATCAGCAAACTTGAAATTGTCAAACTCTGTGCGTGCACATTTGGAAGATGATTTCTTTGTGGCTGCATGCTTAGTGGGAGCCATCTGTGCAAAGAAACACAAAAACAGACAGGAAACATGTGCAAAAACACAAAACAGAACACAAAACTTGATTAGATTCAAGTTAGTCCCAAAACAAAGGTAAAATAGCCTAAAACAGAGCATAACCAACTCTAAACAATATTGCTTGCTCACTCCCAAGTGCAGGAGATCGTAGCAATATAATTCTCGGAGTACCGAGGTCGAACCACAAGGAGCAGGGTAAATTCAAAGAAAATATAATTAAATAACAATTTGGGTGAAGAAGAAAAATACTTTTGCTTGGTGATTGTTAACAAGAATAATAATAAAAACTGATTTAAATCAATAATGTAAATACTAGGGCATCGGGGTGTTTCCCTATATCGATATGAAATTCTTTGGGATCTAAGAAATTATATATTTCATAACTGATTGTTCTTATTCAATTAAAAACTTATGATTCGGTTGAACTGAGACAATTCAAGAACGCATGATAGCCTCGATTAATAATGCGGTTAGAAAAGTGTTCAGAAAAACCCATTCACTTTAAAACCTGATTTCTATTTGAAACTATTAGAAATTCGTCTAAACAATAAGAAAAACATGATTGAACTTATTGAAAGTGATAATGTCGAGATTTCACCAGTGAGCCACACGATACCTACGCGCTCGAACGTGAACCTGCATAACACAAAGAAGGAAAACCTAACAGGGAGCACCGGTGTGGTGCCGGCCAAATACCCTCCGAAGGTTAAGTCAGAAAATATTCTCACAACTCTAGAGTGCTAGAGAGGGTAAATTACGCGTACCTTGATTTGCGAGGGTATTGGGGCTTTTATAGTAGTAGAGGGTGGACTTCTCTTTTTTGGAGTAGAAGTCTTTTCCTTATAGGAATCCCCTTGAACGTAGATTGCGGAATCCTTTCCTTATAGGACTCTTACCTCAAACGTGGAACGCAAGTATCTCATACCAAGGGTCTTTATGGCCTTTGGGCCTGCCGATATTTCACATTGGATCCATCTTTAGAGATTTGGCAGGTAATGGGTCCGTCCACTATCGGCCCACAGTAAATGACCGTCAGGCCCATCTCTAGCCCAAATTCTTCCTCTTCAGTTGCCCCCTTCACCCCATGGGTCCGTCGTACTTTAGTGGACGGAAGCATGGGGTGACGGTAAATATTATTGGGGATGACGGTTAAAAGGATTGTGGGTCGTCGGTCCCAGTCACCAAGGTTGACGGTACCAGGGTTTAAACCGTTCAGCAATTTGGCAGCCGACAAGGTCTGGAATGCATTAAATGGCTCATGACACGCGTCACTTTTCTACATGCCATTGTGTGGGATCGAAGCGTCGCTTCGTCTTCCGTGCACTTTCCTTATAAATATCAAACTTTGACTCTCATTTTTGCACTTTCAACCAAAATTCAATTGTCAGAGAGCTATCCGTCACCTTTTTCAGAGACTTGACCGTCATACTCGCTTAGAGACTTGACCGTCCAGTTACTTCATCCGTCGTTTGCAATTTGGTAAGTAATTTCTATCCGTCTTCTTTTTTGCTTATATTTACCTTTGGGCTTCATTATATATATTTTTTCTTCTCGACTCTATGCCTCCGTCGTTCTTTTCAAACCGTTAGAGTCTTAGGTTTTGTCATTATATGTAGGCCATGTCTAGTGCGTCAAGTAATCAGTCGGTCGTCCGTGACGGGGCGGGCTATGAAGAGGTATACCCGTCAGCTCACAAAGACCTAGACGATGTAAGCGAGAGGAGTTCTTCTTCATCTTCCCCGTCCTCAACAAATGAAGATATGGAGATGATCGAGATAGAGGAGAGTTCTGCTGATGACGAAGATTAAGTAGTTAGATCCATCGTGGGGGCTGATGGACTTAGGGAGTTCATCATGCTTCCAGAATGGACGGTAAATGCCTTCACCTCCACCATTAAGGAGACCCATTTTAAAACCCTTAGGGCCAATTATCAAATCCCAGACTACATCCCCATCCGTCTACCCTGTTCATCAGAGAAATGTTATTACGAAGGGGTAGACGATGTAGGAGTGTACGAGCAGATGCTCAAGGCAGGTCTTAGATTTCCTTTGAGCTCCCTGCACCGCGAACTCCTACAATACTTAGGCCTATCCGTCAGCCAGTTGTCCCCCAATGCCTGGAGGGTCTTCATAGCAATGGAAGTCCTGTACGGGGTTATGTCCGACGGTGGAAGAAGGCTGACAATAAGGGAATTCCTCCACTGCTACCGTCCAGATGAGATAGATAAATCAAGAGGGATGTATAGTTTTTTTCCTAGGAGCCATGTCTTGAAAGTAATTTACGAAACCCCGGACTCGAATAGAGATTGGAAGAGCCGCTATTTTTTCATTGAGGGAGACGGTTGGATGTGTCATCCAGGGGAGACGGATTTCTTGCCCGTCGACAAGGTTTGGGGCGTAATAAATCAGTCTGGTATGATCCCGTCGTATGACAACTACTAAAGCTTGTTTAATAGTTTATTTCTTTTTAACGTCCATCCACTTTTGTGCAGTTCGACGGCGACCTCAAGTTACACTAGAGGAGTTCAGTTTTCTTGAGAAAATTTTCAACAAGTCCAAACCAGAAGAACGAACCTGGGCAAAACTCGTCAACCTCAATACCATCAATTGGTACTGTGACGGACCCGAGCCAACTCCAGCAGCGCTTAAGTACGAAGAACGCACCCGTCAGCGTAAGTCCGTCTTTCTTCTTTGTTCAAATTTTGTCTTAGCCTTTAACACCCGTCTACCTCTTCAGAGATGGACGATGCAAAAAGGAGGGCGGCGATCAGATTACAAGCCGCCAAGAACAAAGAAACTAGTGCGGACCCTATGGGGACGGGCACCAGCAAGCAGGCGGCTAAGAGGAAACAACCGTCAAAGGGAGACCGTCCCCCAAAAAAGCCCAAGGTTCCTTTGGAGCCTGTCCTTGGCTTGTTGGCCGGAGAGGTAAGACGGTTACCCCAGTGAAGCATGGGGCTGGTAAGGGCCTCATGACTGGTCCGTCCGGAAGCCAGAAGAAGCCACTCCCTCTACTCCGCGAGGATTCCAAATACGCCCTTGAGCGACTTTCGTCCATCATAACAACCGAGGACTACGAGGATCTATGCAACCATTTGACGGAGGCTATGGGTGAGACGGCCCTCTTTAGCGTTGCTCAGGTAATTCATCCGTCGCTATATAGTCCGTCAGGTTTCCTTTCTTTGTCTCATCACTTTTTAACTTACGTTTTTCTTCCAGGCCATGATTATGATGAAGGGGATGATGGGACGGTGTCTTAACCATGAGACAACCTTAGGCCGTGTTCGACGGAAGGCCAAGGCGACGGAGGAGGAGTTACTCGAGTTGAAGTCCTAGAAGGTCGTTCAGGATAAAAAACTCAAAATGGCTGAAACATCAAGGGACGAATACATGAAGCTGACGGAGGACATGAAGAAAGCTTTGGAGGAAAAAGACAAGGAAGTCCGTCAGGCTAAGGAGATCGCGATACGAGAGTATCGGGATTCTGAAGCCCTTATAACCGAGCTTAGCCTTTCATACAACGACGGTTTTGATGACGCCGTCCGTCAGGTGAAGGCTTTGAACCCAGACATGGACTTGTCTGCCGTCAACATTAATGCCCCAGAACAAACATCCATCCAGCCCGCTCAATCAGATGATACAGACGACTTGTTTTGCGAGAACCCTGCTAACCGTGAAGCTTCCAGGGATCCAAAGGATAATCAGTTGGCTGTCGACACGACGGTTGTTGATCAGACGGTGGTTGTCCAAACGTCTGTTGAGGATCAAGCCCGTCGAACGGAGGAGAAAGACATTCCTGCTACCCGTCATGATGTGCCGACGGACCTATAATTTGTAATAGTTTAGTTTTATATTTTTATTTTTTATTTTTTGAAAGAATGTGGAGAACAGTTTCATGATACCCGTCATGATGTAAACATACACTTTTAGGGCTTTATTTTAAGCAATATTCGGTCCGTCGACCTTTTTGATGCTTATGGAATATATCCGTCTGTTTTATTTAATCCTGACGGCGATTTTGCTTATCCTGTTTTATCTTTCAAGTCCAACTTGTGAATTTTGTATTTTCATCCATTGGGCCGATCCGTCCACTTCGTGGAATAGTGTATATCCGTCCACCCTGTGGACTTAGGTTATATCCGTCCACCTTGTAGATTTTATATTTTCATCCCTTTGGGATGATCCGTCCACCTTGTGGACTTAGTTTATGTCCGTCCAGCTCGTGGACTTTAGATTTTTCATCCCTTGGGATGATCTGTCCATCTTGTGAACTTAGTTTATGTCCGTCCAGCTCATGGACTTTAGATTTTTCATCCCTTGGGATGATCCGTCCATCTTTGGACTTAGTTTATATCCGTCCAGCTCGTGGACTTTAGTTTTTTTTTTTTTTTTTTTTTTTTTTATCCCTTGGGATGATCCGTCCATCTTGTGGACTTAGTTTATGTCCGTCCAGCTCGTGGACTTTAGATTTTTCATCCCTTGGGATGATCCGTCCATCTTGTGGACTTAGTTTATATCCGTCCAGCTCGTGGACTTTAGATTTTTCATCCCTTGGGATGATCTGTCCATCTTGTGGATTTGGTTTATATCCGTCCAGCTCGTGGACTTTAGTTTTTTCATCCCTTGGGATGATCCGTCCATCTTGTGGACTTAGTTTATGTCCGTCCAGCTCATTGACTTTAGATTTTTCATCCCTTGGGATGATCCGTCCATCTTGTGGACTTAGTTTATATCCGTCCATCTTGTGGACTTAGTTTTGTATTCGTCCAGCTCGTGGATTTCGAATTGTTCATCCCTTTGGGATGATCCGTCCACCTTGTGGACTTAGGTTATATCCGTCCATCTTGTGGACTTAGTCTATTTATGTAGAAAAAACACAGTAGAGTCTGAATACTTCTCTTATTGAAAGAAAATAATGCTGAGGAAAAGGTACCTGCCCCCTTGGGCTTAAAAAGGTACTTGTAGAAAAAATTGTTCGAAGTAGAGAGCAAAACTTAAATAATCAAAAAATTGTCCGAGGTAAGAACTTAATAAAAAACTTAGTAAAACATGGTAATAAACTGGAAATTGGGGGGAGAGTCGATGATCTTCATGTCGTTCCTACTGGTAGTACCTCCGTAGGTGCTCTGTGTTCCATAGATGTTGAAGCTTCTGTCCGTTCATCGTTTCGAGGTGGTAGGACCCTTTCCTTTGCCAAGATGAGATCCTGTATGGTCCCTCCCAGTTGGGGCCGAGCTTTCCTTGCACTGGATCCCTAGCAGCTCCCATTACCTTCCGTAGCACAAGATCTCCGATCTGAAAGTATCTGTGTTTGACATTGGCGTTGTAGTATTTCGCCATGAGGTTCTGGTACCTAGCCAACCTTTGCTCTACTGTAGCCCGGACCTCGTCCATCAGATCCATTTGGAGCCGCAAGGCCTTTTCGTTCTGATCCTTGTCGTAGTTCTCTACCCGATAGCTTGTCAGTCCGACCTCTGCTGGAATAACGGCCTCACTTCCGTACGCCAGTCTGAACGGTGTTTCTCCAGTGGGTGTTCTTGCTGTAGTACGATATGCCCATAAGACGCTCGGTAGTTCGTCAGGCCATATGCCCTTAGCCCCCTCGAGCCGAGTCTTGATGATCTTGAGCAAGGACCGGTTCGTGACTTCTACTTGCCCATTGGCCTGTGGGTGTGCGGGCGACAAATAGTGATTTCTGATCCCCAGTTCGGAATAGAAGCTCCTGAACGCTCCGTTATCGAATTGCTTTCCGTTGTCGGAGACGAGCACTCTGGGTATCCCGTACCTGCATATAATATTTCTCCAAACGAAGCTCCGGATGTTCTTCTTCGTGATAGTGGCCAGGGCCTCTGCCTCTACCCATTTGGTGAAGTAGTCGATGCCAACTACTAGAAATTTTAGCTGTCTTGCTGCTGTCGGGAAGGGGCCAATGATATCTAGTCCCCATTGGGCGAACGGCCAAGGGGCCGTCATAGGGGTCAGCTCCTCGGTCGGTTGCCTGATCAGGTTACTGAACCTCTGACACTTGTCGCAGGTCTTGACGTATGCTTGTGCATCTTTTTGCATTGTTGGCCAGTAGTACCCTGCTCTGATCAATTTGTGCACTAAGGATCGTGCCCCTGAATGGTTTCCACAGATACCCTCATGCACTTCTCTCATTACGTAGTCTGCTTCCTTTTGACCCAGGCACCTCAGGTACGGACGTGAGAACCCCCTTTTGTATAAGATATCATTGATCAGTACAAACCGCGAGGCTTGGACTTTCAGCTTCCTGGCCTCTTCTTTCCCGTCGGGGAGTGTACCCATCTTCAGGTATGCTATCAATGGCGTAGTCCAACTATCTTCAGAATTCAACTCCTGCACTTTTGTTCCGTCATCAATAAGCGAGGAGATTTGTACAAATGACAATACCTGTTCAGGAACGAGCATAAGCTCTGCCGAGGCTGCCTTCGCAATACGGTCGGCACATTCGTTCTCTTCCCTTGGGATTTGAACGAATCTTACTGTAAGGTTACTGATCCGGTTCTTTACTTCTTCCAGGTACTTCCTCATCCTCTCACTTTTGCATTCGTAGATGCCATTGATCTGACTTGTTATTACCTGGGAATTGCAATGTATGATCATGGATTCCGCACCCGCTACCTTCGCGAGGTCCAGTCCTGCCACCAGGGCTTCATACTCGGCCTCGTTGTTGGTCGTGGGGAAGTCCAGCCGAATCATGCACTCGATTTTGTCTCCGTCAGGGGTATGGATTACTACACCGGCACCTCCTGCGTGCCTGTTGGAGGATCCGTCCGTGTGGATGCTCCATTGTGCCTTTATGTCTGCCCCCACACCTTCTGACCTAGAAAATTCTGCAATGAAGTCAGCGATGGCTTGTCCCTTAATTGCATTTCGTGGACGATATTGTATATCAAATTCACTCAGTTCCACTGTCCATAGGGCCATGCGTCCTGCCATCTCCGAGCTACTCATGGCTCTCCGTAGGGGTTGGTCCGTTAGGACCACTATTGTGTGCGCCTGGAAGTATGGTTTGAGCTTCCTTGCCGCAGTTACTAGCGTGAAGGCCAACTTCTCCATTTGAGGATACCTTTCTTCCACTCCCTGGAACGCCCTACTTATAAAGTAGACGGGTTTCTGTGATCCATCCTCCTCCCTAATTAGGGCCGCGCTGACTGCCGCTTGCGAGACTGCCAAGTAGAGGTAGAGAACTTCCCCAGGGTTAGATGGGCTGAGCAACGGTGGGGATGACAGGTACTTCTTCAAGTCCTCAAACGCTTTCTGGCATTCGTCCGTCCATACGAACAACTTTCTTAACGTACGGAAGAATGGAAGACATTTGTCCGTTGCCTTTGAGACGAACCTATTCAGGGCTGCAATTTTACCGTTCAATCTCTGCACATCCTTGATTGTTTTCGGCGGTTCTAACTCCATGATGGCCCGAACCTTCTCCGGGTTAACCTCTATACCTCTATGGGAAACCATGAACCCCAAGAACTTTCCTGCCGTTACCCCGAATGCGCACTTGTTCGGATTTAACTTCATGTTATACGACCGGAGAGTGTCGAAAGTCTCCTATAGGTCTTTCAGGTGGTCATGTTCCAGAATGCTTTTTACAAGCATGTCGTCAACATACACTTGCACGTTCCTCCCAATTTGGTGCGCGAATCATTAGCCTCTAGTAGGTTGCTCCCGCATTCTTTAGCCCAAACGGCATCACTTTGTAGCAAAAAAGCCCCTGACTTGTGACGAAGGAGGTCTTCTCTTGATCAGCCTCGTCCATCTTGATTTGATTGTAGCCAGAGAAGGTATCCATGAAGCTCAAGAGTTGGTGCCTTGCTGTTGAGTCTACCAGTGTATCGATTCGAGGCAACGGGTAGCTGTCCTTCGGGCAAGCCTTGTTGAGGTCCGTGAAGTCGACACACATTCGCCACTTCCCTGTAGCTTTCTTGACCATTACTATGTTTGCTAACCAGTCGGGGTAATATACCTCCCGAATGAAATCCGCCTCGAGAAGCTTCCTAACCTCCTCGGTTATTGCTTTGTCTCGCTCTTCAGCGAATACTCGCTTTTTCTGTCTCACGGGCGAAAACGTGGGGTTCACATTCAACCTGTGAACTATGACTGAGCGATCAATACCAGGCATGTCCTCGTGGCTCCAAGCGAAAACATCTTGATTATTCCTTAGGAACGTTGTTAGGGCCTGTCGTGTGGGTTGACTGGCCAATGTCCCCATTCTAGATGTCCGTCCGGGTCTTGACTCGTCTAGAGTGACTTCTTCTAGTTCTTCTACTGGTTTTGCTGCGACCCGCTATTCTTCTATGCACATGGTGTGCTGGTGGTCATCCATTTCCAGCATGGCTATGTAGCACTCGCGGGCGGCCACCTGATTCCCTCGCAACCCACCGACCTCATACTCCGTGGGGAATTTAATCATCAGGTGGTACGTCGAGGTAGCTGCCTTCCAGGTGTTGAGAGTTGGCCGTTCGAGGATAGCGTTGTATGCTGATGAGCAGTCGACTACGAGGATGTCACATCCTGAGTGATCTGCTGAGGATAATCGCCTACTGTTACCGAAAGTGTGACCGCACCCAATGGGAATACTCTCGTTCCTCCAAACCCCACCAGCGGGGCATTCGTTGGTATCAGCCGTTCCCTATCAATCATCATTTGCTGGAACGCAGGGTAATATAGGATGTCCGCCGAGCTGCCATTGTCAACCAGCACTCGGTGCAAGTTATATTCTCCCACTCGTAGGGTGACAACCAATGCGTCGTCATGCGGATGGTGAAGTCGTCGTGCATCTTCCTCTGAGAACCCGATGATTAGGCTATCTCTCCGTGTTATCTTTGGTACCGAGCCCGTCAGCTGAACATTTTGAACCATTCGGAGGTAAGTTTTTCGGGCTTTTTTGGATGACCCAGTTGTTGATGTACCCCCCACAATCATCCTTATGTCTCCGATTGGGGGTCTAGGACGTTCATTATCCCTCCGGGGCTGATGCTCTTGAGGTGGCTGGTCCGTCCTCTCTTTTCTCACAAACTTTTGTAATTTCCCTTGTCTAATAAGGGCTTCTATCTGCTGCTTCAAGTCATAGCAGTCTGCTGTGTCGTGGCCGTGATCGCGGTGGAAACGGCAGTATTTGTCTCTTGATCTTTTGCTGGGATCTGATTTCAGTTTCCCGGGGAAGGTTAGAGCCCCCTCGTCCTTGATTTGCATCAGGACTTGATCTATCGGAGCCGTCAACGGGGTGAAGCTCGTGAACCTCCCTCTGGTTGGCTTAGAACGTCGCTCAACTCTTCGGTCGTCTATTCTTGGCCTCTTCGACCCTTGATCCCTTTGTCTTTCCTCCTGTCGTTCCCTCTTCCTTGGCTTATCCTCCCGAGCCTGTAATGCGTCTTCTGCGTTCATGTATTTGGTTGCCCTGTAGAGTACTTTTGACATGGTTTTAGGGTCGTTCTTGTATAAAGAGAATAGAAATTTACCCTTTCGTAACCCGTTCGTGAAGGCTGCTACCAGTATTTTGTCGTCAGCTTCGTCTATTGAGAGCGCTTCCTTATTAAAGCGCATTATATAAGCCCTCAGCGTCTCGTCCTCCCGTTGCTTAATACTCATTAGGCAAGCTGTGGACTTCTTGTATCTGTGCCCTCCAATGAAGTGCGTGGTGAACTGAGCACTCAGCTCCTTGAAGGTGCCGATAGAGTTTGGCGTCAGTCGGCTAAACCATATCCTTGCGGGCCTTTGAGTGTTGTGGGGAAGGCCCTACACATGATCTCGTCAGCTATCCCCTGAAGGTGCATCAGGGTCTTGAACGTTTCCAGATGGTCCAGAGGATCCTTCACCTCATCGTAGCTTTCTATATGTGGCATGCAGAATTTCTGGGGTAGGGGGAAGGCGTTCACGGCCGCAGTGAAAGGCGAGTCAGTGCGGTTGACTAAATCGTCTAGATCACTGGAAACTCGCCCCTTGAGCGCGTTCATCATCACCTCCATCTGTTCCCTCATCGCCTGCATCTCTGTGGCAATTTGTGGTGGTGTTGCGTTCGTGAGGGACGGCATGCTTAAGTTCTGCCTCTCTGGTCTGCTTGGGGCATGGCTGCCTTTAGGTCTCTCCTGGTTTTTCCTTGCAGCGCTGGTCCCTTCTTCCTCTTCTTGCTGGTCATTCTGTTCTGCATTCTTCTGACGCAGCTGCTCTTCTAAGTCGTTGTTCTGTTTGGTGAGACGTTCCACCGTGGCAGCGAGAGTCCGAACTTGTCTCTCGAGGGCAGTCGTGGGTGGTTCGTCTCCTTGAACGTCGTTAGTGGTTGCCATCGAGCGAGTGAGTACCATGCAACCCCTTTGTCCGGGAAACGATAGTACGGCTTATGAATCTCAACTTCAATTTCCCACAGACGGCGCCGACTGATGATGTCGAGATTTCACCAGTAAGCCACACGATACCTACGCGCTCAAACGTGAACCTGCACAACACAAAGAAGGAAAACCTAACAGGGAGCACCGGTGTGGTGCCGACCAAATACCCTCCGAAGGTTAAGTCAGAAAATATTCTCACAACTCTAGAGTGCTAGAGAGGGTAAATTACGCGTACCTTGATTTGCGAGGGTATTGGGGCTTTTATAGTAGTAGAGGGTGGACTTCTCTTTTTTGGAGTAGAAGTCTTTTCCTTATAGGAATCCCCTTGAACGTAGGTTGCGGAATCCTTTCCTTATAGGACTCTTACCTCAAACGTGGAACGCAAGTATCTCATACCAAGGGTCTTTATGGCCTTTGGGCCTGCCGATATTTCACATTGGATCCATCTTTAGAGATTTGGCAGGTAATGGGCCCGTCCACTATCGGCCCACAGTAAATGACCGTCAGGCCCATCTCTAGCCCAAATTCTTCCTCTTCAGAAAGCATGGAAGAACTAATACATCAAAAGAAATCTAATTGAACAATCAAATATGTCGTTGATAAAATCCTAGAAAGAATCACATTGAATGTTCATACCGTATAGAAGAAACATAACCCCTCGCCCTAGCAAAGAGTTTAGGCTACCATTAGAGAAAGGAAAATACAAGGTTTTCTCTCCCAAATTCGTTCTCCACAGCCTCCCTTCCAAACCCTCAAGTCTAAGTGTCCAAAGAAAATAAAACTTTTTGTATTTTAATTTCCGTCCAGGTTTACAGCAGTAACTTGTGAGTTAATTTTGACTTTTCAAAGTTGAGAATTTAGAAAAACTCAAAACTGGAAAGTTGTAGATATTTAAGTCATGGCTCCAACCCATCTGGCCTTGTGTCAATTGGATTTTTGAGGAGATAGATACGCCCAAAATACTGATAAGTGCTCAAATCAGATTTTTCCTTTTCAGATTCTGCCTCTTTGATTTCTTTCCTTATTTGAAGCTTCCAATCATGGTAGACGATCCAAGCACTCCAGCTGCACCTCCATTGGCATTTAAGAATGGTCCTTTAGCTCCTCTTTAATTCTAGTTTGGCCTCCATTCTCTCACAAATTCCTGTAAACTTATCTTTCTCACATGATTTCCTGAAAGTAGAAAATTACACACAATGAATAGCATCTTATTCAAAAAATTATGTAAAGATAAATAATAGGGACTAATGCAAATCATGGCTTAATTATACAAATTAAGCATAGTAATAAGGAGATAACGCCCACATAAATATATAACAAGTACACATTTTAAGGCGTTATCAAATATGCTTAAACATCTAAAACAAGGAATCATAAACACAATGCATGAAAATAAGTAACTGTGCATGTGTGTGCATATGTGTGCATGTGCTGATGCATGTGTGTGCATGTGTTGATGCATGATAGTGCAGCACGAGATGCATGTGGGGTGCCTAGAGAGGCCTATGTGTGTGCCTAGTGTGTGCATGTCATGGCATTGAGGCACACAGTGATCAAACTGTGTAAAACACATAGATACTGACCAAAGCAAGGTAAACATGATTAATCAAAGCCTAGACCAAAGATTGGAACTTAGTTTAGTCCAATTCAACACAGAGATGTCACTCGGACATTCTGTTAAACACCTAACATGCAATAAAGCAATCCAAACATGAATAATGCATGAACATGGTGAAAACTTGCCTCAATACACGCTAAAATGCCACAAGGGGCCAACACATATGCACAAACAACAAATGGGACTCAGCCCAATCAAAGATTTTTGGAAAAAAATGCACAAAATAGAGAACCCCAACCCATTTTTGAAAAATCCCCAAATTTTGAAACCCTTACATAAATTTCTGCATAATCTTAGAAAAACATGAATAAAATGATTTAGAAAACATACCTTGAAGTTGGAGATGCAGAAAATATGCTTGAGAATGATGGGGTTTGAGTAAAAATTGATTTTGGGTTGTGAAAGGTTTGAAGGAGGCTTAGCGAGGGAAATGAGAGTGTTTTGAAAAAGTGTCACATCTACTATATAAAAACTGAAAACACGCATTTTTTGTGGGTTAGAGAGTAGCAAACCAGTCGCGAGACAGTCGCGATACCCTCTGTCTGAATTTGAAGAAATTCCAGTTTTTGCCTAAAACTTATTTCGCAAGAAGCTTTTAGTTGCGAAATACTCGCGAGACAGTCGCGAGAGTCTCTGTGTGAATTTAGAAAAAAATTTATTTCCCTTAAGCACTTTTTGCGGGAAGCTCTAAGTCGCGAGCTTCTCGCGAAACAACCCCTGAACCAGTTTTTGGAGAAAAACACAGAAAATCATTTTTTAACAAAAACTAAAGACACAAAAGTATAAAATCACTTTCAAAAACATATAAAACACTCAAAAATCTTTTTGTGTTTGATCAGCAAGTACTAGAGCGTACACATCACATTTGAACATGTATAATCACATAAATGAGATAAGCAATAATTGAATCAAGGTCTTGTGTGTTGTGTGTGAGTATCAAATGTAGAATAGTCCTTAGACCAGAGTGAAGCTTCAATGATCAATTCAATCAAGTCATATATAACTAGCACTAAGTCAAGTGGACTATCTCGATTATAGAAATGAGTATATATGACCTCCCACATGAGAATGATTACATATCTTAGAAGCTTTTCATTTGGCTTATGCATAAAAAACATAACATTTGATCCATTTTTGGATAATACATCTCTTTTTTGAGATCGGTGCTTGAAATTTTTGATATTTCAACATTGAGAGTTAGCCTTTGGCATTTTGAGCACCATACAATTACATTAAAAGAGTCGCTTTCCCTTTTTTCTAGTCAAATACTAGTATGTGCGACAGGCTTTGCAGCTCAATATCTCTTTTCATTTGGAGATTTACATTTGGTGAGCTCTTTTGCAAAAACATAAAAATAAAGTGGGAAGAGATATAGACACAAGTCTATGCAGGTATCAAGACCATCAAGACTATTGACCAATCATTCATGACAAGCTTGAAGATCTATTTACAACAGTCACACATAGTTTTCAAGATTTCTTCCACACAGAAATAAGTGCATACAAAATAAGCCAAGATCGTAAATGCACTACGCCATTAGTATGAAGGTACTAGGCCAAACTCACATGATATATGCACAACACAAGCGATCAAGCTTTTAAAGATTTTTCAATTTTTATGGATTTTTGAATTTTTGAACACACCCAAAAACAAAACAAGTAAAGCAAGATCAACAAAACAGGTACAAACCAAACAAGTAAAAGAAACATGCTAAAACTGATATCAATGCATGATATGATGCATGAACAAATGTCCCTAAACATCGGAAGTATTAGTGCATGGACATGTTGTAGTGATTATGCATGAGTACCCCTTTTCACCCACACGGCATGTGCGTTTGGGGTGATATCCCTATAGGATTGGGTACGAGAGTTAGGACTTTCAAACCTTTTGGAGAAGCTTTCCAGGCAAGTGGTGAATGCACCTATCATCTTCATCACGACCATCACACCTAGATCTCCATTTCGACCTCTTGATGACTCAGCAGCCCAAGTCCTCTTGTCATTTCTTGGTCCTCTTGACCTTTGATCAGTTGCATTCTTCAATGCTCTCAGCTTTTGACAATTGGGTCAGGTGTGTCCTTGAAGACCACAATGATGACAAAAGTGGTTCGTTCTAGGACCTCTTTGTGGTCGTGGAAGAGATCTCCCTCTTACTTCAGTCCTGACCACAGATTGGTTCCGGGGCTTATTCACCACTCTTTGGTCAGCCACAATCTTCTTCTTTTCAACCTTCGCCTTCTCCACAGTGGGAACACCTACAACCGGCTCTTTAGCCTTCATAAACTTTACTTCTTTGGAGATATTCACAACAGCTGCACTGCTTTCTCCAGTATACCATAATCCGGATTTATCTGAGAATTGCTTTTGAGAGGAAATTACATCATCCAGCTTCTTGGTGGAGACCCTTTCTACTTTGGCATTTGCTTGAACCACCTCAAGCTCAAGGAATCTCACTTTCGTGTAAGCTTCTGATAGCTCACCATTTAGTGTCTCAATCTCACACTTTGCCTCCTTATATCTGACTAGGAGACTTCGATAATCCTCCTCTGCTTTCTTCATTTTCTTCACAGTTGCCTTCGCCACCCTTGCATACTCCCCCGACTTCTCAAGAAGTAAGGTGTAATTCTCTTGAAGACCAGTTGTATCCTTATCCTCTTTGGCATCTGATTCTTCCACATTCCCCATGGATTCTTCATCACTGTGCTTTCAAAGTTCTTGTACAAGTTGATTCAAGTCCTTCGAGGACTCAACATGTTCAATAGCCATAAAGGTGGAGTAATTTCCTTCTCTGTCACAGCTCTTTTCCGAATTAGAATTGGAAGAATCTGAATCACTGAGCGTTGTGGTATAAGCCTTGCCTTTTCCTTTTAGAAAATTGGGACACTCTTTCTTTATATGTCCTTGGCCATTGCATTCATAGCAAACAATGCCTTGAGGAGATTGAGAATCCTTCCCCTCTTTCTTCTTATACTCTTTCCTACCACCTTTGGAGGATGAGAACTTTTCTCTATTGAACTGTTTCCCACTATTTTTCATCCTCAGGAATTTTCGGAAGTTTTTCGCAAGAAATGCTACCTCCTTCTCCACTCCATCTTCTTTGGAGGACTCATCCATTTTTTCGGTGATGGTTTTAAGAGAAAGAGATTTACTAGACTTGTGAGAAGGCAGTCCCATATCATATGTTTGAGAGACCCAACGAGCTCTTGGATTTTGATCTCATCCAAGTCTTTACTTTCTTCTATAGCAGTGACTTTTGCTCGAAAACTTTCTGGTAAGGACCTCAATATTTTTCTCACCACCTTAGTATCTTCAATCTTCTCACCGAGATTGAGCTTAGCAATCACAATTTCATTGAGCTTCCCATAAAATGAATCAAAAGGTTCATCATCACCCATCTTGAGCTCTTCAAATTTGGTGGTAAGCATCTAGAGCTTTGTGTCCTTAACTTTCTTAGTACCCTCATAGGTGGTTTCCAATATCTCCCAGGCTTCTTTGGCAACCGTTTTGTGTGAAATCCTGTGGAATTCATTTGGAGACACACCACAGAAAATAGCATTCAAGGCTTTACTATTAGCATTAGCTGCCACAAGAGCTGCCTTATCTCAAGTGGATTTGGCAGCCTCCGGCCTAGTCCATCCTATTTCAACCGCATCCCATAAAGTATCATCAATAGAACACAAGAATGCCTTCATTCGGACTTTCCAGAAAGCATAATTGTTACCATCAAGCATAATTGTTACCATCAAAAAATGGTGGAACATTTAGAGATTGAGACCGGTCCATCTCAAACAGGGTCAAGGAACACACTCAGGTATTTAAACCGCAGCGAGTGTCCCCGCTCTGATACCAATTGAAAGCTCGAAAATGTGTTGGAAACACAAGAGCTGTTTAGACCCCCAAATTATAATTACGGCTCGATAAATTTTACACTAACTTAATACTAAGTGCGGAATAATGTAAATACGAGTGGATAAACAAATAAGCTACTTTAATCCATAGTCAAAGCAACACAGCAGTAAAATGGAATGTAAAAGAGTAGGGAAGAAAGATGCACACACAAGATAACACGCCAATGTGTTATCGAAGAGGAAACCGAAGAACTCGGTGAAAAACCTCTCCGCCGCCCTCCAAGCGGTAATCGATCCACTAGACAATCAGTTGGGATACATGAGTTAGCAAGAGACCCTGCAAGCCTAATCTACCCGATGTACCTAAGCCCTCCAAACTCCTACTCCAACAAGGCTTCTCAGAACCGTGTCTTGTCTAGTTCTCCGGATCCCGCAACAAGCTCCATGTTGCATCTACCATCCTTGGCTTCTTCCAATGCTTCCCAGCAGTACCAAAACGTCACTTGACACTCTAAAAGGGTGTGGTGAGTGTTTGGGCTATCAACCTCTCAATGGTATGGGAATGGAGAGGTAAGAGTTGAGGAAATACCACAAGAAAATGTGTAGAGAATTGTGGGTATGACAATCTCTAATTCTCAAGGTGTTTGGCTAGGGTTTTCTCTCAGAAGCACTCCTCAACATTTGTGGGTAATGTGGGTATAAATAGTGTAGGCACAGAAAGTGTGTATCAGAATAGACATACTGGCAGAACAGAATGTCTCGCGGGTGTCTAGCGGGAAGGCCTTACCCACGAGGTAATCGCAAGGCACAGCTGTCTCCATCCTGGCCTGACTCTTCGCATTCCAGCATATGCAAGGCACATGGGTCACTTCACGAGATGCTTAGTCGCGAGCTACCCGCGAAAACTCTTCAGTCTTCAATTTGCTTGAGTCTTCACACTCTCTCTCTATCACACAACCCTTACAATCAAATCTCACATTAAATACAGGGTACAAAAGATTAAGTACAATTACAATCAAATTTGGCACAGAATAAAAGCCAACAAAATACATAGTTGTAAATGAGATACTTTTTAATTTTTTGTATCTCTAGCCAAAATAGATTTTGGATTTAGTGGATCTAATTTCATTGCTAACCTAAGAAAATTGGCAAAACTAATTCATGAAAAGATCACTCCCAAGGAATATCCTTGCCAAATATTTTTCTTTCTCCCCTGAAGTTTTATAATTGGTTTGGACCATCATGTAATTATTTTCTATCTTCTTCACAGGCATGAGTCTGAATTTATCCAACACATTGTGAAAGAGATGATGAAGAAATTGAGTTCTAAATTCTCAAGCATTACCACAAACTTGATAGGAATAGAATCTACTATGGCAAAATTTATCCCTTCATATTTAGGTTTTGAGAATAATGTTTGCATGATAGGGATTTATGGTACGGGAGGATTGGGAAAAACAACTCTTGCTAGAAATGTTTATGTTGAATTTTGTAGTCATTTTGATTGTTCTAGTTTTATTGCTAATGTTAGGTGAGATTCAAAAAAACATGGTTTGCCTATATTACAACAGCAGCTTCTTGTAGACACTTTGTTTGACGGAAATATATGTATAAGGAATGTCTATGATGGAGTTGAGATGATTATAAAAAGGTTGCGTGACAAAAAAGTTTTACTTGTTATAGATGATGTTGACCATTTGGATCAATTAAAATATTTGGCTGGAAACCATGGTTGGTTTGGATTGGGGAGTTGGATCATTATAACAACTAGAGATGAACATGTGTTGATCCAACATGGAGTGCTTAAAAGATATAATCCTAATGGATTAAATAATGATGATGCTTTGAAACTTTTTTGTTTGAAAGCCTTCAAAAATGAGCAACCCAAAAAAGGTTATATGCAACTCTGCCAACAAGTTGTGAAATATGCTAATGGCCTTCTATTAGCTCTTATTACTTTGGGTTCCTTTTTGGTTGGAAGAACAATAGATGAATGGCAAAGTGCATTGCACAGTTTTAAGAAAAATAAAGGAGAAATATTTGATATACTTAAAATAAGTTACGATGGACTAGAGGAAATGTGGAAGGAAATATTCTTAGATATTGCATGTTTCTTTAGAGGGCAGAAGAAAGATGAAGTAATACAAATATTAGAGAATTGTGGTTTTGATGCAAGAATTGGTGTAAGTGTTCTTGTGGAAAGATCTCTCCTAACGGTGGATGACAAAGAATGTTTTGGGATGCATGATCTACTATCAGAAATGGGTCAAAAAATTATTCGTTTTGAATCAGGTGGAAAGCTTGGAAAGCAAAGTCGATTGTGGCTTGTTGAGGACTTGCTTCATGTATTGGAGAACAATAAGGTAAGAAAAATGACAAAGCTATAATTTAATTTCAATGAACAATATTGAGTTGGTATAATAAAATAATTTTGTTCAATAAGTATTTATGTAACAAAATCAAGAATAAAACATTCATTTACCAATTACCATGCTAATATATTGTTAATGATGATCTCTTATATTTTGAAAACATATATTATCTCTTTGTAATTGTTTATGAAATTGAATTTATTTTTCTTGATGTAATGAACTAATTATTCATCTCTTGGTTACTACCTAGAACAACAAGGCTATCTTAACATTTTTTTTTTAATATATATATAAAAAAAATCATTCTATAGGCTTTATTTTCTTTTTCCGTTAGTTGAAAAGTAATGTTGTGATTTCCTTCCCCCCCTTCTAGTCTTTAATTTCTAAAAGGTAGAAGTGCACCTTTCAAGTTTTAATGTATGAATTTTAAACAGATTAATAAGAAAAAAAAGACTTAAAAGAAAGATGTAATACAATCTATTAATAGGCCTTTATATGTAGTACATTTTACTATCAACATATGATGTTCTACTACGATCTATTAGTTACTATTGGGACTCTTTAGAATCCGTTTGGGTTAGTTTTATGAAAATTCATGTTTTGAAAACTTTAGAAGTTGTGTTTAGAAAATGTGTTTTTCAAAATGAAATTAAGTGTTTGGTAAAATATGTAGAAATTATTATTGATATGAAAAATTGCAGTGTGAAAATTGCATTGTTTCTAGTGATTTCCATGAGTTGCTTTTTGAAAATGCAACATTTCTACTATTATAAAAATGTAATTTTCCTAAAAATGCAAAACCAAACACCAATCTTATTGCACTTTCATTTAAGTTTCTCTTTTTCTCTACAAAATCACAATGCCAAATGGTATATAATTTGATGTACATTTTCCTATTTTTAAATATTAAATTTGCGGTTGGGCCCAGCATATTGGAGGGCCTTTAAAAGAAATATATATTTTAAAGAGTTTTATATATGGAAAACTTAGGGAATAGATTTTTTTTTTTTTAATCTCCTTTACAGCTTTAAAAACGGTATAAAGCTTGAATAATTTTAGTATTCTTGTCATTTGATTGTGCAAAACTGCAAATCACCAAGCCTTTGCTTTTGAAATCTTAGGCAACAGAAGCAATTCAAGCCATAGTCGTTGAATACAAGGAAAATTATTTTGACTTTGAAGAATTTTCTGGAGTGTTATTATCAAAGATGTCTAATCTTAGATTGATGATAATTGAGGAGACACGCTACTGCTATGACCCAGCAGATCTTGCTGTTCCTAATAACCAAAGACAACTTTTTGTTCCTAATCAACTAAGGCATCTTTCATGGGACTACTGTCCTTTAAAATGTTGGTCATCCAGTTCCCAACCAAAGGAGCTTGTTTAACGATAACTCTTTTTATTTTTTTGGTAACAGCGTTCAGTCAACTTAAAGTTCATTAATCTTTGTGGTTCCAAAAACCTTATCAGGACACCTGACTTTTCAGGTGTTCCGATGCTTGAGAGACTAAACCTTTCTGGGTGCCTTAGCTTGGTAGAGATTCACCCGTCTATTAGACAACTCAGCAAGCTCAGGTATTTACTTTTGGAAGGCTGCGAATCTCTTACCGATCTTCCCTGCATGTCTGCTGTAATGCAGTCCCTTACGGAGCTTCACCTTGCATTTTGCTCAAAAATCAGTTCGTTTTCGAAATTTACAGGAATTATGAAAAGCCTATTGGGACTCGATTTGAATCGGACTGATAGTAAGAAAGTACCACCCTCATCGATCAAGTGTTTGACTGCCCTTACTTTCTTAGGTCTAAGACGCACAAATCTCGAATGTCTTCCAAGCAACATGGATAATTTGAGGTCTCTTCAAGAACTCGATCTTGTTCGATGCTCAAAACTAAAATCGTTGCCAAGGCTTCCATCAACTGTGAGATATATAAATGTGGAATTTTGTAATTCCCTAAAATGGCTACCAGCACGGGTCAAACTGAGTATTTGGTCACAACCTCTCTCCCAATGGCTTCCGTGTGATGAGAGGCACAGTCAAAAGGAATTTACAATATTGTTCCATTTACTACAGGTAATCTCTCTCTCTCTCTCTCTCTCTCTCTCTCTCGAATTGTTAAATAATAATAGTTAACAATAGTTGTGTTTTGGGTACAGGTACAGGGATTCCTTTGTCGTAAAACCGTTTATGGAACTTCTTCCAAAAGGAAAGAGGCTAGATCTATAACTGAGTTTCAGATAATTATGCCGTTATGTTTAACTGAAATAATGGAGAATTCAATAAGCATAGAGCTGCCTTCAAATTGGCATAATAATAAATGGATAGGATTAGCTCTCTGGGCATTAGTAGCAGATTTAAGTGGTGATATTAGAGCTTATGAGATAGCCGTTGGTGAAATGACTCAAAATCACTGTGCCTTTGAACTTTTTACTACCTGGATAAATGTTGTGGTCAAAACAGAATTTTATTTCAGTAATTGCCTATTGTATTTGTCTCGTGGTGAGTGGTTTGCTACTGTTGGGAATGGTGAATGCAGTCAGATTAAGGTTATATTTAAGGATAGTCAGCTGAATGTGAGGGAATTTGGGGTCAGTTTGGTATACGAGGAAGATGTGGACGAGTTCAACCAAACAAATGCACAATGTTTGATTGTGAGCTTTGGGGAAGTACCCATCTATAAATTAACTGGTAATGACCATCTCAACCATCAGGGACGGAGTTATGTATTGACCAAGGGGGGCTCTAGCCCCCCGGTCTCATGAGATTTCCCTTAATATTAGTGGTATCTATGAGTGTCTTTGCCACAACTGACTTGAGTTTTTGGCAGTGTTTGAGTGGCTTTGCAACAACTGACTTGATTAATAATAGAAAATTAATAAATAAAAGCGGTGGTTAGACCCAAAGAGTGATTGTCTTTCACCCAAAATTAAAAATAGTGAAGTGGTGGACCGCAAACCTCTCTTCTTTTTCTTTTTTCTTTTTTTGGTCTTATTGTTTTGGTTTTAATTAATAAGTGGTTTTAGAACTATAAATTATTTCACAATTTTTTATCACAATTTCTCAAAAAAAAAAAAAAAAAAAAATTTGTTACAACTTTTTTTTTTTTTTTTTTAGGGTGAAATTGTTACAACTTTGATATAACAGATTGTGAGTGGTTGTCTATCCTTTACACATGGACTAATGATTTTTCTTCACTACTAGACATTGCTACATCATAATTGTAGCAAAAAAGTTGTATAATACTTACTTTTTCCTTAATTTATTAGCTTGAGGTCTACTTTTTCTTTGTCAGTTTCTGATTTGGGTCTGCATTGAACACTATGAGACTATTTAATATCTTGTTTAGCTTTGTCAGTTTGTGTTAATTTTTTTTTTCCTATTTTCTTTTATTTAGCAAATATAAGTAGTTTTTATAGTTAAAAATAGTATTTATAATAAAATTGAAGATGATTTTTAGACAAATTTCTGTAACATTTTGTAATGATTTTTGACATTTAAAAGAATGCCAAGTTCTCTTTTAATAAATAATTATATTGCGATGTATTTAAAAATAGTTATTTTGTGTCTTTTTTGTTGTTGGCATTTTGTTAGCACTAAATGAATGTTAATTTAGATTTTTATGAGAATTTTTTTTTATTTTAACTTTGCCCCCCTTCGATTGAACTTCTGGCTCCGTCCCTGTCAACCATCCTTCCCATTGATGTCCAATCCTTATCTATCTTATTTTCTTTCTATCTATACATTTGGTTTTGTCATTGGCAAGTCTCGTCATTTTTCCTTTTTTTCTTTTGGCTCACCATGCGCAAGCAATTCCAATCACCCTGTACTTTCTGAGTTCCTGAAAATTAAACTTAAATTTTGCCACACGAGTTTATTGCCAATTGTCTAAGCCTCTATATCATCATCACTTACAAGAATATGATCTAGATAGGAAATACATTCTCAAGCTTCACCCAATACATTTCTCTATGGATTTTGCTAATGTAGATCTTTCAATCCTGATTTGGCATCCTATTTGTAACTATCAAATATTATGTTATTTTACATATTCATATTGTGCTGGCAAATGCAATACAACTTTTCCTGATAGATTTTTGAAATGTAAAAACTAGAGACTGTATAGTATTTCCTTCCTTACCATGTATATTCTTTGTAATCATTGGTGTCATGCCTAACAAAACCTGTAGGAAGCAAACTCCAATTACACTCATTAGTAATGAGTGAATTATTATTATTATTATCATACTAACTTAGGTTTACACATATATGCAGTTGGTGATGATGATGGGGATGATGATGAGGATGATGGTGAAGATGATGATGATGATGAGGATGAGGATGAGGATGAACGTTATAAATTTTATGAATTTTTATAAGGTAGATGGTTCAGTCCTATTATGGCATCCCATTTGTAAGTGTTCAAGTATTATGCTAATTTTCATATTCACCTTGTGTAGTGCTGGCAAAAGCAAGAGAAATTTTCATCATAAATTTTTGAAACGTGAAAACTAGAGACTGTATAGTTACTATAGTACTTCCTTCTCTACCATGTCTATACTTCATATAATCATTGGTGCTATGCCTTCCAAAAAGGGCAAGGAGGAACTCCAATTATACTGATTATTCATGAGTTAAATATTAGGGTAAATTACAATTTACCTACTTGTGGTTTAACCGAAATTTAAGTTGTCTACATGTGGTTTGAAATTTGACACTTTACCCACCTAAGGTTTGACCAAAATTTAAGTTGTCTACATGTGATTTGAAATTTAACACTTTACTCACCTAAGGTTTGATCAAAATTTAAGTTGCCTACCTGTGGTTTGAAATTCTATGATATAAGTGTTCCGTTGGATTCTTTTTTATCTTATTTGATCTTGTATTTTTATATTTTTTGTGTTTTTTGAGGATAGAGACATAAAAGTAAAGTGAAATTACATATTTAGCTATATTTTTAATAGAAGCGAGTTACGAAACTTTAACTAAGCTAACCTCAGGTGGGTAAAGTGTCAAATTTCAAACAACAGATAAACAACTTAAATTTCAGCCAAACCACAGGTGAGTAAGTTGTAATTTGCCCGAAGTATTATTATAATTATTTTTAATTATAGTACCATACTAACTCAAGTTTTCACATATATGTAGGTGATAACAATTTAGGTCTCTAGAAGATGACACTCATGTCTTACTTATACTTTGACCAGCTGCTAAATAGTGAAGATTTTCTTAGCTTGAATTTCAGTTGAGGCTACTACTACTGGATGTGCATAAGCATTTCTATCAATATGACTATTTTTTTTAGTTGAAAATCCTTGTATGTTGTATTGAATTTGCAAATGGTTTCGGTTATAATGATTTGGAAATGTATTCAAGTGACATGTCCTTGTATCTTGTTTCATAATGACTTCAGAATATGGTCTTTTCCTTTCTTTTTTAAAGAGGTTTTAGTCTGTACCAGTTATAATGATTTCTACAGGATGACGTTCAATTGAGCCTATTGTTATTGGATGGTATACAAGCTATATTTTCAGTTAACTTAATTTGCACAATTCTCTTGTGTAGTGATTTTGATTTAATGTCTATGAGAGCATAAGTTGTGAATTTTGTAGACGTTTAATAGCTACTACTTTTTATCAATCACGCTGTACGATTAGCTAAGCATTAATGCAGTCTTCATTCTAGAATATATCCTTGCAATTAAAAATTCAACAAACACTGTTGGAAGCTTCGAACAAGTTGATAGTTAATGTAATCTTCTTTGATTTTTTCAGGGATTTGTCTAGTTGATAGTTATGGCCAAACCAGTATATTGTTAATATCTTTCTTCAAATTAAATCAGTATATCAGGCCAATGTAGAAGCTGACGTTGCTAAAGGAATCTGCTGACAACATATAGAAGCTAATGTCAATCTTGGAGCATATTATGGAATGTGAATAATGATTAAAATCTTGACTTGTAATGAAGCACATATTTAGGAGCTGCGACAGAAGGGACTTTTATATGTGAGCAGTCAGCATTGCGTTGATTGAATGGTATGTACACTTCTAAAATGATTGTGAGCTGCAGCAGTTCAAGTACATTAAAAAATATAGCCATATCATTTGAGAAGGTACCAATACACCTTTCAATATTAGATTAAGTTAACATGAATCCGAACAAACCGTTTCTAATTACCAAAAGAAATAGTATAAACAGAGCTCTGTGAATTTTGGATGCCAGTTGTAAAACAGCTGAAGTTCCCCTGGCTTGCATACACGGTTTCATTTGCAGCATAAGAATTCATATCAAATTAATTAATATATGATACAGCAGCTGTGTGACACAATCTATCACTACATACACTCTGGCTTCTTTCAATTTGCAGTGTGAAAAAAAAGGGAGCTGATGTCAGAAAATTTTGATGGATATGGCAGGTTTGTTGGTTGGAAAACATGGGATTTGATTCGGCAGCCTAAGCAAAAGTGGGGAACTGGGTTTCAGAAAGTTCAAACAATTTAATCAAGCCGTAATTGCCAAACTAAGTTGGATGCGATTGCTTTTGACCAAGACATCCTTTGTTTCAAGTGTTAAGAGGCAAGTATGAACATATAGCAAGAAGTGGCAAAGGTGGTTGAAGGGAAAGGACTATTGATATGGAGAGGTTTTGAAAAACCTATAATAAGTGCATGATATGTAGGTGGTACTAATAGCATTGATATGTGGGAGGGTCTTTGGATTCCATGGGTCCAGGGATTTAAAGCCAACCCAAATAATAATCTAGATTTGCAAAGGAGTCTTTAATTGTAGATGATCTTATAAGCCATGAGGCTTGAGGTTGGGATGAGGCATTGATAAGTAATAGTTACGGCCCGTGTGATGTATGTAATTATTTTGTAATGCAATATTATAATATATATAATTTATTTTTAAAAAAAATTGTAGTATCATATATTAAAATTATTCATCTATTACAAATATCTTCTCATGAAAATATTTAATCTTTAAGTGTATTAAACTATTAATTTAACCCTCTACAAAACCAACTAGGGCAAGGTTTTTTTTTTAATATATATATACAAAATTAAAAAAATACCATATTGTTTTCTTTCTCAACTAATGAAAATTTTATGTTCAACTAAAAAAAAAAAAAAAACTATATATATTTACCGTTTTTAAAATTTTCATTTACATGAGCTTTGCAAAAAAAAAACTCAACAATGATTATTATTTTGAATGAGAAGATTTGGAGGAAACCAGGTCTCTCAGCCATCCCCACCGCGCCCCCGGCGCCACCCCCCCCCCCCCCCCAAACTACAACTTCGTGTATCTGCATGATCCAAAAAAGTCAATTTGTAATTGCTAGGAGTACTACTAATATTATTACATTAATTGAACTGAAAATTGATGTGTAATGCAATTCAAATATTCATATATTTCTCTCACAAAAAAAATATATTTATATAGTAAAACTTGTAGTAACTTTATTTATTTATTTATTTAATTTATATAAAGCCTGTAGTAAATGGCATCTGAAGAAAATAAAATAAATTAACGCGGTGCTTCATATGGCTATTAGCTGGTCGCCACGAAATTACTCATAGTGTGAGAAGTAGAGAATCTGTGGATAGAGTTCTAATTCTATGAAAAATGATCATTGTTTCAAAAGCTTGGTCCTTGAAGACATTCTTATTTCGGGCATTGCAGATTGGCCACAAGGTTGTGGGGAAAACAAGTCTCCATCAAGAATGCAAATTAATTGAAATCGGTGAATTAAAGTATATAAAGGAATTTGACATATTATTTCATAGGCAGAGAAAATAAATATATTCCTGATTAGTTCCTAAATTTGACTTATAGAGAGACAATCCTTAAAAATGTGCTTAGGGTCTTGGGGGTATTATAACAAGCAAGTGCCATCTAAGATGATATTTCTGAATCTCTCATGGTAAGTCAATCTGAGGTATGGAGTTGATTTTCCAAATCCATTTCAAGAGGGAAGTCTGGGATGAGGGAATGCCATGTCAAGAGTGATTTGGTAGGTTGACTCCAGGTTGTCTAAAAAAATCTATTCTAAGGAGCCTAAGTTAAAGAGTCAACTTGATTGGAAAAGGAGGGCTTTGCCAAAGCCCTAATGATAATTAAGATCTATTGAAACAAAGTGATAGACTATGTTGGGCGTAGGATTAGTGGGCCAAGTCAAGCATCATACAGAGGCAAAGGTTAGATTGGGCTAGATCTCAATCAATCTATTGGCGCTGAATTGCCATCTTTTAAGGGAATAAAGTTACACCCTTACCATCAATTATAGTTTTTGGTGTAATGGCTAAGTGCTTGTACCTAAAAAATTGTATCAAGATTCCAATTCTCTTGTGTATCCCAAATACTTACAAGTCTGAGGTCCATTTCCTCCCTGCCTAGTGGTTCCCAAGCCTGTCCAATGGTCATTCATTAAGTTAATAGACATGCCATTTTTTTATTATCTGGGCCGAGTCCTCACTACATATCTCCTTTGTTTCACATAAGCTAAGCCCAAATGAAATGACAGACTTCCGTTTTGTAGTGTGATAATTCAAGCTACATTTCCTCTTGAGTTTTGATGCTCAAACGTCCTCATACGGCCCAGGTTCTTTTTGCAAGTATGGGCCTTGTTGCAGTATAAGACTCGCTTAATACCTAACCCTCCTTATATCTGTGGTTTGGGTAGTTGTGTCCTACCCAACAATTTTTTTTTTTTTTTTCAAGTGTATGCCCCCACAAAAAAAAAATGACTTTAATTTGTCAATTTCGTTACATACTCTACTGGAAAAGAGAACACATTGCATGATGTGTGTGGAAATAACTGCGGTCGTTGAGTTAATGAGAGTGACTCAGCTAATCAAAGAAAAGCTTTTGGCGTTCCAATTCGAAAGTCTATTCCTGATTTTTTTTTTTTTTTTAACACAAAATTATAGACATTCCTATTTATGCTATTGTTAACAATAGAAACACCAAGAAAATCCATCTTCACCACCATTGTTCATGTTTCAATTTCGAATTCGTTCTTTTTATCCAAATGCTTGGCAAAAAGATGGTAATAGCAAAAGGATTGGTTCTTGTTAGAAATACTGAAATCTGTAGTATTGTATTTCATAATGAAAGATTATACATGAGTGCCTTTATATAGGAGGCATATGAGTGCAGTACAAGAATGTATGCTATACAAGTAATCTAGTTGGCCCTAAAGCCTACAACACTATACACATTAACAGCCCCCCTCAAACTCAAGGTGGATGTGAGACCAACTTGAGGTTGTCAACCAAAGTACGAAGGCGTCCCTTAGGATGTGACTTGGTGAAGATATCTGCAAGTTGATCTTTAGAGGAGACTGAGATCAGCTTGAGAGCACCATGGACAAGATAATAACGGATAAAATGACAATCGATCTTGATGTGTTTAGTCCGTTCATGGAAGACATCATTGTGAGCAATATGAATGGCACTCTGGTTGTCACAATAGAGAGGAGTAGCAGAGGATGTAGACATACCTAAGTCTTTGAGAAGCCATCGTAGCCAAAGGAGCTCAGATGTGGTATTAGCAAGGGCACAATATTCTACTTTAGTACTGGAGTGGGCCACATGAGTTTGTTTCTTGCTTCGCCAAGAAATCAGAGAAGAACCAAGAAGAAAGCAATAACCAGTGGTGGACCTGCGATCAGTGGGATCTCCTGCCCAATCAGCATCAGAAAATGCACGGAGAATAAGAGGAGACTGAGCAGAGTAGAAAAGACCATGGAAGATAGTGCCCTTTAGGTATCGAAGAATGCGTAAAATAGCAGCATAGTGAGTCGATCGTGGAGCAGACAGATACTGGCTCACCTGGTGAACAGCATAGGAAATGTCTGGACGAGTGACAGTGAGATAAACTAGGCTACCAACCAAGCGTCTGTAAAGAGAGGGATTAGACAATGGTTTCCCCCCTGAGAGAGTCAGATGCGCATTAAGCTCAACTGGAGTGTCAACAGTCTTGCTATCAGTGAGTCCAGCTCGAGACAAGAGTTCAGAGGCATACTTGGCTTGAGTAATATAAAGTCCATCTGTAGAATGAGTGATTTCAAGACCCAAGAAGTAGCTGAGATGTCCAAGATCTTTCATCTCAAACTGCTGACTGAGAAAATCCTTGAGTTCTTGAATGCCACTGAGGTCATCACAAGTTATGATCATATCATCCACATATTAGAGAAGCAAAATGGTGCCTTTGTTGGTACGACGAAGAAATAAGGTAGAATCATAATAACTGGCCATGTAACCCAAGCGAGAGATGGTAGAGCTGAATTTGGCAAACCAAGCTCGTGGAGCTTGTTTAAGGCCATAAAGTGCACGTCGAAGGTGACAAACCTTGTTTGAGTCAATAGAGAGACCAGGAGGAGGTTGCATATACACTTCTTCACTTAAATCCCCATTAAGGAATGCATTTTTGACATCCATCTGAAAAAGGTCCCATTTACTGGCAGCAGCAACAGCTAAGAGGGCACGAACAGATGAGATACGAGCAACTGGAGCAAAGGTCTCTTCATAATCAATCCCATACTCCTATGTAAAACCTTTTGCAACAAGACGAGCTTTGTAGCGCTCAATGGACCCATCAGAGCGAGTCTTAATCTTGTAGATCCACTTACAACCAACCACAGATTTCCCGGGGGGGAGTGTCACCAAATCCCAAGTATGGTTTTTAGATAATGCATCAAGTTCCTCTTTCATTGCAATCTGCCATAAAGGGTCAGTGGAAGCCTCACGATAGGTGTGAGGCTCGTGTAGTGTAGCAAGGGCAGTGTAACAATGATAGTCAAGTAAATGTGCAAGAATAGATCTTACCCGAGTTGAGTGACAAGGTGGAATGTCTTGTGCAAGATCTTCAGGCGGAGCAGGAGCAGGGGACCCAAGCTCAAGGTTGGGGTTGGGTAGCTCGTCTTCAACCTGTTCATCTTCCACCTGTTCATTAAAGGGTGAACTAGGAAAGGGATCAGTGATATCTGGTGGTTGGACAGAGAAGTCTACAGGAGAATCAGGGCAACTACAGGAGGATCAAGAGCAGCTACATAAGGAATATGTGCCTCATCTGGAAAAAGTTCTAAGACAGAGGAGAAAGACAGGGAGGCACGGAAGTGAGAGAGCTCGACAAAGAGGTGATGTTCCCAAAAGACAACATTGTGGGAGATACGAAGATGATGAGAGACAGGATCATACCACCGATACCCCTTTTGAGTTTCGTCATAGCCAAGAAAACAACAAAGTCTTGACCAAGGCTCAAGTTTGTTATGCTCATGTGACTAAAGAAGAACAAAACAAGCAGAACCGAAGGAGCGAAGGTGGTGATAGTCTAGAGGTGACCCAAAAAGGCGCTCATATGGAGTTTGATTTTGGATAACAGGATTCGGAATACGATTAATAGTATGAACAGCATGAAGAGTAGCTTCACCCCAAAAAGGAGTAGGAGCTTTGGCAAAGAGAAGGAGAGCACGAACAGTGTCAAGAATATGACGAAGTTTTCGTTCGGCTCTACCATTTTGTTGAGAGGTACCTGGACAAGTTAGTTGATGAACAGTGCCATATGAATGCAAAACAGCTTGGAAAACATATTGAGTGTATTCAAGAGCATTATCAGATCGAAAAATTTTGATGCGTCTGGAAAACTGAGTTTCAACCATTTGTGCAAAATTAGAATATACTTCCAATAATTCAGAACGATGTTTCATATTAAAAATCCAGCTATAGCGAGAGTAATCATCAACAAAGACAACAAAATATCGAGACCCACCAATACTAGAGACAGAGGAAGGCCCCCAAACATCAGAAAGAATGAGGTCAAAGATATCAGTGGATATGGATTCACTAATATTGAAAGGCAAAGCTAGTTGTTTTCCTAACTGACATGAAACACAATCAAAATTTTCTGTAGACACCGAATCTAACAAACCTCTAGAAGCCAATTGTTGTACCCGAGAGGAAGATGCGTGACCAAGTAGAGCATGCCAAAGTGCAAGGGAAGGAATTGAAGAAACTATAGTAGCTGTAGCAATAGAAATAGGAACAACAAGTGGAAGACGAAGGTTGTCCACAGGAAACATACGCCCAATTCTGGGACCGGTCCCAAGCTCCTGTCCCATCCTCGGATCCTACACAATACACCCAGAATAATCAAATATAATCCGATAACCTAACTCAGCTAATTGTCCCGCAGAAAATAAATTGTAAGAAAGGTCAGGAACATTAAAGACCCCAGGAACCGAGAGGTTGGAGGTCGAAACAGAACCTATATTATGGCCAGACATTGTGGAACAGGTTTGAGTTTAGAAAATAAGGACGAGTGATGTGTCATATGATTGCAACAAGCGGAATCCATAAGCCAAGAGGAAAGAGACATACCAGATAAAGCTGACAGAGAAGAAGAATAAGATGCATTACCAATTATACGAATAACATTGGCGATGATGTTTTTAAGGTCATCTGTGGACATGATGAAAGTGCGTCCTGAAGATTTAGACTGTGCAGAGATGGGAGCCATTGGTTGGACACTCTCAGTGTTAGCAACAGTAGCAGCAGAAATTGAAACAGCTGATTTGTTGTGACGATAGCAAGTCTCAATATTGTGGCCAAAACGTTTGCAAAAATTACAAAAACGTTTGCTGGATTGTCGGCTACGATTATTGCAACAAGAAGAAGACATGTCCTTATTCTTCATTTAGAAGCAAAATATGCAAAAACAGACTGCAAAAATGAAATCTACGCGAAAAACTGGGTAAGAAGCACCTGGACTGCAAAAAGTCAACTCTAAAAAGTCAACGGTTAAAGTCAACGGTCAACGGGGAGGTCAGCTAACTAGGATGATGTCAGCAAGATGACGTAAGCAGCTGATGTTTGCTGATGTAAGCGGCTGACTGTGATGACGTAATCAATGACGCAGAGTGATGACGTCAGCTAGGGTTGACGTGGCAGTAATGACGTCACCTAGGGCTGACGTCAGCAGGTGCAGATCTGGCGCGTGGCAGTGCGTGAAGAAGACAGACGGCGTGTGGAGCGCGTGATCTTATGCGCAGATTATTTGGGCGGCGCGTGAGAGGGCGTGGAACCTCTGATGGTGGTCAGGTTTTCACTAAATGGTAGATTGGCGGTGGACGATCTTAGTGATGCCTACAAAAACACAATTGGAGCAAGGATCACGGCGGCGACAATATGGCAGTGGTCTCGAGACTCTTAACGACGGTAGTTGCAGGTCCGAACCAAAGAGGATGACTGAGATGCGTTAGAGGTTTAACGGTGAATATCTGCAACAGCAGTTGTAACAGCGGAAGCAATTGCGAGTCTAGAATAACACTAATAGAGACAAGACTACAATGAAAATGTTAGATATTAGCATTGATACACCATGTTGAATATGCTAATATGGATGTGGAAGTGAAAGCATAAAGTATAGAACACAATAACACACGAGGGTTACGTGGTTCAGCCTAACGGCTTACATCCACGGAGGAAACTCTAAAGGGCTATATCAATAATATATTAGAGTGTAGTACAAATCCTGTATTACAATAAACCATAACATGTGTATATATAGTAGATTAAACCTTAGACTAATAGACTTCTAGCACAAGTAGGAGACTTGGCTTGCACACAAAGTAGAATTAGGCTTGGGCTTGGGCCTATGCTAATGGGCTAATATATCTTTAACACCCCCTCGCAAACTCAAGATGGAAGCTTGATAAAATCTTGAGATTTGATAAGGTTGAGAAGATCCCCTGAATGAAGTTTGGCTCTGTGACGGTAATTTGAGGAAGGCAATGGTCTTGCATTGTTGATGCGACTTCTAACGGTGGCATGACTATACCGGAGAGTTTTGACGGCAGCAATAGGAAGCCAAAGAAGATGAACGCAGCAAAAAAACACCGAGGAAGACAAAGATTGCTTTTAAATATACCGCAAGGACAGAAAACCGTGGCCACAAGAAGATAGCTAGGATACCATGTTAGAAATACTGAAATCTGTAGTATTGTATTTCATAATGAAAGAATATACATGAATGCCTTTATATAGGAGGCATATGAGTGCAGTACAAGAATGTATGCTATACAAGTAATCTAGTTGGGCCTAAAGCCCACAACACTATACACGTTAACAGTTCTTATTGTCATCATTAACATGGTATTGTCCAAAATGAGTCAGTATTGGTCTGAAATGATTTCCATACGATATTGTGACTCCCCTGGAAAACCTGAACAAACTCTAGAGTTGGTCGAGTTTGATATCATGCACTATAACAGCTAAAGTTATGTAAATGCCCTCATTCAAACCAAAACAATCTTATATTTTTACCAGAGGCATAAGTCAATACCTCATTATTCTTTCTATTGATTACAATCCATAATAAGTTCTCCCATACGAACCCATCTTTGATCAACAAGACATTGGCACTTTTCTCTATCTATTTCAAAGGATTTAAATTGAATGAGGATTGCCCATTGTAACTATGTTTTCCATAGAAACTCAAACTAGCTAGAAAAAGAAAGCCTTTTACAGCACTTTGTATAATGCCACATCACATTGAAAAAGGTGAATTGGTTAAAAATTATCTTATGCCACGTGGATTTAAGTCTTGCCACGTGGGTGGTACAAGAATAGAAAAATCATTTCCTTGAAGATGGAAGATTAATAGTCCCTCCAAAATGAAATATATAAATAGAATAATGAAAAAGAAGTGGATAACAAATCAAATAAGGAACTTATTCATTTAAATAACAATCCAATTCTATTACATCAAACCATTAATAATAAAATATAAATCACACCACACCCTTCCAAACTAGTAGCCAAAAAAAAAAAAAAAAAGAAAAAAAAGAAAAAAAAGAAGAAGTAGAAGAAGAAGTAGCCAATATGGCCCCATTCACTATATATTAATTTCATCCACTAAAATACTTCTTAAAATACCGAAAAAACCAACTCCTTTGATGACAATTGGGACCCGCCAAAACCCATTCTGAGATTAATACAGGTGGCTTTCCCTTAAAAACACATTGGCCTTCAGGTACTATTCCATGAAACAGTGTTTCTTTGTATATATGCTACAAAATCCAATGCCTTAGAAGCCTTAGAAGCCCTCTCTATTTCCCAGATTCAAGTTTTAGTGCTTGAACTAGATAATAAGCAAGCCCAGCATGTTCTTTTTCAATTACAATCTTCTCTTACTATACTTTTATGACTTTTTGTAAGTCAAATTATGTTCCTCCTAGTCATAGATGCTATAGAAAAAACTAAAGAAAATCAAATGCATATAACAATTTAATATAGAGGGTTATGTTATCCTATGTACTAAAAAAATAGTGTTATATAATTTGAAAGTTACCTAAGGGTCCCAATGAGAATCATTTTGCATATTTTCCCATTCATTTTCTTCAATGTCATTGGAGAACGTCATAGACTCTTCCATTGCCATTTGCATCCACATCTTGCTGGGTGAGTCCAAGGGGAAATCATTAATGGCCTCAATCTGGCAAGGAGAGAGCCTCACCGAGACTGGTGCCACATTCGTAACGGTGTATGGGCGGATGTTTTGTTGGTAAGGTTTATAAATAAAGTATTGGGCATATTATATTTTAAAACGTATACTTTAGTGGTGTTTCATATTAAACCCTATAATTTTAAAACTTTCAAATTAAAACCTTGAAGTTTAAAACTCTTAAAATTTAAGTCTTATAATTTTTTTAGTTTCAAATCAAACCCTAGATATTTACAATGTTTAGAAAGCTAGAAATGCATCAATGTTTAGAAAAAGGCACTCAGAAGCAATAAAACAAGTATTTTGTGGGGGAAAGTACCACTATTGTGGTGCTCTGCTAAGAGACTCATATAAAAAAGGTTGGATAAATTACCTATTTGATCCTAATGTTTGCACTATGTGTCAATTTTGTCCCTAACGTTTCAAATGTGTCAGTTTAGTCCCTAACTTTTTGGTATTGTGTTAAAATAGTCCATGTAGTTAAATAGTGAATGTAAAATGCTGATGTGGCACTAACAAAGTTATTAAAATATCTTTATCATATAACATTGAATGTTCAAAATGGGTATAAAACACCCTTGAACGTTTAAACCCCAAATTACAAAAAAAAACAATTCAAGCTTAATATCAAACAATTAACGTGCGGAACATGAACATAAACTAAACACAGAATTGATAAACAATTTAAGTCAAATATAATCACATCCACAATAAAAAATAAATGGCAAAGATAAAGAGAAGAGAAATGCAAACACAAGGACAACACTCGATATGTTATCAAAGAGGAAACCGAAGCCCTCGGCATAAAACCTCTCCACCACCCTCCAAGTGGTCAATAATCCACTAGAAAATGTAGTTGGGATACATGAACAGCAATAGACCCTCCAAGCCTAATCTACCCAGTGTACCTAAGCTCTCCAAGCTTCCTGCTCCAACGAGGTTGCGCCGAACCTTTTTCTTTTCTAGCTTACCGGATTCCGCTATAGCCCATAGCATCAACCAATATGAATTGGTCTCTTTATAATTGCTTTCCAAAGCACCAAATAAACATTCTCACAGATATGGGTATGGTGAGAAAATGATTTGGCTAAGAACCTCTCAAGGATTTAACAATGGAGAGGGTGAGAGTAGAGGAATTTGAAGAGTCTCTTAGATGAAGATTGTGAATGAATCAATCTTGTTTTTCTCTAGGATTTCTCTCTCAAAATTCTCTTTGGAAGCTCTCTACATTTCGTGGGTATAAGGGTCTATATATAGTGGTGTGTGTTTGGAATGCGAAGAGTCAGTTTTTCCCAAACAGAGATGGCTGGCGGCTTGGCCTCGCGACTTGACTGAGTCGCACGTTCCAGCCGCGAGGTAACTGCATTGCCAGTCTAGATTTTTGTCCTGTAGTGCAACAGCTAGCAAAACGCTTCAGCTTCCCGCATGCTTGACACGTGACCTTCTTCTGGCGGCTTGCCAGTCGCAAGCCACCCGCGAGTTTCAGTCGCGAGTCCTTGCTTCTTTGCACAATGATGAATATTTCTTCACACTCTCTCACACACTACCCTTACATGAATGCCACCTAAATACAGGGTTACTAATTGCTAAAATACAAGCAAATTTGGCACGGAATAAAGCCAACAAGATGGTTGATTAAATTCAACCTTACAAACATGAATTTTCGAAACCTTCTAACTGTTTCAGACTATAAAAATTGGTGTCAAATCTATATTTTGTTAAAATTGTTGGCAATTGAAACATGGTGGGCTTGTAGAATAAACTTGTTTTTGAATGTTAGTTGAAATTTTATTGATGTTTCAGGTTTTCAAAGCAGGAGAGGATATATGAGGGAGACTCTTGTAGCAGATAAGATAATAACATAGAGAGTGTTATTAAAAAAAAAAAAAAAAAAGATAACAACAAAGAGAAATTTATGTTTCTTTTGAAGAAAAAGAAATGATCCTGTAATTCCTTTTTTTTTTTTTAGGAAAGATCCTATAATTCCTTGGTGTATCTTTATATTAGCATTATGCCACAATGTAAATTATATTATTATGGTTTAATAATATGTAAATGCTGATTAAAAGATCTTGTGAGCATTGGTCCCTTTCCCAGTGACTTGTAATGAAGCATATATATATATATATATAGGTGCTGTGGACTTCTATACATGAGCAGTCAGGATTGAATGATATGCACACTAGTAACTGTATGTCTAAAGTGATTGTAAACTGCAGAAGTTCAAGTACATTACAAAATGTAGCCTTATCATTTAAGCAGGTACCCGTACCACTGCGCCTTTTGATTTAAGATTAAGTTAAACATGAATCATGATGGGTTGGAACAAAATTTAAAAGCCAGTGATTTGGTAGAGATTCTCAGTTATACAAATGAATTAATATTATGACACATTGTGCAGCTGTTTGACACTATTCTTCCCCACATACACTATGGCTTTCAATTTGCCTCAGCAGCTGTGTAAAAAATGAAAGAGAAGCTGCTGTCAGAAAGTTTTGATGGAAAGCCCAACGGAGCAAATGGCAGGTACGTTGCTTGGAAGACATGAGATTTATTAATTTGCCAACCTAAGTTGGATGGTTGCTTTTGACCAAGACGCCCTTTGTTTCAACTTTTAAGAGGCAAGTATGGACATATAAACAAGTGTACGTTTTTAGATCCCTTAAACACAAACAGATTAAGCTAGTTATTTAGTCAAGTGATTAACTTAGGTAAATCATATCAAGTAAACAATGCGGAAAATAAAGAATACAACGATATGATAACCCAGGAAAACCAAACGGTAAAAAACCTGGGGAGGATTTAACTTAGCTATCCTTAAAGTAAAACAGATCCACTATGAAAGAATTGAAGTTTTACAATAGCGACTTAGACCACTAACATCCTATTGCTACCTTGAGTAGAAAACTTACTACTACGACCACGTGACAACTCCGAGTCCACGGACTACTTCTTTCTTGGATTCACAGCAGCCACAAGTACTCCCACTTGTGTTCTCTTTAAGCTCTTTATGCAGCAACTGAAACGATCACCAAGCTCTCGACATCAATGTTGATCTTGATAACCCTAAGTGTGTATGAAGGCGAACACCTCCAGATCTCACAAGAGATTCACACACACAGCATAAACAACAACTATAAAACGTGGTTAGGGTTTTTCCTTTTATACTTAAGGCAAAACATAAAACCTTACATGTCATATGAGCTTAGGCTTGAGTTGGAAAATTCTACAGAAAAACAATCTACACAAGTTTCGATTGATCGAGTCTAATTTTTGATCGATCGAACTTTGTAGATTTACACAATAAATCCTGCAGTACACTCGATTCCAACTTTACACAAAAACACACTTTGAGCAACCTAAATCTAGACTAAATGTTTTGATCATGATTTGCCAACATTATACATTAAAGTTCTAATACATTAATTCCTAATTCCTTAGAATCTAACAAACTCCCCATTTGGTAATCCGTGACAAAACACATACCAAAACAAAAATGCTCAAAGTTACAAAACAGTCCAACCAAAAACAATTTAACCTAACTACTATCTATCAGTTGCAAATGTAGACAGCAGCACGACTGAATCAACTTGTATATTCTTGTAACACTTAACAAACACATAAATGCATGTGTGGAAAATACAAGTAAAAACAAAATAAATTCTTGATTTCACAAAACAGAAAATAAAAGACATATATCATGAATAACCTCATAATATAAATCAATAACCAATGTAGCACAATGTGAAACAAGAAACATAAATAAAAACATAAACATAATATCTCCCCCCAACATATGCATCACATAAAAATAAATGAATACAACATGAGCCAAAAACATAAGTACGTCATGAAGCACCTAAATATAATCTAAAGCTCCAAAGCTCCAAAAACAAAAACAAAAACTTCCCCTATCCCTATCCATATGTACTCCCCCTTTTTGTGACGAATTACCAAAGGGCAATAAAGGCTCATCATCAAAAGGAGGAGGTAAGAACATTTAGAACTCACCAAATCAACACGCAAAGCCTGAAGCTCAATGAGCACATCCACCAAAATCTGTCTCTGAGCCGTCTAAACAATTATGACAGTCTCTAGCATACTTCGCAAAGAAGCATCGCTCGAAGAAGAAGTCGGTGGAGGATCAACAGCGGCTGTGGGATAGACATACTTCTTAGCTGTAGGGTCACCTAAAGAAGGAGGAGGATGAGGTGCACCAGAGGAAGACTCTACTATTGGGCGTTTAGAGCTAGCTTTCATCTGAGTAGCTCTTTGCCTAAGGAATGTGGCACCTATGGGAGCTATGATGTGTATGGGCTTAGAAGCAGGAAACTCATCTAACCCTAGATGCAACAAAATTTGATGAATAAAAATAGGAAAGAACAGACCATGTGATTTAGAACTACTCCAATGAACCTCAACCAAAGAACGAATGAAGGGGGTAGGAAAACTCATAGGAGCGTTAATCACAAGAGCATACAAAAATGCACATCTCTCAATAGGAATGGTGTGCAAATGAGAAATGGGCCAAAGAGAATGACAAGCAATCCAGAAAAACAGATAGTTGAGCTCTGTGAGCTCGTGAGTAGTGATACGAGGATCGGAACCCCATCTAATGGAAGTACCAGTAATGTGAGACATAATCTCATCAAGTGGAGGGTCCTCATCATAAGGATAGATAGGCTGTTGTATCAAAGGTACACCAAGAGTAGTGGCCACTACATGAGCAATAATGACATACTCTTCTCCCCTTATCTAACTCTTCACAAACTGAATGTTGGATGAAGTGAAGTGGGCAAAGAGGTTCGAGTAGAACTCTCTGATCAAAACAACTTGAGGGGAATGAGAAATGCCCAAAAAAGGTAACCAACCCCGACCCTCAAAGTTCCTACGTATCTCAGGATCTAACTCATTAAGTATCACTTTACGCTCAGCCCATACTGATCTAAAGATATAGAGTTTCTCAAAATTCTCTTGGTGTTTCTCACTACGAAACCTCTCACTATCAAAAGCTGGAGTAGAGGTGGAGGTGGATGTCCTATGGGCTCTAGTCTTCCTAACCATGATGCTAAGGATTTGGAAAGGATAAAAAAAATCAAAGAAAGAAAACAAAAAAAACCCAAGGGCAGACTGCATCAGACAAGGTTAGAGCAAAACAAAAACAATAAAGAACAATCTAAATGATGCATGAATAGTATAAACACATGATGCATGCTTTAATGCATTGAGAAGAGTTCAATGACACATTAGAAACCAACAATTGACTTGGACATAGAGTTTTAGTATAAAAACCCAAATTTGAAAATACCCAATTCCAAAAATCCAACCAAATTGACCAATTAATCATTATACTAGTTAGATAACAGTATATAATGACATAATTAACCAATTACACAAGTCAATTTTATCAAATTAAGCCCAATTGAACAAAATCCCCAATTAGATGTAGTTTCAAGCCCTAGAATTTCAAAATTTTCCCAAAACACTAATTCAATCAAATTAAAGTATGGGATTCATGTTTATATCATCTAAGAACAAAAACCCAGTGATTTAATTTGAACGAAAACACCTCAAAAATCAAAAACCCCAAAATCCAATAGGTCCGAAAATTACACCTAAAATGCATGAAAAATGCATGAAATATGTGAATAAAAAGAAAAAGAAGGGGTAAAAAGGACATACCGGCACTTGAAGACAAAATCATTTGAGAAAAATTAGGAAGAAAACGATAAAAAAAAGGTTTGAGGTGGATCGGTCGAAGAGAGAGAGCAAAAAGCTTTTTGAAAAGTTGAATAAAGTGAAGAACACGTGAAAGAAAACGCTTTTTAAAAAACCATCAAACCGAATTTCGATCGGTCGAAAATTAGGTTTGATCGATCGAAAATCAATTTCAATCGATCCAACACTAATCGAGCACCAATCGAGCCAAGCAGAGTGTAACCTAAATTTTTATCACATTTTCTATCGGTCAAGCAACAGGTTCGATCAATTGAAAATCTGGAAAAAGCAGTTTTTTGAAAAATAGAGCATTTTAATGCAGAAACTTCTTAATGCACATTGTTATATGAATGAAATGCATGAGCATGAGATGAAATATTTTTCAAAAACCCTTAAATTTAACCCAGATCTTCCAAAAACAAGTTTTTCAATCAAATTGTCCTCAAAGCTCAAACATTAAAACATATTTTGCATCAAAATCAAGGAAATATTAATCTTGGATGGCCACAACAAGTTCACACACAATATGATGTACTAAGTTTAGCAAAGAATAACTTGTGTAGTGTGTGCAATTAGAATAGCTTGAGATACATGTGAGGTGATAAGTGAATAGTAATCAATCACAATTTCTACAAAATTCATCACATAAGTTTGAAAGTGACTATCACCTAAAGAGTTACATCATATAACTCACACATCTCCTAGAAAACAAGATTGCAGTCATGTAAGTTTCTTGATTTGCCTTATAATGTACACACCAATTTTATTTGATTTGAAATTTATTTAGATAGCCAAGATAATGTACACACCAATTTTATTTCAATTTAAATTTTATTATAAGCCGAGGCTACACCTTATATTCTTTTTGTGCATGTGCTACACTTTCTCGAACATAAAATCATATGATATGCATTAAGGTGTTCATGATTGGCTAGTAAACAGTGGTGAGATAGTTATTTATGCTTTTTTCTTAGGATTTTTTAGTCCTTACAATTAAAAGCATGTGACTTCAAGATCATGTGATCAAAAACTATAAACAACTCCCACACAACATGCACTACAAAGCTCAAACTAGTAAAGTGCAATAAAATAAGCTCATCCAAGCTAAACAAGGTATATAAACATGTTATGTAAAGATAATATGGCCAACCTTGATTTCAAATCCAAGAAAAATAATGCAAAACACATTCTTCCTTCCCTTTTCCTCTTTTTATTATTTATTTTTATTATTTAAAAAAAAAAAAAAAAAAAACAAAAACAAAAACAACCTAGCATGAAATGCATGAATGTTATGCAATGCAAATCTTAGAAACAAGGAAAACAAAAAACAGCAAAGAAGAATGGTCACAAAGAATAAAGAGATGAAGCACAAAGACCATGTCAGAAAGACTCAATTAGATCAAGCATTTTGAATCCAAAACTTTTTAGATGCAACTCTTGCATTGGAGTTATTATTCATATTAGAATGCTGAGCAACTCTATGATTGGAATAAAGTTTTAAAGCTTTTACCAATTCACCAATAAGTACCATGGGATCTTGTGCTTGAGGCACAGGTACTTTTGGCTTATTTACTCGCTTAACAGCTTGCAACTTGAAACAGTTTGGACGAATGTGCCCGGACTTTCCACAAAAATGACAAACCCATGCAGGTATATCATGCTACTTATCCTTAGGAAGGGTAGAATTCTTAGACTTAGACTCTTTGAGATCAACCATAATCTTCCTAGGTGGTATAACTTCTACTGGTTCGACAATCTCATTCACGGGAGGGTTAGAAGAAGATACAAAGTTTGTGGAATGAGTCTTAGAAATAGTGATGCTATCTTCAAAACCTAGACCAGTTTTGTCTAAGGGATACTTCTGAATACTCAGCATGTGTTCAAATTTGGAACTAGCAGTCCTATTTGTTTGTTCTCTAGCAACAGATAATTCAAGTTCCAAAATTTTCACTTTATCAAGCAATAACATGTTCTCAGTCTTCACCTTATCAAGCAATTCATTAGCATCAAACAATTTCAAGAGCGAATTTTTCTTATCAAGTTCAAGAGAAGCAATTTTCTGTAAGCCTAAATCAACATTCATAGCATCCTTTGCAGCAACCTTGCAAAGTTTATTATAGGCTTGTTGCAAATTAGCACTCTCAGAGAGTTCCCCATCAGAAGGGTTCTCATCAACCACAATAATTTCATCAACTACAACAGTAGCTGCGAAAGCAATGAAGTTTCCATCCTCATCACTACCAGACTCATGATCAAAAACTTCATCATCACTAAGGGTTACAGCCATAGCTTTAACCTTTGATCTCAAGAATGTAGGACATTCTGATTTCACATGACCATACCCTTGACATCCAAAACATTGTTGACACATAGAATTATTTAAGTTTTGACCTACTTTCTCTTTAGGTTTTTCAGCAATATTCACCTTAGTGGGTTCATTCTTCCTAAAATTTCTAGGTTCAGCATTGTTTTTACCTCTTGCCCTCCTATTATTGTTCCTAAGAAAGTTTCTAAAGTTCTTGCAAGATAAGCAATCCCTGTAGCAGAGAGCTCATCATCAAATCCATTCCCATCAACATCATCAACAAACTTAAGAGCCATTGATTTGGATTTGTTTGTCTTAGGTAGGTCCAACTTATAGGATTGAAGAGATCCTACAAGTTCATCAACAGGGATAGAGTCCACATCCTTGTTTTCAGTGATGACAGTCACTTTGGGTCTAAAGTCCTCAGTCAAAGATCTAAGTATCTTCCTAACAATTTTAGGTTGATTATAAATTTCACCCAAATTATAAGCAAAATTAACAATATCATTAAGCTTAGCATAGAATTCATAAAAACTTTTATCATCAGACATTCTAATACTTTCAAATCTAGTTGTTAATTGCTACAGTTTGTTGATCTTAACTGCCTTTGTACCTTCATGCACAGTTTGGAGAATATTCTAAGCAGTATGAGCAACCTCAACATTTGAGATTTTCTTGAATTCCTCTATAGAAATAGCATTAAAAATAGCATTCATGACTTTGCTATTAAAAGCGGCTGCTTCTTTCTGAGAAATTTGCCACTCACTAACAGGAGTAGTGGGTTTCTCCCATCCGTATTCAACGGAATTCCAGACTCCCTCATTGATAAATTTTAGGAATGCTTTCATCCTTACTTTCCAGTAAGCATAGTTGTTCCCATCAAAGTGAGGTGGGATCATAAGAGAGTGACCGTGTTCCATGACAACAGGGGTCAAGGATCAACTCTTAGATCAAAGGATCTAAATGCTAGAGCTAACCTACTCTGATACCACTTGTACATTTTAGACCCCTTAAACATAAACAGATTAACCTAGTTATTTAGCAAAGTGATTAACTTAGGTAAATTATTCAAAACTAGGTTAACACAAGTAAATCATATCAAGTAAACAATGTGGAAAATAAAGAAGACAACGATATGATAACCCAGGAAAACCAAACGGTAAAAAACCTAGGGAGGATTTAACCTAGCTATTCTCAAGGTAAAATAGATCTACTATGAAAGAATTGAAGTTTTACAATAACAACTTAGACCACTAGCATCCTATTGCTACCTCGAGTAGAAAACTTACTACCACGAACACGTGACAGCTCTGAATCCACGGACTACTTCTTTTTTGGATTCACAGCAACCACAAGTACTCCCACTTGTGTTTTATACTTAAGGCAAAACATAAAACCCTACACGTCATATGGGCTTGGGCTTGAGTTGGAAAATTCTATAGAAAAACAATCTACACGAGTTTCAATTGATCGAGTCTAATTTTCGATCGATCGAACTTTGCAGATTTACACAATAAATCCTGCAGTATACCCGATTCCAACTTTACACAAAAACACACTTTCCTTAGAACCTAACAACAAGGAGTGGCTAAAGGGGGCTTGATTTGAAACTAGGGAAACTACTAGGTCTAATTTTCAACCATTTTAAATTTTATGTTTAATTTTAAACTTTTAAAATTATGAGGATTAACTTAAAATTAGGGTTTAAAATGTAATTTAATCTAAACTATTTTGAGGAACATAATAAAAGCTCAATTGTGCAAAACTGCAAAGTTTAAACAATGTGGGAGGAAGCTTACTACTTAAGGGGGTTTGGCTTGTGTCTAGTGGCCAGTTCCACTAGACACGTTGAGATGCGAACACGTGTCCAGTTTTGGATACGTGTCCATATCCTAGTGTGTCCAATGGAATTGGCCATTGGACACAAGTCTCTCCCTACTTAAGGAACGAACAAAGGAAAGATACTTCCTAGCTCCTAGTATTCTTCAAAACCATAGTGGAGAATACCACATGGTTTTAATAACTTATCGCTAGCCTTTTATGGTTTACCTTGACACATCACCACCGAGTCTCGTATTGGTTTTCATCTAGAGTAATGCTACAGTTACAAACTCTTTTACAACATTTTTACAAAATGTTGATGTAGTCAATCTCTTATTGGTTTTCATCTAGGCCCACTATTAATATCACTTTTTCATTTACCAATAATCACTCACCATATCAGTAGATATGGGTCCTTTGCTTTGTCTCTCAATAATCTTGGATGACTTACAAGCAGCACTTTTAGGTTACTTTCTCACATTTCTCTCATGTAATGGGGTTTGAGTTGTAGCTAAATTTTTTAAAGTTATAACTTCTTAATTCTTATTAATTCATGCAATACTATAGCTATACTATCAAATACACATTAGTTCATTACTCATTTAGAATATTTTCTTTACAATTAAAAAGTTAACAATGGTTTGAAAGATTTAAACAAGTTTACACTTGGAAGTAAATCGTCTTTCTTGGTAATAACATAGCCTTAACATCTTTAATGGGAAATGTCTAGTTAGTAGTTATGCCATAGTCATAACTACTAACTAGACATATGATGCCAATGTAGAAGTTATGATTCTTCCTTGATATTGCTTGCCATTAACTCACAAATTTATCTTGTGCAATATATGCATCAGGGGTCACTAGAGGAAGTGGTTGGCAGGATATAGGAGCCTATGTAAATCTTGAGGCGTATTATTTGGTTGGGATTCTAGTAGGTGTTGTTTTGGCCTTCATTGTACACTTGAAAGGAGAGGGTATTTGGATCGGAATACTGACAGGGCCTACTGTACAAGCATTTCTACTCGATCTTAAAACAAGTTTCACAAATTGTGAAAAACAGGTTATTAGTACAAAAAAAGTATTCCTTTCTATATATTTGGTTTTATTTTTACTCCTTTCTACAACTAAAATTCATGTTCAACTTGATCATATAGTATGAAAATTGAGAACTTATAACTATTTGTGACTGAAATATTTGGTGTCCAATTGAGTTGAATGGACAAAATATTAGACTAAACCATTTTGAATGCTTAGTTGTATTTATGTTGATGTTTCAGGCAGAGTTTTAGAAAAAGTATATTAGTATATAATTAAAAGTTTTAAGGCTAAATGATAATTTTTTTTAGTAAAAAAATTAAAATGAAAATTAATCCAATCTGCCTCTGAGATTGGGGTTATCATAAGCTATCAAGATATATATTTTTAAAAAATATTCAATCTGCTCCCTATGCTCATAGGACAATTTACACCACTAAAAAAAAAAAAAAAAATTCATGCTCTTCTAAGTTGTTTCTTCTTTTCAATATCTTGTTTTAACTGCATATATCTCACATTGTGGCAATTATACACGCAAAAGAATTTCTAGTAGCCAATGTAGATAAATAATTGTTAGAAATGGAGAAGGAAACAAATTAGGTTATGCCAATTATATGCGCGAAAGAGTAAATAAAAGTTTAAGATGAAGAAAGAAGGGCAATAGAATTTTCAAATTGTATCAAATGATTTTTGTTTATGCTTATAGAGTAAATTGAATATCTTAGAAAAAATTTGATAACATCTAATAATTAACCCAAATCTCAAGACAGTTTAAGCAGTGACACTTTAATAAATGTGTTGTGCTCTCTATTATAGCTTCATCAAGGCTCCAATGGTACTTGTGGTGTTATTCTTACCACCACGTGGTGTTAGGTCTGTTAGGACATATGTGGTTCACTTGTTAGGAACATATATCAATATTTTATGTAGTTGGCTAATCCTTTGACAAAATGCACTTTACTTGTATTTGGGTAGATTTAGGATGTGTTTAATACTTCAAGAAACCTTGTTTCAAGTTCAAGTGTTAAAGTCATGCAAGTCTGTCCAAGAATCAAGTGAGAAAGTGCTGAATTTTAAAGCTCGATAGCTTCTCGACACCTCCTCGACACCTAGCTATCTGTCGAGCTCTTCAGCTGATTCTTATCGCAATCTCGATAGCTTCTCGATAGCTGGTCGATCGATCGAGAAAGTTTATGTCCCCTCGACACCTCCTCGATAGCTGTATCTGTTGAGATTCATTAAACCTCGACACCTGCTCGACACCTGCTATCTGTCGAGGTTACGAAAATTCAGATTTTTGATTTTTGGGCCAGGCTTTTGTATTTGTGTAGGGTTTCTTTTCTCACAACCCTAGACCTATATAAGGCTTATTTTAGAGGCCGTCACATAAGAGAATACAAGGAGAACATATGCAAAAGGTGACCGATGCCTTATTCTCTCTAAAAGAAGTTACTGCGTCTTTGCACCTTAGGGTTTTGTAACCAAGTGCTTCTTGATCTTCATTGTTGATGAAGTAAAGAACTTTGCAACCAACATTCTTCTTCCTCAAGTTGGTGAGTGAGTCACGTACTGGGACTCATGCAAAGGAATTAGTCACGTACTGGGATCCGTGCATCAAAAGGGTGTCGTTCATATATTGAAGAGTTCAGAAGTTCTGAAGCAGTAGAAGGTTTCCGCTGTAAGTTCATCTACGGGGATTGTGGAGTCTAGGGACAAAGGTTTTGTACTAGATCTGAAACTTCTTTTTACTATAGTGGATTGCTTTTCGGGAAGGTTTCCCCCCAGGTTTTTTACTGTGAAACTGGTTGGTTTCATTGGTTTTCCTGGGTCATCATATTGGATTGGGTTACTCTCCACAAATTTGCTTCCAAGGAAGGATGATCACACCATTCTCTTTAGCTGGATTTATTTTTTCAATTGCTAGAAATATTTTTCTCTCCATCATAGTGAATGTTACAGTTTTAGTTGTTTAGAATAGGCTTAAAAGAAAATCTATTTGTAAGACAACACATTTTTATGGACAGCATACTGAGTGTTATATACATTTTAAATTTGAAATTCATACCAAGTGTTATTTTTTAAAATTTATAAATTCAATTGCATTAGCTACATACTTATTTAATTAAATTTATTTAAGTACGACACTTGAAACAAAATGTTTCTCCAAATATTTACCTAAAATTATTTGAATATATTTGCTTTCTCGGATTCTAATTATTTCTATGTACAAAAATTTATTTGTGGACTCTTACAAAATTTACATTATTTTTATTTCTATTTTGTTGAAAATAGATGTATTTTTTTTCTTTCCAAAACCCGAAAATACATGTACTTATGTAATTCCCATGCATTTGCACAGGTTTAAAATCTAGTTTCCTTAATATGCCAATATACATGTACGAGAGTCTTGGAAGCGTCAAGCACATCATGGTCGGCAAACCTACAAAACTAAGTATAGATACCACCGCAATAGAGTTCATTTAAACATGAAAAGCAAATTCGATTATTGTGAAATTTAAACATGAAAAAGTATTCAGATTTGGCTTTTAAATTTAGAAAACACAATTTCATTAGGTGTTTTATGAGAAAACAGTGAACAATTTTTTAAATAGTGTACAAAGAATAATTTACACAGAAAAGAGAGTGAACAATTTTTTAAATAATGCTGAACAGAAAATAATTTTATGCAGAATACTAGAAATAGTTTATGCAGAAAATAGTGAACAATTTTCATGAGAAAACAGTAAACAGTTTTACTTAATGCAGAAAACAGTTTTACTTAATGAACAGTTCTACATTCAACTAATTCGAACTTTTTTACAAATTCGAATTTTTCGAGGCATTTACCGTTAGGTGATTTATACGAATCATTCATTTTTCTTTCATGGAGTTTGTCCATTATTCATATGGTTACATATTTAAAAAAACACAAAAACCATTTAAGTGCAATAATTGCGCCAATTCTAAAAACAGTTTATGCAGAAAACAGTGAACAATTTTTATGAGAAAACAGTGAACAGTTTTAATTAATGCAAAAAACAGATTTTATGAATGCGGTAAGCAGCTTCGAATATATAGTAAACATGATGTGTAGAGAGCAAATTTTATTAACGTAGAAACAGATTTTATCAATGCAGAAAAACAAATTCGATTATTGTGAAATTTAAACATGAAAAAACATTCAGATTTGGCTTTTAAATTTAGAAAACACGATTTCACTAGGTGTTTTATGAGAAAACAGTGAACAATTTTTTAAATAGTGAACAGAAAATAATTTATACAGAAAAGAGAGTGAACAATTTCTTAAATAATGTTGAACAGAAAATAATTTTATGCAAAATCGTAGAAATAGTTTATACAGAAAACGGTGAACAATTTTTATGAGAAAACAATGAACAATTTTAATTAATGTAGAAATTAAATTCGTATTTTGAAATTAAAATCTCTATATTTTACAATGCTTCTGTTTAAATAAATAAAAACATAAAAAAAGCCACTTATTTTTATCTTTATGTTTATTCGTTGATTATCCCCCAAAAAAAAATAATAATTTACATGACCAAACTCGAGTACTGTGTAAATTTTTTTATCTGCATTTTATTTATAAAACATACTCAAACTTGGTATACTCGAGTATTGTGTTGCATGGAACTCAAGTTTACCAAGCTCGAGTACCACATTATTATTTTTAATCGCACAAATTCCAGCTCAGCAGTGCCACGGTGGCAGAATTGATGAGGAACTCGAGTTTTTGAAACTCGAGTTCTAGAAAAAGTGGTACTTTGCTATTTATTTTCAAAACGGTGTTTTTTTGCTAAAAATTTCAAAAAAAGGTGGTATTTGGCCATTTTGGCCGCTCTAGCATAGTTAAACAATTGGACTGAGCTTTTGCAATTGGTCAAAATGATGAGCTTGCTTAGATTGACTTCCTTTACTTTGATCATTGCTTCCACTATTGCCTCCTGATATGTGAGAACTATAGATTGCCTCCCACTGGTAAAAGCTCCTATGAACAGTCTGGTACCTTCCAAGTAATTAGCTTCAAAAGCATATCCATATCTTCTTGTTCTCCTATGCCTATAGGCTGCCACCTTGATTATTGTTCGCCAATGGTGTTGGGTACTAGTTTGAGTTTGCTTCACTATACCTGGTCTTGGATTTAGCACAGAATCTTTAAAGGCCTCCTTGTACCTGCAGATGAGAGAGTTAGATGTGAGTACTACTTCAATAGGATTAGGAATTTTGCCTTGGTGAACCACCAGATTCCTGTGGTTCCAGAGAAGCCAAAAGATGGTAAGAAAGGCCTGAAGAAACTGCATTCCATTCTGCCCTAACATTCTGTTGGTAGAAATGCTGTCTTTGATCTATTTTTTTGTGGTCATATGACTAAACTCAAAATTTCTGATGTTAAGCATAGATCCCTACTAGACAGCTCTAGCAAAGGTACACTGTTGAAATAGGTGTGTTGTGGTTTCCTCACCCTCATTACACAAAGGGCAAATGCTGTGGTTTGTGATGTTTCTCCCTTTGAGAACAGCCAGAACAGGAATGCTGCCATGAACTAGTTTCCAAATGAATTTGAGAACCTTCATAGGAAGTTTTATCTTCCAGAAAAACTTCCATAAGGATTGGTGGTCCACAAATGAATTTGTACCTAAGCCCTTAGATTGATTATAGTCCAATTGAAGCATTTTGTATGCCTGATCCACCTTGTACTCCCCTGAGGCAGAGTGCTTCCACACTAGCTTGTCCAAAGTTCCATCTACTTTTGCAATAGGAATTTGCACCATATCCTTGACTGTAGATGGTTGGTACAACTTCCCAAGTAAGCTTAAATTCCAGGATTTTGTTATGTTATCTATCAGCTCAGCCACAGTACCATTAACCAAGTTATGGCTTTGCAAGACCTGGTTTGGACAATTAAACCAATCTTTATGAGTTAGAGGGATGCTTCTGCCATTTCCTATGATCCATCTGCCCTTATGTAAATTTCTGTTTTGAGGGACATAGATATTCTTCCAGATCAAAGAATGATCAAGTTTAGGCTTGTAATCTTGTAAAGAGGATGTGGGGAAATATTTGGCTTTAAAGGTCCTAGAAAGAAGAGAGTTTGGATTATGCAGTTTTCTCCAATATTGTTTTGATATCGTAGCCTGATTGAAAAGGCTAGATTTTTTAAAACCCAAACCTCCCATATTTCTTGGTTGGCATACCTTATCCCAATGGATTAAATGAAGCTTCCTGGTACCTAATTCATGCCCCCACCAAAAATCTCTCATGATGGCATCTAGTTTGCTACACACATTGTCAGGCAGTCTAAAGCAAGACATAGCATAGAGGGGAGTAGACTGTAAAACTGAAGAGATCAAGACTGCTCTTCCAACTTGAGAGAGCAGCCTTGCCTTCCAGCCCTGGAGTTTGGCTTGTACCTTATCAATTAAATCCTACAAATCAGATACCCTTCTCCCCCTAAGCTTAAAAGATAACCCCAAATACTTACGAGGACACTGAACAAGATTAACCTTCAGACTGTTAGCCAAGTTTTCTTGAATATTTAAGGGGATATTTGGGGAACAGTAGAGATCAGACTTGCTAAAGTTTATGGCTTGACCAGATAAGGAGCAATACTAGTGAATTATATTTTCCAGATTTGTCAATGAACACTTATCATTTTGAAAGAATAAAAGTGAGTCATCTGCAAAGAACAAATGGGTAAAAGATACACCATTTCTACCAATTTTAATGCCCCTTAATTTCTTTTGGCATTCAGCTTTGGTAAGGGCAATAGACAGAATATTAGCACAAAGGAGAAATAGATAAGGAGATATAGGGTCTCCTTGTCTAAGACCCCTAGAAGGGTAGAAGGGTTTGGTAGGATTGCCATTGAGAAGAAGAGTGAACTGAACTGTAGTGACACATTCCATCACCCAATTGATCCAAGTGCTACTAAAATTCATAGAAAGCAGGACAGCCTTAAGGAATTTCAAGGAAACTCTATCATAAGCCTTACACATATCAACTTTTAGGGTACCAAACCCTTTTTTCCTTCCTTTTTTCTTTCTCAAAGAATCAAAAATTTCATGAGCTAGAAGGATATTATCAGTAATGCTCCTCCCTAGATGAAGGCATTTTGAAAAGGAGAAATAAGCTTATCCATCAGGGTTTTTAATCTATTCACCAAATTCTTGGAAATGATCTTGTATGTGACATTGCAAAGGCTTATGGGTCTAAAATGGGAAACCTCCTCAGGGAAACTAATTTTAGGAATTAGGGTGATATAGGTTTGATTTAGAGATTTAAGGATTGACCTAGAGTGAAAAAAAAGCATGAACAAACCTAAAAATGTCAGCTTTCACAATACCCCAAAACTCCTGATAAAATAAGGTAGGTATTCCATCTGGACCTGGGGCTTTTTGAGGTCCAAGCTGGTGTACAGCCAATTCAATCTCTTCATCTGATATAGGTTTATCAAGAAAGGCTTGTTGTTGAGTATCAATTTGAGGAATAGGCAAAGATCCAAGTTCATTCACAATCTCCTGAAAAGTTCTCGTATTTGCCTCCTCATATTGCTTACTAAAGTGCTCCACTAAAGTATTTTCAATAATAGCTAAGTCCTCAGTGTTGCATCCATTAGGTAACTTAAGGTGTATGATCCTATTCCTAGCTGTTCTTTGCCTAACTACAGTTTGAAAATGCTTAGTATTTTTGTCTCCTTTCACTATCCAATCAGCTCTAGCCTTTTGGGCCCACATGATTCCCTCCCTAATCATCAATTGTTCTAGCTCTTCCCTAACTTCCTTTTCTCTTCTCACATCTGCTATGGTGGTGATGGAATTTTGAATATCCTGTAGTGTTTGTTTTCTATCCTTAATTTCTCTTTCCACTTTCCCAAAGACCTTCCTATTCCAATCTATGAAGTGTTTTTTGACAGAAGCAAGTTCATGTTGAAGCTGGAAGGCTCTAGATCCTTGGGTATGAGCTGTCCAGGCATTCTGATAGTAAATCAACTAGTTAGCTCTTGTATTTTCAACTAGTTAGGTATAGGTTTCCTAGTATTTTCAACTGAAACATGTTGGGTTGAAATCAAAATGATACTATGATAATCAACTTTAGTTTAAATGTTAATGAGGTGACAAAACCAAATTCTGTAATTTTGAAATGGATGAATATGATTTTTGGAATTTTATGGTCGAGTTACCTCGAAACACTACATGCTATCCTTATTTTACACAAATTGAAAATTCTTGTGATCTGACCTTGTATATTGTAGTTATAGCTTAAACTTATAATAGTTTGGTTACTTACATCGATTACTAGTACCACGTGACTTTAGTTAGTTTAATTGGTAAAATTTTGCGCTTTAATAAGGGATCGTCAATCTGAGATCCACACAAATAAGAAACACATTGGTGTTTCGGCCTAATTGTAAAGAGTAATATTATGCAACAAATGCAATAAGTTCAAACCCTATTAGAAACCTCAAGAGGAAATATCATTTATACAAACATTTAGAGGAGAATGTTATTTAGATAGCCCCTAAGGGATGTTGGTGTAATTTGCTTTTTACATATAAAATATTATGTTATCATCCCCTAAAATACTTGTTTTCTCTCTCTTTTAACATTCTTATGACATGTATTCCCTTTCTCTTTCATCATTATACTGTTAATGTTGAAGTTGCCTCGTTAAAGATATAAATATACCTCTAACTTACCTTAGCCTTGATATGCCTTGCTCTCACCCCGCATGAATTTTCCCACCTAAAGAGTAGACAGAATACCCCTAATCCAATCCTTTCAAATCAAGCCATGTTGATATTGTCATTCATCCTAGAAAGTTATGAAAATATTTTAAATTATGTTGTGTCTCTAGCATTAAACATTATCAAGATGTATCATTTTGAATCTCAAGGCTTCCCATTCCATGTTATTTCAAAGTTTGAATATATTCATACAATTTGTACATAAAGTTAAAAGATTTCAAATTTGCTAGTTATAAAAAATAGCTACATTTTTTGTTTTTATCCCAAAAATTTGCATGAAGCCATGAAGTCCATTTTTCATCCATAAACTTTTTTTTTTTTTTTTTTTAAATCCCTCATTACTATTGAGAACATCACATTTTTTGTCCTTAAACTTTATAAAGCCTTTTTTTTTTTTTTTTTTTTTTATCCCTAAACTATTGAAAATAAAAATTTTCCTAAACTTTTTAAAAAAATTATATACTATGTTGGAACAGGTATGGAATTCCTCCGTTGTATTCATTGCCGAAACATAGGCGGATGAAGTAAGGCTAAAAAATATTAAGTGGAATTTGAAATTTGGTCACATGTTCAGTGTCCCTCAAGTCAACTGAGGGGGGGGGGGGGGGGGTTCAATGAACTTGCGTGTAGAAAGATCATCAAAAAATAATATTAATTGTATTGTTGGGGGCGGCACTAAGGGAGTTTGGAGGTTCACTGGTTTTTATGGTGAGCCTATAACACATAAGCATCATGAATCGTGGGATTTACTCGAGCAACTACATTCTCAATTCAATCTTCCTTGGTTATGTGCTAGGGATTTCAATGAAATATTGAGGGGTGCAGAGAAGCAAGGAGGTTCAAACCGAAGTCATGCTCAAATGCAACTGTTCAAAGACACCATGGATGAATGTGGTTTCATAGATATGGGGTTTAAAGGTAATCCATTTACATGGAAAAAATATTTTAGAAATGGGCAAACCATTTGGGAGAGGTTGGATAGAAGTTTGGCAAACAATGAGTGGCTATTGAGGTTTGGCGGATCAACAGTGCATCATCTAACTTGTAGTACTTCGGATCATTGTCCTTTATTCATCATACCTGAAATGTTGGAACCAACCAATCTCGAAAAGCCTTTTCACTTTGAAGAAATGTGGTTGGCTGAGAAAGGTTGTTCGGACACAGTGAAGCAGGAGTGGAGTTAACAATGCATCAGGCATAATGCTTCGGATATTGTACCAAAAATTTGTGGAAAAGCACTAAAACGTTGGAGTAGTAAGAATTTTGGGAGTATATGAAAGGAACTGAAATTGAAGTAGAAACTTTTGGCTAAAGCAGAATTGGAGGCCCTTACAACTGGGGTTAATTTTCAGGCTAGAGGACTAAGGAATGAGGTGAATGAACTACTGGATATAGAGACAAGGATGTGGTTTCAGAGATCGCGTGCACTATGGGCTACTCATGGGGATAAAAATTCTAAATACTTTCATAGTAGAGCCACCCAAAGGTTTCGGAAAAATAAAATCGATGGAATCAGGAATGCATAGGGTCAATGGTGCTTGGATCCAAAGCAAATTGCAATGGAGATGATGAATTTTTTCAACAATTTATTTTCCTCAACCCGTACATGCCAACCCGAGTTGGCCTTAGAGACAGTACAATGTATAGTCACTAAGAATATGAACAAGGAATTGCTAGCGGAGTTTATGGAAAATGAAGTTAAGGTGGTCTTTAATCAAATGGCACCGCTCAAAGCACCTAGTCCTGATGGCATGCCACCCCTATTCTATCAACATAATAGGGATTTGGTTGGTAAGGATATCACAACATCTGTTTTATCTTTCTTAAATTCAGCAACACTACCAGAGCATCTAAATCACACTTTTATCACATTGATTCCTAAGGTTAAAAATCTTGAATTGGTTTTTGAATTTCGCCCCATCAGTTTGTGTAATGTGTTGTACAAAATTTTTTCAAAGGTGTTAGCAAACAAACTAAAGAAAATTCTTCCCCACATTATCACTGAACACCAAAGTACCTTCAGAAAAGATCGACTTATTTCGAATAATATCCTAATTGCCTTTGAGTCTCTTCATAGTATGCACACCCACAAATCCACCAAGGAAGGTTATATGGCCATCAAGCTTGACATGAGCAAAGCCTATAATAGAGTAGAGTGGTCTTTTTTGGAGTGCATGATGAAAAAATTGGGCTTTAATGAGAGATGGATCACCCTCATGATGCTCTGTGTGTCCACTGTATCATACTCTATTCTCATCAACGGTATACCTCAAGGATTTATAAGGCCATCAAGGGGTATTAGACAAGGGGACCCCCTATCCCCTTTTTTACAGAAGGGCTCCACGATTTACTCACCTAATCAGCCTCTAGAGGAGATATTCATAGCTTTTCCCTATCTAAGAGAAGCCCCCCACTAACCCACCTTTTATTTGTAGACGATAGTTTGCTATTTTGCAAGTCTAATATTGAGGAGTGCCAAAAAATATTGGAAGTTTTGCAAACTTATGAATTGAGTTCGGGTCAACATATAAACAAGGCAAAAACTACAATTTTCTTTAGTCACTCAACTTCTGAAGAGCGAAGGATGATGATTAAAAATACTTTGGGGGTGGAGGAAATAAGGATTTATTAGAAGTACTTGGGCTTGCCATCCCTAGTGAGGAAGAACAAAAAAACAAGCTTCAACTACATCAAGGAGCAAGTGTGGAGAAAATTACAAGGGTGGGAAGAACAACTACTCTCTCAAGCAGGTAGAGAAATCCTCATTAAAGCGGTGGTCCAAGCCATCCCTACGTATACGATGAATTGTTTCAAATTACCTACTGGTTTGTGCAATGAATTGAAGGGGCTTATTCGAAAGTTTTGGCGGGGACAAAGAGGAGACCGAAGGAAAATACATTGGGTTCGATGAGAAGAATTATGTAAACCAAAGGGTGAAGTAGGAATGGGCTTCAAGGATCTAGCATTACTCAATGATACGCTTCTAGCTAAACAAGCTTGGCGGTTGCTCCAAAATAAAAATTCCCTATTCTATAGAGTGTTCAAATCAAAATTTTTTCCTCATTGCTAATCAAGCAGGATCTTATGTGTGGCGAAGCATTTTAAAGGGTAGAGAAGTTTTAAAGGAAGGATTGCATTTGAGGGTAGGAGATGGCACTTCAATCCGAATCTGGTCAGGCCCGTGGCTGCCCTCAGAATTTCTGCCTTACATTTCTTCTTCAGCAGCACCGGGATGGGAAGATGCAAGGGTAGTTTCTCTCTTTGATACTTCACAACAGGTATGGAATTCGGACACTCTTAACAGCTATTCAATCCTAGAGATGCTGAATTGATCCATTCCATCCCACTGAGTACCAGACCAGTAAAAGATGTCCTCATTTGGCCGTTCACTCCAACAGGCTCATATACAGTCAAGTCCGGGTACAGGTTCCTTTACAAGTCAGTTTGGACAACAATGACTATCAACCAGTGGAGAACACACTTTGGAAGAAGATTTGGGGGTTACAGGTCCTGCCAGAGGTCCAAAACTTTCTGTGGAGAGCCATTAGGAATTCCATTCCAACCATGCTCAATCTCAGGCGCCGAATAATTCTTGTGGATGATCGCTGTGACCAATGTAAAGGGGCAACCGAAGATGTGATTCATGTGCTGTGGTCATGTCCACTTCTATCACAGGTCTGGTCTCATGACTCCACCTGGAATTATAATGCAACTCCGCATTTTGCAAGTTTCCGAGATTTGGTGGAGCATATCATGGAGACAGGGAATGATTTGAATCTCTTTGCTTCGATGGTTTGGGCAATCTGGTATCCCAGAAACTCCATTAGAACAAGTGGGAAGCCCTTCCCAATCCAACAAGTTTTTTCTAGAAGTGCAAAAGGCCAGATCATCCTTTGTCTGAACCATACCTCCACGTCCACCTGATCAGACTAGTCAGAATCCACCTCGACTTATATGGAAACCACCTTCATGGTCGAAACTCAAGGTAAATTTTGATGGGTCAGTGTTTAGAGAGGTTAATCTTGCTGGTGTTGGAGTCATTGTCCGAAATGGTGAAGGTAGAGTAGTAGCTTCCATGGCAGAGAGCTTTCACTTGCCTTTTTCGATCACTGCAGTAGAAGTGATAGCAGCAAAGAAGGCACTCCTATTTGCCAAAGATCTCGGACTATCATCTATTGTTCTTGAAGGTGACTCAAAGATCGCTATTGAAGGATTAAAGAGTGAAGAATATTCGTTGGCAGAGTATGGACACCTGCTAGATGAAGCTAAGGAGATAGCAGAGCAGCTAGAAGAAGTTGAGTTCAATCATGTGCAAAGACAGGCCAACAAGGCAGCCCACAACATTGCTAGATATGCAAGACATGTTAGCGAGTTTTCGGTATGGATGGAGGATGTTCCTCCTCACATTTTTTCTGTAATTCAAGTTGATTCGGCTTATCATTAATAAAATTACAGTGTTCTTTCTCAAAATATATATATATATATATTCTGAATACATTCAGGCATGCTTTTAATATGGTGCTGCACAAATTTGGAGAGCAACTCTACTCTGGACTTGTGATGACTATGACTTCTTATCTAAGCGAAATATCGAAATTGATTCAAGATGCTCAAGGAGAGTTATTATTGGAAGAGCTGAACAGGAAATGGGTAGATTATAAGAAAGCATTGGAAACGATCCGAGATGTAATGATGTACATGGAAAAAACTTTCATCCAAAGCACCCACAAAGCTCCCATTCGTGAGCTTGGGTTTAATTTGTGGAGAGATATTTTCATTCCCCAAACTAGGCTTCAGGATACAATTCTTGAGGCTGTTCATCAAGAAAGGAATGGTGAAGTTATAAATAGGGATTTAATGAGGAATATTGTAAAGATGCTAACAAAATTTAGGTTCTTCTGTTTACAAAGAAGACTTTGAGCAGCACTTTCTTGATGTTTCAGCTGATTTTTACCGTCTTGAGTCTCAACATTTCATTGGGTCTTGCGATTGTGGGGATTATCTAATGAAGGCTGAGAGACATCTCAACAAAGAAAAGGAGAGAATGTCCCATTATTTGGATAACTGAGAAAAAGAATAAAGAAAGAAAAATCTTCATGTTTGGCTGGTATATGCCAATTATTAACAGGACACTAGTACATCATATAAGTAAAACACAAATAATGAATATGTTAAAACTAACGCTTCATTTTCCTATCGAAGATGCTAGGTTTGTAAGTTGAAATTACCATGGCAACAAGAAGGGGGAACTGCATCAATACAAAGAGGGTGATAGGAATACTAGCCAAATAAATGACAGGTTTGAAAATCCATGATTGTTCATGTGGCATATGAAAAAGAGCAGCAGAAAAGGCTGTCATCATGGCTGCAATAGAGAAGAAAATGGTGGAAAGGCCTATTATCATCTTTCTAGGCAAGGACTCAAGGAAATCTTCTTCTGCATAACGAGAGGTGAGGATTATTATAAACATCAAGACTGAAGTTGAGGAAGAAAAGAGTGAGAGAGCATCGGATACTATAATGACCATAAATAATTTTTTTCATTGCACGCGCACACACAAAGACAGAAAGGGAAGGAGATTCCAATTTTTTTTTTTTTATAGGTAAATAAGAAAATTAATTAGAATGAAGAAATGCACCTCCAGTACACAAGCTGCTTACTGGAACTGCAGAATTATGACATATTACAAGAGTCTAGAAAATCGAAAAAACTGGATCTCAAGTACATTGATGTTTCAACTATCCAGTCAAAACATAAATCTTAAAATAATCATCTTGAGCTCCATTGTTCTGCGTTCTGTTCTAATTCCTTCAAAAGTCCGATTGTTCCATTCACACCAAATGATCCACATAAGGCACAAAGGAATGGCCTTCCAGCAATTGCCTCCCCTGAACTTACCACGCTGACCTGTCCAACCAGCCAGCAAGTCCACTACACGGCGAGGCATAACCCCTTGCAAGCCAAATAGGCACAAACCCATATACCATAATTCCCTAGAATACTCACAATGCCACATAATATGATGATGATAATGTTGAAACAATTATGGGCAACCTTCAGGAACAGTAATAGAATAATACGCATGCTATGAAACTTCTTCTAGCTTTTATTAGGCAATGAAGCTATGAGTAGATTTTAATTTAGTTCCCAAGAGAGAAAATATTTACAGATAATAAAGCATCATATGTTAGAAATTCTCTAAATTTATTTTATAATGTTTCTTTTTTTAAGTCAAACATGGAGATTTCACCAACAATGAGAAATTGCAGCACAAACAAGATAATTATGTAATCATAAAATGTTTAAATTTTCCATATGTATTCATTCAATTGACAAGGTGCTTAGAGTGACCAGAAATCATCTTTAGTTACAAGGGAAATTGGAATTTCACCTTAAAATCAATCATTGAAAAAATAAAAAACTCACCAATAGCATCCAAGTATTGCTAAAAGGGAAAGAGAATGAAAAAAAATGTGATAAATGAAACCAAGAAATAATGAGTTATGAGTCACACTATATCTAAACCTTCACAACACATTTATATATCAAAACATGAAGATTGCAAATAAGAGAAGAAAGCAAAAGAAGTTTATAACTTTGAGTTGACAAATAGCTCCTTCACCATCAAAACAAGTTTTTGTACAATCCTTTAATTCTTAAGCTACATTCCCAACAATCCATTTGCCAGAGTTCTAACTATAGACATGCTAACAATAAACTGAAAAGAGAAGAACAAAAAATCTGTGCAAGACTAAAAGAGAAGAAAAAGAATTCTCATATACAAAAGATTTTACACCATGCTTCATCGGATTGTGTCGGATCAGAAATTAATGAAGTAATTAATGCATCAAAATCAGCATCAGCAACAGGGTCTGATTTGGATTGACTGCATACTTCAACCAGGGGTGGTAGGTCAGAAAATATTTGACTCAATGGTTCATCTGGGAATGTGGGATCAGCTATCCATGCAGCAAACTCTTTATCCGTAAAAGCATCAGCATCAGCAACAGCATCCAACCGTCTTTTTTTGTGTTCCTGGGCTTGGTCATCTTCTTGTCCACGTGACATCACACCAGTTGTATTGAAGGTTGAGGCCTCTACAGCGACAGCGGCAGTAGAAGAAAAACATCCAGAAACCCATGCAGCAGTTGTATTGAAGCATGAGAACTCTTCACCAGCAGTAGTAGAAGAAAAAGCTCTTTTAAGACCTCTTCCGTTGGCCTCCTCACAATCTGACCCTGACCCTTTATTTAGTTTATAGATGACACAAAGGACTGTGTTTATTCTTCCAAATTCCTGTTTTGCCAAGGAGAACTCGTGCATTATCCAATTAGTTTTATTGAAATTGCTCGACTGGAGATCCTTGGCCTTAAAAGAGAGCATCCTGTTGATCCCAATAACATTGCCCTGAGAATCATACATTCTTTTGGGCTTGCTTTTTTCAAGCCAGGTTCCGCAAGCGGCAGCCCTGCACACACGATTGCCGGTTGTTGTTTTGAGGTCGGTGAAGACGTAGAGTTTGCGGCGGAAAGTGTGTAAATGATAGTGAGCATGAGAATCATATATTTCCCATGGAGGAATTTCGCCATATATCTCACAATCATTCACAATAAAATCAAAATGATGATTCAGGTGAGTTTGTTCAGCATCGTTGACCTTCTTCATTAAAATCTTCATCAACTCCTCATCTGTAGGATCATATCGAAACCCCACCATCTCCATTGTTTCAAAGAATTTTCTATGAACTTTTTGATGAATGTTTGATAGTCTCAAACTGTTTGATGAATGTAAGAAAGTTTTGATGAAACTTTTTGATGAATGTTTGATGAATGTAAGAAGTCTCAAACTCAGAATTAAGTTTAGAAACTTTTTTTCAGGAACAAGTTAGAAACTTAGAAAATCTATGTATATATATAAGGGTCCGGCTTGTGTCGCAAGGCTAAGAAGGGGCGGTCAATTAGGGCGGTTATATATAACTACATATATTATATATAAAATTATTGCTAATACCCTAAATATACCATAGAAGGCATATAATTTTGGTTCACTGCTTCAAAAATACTTCAGCCCGTACAATACCAAAGAATAAAAAAGGATTTGTGGGCCGTATAATCTTTCCACATTTCAAGCCCCATACAACTCCCCTCCATTCAAGCCCCAAAAGAGAATAAAGGGTAGTTGTTGTATAACAACCCGTTAATAAAAATCAAGCACGAGTTATTATATTCAGCGAATAAAAAAATAAAAAATAAAAAACGAGTTATATTATATAAGTTTTGGCCTTCTTTTTAATGAAAGTGTTTTTGTTTTGTTTTTGTTTTTGTGTTTCTGAATCCTATTTCATTCAGATTTTGTTAACGTTTTTGCTCTAAATTCAAACCCTTTCTTTTATTTTATCGAGGGCTCTCATCTGTGTCTCAGATGAAGAAAATGGGCTTTGAGACGGTCCGCAGTAGCCTGCGAAGCCAGCTTATTACACGATCAAAAAAAGATAGAGAGATTGGTTTAACAACATATCTCTCTCTCTTTCTTTACCTATGTCTCCAGTGCACTACCCATCTCCCTAAAACCCGTTTTTTGTTGTCCCATCACTTCCATGCTCCGACATTGAGTTAAAAGTTCAACTAGACTCTAGAACTAAATAAGTACACCTTGTTAAGCTGTTCAAAAACAAGAATAATGACACTCTATATGCCTCTATTCAGGTCTTGTACCACTTTAAGAACACTAACCCAACTCCATGCCCATCTCTTTGTCACTGGCCTCCATAAAGACCCACTTGCCACCACCAAACTAGTTGAGTCTTATTCTCAAATGGGTGACCTGCAAACTTCAAGACTTGTCTTTGAGACCTTCCCTTCCCCAGATTCTTTCATGTGGGGTGTACTTATTAAGTGTCATGTTTGGAACCACTTCTTTGAAGAGTCCATTTCATTGTATCATAAAATGTTGTACCATCAAGTCCATGTCAATGGATTTATATATCCTAACATTTTGAGAGCTTGTTCTGGTTTTGGTGATCTGGGTATTGGTGGGAAGGTCCATGGGAGGATAATCAAATGTGGGTTCGATACTGATGCTATTGTTGAAACTTCATTGCTTAGTATGTATGGTGAAATGGGATGCTTATATAATGCGCGCAAGATATTCGATGGAATGCCGATGAAAGATGTGGTTTTGTGGAGTTCGAGTATATCGTGTTACGTTGAGAATGAAGAGGCAAGTGAAGGGTTGGATTTGTTTCATAGGATGATTTGTCAAGGTGTTGAACCAGATTCGGTGACAATGCTTAGTGTAGCAGAGGCTTGTGGTGACTTAGGTTTTCTGAGACTAGCAAGGTTAGTTCATGGTCAAGTTGTGACAAGGACAATTAAAAGTGAAGGGTCTTTGGATAATTCTTTAATTGTAATGTATACTAAATGTGGTGATTTACATAGTGCAGAGAAGATCTTTCAAAATGTTACTCAACGGCATACTGCTTCATGGACTGCAATGATTACATGCTACAACCAAACTGGTTGCTTCCAAGAAGCAATAGGTGTTTTTCTTGAGATGCAAGAGTCTAAAGTGGAACCCAACTCAGTAACCATGATGGTTGTCATATGTTCTTGTGCTAGGTTAGGTTTGCTTAGAGAAGGGAAGTCGGTTCATTGTTTTGTAACAAGAAAAGCATTAGATGCTGACCTTGATTTTGTTGGGCCAGCATTAATAGAATTATATGCTGAATGTGGAAAACTAAATTATTGTGACGAGGTTCTTCGTGTAATTGGGGAGAGAAATATTGTCTCATGGAACATGCTAATATCTCTTTATGCTCAGAAAGGATTGTTGAAGCAGGCATTAGTGGCATTTGTGCAGATGCAGACACAGGGACTGATGCCAGATTCATATGGCCTGGCAAGTTCTCTTTCAGCTTGTGGAAGTATGGGTTCAATACAGCTTGGATATCAGATTCATGGTCATGTTATCAAAAGGGGTATTTTGGATGAGTTTGTCCAGAATTCACTAATTGACATGTACTCGAAATGTGGCCTTGTGAATTGTGGATACAAGATATTTGAAAGAATTGAACAGAGAAGTGTGATAACTTGGAGTTCTATGGTTTGTGGATTTTCTCAGAATGGTAATTCAGAAGAGGCAATCAGGTTGTTTGATCAAATGTATATGAATGGAATTGAGATGAATGAAGTGACTTTCTTAAGTGTAATTCAAGCGTGCTCCCATTTGGGTCATCTAGAAAAAGGAAAATGGGTTCACCACAAGCTCATTACTGGTGGTTTGAAGAAAGATCTTTATGTAGATACAGCTTTAACTGACATGTATGCCAAGTGTGGAGATCTTCAAGCAGCCCAAGGAGTTTTTGATAGCATCTCAGAGCGAAGCGTGGTTTCATGGAGTGCCATGATTGCTGGCTATGGAATACATGGTCAGATCAATGCTGCCATCTCACTCTTCAATCAGATGGTAGATTCAGGAATAAAACCAAATGAAGTCACCTTCATGAATATAATATCAGCTTGTAGTCATGTAGGATCTGTGGAAGAAGGTAAGTTATATTTTAGCTCAATGAGGGATTTTGGCATCAAGCCTAATACAGAACATTTTGCTAGTGTAGTTGACCTTCTGAGCCGAGCCGGTGATCTCAGTGGTGCATATGAAATTATCAGATCAATGCCATTTCATGTGGATGCTAGCATCTGGAGTGCTCTGCTAAATGGGTGTCGAATCTACAGGAGAATGGACATGATCAAAAGCATTGAAAGTGACCTTGTAGATATTAGTACAGATGATACTGGATACTACACCTTGTTATCTAATATATATGGAGAAGGGGGAGACTGGGATGAATTTGGGAAGGTGAGGTCAATGATGAAAGGTCTAACAAAGGTTCCTGGGTGGAGTACAATTGAACTTGATAAGAGAGTCTACAGATTTGGAGCTGGAGACACTTCTCATTTGCAAACCAATGAAATATACAGGATTTTGGATAATTTTCCAACTTTGGCTCTTGAACAAGGATGTGATGTAGAATATAGATAAGGTCAATATCTAATCTTTCTCCAAGGTATTTTTTATAGTTCACAATGCGAAGTTAGCAATTGAATTTGGAATAAATCAATATCACTCCAGGAACAACACTAGATTTTAAAGAACCCTAATGTTTGTAGAAAGTCATTCTTTCATCAACATTGTGCCAAGTCAAAGGCAGAGAGACTATCTCACAAAACTTGATTTGCTTTCATTTTTTCATGTAATATGGTTGCTCTTTTACAAATTAATACATTAAACAGGCTAGTTTTATGTATAGTGCACTGTATACATTTTGCTTACTCCGAATTTGGGAGGAAATGAAAGGAAGAAAGAAATAGTGTTTCAATTGTTTAAGTATTTTGGAATTTATAAAACGTGTTCCTTTCTCACCAATTCCTCCAAAGAAGAATGAATTTAACTTTTCCTTTGCCTTTCTTTTGCTCTCCTATCCCTTTTTTTCCATGCTCCTTAATTTTTTAAGTTTCGTTAAACAATTTTTGTCTCAGAGAGTTCATGCTTTTTTACATATGATACAAATTTATAGTTTTAGGAAAAAGATTAATATTAACATCATTATGACATGTATGAATATACATTTTTCACTATTTGAATTGTACCAGAGTCAAAATCTAAAACATGTTATTCTTTCCTGAGCATCCCTCCGCATGCATAATGTTTAGGAAGCCAATACTTCTACTTGCTGGGTAAAGCTTGACAAGATTGTCCGACATATATTGATTCTCTTACTTTTTGTTTTTGTTTAGGAGTTCTCAATGATTTTTTAAAATGTTTTTATAAGTGGGAGGAGGGGGATTCGAATCCAAATTTTCTACACAATACTACAAGCCCAACAATTTTTACTACCTTTTTCATGACAATTAAATTAGCGAGTTTTTATTGATTTTCATTTAGGCTCACCACTAACAATACTTTTATACCTACCATTAATAGCTTACTACCTAGGCAGTGTCAATTTTTTTGTGAAATTATTTGTGTACAGAGACGTGTTGCAAATTTTCATTATTGAGAAAATCGGACAAAACCACTTAATCATAAAATTCTTGACAGAGTTGCTATGAAGTCAGTGAGCTCTCTTCTAGACATCCTGTACAATGTAAATAAATTTCCTACTAATTTAATCATTTTCAATGAGAAAACAAGTTGATAAGAAATATATTTAATGTGCAATATGGATTAGCGAATAGATACAATTTATGAAGTCCTAAATTAATCATTGTATGGGATACAATATGCCTAGAACATTTCCAAAAAAAAAAAAAAAAACCCAAATCAAAACAAAACAAAGAGGAAAATGTTTGTGCCCAGTCTTATTCAATAAACAAAGGTTTCCACATAAATAGATATTTTCCGTCAACTCTTACCACCATCTAATGCCAATTCTGTGTTACCCTTCTTGAACAATGGCTCACAATATCACATTGAAGTCACCACTGACATTGAAGGCTTGACTGTCACCTCTACACAAATTAATATACACTTCCATGGATGTATTGTGAAATAAACGTATCATTCTTCATAGTCATGTTATGCATGTATTGTAAAAGCTCAAGACTCTCAGAAAGTTATATCCAGGGTTATTATATGTTGAGGTTGCAGAAACCAGGAAGAGTCTTCACAACAAGAATTTGACACTTAGCCAACTCATAAAGCAGAGGTCCCGAGCTCGACTTCTCCCATCAGTCCATCACAGCCAGCCCTGAAGGACTTCGCAAGTATACTTGGCACGTGTAGGTAGATGTGCTTCCACGTGTCCAGGAAAATGGTCTCACCTACAAGAGAAGATACCCTTGTTACCTTAAGAAAATGTGCATGAAACTCCTGCTTTTATGGGGTCTAAGAAAGGTAGTTGGTAGGCATATTCATCCCCATTTCTAAAGAAGCTAATTCTCAAAGGTAGTTGCTTTTACACAACATATTACTTGGGAGGACACTTACCATCCCATCAAGGTCCTGGATCTACTCATATTATCTATAAATTAAAATTAATATATATATATATATATATATATATAAAGCCTACAATCATTACAATTTTAATAAATAATTTCATTGATAATTTAATACCCAGCCAAAAAATGGATTTCTTAGATAGATACCCGTGTCTTGAGTTCCTGTGCTTTATCACATCATGGTGTTAGTAGTATCAAGTATGTACATTTTAGAGCATCGTAAAGTAACTGTTCCAAGCCATCCCTCAGATAATTTTCAACAATAGTGAAGCAAGGAAGTTGGCAACAGTCCAATGTCAGTTTCTGAAAGTACTAAACCTTTACAACCCCACAAAATTGCATTCAAGTTGGTGACAATGAGCCTCGCAGTTTGGAAAACTCCTTATCATCTTATGTTGCGCATTTATGATGAAGCATATAACTACCAGAGCAATGCAACTTTGGGAAGTGAGATATCATCACTGATATCCATCTCCACTTGGCTACGCCCAGGGGACTTCCTCAATCCTCTTTGCTTCATCAGCTCCCTCACCTGCTTAACCTGACTCCATCTTCCATCTGAAGCATACAAGTTACACGAGTACATAGTAACAAGCTTCATCAGGATGTAATAGCATTTTGCGGATTGCCACTTCTCCAAGATCAAACCTTCCATGGAGAAAAGATCCAAACACACTAACTTCTGGTTGAATTGACATATTCTCAATAAAATCCAAGGCTTCTTCAAGTCTGCCGGCATGAGCTAATAGATCTACCACACATGCATAATGCTTCATGGAAGGAACAAAATTATAGTCCCGGTTCATCAAATTGAAACACCTCCAGCCCTCCCCATTGGCTACAGGTTGATAATATAGTTGTAAAGATCAATTCATTCAGCTCTAAATTTTCTTTCAACATATCACTGAAAGGTGCTAGGGACCCACTACCATCCTCCTGCATTCCATAACCACCAATCATTGCACTCCATGTGATACTGTTCTTCTCTGCCATCCCATCAAACACTATACGAGCAGACTTCACATCCCCACACTTGGCATAGAAGTTTAGAAGTGCAGTGCCAATATAGACACTAGATGATTGTAAGCCCCCCTTTATGGAGAAAGCATGAAGGGAAGAACCGACTCCAAGAGCACTAAGGGAAGCACAAGCTGAGAGAACACTAACAAGTGTGACCGCATCAGGTGAGATAGAATATGATCTCATTTGATGAAAGAGTTCAAGAGCTTCATATGCAGAACCAACTTGGGAATACCCTGAAATAATTGAGTTCCAAGTAATCACGTCCTTGACCATAACTGCTTCAAATATATAACGAGCATCTCTGACAGCATGGCCTTTTGCATACATGTCTATAAGAGTATTTCTCACTGTAGGATCACCTAACCCAAGCTTAATCCCCAGACCATGAACTGACCTTCCCAAATCCAAATTACCTAGCTGCCCGCATGCTGAAAGCACACTTGCAGCTGTAACCGAATTCGGTAATATATCAACCCACTCCTCATCCATAAACAACTTTAATGCCTCACTGGGATGACCACACTGTGCGTACCCAACAATCATAGCTGTCCATGAAACAAGATCAATAACAGAAAGCTCGTCAAAGACGGAACGAGCATCTCTAACATCCCCACACTTAACGTACATGTCTAGAAGTGCAGTTGCCAAGAAAGAATTAAATTCAATACCATTTTTAATCACATAACCATGAACCCACTTCCCCTGTTGTAAAGCTCTTAACTTTGTACACGCAGTGACTAAGCTCCCTACGGTAAACTCATTTCCTTCAACTAACCCTTCTCTCATTCTATTAAACAAGACCAACCCTTCTTCCGGACAATTGTTCTGCACATACCCCACAATCATCGACATCCACGAAACTACATTTCTATCAAGAATTTCATCAAACACCTCGCAATAACTCCCAGCCTCTCCACATTTTGCATACATATCCACAAGAGCCGTCAACACAAAACTATCAGGGCTCCCAACCTTAATAATCTCGCAATGTACCTTCCTCCCCTCATTAATATTCCTCAATTCACAACACGTCTTTAACATAATCGAAAACACAACATTATCACACTCTCTGAGGCATTTTCTCAAACAGGTAAAGAACCCAATAATGTCCTCATTCAAATCATTCAAAAAATATCACTGGTCAGCATAACTTCAGCTGATATGGACTAGATATTTTCTTTTTGCTTAGCATGTAATTGATATTTTAACTTAATCACTGATTACAACACAAAATTAACAAAAAGGGAAAGGAAATGACAAAAGTGACCTCTTCTCCGTAGTATTTTTATGTATAAGACAGTTAAAGACATGTATATTATTGGAACAGGATATAAAAGCATAACTATTTGCTCATAAACATTGCTTACTTTTATCTACAACTACAAAGCATTCTAATAATAAGGTGAATTTTCAAGGTGATACTATTTTGTAATTACAAAATATTTTTTTTTATATTGTATTTCTATAAATCAGCAACTCAATGTGAAATTAGTAAGAGGGTGGCAAAGAACCCTCAAAAATTCTATCTTCAAAAAAAAAAATTGGAGATAATCCTATTAATTTATTCACAGAAATGGTTACAGAGCTATAGTCTTCAGAGGGATAGAAGACTTGTTCATGGCTGCAGATACTGTTAGAACCTTTGTTTTTTGGTATAGAAATTTATTCTAATATCTACAAAATAAGGGCATCAAATACCAAAGAAAAGACTAACATCTCTACTCAATTGCATCAAGTGTGAAATTCTTCAGTACATAATAACAGAGCAGGTTATCCTGCAGAACAGAATGATCATTTTTGGGAAAAAGACACCAAATAAAAAAAAGAGGATAAAGTATGAATTAATTTCTTCCACAAATCCAATCCAAAGGCATTTAGGAATGGAAGTAACTTAATTTTTGGCCTGCAAGTCTTAAATGAGCAACTAACCTAATGGAGTATTGTTCCAGGAAAAGAAAATACCCTAAAATTTCATAGACTTGAAAGGTTCATATCAAAACATTCCAATGTGACCAAAATAGTAAATTTGGAATGATCATTGATAGAAATTTTCCTATTGTCTACTTCAAACACTAGCAAGTAACTGAGCAATTTATGTTGATATGATATCCACCCATAACCAAATGCAACTGCTTAGTAGGTAGATGTAGGATTGCATTGAAAGAAGGATGTTCTATACACTTATGATCATTTCAAATCTTGTGTAGAAACCAGAAGTGAAATGGAAGTTATACATGTCTTGGTTTTGTTGTTTGTTTCTCTAATTAGTACTTAAGCATGTTAAGGGACTACATTTTATTCTTTATTGTCATTCTTCCTTTCTCCCATGTAAAATTTTGTTTTATAAATTGAATCCGTTTTTGGTGTATTTTGCATGTCATTAATTTTCTATGTTGGAAGATATAGATAAAAAAAAATTAAATTAAATTGGTGTCAAACTTGGCTGTTTAAACCTATAATAATTCAACAGCAAAAAAATAGATGGCAACAACAATGACATTTCAAATTTTCAGTTGCAAATTAAATTAAACACACGTGCGTCAATAACAAACTGACAATGAATAATCACAAGGCTTACAACACAGAGAAACTACCAAAAGCAGTGCCCTGAGTGCAGATCCAAAGCCATTCTTGAATTGGAACATTGACTCAACAAATTGGTTAATCAGAAAGCTCTCACCCAAAAGAAAAATCTTTTTGGCCAATTCCTGCAATAATATGTCCAGGTCAAAACTAACAAATCTGATAACTCTATGATATGCATGATCAAATTCTTTACTTCTTAAGATGGTCAGAAAACTATTAAAATCATAGGGTCCTGTTATCAATCTTTATAAAAATCCTATAAACTTTGATAAAGAAAACGATTAAATCAACTTCCATAGACACCAAACATAATCCAATTGAATTTTAAAACATAATGAGTTGCATTAATTTATGGGAAAAAAACATCAGCACACTTTTGCATGCTAAAAAGTATTCCACTATGACATAGGTTGAGTCCAACCCTAAGTGATAGAATGAACCCTGTTAGTAGGATTTTGCACAATAACTTAGCTCGGTTCTAGTCATTAATTTTTTCAACCACCGCAGTCCAACAATCAATAGCAAAGACACATTTCATTCATAGTCAAAGCTACAAAATAGCATGTCCAAGTGAGGAGAAAAAAAAAAGAGCTTTATCCAGAACATTATAACAAATAAGCCTAATGCTGTGCAGATAGCACCCCAGGACTCCAATCAATAACAGTAAATAAGCGGAAATTAAATAGCAAGCACACACAAAGAATACAAGAATTTACGTGGTTCGGCAAACTGCCTACCTCCATGGAGATGACGGAGAAATTTCACTATAAAAATAGCGAGATACAATAGTGCACAAGAACACTCTCAAGAAACCCAAATCCCAATTACACCCTAGCACTCTCTCACAGAAACAATAAGAATAAAAGCTGGCTGCCTCTCTTTTCTCTATTTTCTCTCATGCGGCTGCTCACTAGGTTAATTGGAATTACTCTAATCACACACGGCTGCCCTTTTTCTCATAACCTAATATATATATATTTATATATATATATATATATATATGTCAAAGTCGGCAGTACTAGGAAATACATTCCTAGTTGTATTCGGTCAACTTGGGCTTGTGGCAATTCAAGCCACACGCAAGCCCACTTCAACAAATCTCCACCTTGGCTTGAATTGATCAAGCTACACGAGCAAACTCCTCCATCGCCTCCGCCTTAGCCCTTAAGGGCTTACAAGCTGCAAACACCAATCAAGTCCAAGCAGTGCTTGAACTTGTCTGTTGGAACTGGCTTTGTTAACATATAAGAGGCATTCTCACTAGTGAGAATCTTTGACAAAGAAATATCACCAGACGAAACCCATTCTCTGATCTTGTGATACCGCACAACAATATGCTTTGTTCTTGCACGATATTCCTGATTCTTTGCCAAATGAATTGCACTCTGACTATCACAATGTAGCACCATGCTATCTTGCTTGAAACCAAGCTCATTAACTAGTCCACTAAGCCAGACGGCTTCTTTTCCTACCTCTGTCATCGCCATATATTCTGCTTCTGTAGTGGATAAAGCAACTACATCTTGTAGTGTAGACTTCCAGCAAATTGGGCCTCCAGCAAACCTAAACACATAGCCTGTCGTGGACTTTCTAGAATCAAGGTCCCCTGCATAGTCGGAATCCACATAACCCACAGCTTCTGTACTAGCTCTCTGATCAAATAGGATACCGAAATCACGAGTGCCTGTAAGATATCTAAAGATCCACTTTACTGCATTCCAATGCTCTTTGCCTGGATCTGCCATATACCTACTGACCACACTGACTACATGAGAAATATCAGGCCTAGTGCACACCATCAAATACATGAGACACCCAACTGCATTCGCATATGGCACTTTAGACATATACTTTGACTCCTCATCTGAACTTGGACACAAATTTGAGGACAATTTAAAATGGGCAGAAAGCGGTGTACTAACAGGTTTTGCATCAAGCATACTAAACCTCTCTAACACATTCTTAAGATATCCCTTTTGAGATAACCATAATTTACCAGCCTGTCTATCTTGGTGAATTTCTATCCCAAGGATCTTCTTGGCAGCTCCAAGATCCTTCATGTCAAATTCACTACTCAACAAAGACTTCAACTTCACAATTTCTTGCTTACTCTTCGCAGCTACTAACATGTCATCAACATATAGAGCAAGAAAAATATAAGAGCCATCAGCAAGTACTCTAAAATAAACACAACAGTCATACTCACAACGCATGTACCCATGTGTGACCATGAATGAATCAAACCGTTTGTACCACTGCCTGGGAGACTGCTTCAAGCCATATAATGATCTCTTCAACAGACAAACATAATCTTCCTTGCTAGGTTCTTTGAAGCCTTCGGGTTGTTGCATGTAAATCTCTTCTTCTAAATCTCCATGGAGGAATGCGATATTCACATCTAGCAGCTCTAACTCCATGTCATGCATTGTCACAAATCCTAGGATTACTCGAATTGAGGTGTGCTTCACAACTGGTGAAAAAATCCCATTATAATCAATTCCTTGTCTCTGTGAGTAACCTTTAGCCACTAACCGTGCCTTGAATTTTTCACCTTCCTTTTCTGACAATGCTTCTTTCTTGCGGAATATCCACTTGCAACCAATAGCCTTCTTTCCCTTGGGCAATTTCACTAATTCCCAAGTCTTATTCTTCTGTAGTGACTCCATCTCTTCTGACATTGCTACAAGCCATTTATCATTGTCTTTCCTATTTGTAGCCTCCTTAAAAGTGAATGGATCCCCACTGCTGGTTACGAGAGCAAAGCTAACCATATCTTCAAAGCCATATCTCTGTGGTGCTTTGTGAACCCGCTTCTCTCTACCTTTAGCAATTGAATAAGGCTCTTCTTGTTGCTGCTGTGGATCAATCTCAGCATCACCCTTATCACTGGATGAACTATTCTTGTCAAACTCCACCTCAACAGTTAATTTCTCCTGTGGACTATCATCACATGTCTCTGCTTCATTCTGTTTCAACATAAAGGCTTCATCAAATATGACATCTCTGTTGGTCACTGTTTTCTTTGAGATTGGATCCCAAAGCCTATAGCCTTTAAAACCTTTTTCAAAACCAAGAAATACGCATTTTCTTGACTTTGAATCCAATTTAGAACGCTCTCCACTCTGCACATGCACATAAGCTGGACAACCAAAGATTTTTAGACTCGAATAATCAACTGGTCTACCTGACCAAACCTCTTCTGGAATCTTGAAATCTATGGCTGATGATGGAGATCTATTAATAATGAAGCTTGCTGTGTTAACTGTCTCTGCCCAGAACACCTTAGGCAACCCTGCATTTAATCTCATGCATCTGGCTCTTTCTGCTAAGGTTCTGTTCATTCTCTCTGCAACCCCATTCTGCTGTGGAGTTCCTTTAACTGTGAAGTGACGAGTAATGCCTTCTAATTCACAAAATCTTATGAATTCTTTATCTCTATACTCTAGTCCATTATCCGTTCTAAGGTATTTTATTTTCCTGCCCGTCTAATTCTCAACATGTGCTTTCCACTTTTTAAATATGCCAAACACATCAGACTTATGCTTCATAAAATAAATCCATACCTTTCTAGAGTAGTCATCAATGAAACTGACGAAATACCGAGCACCACTATGAGAAGAAACTGATACTGGACCCCAAACATCTGAATGAATATAGTCAAGAACACCCTTACTTGTATGAGAGCCTGTCTTGAAACTGACTCTATGTTGCTTCCCATACACACAATACTTGCAGAAGTTTATCTTGCATGTCTTCACCCCCTTCAGTAAATTTCTTTTGTGCAACTCTAACATACCACGTTCACCAATATGGCCAAGTCGCATATGCCATAATTTTGTGTCGTCAGTGCTGGACTCTACCGAAGTGGTGACTGCAACTCTTCCTACAACTGTGTTCCCAATCAATCTGTAAAGCATGCTTACTTTCTGTTCCTTCATCACCATAAAAGCACATTTGGTAATCTTCATGATTCCACCCTTTAATGAGTATGAATGCCCCAAATCATCCAATACTCCTAAAGAAATTAAATTATTCCTAAGATCTGGAACATGTCTGACATTACTAAGAACTCTCACAACTCCATCAAACATCTTGATTTTCATGGTACCAATCCCATTAACCAAGCACGTAGCATCATTACCCATTTGGACCATACCACCGTTGTAAGGCTTATACGTATCAAACCAATCTTTCATTGGAGTCATATGATATAAGCATGCTAAATCTAAAACCCATGATTCTAATAGAACATTGTTACCTGATGAGACTGAAAGTAAATTTGCACCAACTTCACTCTCATCTGATGTTTCTTTAGCAACACGAGTTGATTCTAGGGGCTTCTTTCCATTCCTCTTCTCCTTTAAATGCTCTTTCACTCTTTACACTGATTCTTGTAGTGTCGTTTCTTATGACAATAAAAGTACTCTACATCTTTCTTTGCACGTGATTTAGACTTTGATCTATTCCTGTTGGAGTTCCGTCCTCTTGACCTGCTTCTACTCCTATTGCTTGACTCAGATTTTACAATAAGTCCATCAGCCTGAGAACCATCGCCATCTTGCTTCATCTTTATGTGTGACAAGAGAGCACTAGTCACCTCCTCGAGTACTATAGTCTTTTTCTCGTACATCAACGTAGTCACTAGATGATCAAAAGAAGTAGGAAGCGACGCTAACAAGAGTAATTCTTTATCTTCGTCCTCATAATTCACCCAAAAACTTGACAGTTGGGTATTCAACATGTTAAACGTGTTGAAATGTTCCAACAGATCTGAACCTTCCTTCATATGCAAACTATACAGTTGCTTCTTTACGTACAACTTGTTCGTCATATTCTTTCTCATATAAAGACCTTTTAGTTTTTCCCAAACCTCCTTTGCGGTCTTTGCTTCTAGGATGTTGTGAATGACCTCATCACCTAGGTTGAGACGAATAGCGCTAGCTGCTTTCTCATCCATCTCTACCCATTCTACATCCTTCATCGTTTCCGGTTTCTTCTCCTTCCCAAGCAAGGCTTTATGAACTCCTTGTTGAATTAGGAGATCCTTCATCCGCCTTTGCCAAAGTGAAAAATTTCCCTTACCACAAAACTTCTCTACATCATACTCTGTGCTTGACATCTTTACTGTGTTCAAAGGATTGAATCCTAAACCTGGCTTTGATACCACTTGTTGTGCAGATAGCACCCCAGGACTCAAATCAATAACAGTAAATAAGCGGAAATTAAATAACAAGCATACACAAAGAACACAAGAATTTACGTGGTTCGGCAATCTACCTACCTCCACGGTGACGACGAAGAAATTTTACTATAAAAATAGGGAGATATAATAGCGCATAAGAACACTCAAGAAACCTAAATCCCAATTACACCCTAGCACTCTCTCACAGAAACAATAAGAATAGAAGCTAGCTGCCTCTCTTTTCTCTATTTTCTCTCATGTGGCTGCTCACTAGGTTAATTGGAATTACTCTAATCACACACGGCTGCCCTTTTTCTCATAACCTAATATATATATGTCAAAGTCGGCAGTACTAGGAAATACATTCCTGGTTGTATTCGGTCAACTTGGGCTTGTGGCAATTCAAGCCACACACAGGCCCACTTCAACACCTAACAAGTTAAATTGTTGTTGCCACCTTGATTAGATACCTCCCTATTCATTCCTAAGTACTATATCCACTGATTGACCAATCTAGAAGGTAACATCATCCTCCTTTCCATGCACTCTTTAGATTAAGATATGTTTCCTATCAAATCCAACCATAGTGGAGAAGAGATCATTCATGGCAAACTAGATATTATCTGAAATCCTCAACATTTCTACAAGATTATGAAGTTTGAGACAGTCTATCAGCAACAAATTAAGAAAAAGAAAGCATTTAAATTGTAATGGTACGTTCAAAGGAGTGAAAGGACCTTGAACCTACGACTATTGGAAAAGTCAAATCCATTTCAAAACTTCCTGCTTTATGAAATTACGGATGCATAAGCATATGGTCATGCTTACTGAAGTTTGAATTTTCAGAATTGGTGCTTACTGGTAAGTTACCAGTCAGCACCAATTCTTATTGGAGTTAGGCATGTCTGACACCAGCCTAAGTTCTTTCTTCCTCGTTGCAAAATGGTATATCCCCTAAGACGAGGATATATGTTGGGGTCTGTAGCACCAAAAGAACTCGTCCAGTGTAAGCTAGCGGTTCCCCCCACTTAGACGACCCCAAAGGATCTCATCCCCTATGAATATTCTCCAAACGTTTGGGGCAATTTGGCTAATAGACAGACCAAGGAAAATGGCCAACTGACGGTGTAGCACCGTTAGAGGCAGTCTCAATCCAGCCGCAAACATGGTATCATACATGCCTACATCCGCGGTCTTCCTGGAATAGCACTTTTCATACTTTCCAGGCAGACGGATTTGAATATTATCAGGGATTTGGTAACAGTCCCTTAAGTTGTTAAAAATTTTAGTCGTCATTGTCGGCTTAAAGTCATTTACAGTCCATATCGCAGGAAGAATAAAGCGACAGGTATGACCATCCCCTGGGCTTCTTGAATTTCCCTCCACAAAAGCTCTCTCGTTGCTTTCATCCTCATCATCGTCATCTCTCCCTCTAACTCCCCCTCATTCTCTCCACCCTTGTCGTCCTCATCTCCCTTTCTTTCCTCTATGTCCTCCCCCTCATAGTCTTCCTCCTCGTTGATAGGAGAATGGGCAGACTACTCCCTCTCTGACGACCAGGACAAGCCCTCCTTGGGCCCATGACCTGACGGGAACACTTCGTCATAGCCCGCTCCCTCACGGATTGACGACTGCTCACTCGTCGCTTCACTATGTCCTGACATCTATTCACCTACAAGCGATGGAGGTATTCTAAGAACCTAAGTTGACGGGCCTCTCTATTAAAGTAACGACCAACTATAAAAACAAAAATACAAAAAGAATGAAAAAGAGAAGAAGACTTACAAGGTTCATAGATGAGCCTGTAAAGGTGACGGGATCAACAAGTAGTCGGCAGCAAGAATGACGAAATGACATCTCTCTCTCTCTCAAGATTTGCAAAGATGAAATAAGGAAAAATGAAAAGAGGAGGTGAGCTATTTATAAGGCAAAAGTACACGGGAAACGAAGCGACGCTTGTGTTCGGAAACGAGGCCAGCCAGCTTGCGCCATGTGTCCCAGCATTTAACGATAGCTGCTCGAGGAACCACTAATGAACACCCCTTTTTCTGAACCAATAAAAGTAGTAGAAAAGATACATATCAAACTCCATAACCCGTCAGCTAAAGCTGACAGAGCCATGGAATGGGGGCAGCTGATAAGGGTAATTTTGGAAGAATGATAAACTCGTTCATATATGAGGATGCCGACGATCCCAATGAACCCGTCAGCTTTTGTTGTGCATTCAAAGGCGGAAACAACGATATCATAAGCTGACGACCCCATCTCAACGCTCGACGACATCTATGTAAGGCGACGGAACGCCTAGACAAGAGGCCGACGGAAGGAAGCTGACCGGGAAAAGAGCCTTCTAATGGGTCCAGCGTGGCCTTACTTGGCCTCCACGAATGTATATATAAAGGAAACATCTTGCGTCATACGGTTAACCCTAATCAAAAGGATTCTTACAAGGAAAGGATCTTGCAGAATGCACGCATTAATGAGGATCTTCCTTATAAGGAAAGACCCTCTCCGCCAAGGAACAGATGTCAACTCTACGCTAATATAAAAACCCCAAAGCCCTCACAAATCAAAGTACACATAATTTCCTCCAGCTCTGGTACTCTAGAGTTGTGAAAGTTCTGACTTAACCTTCAAAGAGTGTTTGGCCGGTACCACACCGGTACTCTCTGCGAGGTCTTCTTTGTTTCTGTGTTGTGTAGGTGCTGTCTCGAACACGTAAGGACCGTGTAACTTACTGACGATTTTTGGCATCATCATGTATAAAGCTTCCTCCTGGAGATTTGAACCCTGGGCATTGCCCCTCACACCCCACAAGCACTTATACTTTTAGAGTGACCATCACACCAAGAGTGTGCAGTGGTACCAATACAGTGCAATATAAACCAAAACAATGTGACCCTTGTGAAGCAATTCAAGATACTTAATTTTCCTTAAAACAGACAGATCAATAATCAATTCCATCTGGATTTCTTCACAATGCAAGCCAACTTGCATCATGTATATGTACATGAATGATATTAAAGGACATCCGTACAACAAAGCTTTTCAGATAGCAAATTGCATAGCAGCATAAGAGATGCAAAAGTAAAAGAGTTCTCCCCAATCCAAAGAAAAGAACATATCCTTCTTTTTGTTTTCCAATCAAACTAAGGAAAAAGATAAGAATATAGAATTAAGTTATGAAAGTTCCCATGAATGCAAAATTCACTTACATCAAAGCACCTCAACCAAGCTAAATGGTGTTTTTTTTTTATCTTTGATGAGCAACGAAGCTAAATGGTTGTGCTGCACTTAGTTGAGGAGGGGGGGGGGGGGGGGAGTTTGTTTACTTTCCTTTCCTCGTTATTGACAATCACATTGTGTAATAAAGAGAAATTATTGAAAATAAAGTCATGTAATAGGAAAAGAATGGTAACTCACGCCATGCAGGGGCTTTTTTTGCCCGTTAGGCTAATTAGAGACTCAAGTTCTAATAGTGGTCACATAACAAAAATGTTTCAAAATCAACTTCATGAATAATATGTTTGGGAAATTAGCCTAACGGGTTAAAAAGCCCATCATGCAGTGACTAGAATTGTAACTGGGTTTTAGGCCATTGTTTCAAAGTGTGGTTCTTGTAGCTAGAGAAAGAGATAGAGAGAAAAGGAGAAGTAGAAATATGGTTGTATATACAGAGAGAAAGAAAGTTGGTATGAGGAAGCGGAATGGAAGAGTGACGGTAATCGAGGATAGAAATTAAAGAGTGATGACTAATAATGATGATGATTAAAACAATTATATTGAGAGTGCTTAAGATTTTAGTGGGTACGGTACTCTAAAAAAAACTTAGAGGTAGCATTGAATAAGTGTAATCCATATATGTTTTGTTTTTGTTTTTTTGGATAAAAAGTATACACCATATACGTTGATAATTAAATTAGATTAAATTGTAATTTGCACAATAAAAATTAATGTAATTTTGATTTTTCCCCCTAAAAGTTTTAAATTTTGAGTTCATTATCCTAATATTATATTGTGTTTGGATTTAAACCCTTCTGTCCTATAGGTTGATGGACTTTCCGTTGAATGACAGTTAAGGTTAAGCTTGTGTCCAGTGCATCAGTGCACTACGCACGTTATGATGTGGACACGTGTTCAATGCACTGATGCACAGGACACAAGCCGTGTCTTGTTAGTTAAAATCCAAAACAAAATAGTTAAATTGTTAGTCATATGACCTATAATAATTTAGCATTTTTTATGACTTCAAAATTTCATATTTTATAGGACTTTTGAAATAATTAATAGAAAGTTTAAATGACTAATTAGAAAGTGAATGAAAACATATGATTAGTGACATAGGACTGATTATTGAATTAGGGGAGGGGCTTGGTGAAGTCGTCTACACTTTCAACAACACATGAAAAAAGATAAATTAGAAGGGCACATCTTGTTCTGTTATTGTTCCAAAGCTTACAAGTGATGGATAAAATGTGTACATAAAGTTAGAACAGAAATTGGAAATCCTTTTTTATTTTCATATATTTATTAAGCCTTCTCCATTCTCCAAGGGAAGATGGGTTCATTGTTCGTTGAGGCATGACTTGGCCAATGATGCTTACTACCTAGTGCACATCAAGCATAAAAATCAATCAATCAAATCAAATAAAATCAAATGTCAAATCAAAATTTTCAAAATGTCTATCCACCTGGGGTTAAATTCGATGGCGATCGTCTAATTCTATCTCTTTTTGCCTCAAAAAGATCGAAGTTTTCAAAATACCTCTCCATCAGGGTTTAATTCGGCAGCGGTCGTCTAATCCTGTTCATCTTTTCGAGATTTTTTCGGCGGCGATCGTCTAATCTCATCAAGATTTATTCGGCGGTGTTCGTCTAATCTTATTCATCTTTTCGAGATCTATTCAGCAGCGATTGTCTAATCTCATTAGGATTTATTCGATGGCGTTCGTCTAATCCTGCCCATCTTTTCGAGATTTATTCAGCAGCGATCATCTAATCTCATCAGGATTTTTAAATTTTAGATCTATTTATATTTATATGGCTTTTAACAACAGGAAAATGTTAGAGCTACAATTTCTTTTTACAAATTGCTGATGTAGTGAGTGGTATTGGTAATAAAAAAAGTGATGTAAGTAGTGGACTCAGATATAAATTAATTAGAATTTTCTATGAAAGTTTGTGGTTATAACATTACTATTAAAAGAATTAATGATATTATTAAGAGTGGCAAAATGTAATTTTATAGAACAAAATTGCTAAAATTAGTACCTATATTAAAAATAAAATTTGAGGGGCTCCTTATTGTGATGTTTGGTTGCTTCTCTAGGTTGTTATGCAATTGGAATACCATATAATGGTAGGCTTGATAATTTATCCTACAAAACTGTTAGTTAGATACGTACTACGAAATGACTCCCTGCAGATGTTTCATGAAGTTACGCTCCCCTTTGAGGTTTGCATAAATGTAATGTTTAAGTCTACCCTCCTTCCCCTCACCCAAAAAAAAAAAAAAAAAAAAAAACAAAACAAAAACATAAACCAAAAAAAAAAAAAACCTCACCTTGCTAAAAATGATACCCTCCTTCCTGAACGGATAATATTCCCCCATAGGTATGTAAAAATTAATAAGAAACTTCTTTTTTAATAAAATATTCCATTTGTAAAAAATGAATGATTACATTTATTCAAATCTCACGAGAAGTGTCATTTCTTAAAATGTCTGAAAGTCATTTTGTAATATGTAAAAGGGTTGGCATAATTTAACCTAAATTTGTGATGTCTATTAGATATTTTGTGATGAATGCTTGCTTTTTCTTTTCTTTGGATGTTTTGGAATTATGAGGAACTATAGAACTGATGGTTTGAGCATTGAAACATTTGAGTCCAAATTTTCACCATCAATTAGATAAATATATGTAATTTTTATTTTACGGGTTAGTTACTAGTTTGAAAAATACTCGAGTCAATAAAACAAAACCCAAAAAATAATCTCAGAGTACGTTACATTAGCATTCATAACCAAACAGAGAAAAACACTCATATACTTCCACTTATTACATTATCATGATTAAACATAAGCATTCGTAATACATAACACCTAAACATTCAAAATACTTGACATTGTTCCATAACACAACCATAATACTACTCTACTACGTACCTTCCAGGTTTTAATACAAAAACATCCAGAACACTACATCATTCCATAATACATATCCATAAGACCTTTTTATTTTTAGTAATAAAACTTCAGAATGAAAAAAAACAAACAAAAAACGATTGCATAAACCTTATCAAGTGACCATCTCTGTTGAAAAATTTTTCCAACCAAAGCTTTCTACGCAACCCCACTGCAAGGAACAGATACAACTTCAGAGGGAACTGCTAGAATTTTTTTGTTATCCGTCTACATAACAAAATCAAAATAATGGAGTATATGAGGTAATACTGTAACTCATGTGCCTGAAACAACATTTGCATAAATTCACAACACTAAATTCCGAAATGACAATACACCAAGTACCCAACAACTTATCTCCCGTCGTATATTTTTAAAAACACTTTTTTTTTTTAATCATTGTGTTAGCAACCCACATGAATGACCATCATCAACAACCTAAGCCCACACTAAGCAAAAATTTTCCATCGCGAAATCCATATGGAATTTGAAAAAACAACACATCACTAATCTCGACCTCAAATTTCTTGAACAAACCTAGAATAAGAAAACAGCACCAACCCAACACCCCAAACTCCTCCCCCCAAAATATAAAGAATGTATTACGATGTAACACCCAAAAATTAAAATAAAAAAAATAAAAAAAAATAATCTGCAGGTGAGATATAACAGAACACAAACTGATAAACTAGAGTACAATGCATATCTGGAAACATAAACTGAAGTTACTGTATCTTGATGCAAACCTTGGACATATAATGCTAGATAGGAACATATATTTTCTACACTTTATTTAATAATGCTATATGCATATACTTGGAAATATAATAGCATTCTAAACTCAAATTGAGGATGTAGAACTGCAGTGTGTGAGCATCAGGTTTTTCACCCAAAACAATCAGCATGGTCATTTCAGCACTAGGACTCATATGAACAAATAGATAAAATAGGATTGGAGAACAAAAAATTGTCAAACTTGTCTTATAGACTTTCACATTGGGGAGTCAACAAGTTCCTATAATCTGACAGTTCAAACAAAAGTCCTAGTATCAAGGTACCTACGGCTAAAACCACCCAAATAGCCTCTTGCACATAGTTTTCATATAGCCTCTTGCACATAGTTTTCATAATCAGACTGGCCCAGACCGGACCAGCTGGTTTTTTGGCAAGAAGTTCAGGGAAGTTGTGTTTTTGGAAAAATTTAAATTAGAGGCACGTGCAGGGACTCAAACCCAAGCCCCCCATGCAAGAACTTGTGTTTGACGTGCTAACCATTAACGCAAGTCAGCTTCTTGAGTCTTTATGTTACAAACTATTATATTTATTATATATAATTGAACTAATATATTTTATTTTGTCAAGATTTGACCTTGGTTGAACCCTGGTCCGACCTTAAAAAGTTTGAACCTCTCACTTTTATGGTTTTTTAATGTTATTTATTTACGTCTTAAAAAAGAAGCATTGTAGCCAGCGGTTCTAAAACCTTGTACTTTGTTTGGTTTGGTTGAAATGGGGGAAAGAAAAGACTGGGGGCTCAAGTGTTTTCCTCTGGAACCACAAAAAATAATATGCCTGAAACAGGGAGAAGATGGAGAGGAGAGAAAAATGCAAGGTGTACTGCATCTTAAGAAAGAAACTCAACACAAAATGTGTGCGGTTAAAATGAAATTATAATCTAGATACACATAGCACATCAATCATACCTTCTTGGCAATTTTGGCTGGTCACTCCTCAAGCGTAGAATCTGCACTCACAGTTGCATGTTGGGACTGCAGCAATCTCTATTTTAGAACCCAAGGTTGTGTTCTCTAAAGATTTCAGTGCACCTCCACCCTCTTCAGCTTCCCTTTTCCGTTTTTTGGACACTGCAACCTGGTAAAAGGAATAATTTTAATTTAATGACGAAATCAAATCCATTGTGATGTCAAGATTAGGGAGGGAATCTAAATTTTTACCTGACGCTTTTTGGTAGCGCCAGACTTAACATAATAGTCTCTGTTTGCTGGGTCTGACCTAATCCAAATCTTAGCAGAGCAATTTGTACTTGTACATTTGAGGCATATCTGGCAGCATTCAAAGTCTGGATACCTCTGCAATGAGAAACCATCCATTAAAAATTCAGTTCACTAAACATAGGAATAGGATATTCAAATCTTGCATGAGAAAGAAATACGGTACCTCATCAAGAACCTCCTCCTTGCGGACAAAGAGATGGGTGCCCTGGTAAATATATTGGGAGCAGGCGTTGCAGCGAATGTTGATAGGGAGCACGAAGGGGGCATTTTCCACCACTGGTCTTGGCAGCTTAGTGGGCCTCGGTAACGGTCTCTTGCATCTAAAAGATACAAACCGCGGTCTACATCTGCGGATCATCCTGGTTCTAGACTCTAGAGGAGAAGGCAAACAAAAACAGGAGACGAAATTTTCTTTTTAATTTTTTTTTTTCCGAATGAAGAAACTCACAGGTTAAGCCGTTTGGCAATACATCTTCTCATTTATATACGCTACCCTCAGTTTTTTTAGCGGGTACGGTACCCACCTTAGATCTTAACCGTAGATTTTAAGTGTTTTGATATTGACCGTTTATTTAATGTTAGTGCTATACCAGTTACAGGTTTAGCAGGTCAGGTATAAAAATCAAAAAAAAAAAAAAAAGGGAGAGAAAAATCAGTTTGAGTTTGTTCTCTAATCTAATCTAACCAGTGGTAACTAAGGGCACAAAGTTCCCACTTTTACTGGGTCTAAGAGAGGTGATTGGTAGGCAACTTAACCCCTAATAGATTAATAGACCGAAATCCTACTACTCACATATTATGCCAAAATTAAATAATACAGCCTCCAAAAATGGAGTAAAGATTAGAACTAAAATTTTAAATCCATCAAGAAGTATGAGTAACTTCATTACCAGAGAGAGATTATGCAATGAACATGTGAGTGCTTATTTTTATAATTTTTCTAACAATTGAAAGAGGTTTTTCAGCGTGCGAATATTCTCTGACTTTTCTTTTTGAAAGTTATAGTCTTTTTTGAAGATAAATATTGCCACATTCACTCATATCTTGAACCGTGACCTCATCTTCCATATTGTAATTATGTGGAAGGAGGTTTCATTTGGTCTGTAACCCATTGGTTTCTTTTTTAACATTAACATTTTTGGCCCAAATCCGAATCTTTGTATAGTTACTAGCATCGATATTTTACTTTTCTACTGCCGTTTACAACTTAATTGTTTTTTTATAGAATAATTTAGCAACAAATCACATGACTAATTTCTTTCATCAATTGTGCATTTTCTTTGCGCTAGTTTCTATTCAAATTATGTTGGTACCCAATACAATGAATGAGCATCCAAAGATGAAAATGAAACAATGCAACTAAAAAAACGAGAAATACCTTGGCATCAATTGCAAAAGAAATTGAATAGTTTTCAGATGGAGACATATTTCTTCTTCCAAGTTCGATCAAGATGTTCTCATTTTCTTGGATGGTGGATACAAATTGAGGTCAGATTGATCATCATTGACAAAGTTATGGGCCATTGAAGAAGAACCCAAATGAAAACCCTCACTAACATTTGAGCCAATTCCCAAATCTGGCAGACCCAAGAGTAATTTGGACCCATATGATGTCATATTATTTGGAAGCTCCATACTAGATGGCGAAGAAATGTGGCTAGTGTCATCAAGGACAAGGACCTGAGGAGGCTGATATTTTCTTCCCGTGGGATAAGCATATGGTGACAAACTCAAATCACTCCCATCAACATGAAAGTCCTCCAAAGGAGAGTCAATCTCATTATTTGTTGTTTCCATATCAGAACCATAAGAGGTGGGGAAAAGAGGTAGTAAAGGCGAGACAGTGGAGTGATCTTGGTGCTGCTTCTTTGCTTCACCAAATCTCTGAAGATGACAGATGCATTTCACATGTATACCACACCTTCTTATGGTAGGAGTAGTTTTTGACCCAGGATAGAAAGAAAAGGGTTGAAACACAACCTCAACATGATTCTGATAATGATCATAACATTGACTGGAGCAATATAACACACCAGATGCTTGCTCAGAAGGTACATGAAAAAACAATAAATGATTACACGTCATATCTGCAACCCATATGCCCTGGAAAATACGATGCCTCGTCTCATTAAATTTGAAGATGACATCAAGATAATATTCGCCACTCTGTTCCCCTGATTCAAAAACAACACAGCAACAAAATGTTGGAGAACCTCTACGAATCCAGAATGAAATGGAATTTCCAACACTTTGATGATTGATCCACTTTGGAATTTCAGATCCTGGTAGTATAAGTTCACAATGCAGGACATTGTGTGGAATTTGTGGTGAGAGTGAAATCTCAGATTCCGGGTACCATAATTCTCCAAAGTGTTTGCAATAATCAAATTCAAGAAATTAAACAAATCTAATAATGAAGTTTCAAGAAGGTAAAAATAGTGTCTCTATATGACATTAAGAGAGAGAAAAAGAGAGAAACACCTGCTTCAACAATCTATTAGACGTTTGTGGATGTAGCAACTGGGAGTTTAGTATAAACACTTCTCTTATAGATTGTGGAAGCCTTGGAATTTCCAGAAGATACTTGCAACTTTTAATTCCCAATGTCTTTAATCTAGTAAACTTACTAATGCTTTCTGGGATGGTAATAATATTGATTTCATTTAAATAGAGATATTCTAATACAGGTAAATAATCAGGCTTCATCAAAAAATCTAATTCAATTAGATTTCCAACATTGCTCAGATCTAGTTGTTCCAACATTAGAAACGCATATACCTTAAAGCAAGTAAACTCTCTGCATGATCTCAATTTGCCAGAAGATATAGATAATGCCTTAGGCACCCTTAATTTATAAATGATATCTGAAAGATCCATAAGATTTTTGCAGCAATATTGGTATAAACCATTAAGAATGTTGTAGTTGCGGTGCAATAAGAAAGAAAAATCATCAAGACTCGAGCAGGATGAAATATCCAAAATTTGGAGAGATTTCCACATGAGATGGCTTGGAAAATAATGAATTTTTTCACAATTTATAAGCCACAATTCTTGAAGCTTATCAAGAGATCCAATGGACTCGTGAAACTCAACTAAATTTGTACAATAAGAAATGTCCAATTTCCCCAAGTTTGGGGTGCACAAATCAGGTAATTTCGTAATGGCTCACATCCACTGGCATCAATACGTTTCAAATTCTGGAATTGAAACTCCTGTATAAAAAAATTAAAAATTATCTTCACCAAACTTTAAATTAAAATTTTGAACAAATCATAATTTGGAAAAGACATAACTATACCTGCTTAAGTAACTTCTCTAACCTAATGTGGTTACATGGCATCTTGAGTGCAACAAGTTTTTTAGGGCAAAAAGTAGATGGCAAGGGAAAAGAATAATAACTCCAACCAAGCAATATTATTCCGTTGGGAAGATATTTGAGTTCTTCAAAAATTTGCACATTGTCAACTATAAGAAATTTGAGATTTTCCATCCTTTTGAAAGCATCATCTTCCAATTTCACCGTTATTGGTTTATGGGAGCACAACATTATGCCTCGAAATTTATTTGAACCCTGTTTGAATAGAGTATTGAGTGGAATACATTATCCAAAAGAAATTTTCAATAGTATAACGATTTGAAATTTTAAACAAAATAGGTTAATGATAAACTTAGATTTTCCTCAACATTAGAAAGAAAAAAGTTTGGCTAAAAAACAAATGTGAAGAAAAAGAAGTAATACCATATTTTTTGTAAGAACTTCTAGAGCATCATTTTAACACCATAGCCTTGTGCATTTTCCAGGAACTTTTGATTCTTGTTGAGCAATTTCTCTACTCATTTGTTGTAGCAAGTCATGCATCCATAACTCGTTAAATTCAACCTTTATGAGAAACTTATCTATAAGTTTTGAAATACCAGAATTCGGATATAAATTGAAGCATTTAATATATCCACAACATGATTTACGAACCATCCTTTGAAGAAACATGCAATATCAAGGAAAATATCCCGTTCATTTTCGTCCAATCCTTCAAAACTTACTTTGAGTGTTTTTTGAATTTCTTTGTTAGGAATATTCTTGTACTTTTCTAATTCACTTTCCCATTGACGAATGTTTCTTCCACACAAATCAGAACCTATTATTTGTAGAGCTAATGGAAGGCCACTAGCATAACTTATGAACTAATTTGTAAGTTGTATATAATCTACCTCAGGTTAGTTATTGTTGAAGGCATGCTTACTAAAGAGTTGGAGAGCTTCATGTCGATCTAAGTCTACAACCTTGTAGATTAAAGGATCATTTTCAGGAGTGGTTAGCACATGCTTGTCTCTTGTTGTTATAATAACTCTACTTCCATTAGCAAGCCAATCACATTTTCCAAGAAAATTTTCTATTTGGTCCAATTTATCTACATCATCAAGAATCAAAAGAACCTTTTTACAGGAAAGTCGTTCTTTTATCACATTGATTCCTTTAGATATATTGCACACCTTAGACTGTTAGTCCCCTAAGATCTCAAAAAGAAGTTTCTCTTGTAGTTTGATAATGCCACGATTTGTTCTTGAGTTTTCCCTAACATTCATTAGGAAGCTACTTCCTTCAAAATAATTAGTAACTCTATTATAAACAGCTTTTGCAATTGTAGTCTTTCCTACTCCTCCAAGTCCATGAATCCCTACTATGCAAACATCATTTGACTTAGTATCTAAAAGCGAATCTACAGCCTCTGCACGAGAATCTACTCCAATTGGGTAATTTGCAACAAACAACCTTGTGCGATTTAATTTATACTTGATACCTCTTTAATTATTCCTTGGATAAATTTATATTAAGGATAATTGCCAATTGTAGAGCATAGGAAACATATAATGAGTTAGACTAGCTGGAAATATAAATACCAAAATGAAAATAATTCAAGATGACTAGCTGTATGACTTACAATGACACATTTTTTAAATAAAGTACATGTTCATGCAACTCATAGATTTAAGACTATTCTTATTTTAATCGAAGTTGTGAACATTCCATATTGGTTGGTAGGGCCAATATTTACCACATCGGTATGGGAGATTTAGTATAAGGAACCCCCTTGAAAACATTTCAATTCAAACATCAGTCCATGATGAGGACAAGAAAGAGCTCAAGGAAAAAGAAGATTAAATATATCAAGATTCAAGAATTGTGGTCTGTAAAGTTGTGATTTACAACTATGTTTTATGTTGGCTTTATTCCATGACAAAAAGTGTTGTAATTGCTTTAATTTTGTTCCTTGTATTTTGTGGAATTTTATTGTATTGGGGTTTAGTATTAAGTTGGTGAAGACTCAAGCTTAATTGAAGAATCAGTGCATTTTGCGATTAGCTCGCGAGAAGATCGCGAGAAGGGTTCCCACAAAAAGGGCATGTGAGAAGCACATGACTGGAAGCTGAAGAGTTGTGCCAGACTATCGTTTTTGCGAGTGTCTCGCGGGTAAGGCCTTCCTGCAAGGTAGTCGCGAAACATTCTGTCTGGAGGATTTTTGAGAGTGACTTTCTTACCCTTCACCCATACTATATATACCCTCATTACCCACAAATGTAAATGAGGTCATTCAGAGAGAAAAACCCTAGGTAGGTTTTCTACAACACACACCCATCTTTTAGAGAGAGAGCTACTCATCCTTAGTGAGAAATCTTTGTAGCCTCTTCTCCTTCCCTCTCCCATTGTCATACCTTGAGAGGAGATTTGTACCCAAACACAACCCACACCTATTCAGAGTGTAGAGAGTGTTTTGGAGCTTGGGAAGGTTTGAGGATTTGCCAAAAGAAGCCAGTGAGGCTTGGAGGATGCAATCGGGCGTATTGCGGGATCCGGAAAGCTAGACATGGTCTTTGAAACAAGAAAAATAACACAGCAATTGAACACTACAGGAAATTGGCTTTGATACCATTTTGAAATCTAAAGAGAAAAGAAAATAGTTGTAGGAAACTCGTAGTGAGCAGAAAGAATGAGAGAGAGAAAGAGAAAGAAGTTCACGAAGGAAGTCCTTGATGGCTACATTGTTACTAAATGATCAAGTACAACAATACATAGAACCCTAGTAGGGTATATATAGATGCTAGGGGTTTACAATTAGGTGTAGGTGAACTTTACACCACATGTGATGCCCCAAAATGATTGATTGAGTGTAAATCGTGCATGTGTGTAAAGAGTGCCACATAGGGCATATAACACAAATATGACTAGCGCTTTTCATTAGATTGTTACAGATAGTATTAATGTAGGCCTGGTAACCCTGTTTGGGTTCAAAGACACTACCTTACAAAGTGGGTCCTAATGAAGACGCTAGGGATTTAAGTTGGGGAGAATGTGATGCCCCAAATTGATTGATTGAGTGTATGTTGTGTAGGTGTGCGATGAGTCACACATCAAGCATATACTAGGTTGATTTGGGTTTTATTAACAACTACAATGAGTCTCAATTGTGACTAGTTCTTTTGAGGTATAGTGTAGATGTGGTTAGCGCTTTCCTTGGGTCATTACAAATTTTATAAGAGCTAGCCATGAATGATAATGTGTGTGCCCATAAGGGGGGGGGGGGGGTGATTGTGAAAGACTAAAGGGAGAAGCAATCCTGAGTCTCACATCACCTAGGGAAGCATAGGGGATGTGCTCATAAGGGGTGGTCTCCTTTCAATGTCTAGAGACATTTTCTCCCACTGCGACATATGTGCCCATAAGGGAGTGATTATGAAGGAATAAAGGAAGAAGCAATCCAAGAGTCTCACATCACCTAGGAAGCACATGAGATGTGTTTATAAGAGGTGGCCTCCCTTCAACGTGAAGAGATATTTTCTCCCACTTCTGTGTGTTTACACAATCAAGGTAGGATTCATTGCAAGGCAAGTTGACCTCAATGGGGCCCTTACACAAAATAAACCGATATATAATATCTCTAACAATCTTGAATTAAATTGACAAATGTTAGAATGAGTGAATTCCCTCGTCCTGACTTAGATCCTATTTTTTATTTTCATTATGAGAGACGTTGTTTAATTTTTATTTCGATTTATTTTATTTTTTCTCTTACTATGTAGTGAAAATTAGGACATTTTGTTGACGCTAAGAAACCTTAATTAGTTTTTATTATTCATTTTTTATGTATTTAGATGTGGTTTGTTTCTTTATATAACGATGATAAGTTAGATAAACTAATTTTCACTTTTGAGTTTTTGAATGTGTGTATATGTCATAAAAATATATGTAACCTTGAAACGGTACTCCGATACTCTATTCACAACTTTGATTTTAATACATTCTTTATATATATTTGTATTGACCTTAGTCATAAAAATATATTTGTATTTTAATATTTGTATTTTCATAATTTGGTATTTAGTAGTCATTACTAAACTTAGAGGTTTGAAAGCTATAAAAAGACACAAGATTAGTGATTAGATGATACATACCCATCTTCATAATGCCATCCGGACAAATTGGCCACTTCCTTTAGAGCTGTCCACCTCAGCACTTTCTTTATGTTATTCTTGAATTTTATTTCTTGTTGAGTTAGTTAGTGCTACTTCAAAATTACCTTCTTGCTTACATATTTCAGATGGATCTACTTTGTAAAAAACAGGTAAAACTACTTGTCCATTTTTCTTACACTCAAGAATCTCAGCAAGTTCTTCCAAGCACCAAGTGGAAAATGCATAATTTTGAGAGAATATGATAATTGAAATCATTGACGATTTAATGGCTTTGATAAGTTCCATTGAAATTTCTTCACCTCTTTGGAGATCATTATCAATGAAGATCTTGAAACCTTTGTCACACAAAGTCTTGTATAAATGACCAGCAAAACCATTGCGGGTATCTTCGCCTCTAAAACTCAAGAAGACATCATAGTTCCAGTGGTGAGTGGAAGAAGAAAAGGAGGAGGATCCTTCATTGGTCGGGAAAGACATCGCAATCTCAATCTATGAGGGAGAAAGCAAGGTTGCAAAGATCTAAAGAATGAGAGGATAGATCAGTACGTTCCGGTCTAATGAAGAGAAGAGTTGCAAGATGATCGAGAAACTCCAAAGGATTGCTAGGCAATAGAGTGAATAATGCCTCCTCCACAACTTTTGACTTTCGACTTTCGAATAATGCCTTCCAACAAACAAGTATTTTCAATATTCCATTGTAAAGACTAATCGTGTGTAGGGCCAGACTTTATTCCTTCAAAACTCTTCTTCCATCTTGATTCTTGAACCTAACAATACAAAACCCAAATGTTGTTTACAACTTACAAGCCAAAGGTTTCAAAGGGATTACCTTTGTATTTCAAAAGTAAACCCCATATTTTCAAAAGGAGCATTAAACCTCAAAGTTTAAAACAATTACAGATTAAACCTCACAGTTTCACTAGTTTCAAATACAACTTTGGACTTTTGGGTCAGATTAAGGGTTTAAATTGATATCATCAATCAATCAAAATATATGTAAAATCAGAGACCTCATATGAGAGAGCATGAGATTCTGCCAAGTGGCACATTCGTTGAGCTTCTTTCATTTAGGCTTCCACCTTATCAAAGTTTACATTTATGTAAAACTCTTAATTCATTGAATATGTTAATGAAGTTAATACACATTAATTATCTATAAGTATGCACTAATTATATATATATATATATAAAAGAATTTCATATGGTTTTTTTTAAAAATATATATAAGAAAGAAAAAAACATCACGTGAGAGACCATGCAATTTTGTCATGAGGTGCATTACAAGAGTAATTTTTCATTTAGCTTTACACCTCAAATTCCTTACATATTTGGATTATAATAAAATTCTATTAATTATAGGATATCACTATTTTCACTGAGTGTTTAACTTACCACTATCATACTTCAATAACATAAACATGACATCATAAATTTTAGATGATATTTCCATAAACCAACTAAATATTTACATTTTTCTCAACCAAAAAAATAAAAATAAACATTTACATGAAATTACAAATTTTTGCTGCTAACTCCAAGCCAATGTAGAAACAAAAATTATTATTAAATATTTCAGCAAAAAAATAAATGATTAAACAAACAATCAACTTATTACACCACTTTTTTTTTTTTTTTTTGAGAAGATATTATACCACATACTAACAAATTTCTAATTTATGTAACTTTTTCTCTATAGTTTAAATTCTCCATCCCCTTAATTTGTATTACATCATTAATTTAACAAAAATCTCTTTCTGTTATTGCAACATTACTTCATATTATTATTTTAAAATATTTTGGATATTCTATATAAGTTTTTCACATAATAGCTTAAAGCATTATCCGCGCATCGCGCGGGAACATGACTAGTATTTTAAAAGTTCAAGGTTTAATTTCACACTATTAAAACTACGATGTTAAATTTGTAAGTCTTAAACTTCAGGGTTTAATTTGAAATGACCCCTTAAGTATAGGATTTAAAATGTAATTTTTCCCCAAATGTAATTTTTTAGGACATGATTAGTTGAAATAGGGTTGAATTTTTGCGAGTGCTAGCTCTAATGGTGAAGCCTTGGTGTACCAAGTTTGAGGTCTAGTGTTTGAGTCGTCACTTGATATAGGTGGCTTATGGGTGGTTGCCTGTATCCTAGGTTTACCTCGGTGCCCATGCCACCAAAGGTGGGGTTGGAGGTTCCATGTCATAAAAAATAGGGTTGTGTTAACGGGCACCGGAAGGTGCCCGTTAACTACAGCCCTTTGTACCTTTTTTTTCAGCTTTATTGCAGCTTTATGTCATATTTTTGCAGCTTTTAGGTTGTGGGAACAGCTTTATAGAGAGAAAAAAAATATTAAAATAAGTTGTGGGTCAGTTTTATGTCTTTTTTTTTTCTTTTTGTTCAATTTTTTTATCAAATGAGACTCACATTAGTGCAACATTAACAAGCACCGCAAGGTGCTTGTTAACATTTGCCTAAAAAATATTATGCTTTGATCAAGGAAAAAAAGGAGATGTAAAAGTTAAGCAAAGGAATGAACAGACCTCGGATTTTAATCACCTGGATATGATTGTTAGCGGTTCAATGTTAACAATAGAGTGAATAATGCCTCCTCCGCAACTTTTGACTTAGACTAATTGTGTGTAGGGCCAGACTTTATTCCTTCAATACTCTATAAAATTTACAAAGATCGCAGCAATTTTACGTAAATTTCGGATCCGGATTTGTCAAAGAAAAATAAAAGTTATTAAATCTACATAGATAACTCTCGAACTGAAAGATTGCTCTTTTGAGTTCTAACCACGTCACCAGTGGCGGAGCTGGGTGGGGCATGCATCCACAACATTTCCATAAGGGCAAAATTTGCCAAACAATACAATTCTGGAAAAATTTTAGGCGGATGGCATGCGTTCAAAGTTAATTAGTTAGGTGGACTGTTTTTTGGAAGTCGATTTCAAGAAACTCGACTTCTAGCCAAAATCGATTATAGTAAACTCGTCTTCCAACCAAAATCGCTTTTTCCTCTTTTTTTTAATCCTTTTTCAGTAGGAAATCGAGTATAGTAAACTCGACTTCCACTGAAAGTCGATTTTGCTGTACTCGACTTCAAAAAACAATCCAACTAACAAATTAACTTTGAACGCATGCCATCCACCTAAAATGTTTCCAGAATTATACTGTTTGGCAAATTTTGTCTTTCCATAAGGTGGTAAGTTATTATTGGTTCTAATTTAAATCCACAACTTAAATAACTTTTTTATCCACCCATAACAACCAATAACAACCTACCGCTTAAGATTTGTCGTGAAAATATTGTAGACATAGTATTTCTCAAAAAAAAAAAAATATAGACATGTTTCAGTCCTCAAATCTTAAGTTTGTTCAAGAAAAAAAAAATCCAAAAATAAAAATAGGATTTGGCCCATTTCTTTAGCCCATGGCTCCTCTAAAATATAAACCCAAAATTAATAATTTTAACAAATTTGTAATAACGCATCAAATAAAACCCAAATATTTTCTAAATCAAGATTCCTAATTAAATCAAAATTAAACTCCAAAAAAATTGCATAGTTAATATATAAGCAACTCTAGACTTCACAACCGTTTACTCCCAAAATGTAAAAGTTGGATAAAAAAAAATTCCCTTACGCCACCATACTTGTAAGCTCAACTCTGATCAGTGATCCCATCCACACCGTTGAAGAACTGACCAGCCGATCTATCTTCACGGTGGTATCTCTCTCTCTACGTTCAATAGCTTTTCTTTAGTTTTAAAGCTTCAGTCCTTAGAGTTACTTTTTGTTTTTAGGAAAGAGTAAAGTCCCACTTTATTTTGTTGAGTTTGTTTGTGGTATCCAACCATCAGTTGACTGGACTTGCACTCAAATTATACTATTGTGGTTTGAGTGGTTTACAACTTGCAATTTAGTATGCGTTTAGATACCACTTATTTTATTGAAAACTGAAAATTAAAAACAATAAAAAATTATTTTTCATTTACTGTTTACTTTTAAAATTACTGTTCATATGCCTATTTGCATTGTTCATGGGCATTGTTCATGGGAGTCCCATGAACAATGCAATTGGTGCTGGTTTAAAAAAAAAAAAAAAAAAAAACCCTGAAACGCCAAACGCGCAAAACAAACGAACCCTTTTTTTTTTTTTTTTGGCTTAAATTTGATAATAATAATATTTTTTTGGGTAAAAAACTTAGTTGGTCCCTATCTTTTACGTTAAATATTAGATTGATTCCTAATATTTCAATTGTGTCAATTTAGTCCTTAACATTTCAATGTCGTGTCAATTTGATTGCTAACCTTTCAATTGTGTTAATTTAGTCCTTAACATTTCAGTGTTGTGTTAATTTAGTCATTATCATTATCCCTTAGATAGAAAAATTTGATATGTCAAACGGAGTAATAAAAAAAAAATTTCCTGCCACATAAATTATCAATTATGCAGCCACATCAAATTTAAAAATAAAAACCAAATTTTATGTTCACATGGTCAAATTGAGATTATATTACACAAGCCACCACAGAACAAAGAGAGCCAGCTTCAGCTACCATGGAAGTCTATCTCTTCTTGGAAAAGCTTTTCACGAAGAAACAATTTCTTCTACAGCAGGAACAAAATAAGTGGGTAATAGCCATTGGATCAAATAATATTATCAGATGGCTCGCTCTCTTACTCATGCTAAGCTTCTTGTTGAGTGCGTTGTAGATGGTTTTTCTCTCTTTATCAATCTGCGGTGTTATGCAGTTGCATCACATGCCTCAGTGTTGGCAAGCTTGGCTAGTAGAGGAGGAGGGTCTAGTAGTAGCATGATTTTGAAACCCCGGCCGTAAATAAATGAGGTTCAAAGTTTTTGAGGTTGGACCGAGATCAATTGAGATCAAACCATGATAATATCATAATTAATTTAATAATTATTTAAAATATAAATAAATATATTAAATTAGTAAAAAAAAAGACTAAAATAATCTAAATAAATATAAAAACCATTTTTTAAATGTATTTTTATATCATTATTTTTATTATAATGTTTCAAAAACCAACTTAATATCATCAATTGTAATAATAATAATAATAATAATAACAAACAAATACCAAAAACAACAAAACTTAAAAAACAATGATATATCATATATTGTAATTCATATTCACATGCCGAATTAATCGTATTTTGGGCTGGAGCAATGAACCTATTTGAAGAGGACCAACTGAGGGAAGTCGCATTGGTCCCATCGCAAGGGTTTTTTTTTTTTTTTTTTTTTTCCTGAGTGTTAAAACGGTAGATTTTTCATTTGCCAATGGAAATTCTTTCTTAATCTAGAAAGTTCCCTTGGGGGGGGGGGGGGGGGGGGGGGGGCCAAGGGCCAAGACTCAATAAATGAGTCAGAAACTTTCAAACTCATTTTTGTCATTTCTAAGGCTTTGTCACCTCACAAGTGCTTGGCTCACCAAACTAAAAAGCAAAAATAAAGTTGAATCAAGGCATTTACTTAAACTGAAGGCAGGAGACCATGAAGAACGAAAGAAGAAGCAAAGAAGAAACAATGAAGAATAAGAAGAAGGGGCTACCTTGTGTCGTTTGTGATGGGTTAGGTGGTGACCTACTGTACTGAGGTAAAATATTATGTTTGTTTGTCTTATTACTGGCCCGAATAAATCATTTTAGCTAGCTTTTTTTTTTTTTTTTTTTTTAAGAGTTTGGCCTGAACCGTAAGACCTGCCCACAGTTCTTAAACTCGGGCGGTTCATACGATTCACTGAGTTTTTTTATGTTGAACGGGTTTAGTGGTTAAAAGGACCTTTCAAAAGGACGGTTTCTGGTTGATCGGGTCGGATCGTATCGTCCGGTCTGGATTTCACAACCATGAGTAGTAGGAGTAGAATCCTGAGTAAAATAGAAGAGAGGGCTTATTGTGGGACACGTGGTTTTTATCAAAGGATTTTGTGCTACCCTTAGACTTATTGTGGAACCATTTCTTACCATATATGTTGTATTGTGATTTGTTGAATTATCTATGGCAATGAGTGACTATCTAGTACCGTGGTTTCAGTTATTTACATGAAGTAACCAGTAATTTTTATGTAATCTATACTACTATTGAAAGGGGAAAGGAATTCCCTGTTTAGATTTCTCAATTTTTATGTCTAAAATATCCTTAAATTCATTTGTTTGTATAGCTTAAATAATAGGGTTAGACATATAAAAGTAGAAATTTAAAAACTCTTAAGTTTTAGATAAATCAAAAAAAAAAAAAAAAAAAAACAGTTTTTTTTCTCCTACTTCCACATTTCTCTTTCACACTAGCTGTCACGTACTAATACAACTAATTCTTTTAAAATATATATATATATACATAATAAAACTGCTTTTTTTTTTTTTTCAACAAGCGAGGTACTTTTTTTTTCCTAATTGCCAAAATGAAACGTCTGCAAGTTTTTATCACTAAATTGTTTTTTTCCCATTTCCACATTTCTCTCTTACGTTAGTTGTAATACAACTTCTTCTTACACGAAGGGACTACAAATGACATGTCACCATTTTGAAGTCCCTTCATGTTGACAATCCGGCCGGTAAAGTTCATTATGCCATCATCTCTAGAGGTATTTATTTCATGTTGTCTGGATCTAAATATATGTTAGAATGTATTGTGGGTGTTGGATTTGGGAAGTGCCTTCCTAAGTTTAGTAAGCCCATAATCACATGTTTAAGTTTTTAGTGCATTCTATGTAAGACATTAAAAAATTATTAAAATTTACCCAAAAAATATAAGAACCTCTGAGCACGCAAGTGAGTGCGTGCTCGGAGGCTAGTAATGATAATGTTCCTTGTCTCTTTTATAAAAAGAAAAAAAAATTACACCTCCTAAAATTTTCTAAAATGCAAGGGTGAAGACCCAGCCTAACAACATGTTGGGGTTTATCCATAAAATCTAATTTATTGGCATGTCATAAATAATTAAATAGATGAATTATATGAGGTTGTTTATAAATGAACTAATGAGACATTATCTTAGTCCATGAGATGCACAATATGTGATTTATGTGAAAAGTCATAGAAGATATAAACCACAAGTTCTTTGTAAACTCAGAATTTTAGTTCGTAATCGATGATGAAATTGGGCATTTCAGCTACGAAGACTATAACATATCAACTAAGATGATTTGTCTTGATCGTGGAAATGGAAACTTCTAGCTGATATGTTGATATGTTTTAAGAGTTAAGACATATTGAACTGGATCGCTGTGAGATTTATTATTCTCCTAACGACTGCAAATGAATAATAAATCTCACGACTTCTATTTACATTAACTCTAAATCCTGAGAGAATAATGAACCTGATCATAAAGTGTAGATTGCTTTGATATATCAAGAGTGAGATCTATAAGTAACGATCAAAACCTCAGTATGTTGGGCAACTGCATTTAGTGTTGATGGAACATATATTCTCAAGATGGAATTCATAATCTCTTAACAGAGATATAAAATATTCATTTGAGATAAGTTTAATGGGTTTGGTTATTCAGAGTGTTTGGCCCAACCACTTTAGTAAGGAGTTACTAAAGTATATATTTATGAAATTGAATTTCATAAATATATGATGAATAACAGAAAGAATTAAACCGGATACTCAAGGACTAAGATGTAGTAATCTTCAAAGTGGCAGTCTACATTCATGACTTTCTATTACTATGAATATTTTAATGAAGGGGTTGCAAGTATAATAAAGTCTTGGGATATAATTTATTAATAAGGCCTAGAGTGCAATTATATTCTTATAGTGGTATTGAATATAATTAATGTTAATTTTGGACTTGTCAAGAGTTAACAGAAAAGCCCAAGACCCATTGGAGCTAGAGTCTTATTTGTTCCCTTTTGGTCTCACTTCAAGCCACATACTAGAGCCCAATTGGAATGACCCAAAAGGCTAACCCAATTAGATAATCAGTTATATATAAGGAGAGAAACATACATAATTTTATTAAGGTTATTTCATTAAGATCATATAAGAAATGAAATGGTTTGTATGTGAGTGTTGGACACTTTTTTATTCTCTCATTGGAAACTGATTAAGAGACCACACTTCTTGGGCATTGAGTGGAATTGGAGTGAAGATTAAAAGTTTTCCCAAGTACTTCTCAAGTCATGGTTTTGAATTTCACCACACCAAGGTTTGCTTTCTATTATTTGTTCTATAATTCAATGTTACATGTTATTTTTCATGAATGAAGTAGATTTGTGTTTGTTACTTCTGCTGTGTGTTTTGTGTGAGATACAAAACCAAATTTTCCAACAAATGGTATCAGAGCAGTCTTCAATATCATGCTTGTATAACATGTGATTGAGTTTTAGAATTAAAGAAAAACCGTTTTCTTGGTGTTCTAGTTTTTTGCAGTAAAATTTTCTGCATACTTGTTGCACATATGGTCTGATATAGATACATGTTGGGTTTTATTAATTTATTGTTAGATTAATAATTGAACATGTTTCTATATGTTTTGATAAGAGATAGCGAGAAGGGAATTGTATGAAATCGTTTTTCTTTTTGCACTAGGCGCCCATGTTCATTCTTGGTTAAAGAATGAGGAAAGCCAAATTGTTTGTCTTTGTTTCGGTGTCTGAATCAAAGAGTAAACTGCTTTTTGGTTTTTGGTAGTGCGTGGGAAACTTGTTATTTATCGTGATCTATGATGTGGATTCATAATTTATGATGATATTCGTTCACATGATGTTTACCCATTGAATAGTGTCGTGTCTTAATAGTAATTGCCAAGGATATAGTTATTGAACGTAAGTGGAATAACTATCATGTGCGTAAGTTTCTTTATTGCACCGCTTGGACGTTTTGCACTGCTTGGCTATTATAAGACAATTTAACGTAATTGCCTTGATGGCTATCTTGCATGTGCAAATTGTTTATAAAAGATTCATCATATTGTTGCTTGCCTTGCATTATATATTTTTTATGATCAAACAGTTAGTTAATGCTAGGATTATGAAATTTATTCCTAATGAGATTAGGATTATGTTTTCAAGGTTTCTAGCATTATTATGGTTCTTGATCTTGATATTGAAAACCCTAATGTTTGATCTGTAAATTTTCGTTGAAAAATCAAAAGTGTTTTTGATGGAAGAACAATGAAGATGTCAAAAACGGTTACCTGAAAATTCTAAAAACAATTCAGTTTTGCTCTTTAAAAATTGAAAACACGCGTTTTTCGCGGGTTAACTTCCTGCGAAGCTACTCGCAAAAAATGCCTCTAAAGCACAAAACTTTTTGCGGTTAAGCTTTACTCGCGAAACAGTCGTGAAAGTTTCTGTCTGAATTTTGTTTTTCACAATTTAGCCTTAAACCATTTTCGCGGGAAGATCCTGGTCGCGAGATTCTTGGGAAAATGCTTTTGAGGCTAAAGGTTCGACTGATTGAATGCATTGAATTTTGAATTTTCACTTGTTTTTGACTAAGTGTTAAAACTTTGATAAAAAGCAAAGCTATGTGATTAATTTTATAGTCCTTAAAAGTTAAGGACATTTATTAATCATTATCTAACTAAAAGACCTAATGAGATCAAAGATGTTAGTTAAATAGAACTCTTAGTCCTAAATTGTTTTATGATTAAAAGTCCTTAATTTATTTTAATTAGAGATTTTTAAGGAGATTAAAATTCTAAAGTTATATAGTTTCTAATGAGATTAGAATACTTTATCTAGTAAATTAAGGATAGAGTTCTATATAACTAATTTTTGATTCATTAGTGTTTAAGGAATCCTAAATAGTTTAGGACTTCCATTTTAGTTAGTGATTCTAATGAGATTAGAGTCTTTATCAAGTGCAAGGTTATTAGTTGTGATAGGATCACAATTATTTAAAGAAAAACCCAAATAATGAGTGGGAGTGCTGAAATAACCCTTTTGTTAAGTTTATTGTAATGTGAATGCATTCCATTCGAAGGGTATTTACTTCACGGATTACAAGGTTAAACTTCTTTGTGATTGCGCGATGTTTATTGCGCTATGGTGACGTGACTTAGTTACATCACATTGAATTTAAACAATTAAACACATTTAATGTGTAGGGTTAAAATTGTGATTAGATCACAATGATTTCAAGACAATCCACTTGTTTTAAAATTTCTAGTGGGAGAGAGATACAAGGGTTGGATCTCATGGCCTCCATTGTCAGTTCATAGTGGTGTGGGATAAACATCTCGTTTTGGCCTCGAGCCTTGTGTTCTATTTGGAGGATGTTTATTTCATGGTACTACAAGATTGAACTTCCCAGTTTATAGTGGTGTGTGCAAGCACCTCATCTTGGCCTTGAGCCTTGCGTTCCATGCGGAGGGTGTTTTGCATCATGGTACTACAAGATTAAACCTTACAAGGGTAGAGTTATATGGCTACACATAGTTCTAGGCAATGGTGTACACTAGACTAAGTTTGATAGTATCCTCTATGCTGAGTTCTTGCTATTATTACTTAGAGGCTAAAGGAAAAGCGGCAAATTATTTTTGTTTAGTAAGAGTTACCATGATAGCATTAATAATGAGAATATTTCTCGCTTGATCATAGTGGTTGGTATTCACTTTATGCTGAGGAATATTAATTGTAGGATTAGGTTGTCATTGCACCTAGTATAGTATGGTTTTCGGGTTCCATATTATATGGTTATAGATGCAAAATATAATGTCCCTGTAATTATGTTCATAGTCTCAAAATAAAATTGTCATAAATTTTGTTCTCTAACTACTATTTTAATTGAATCACATTAACTAAGAAATAATTTTGGACATGGTGCTTAAAGGAGCTGAAGTACATAAATATGTTTCAATTCAGCATTGTCATAATTTCCTGTTAGGTTCTAAAGATTTAGGATTTTATGTATTTAGAACTCTAATGTGTAATATTGGCAAACCATGATCAAAACAATATGTTTAGTCTTGTTTAGGCTTGCTCAAAGTTGATTAATTATTGTAAAGTTGGAATCGAGAGGCTGCAGATGTACTGGAGCATTTCGGCCTGGCTCGATCGAGCCAATCTCGGGTCAGATGCGTTTTCTGCAGAGTTCCAGCTCAGCCCAAACTCTATTTAAACGTCTTGGGGTTCAAGTAAAACACTCCTATATATAAGGAAAACCCTAGAACGTTTTTGAGACTTTTGGAGAGAGAGATTAGAGTGCCTCTTGTGCCTCTTTTCATTTTTAGGGTTTTATACCCAAACCTCTCTAAGTCTTTGTTGCTCATATTTGCTGTTTATGTGAATCTCTTGTGAGATCCTTGAGGAGCTTTCCTTTACACATAAACTTAGGGTTGTCAATATCTTGATGATCAACAAGGTTGCCACCATTGGAACTTAAAAGAAAAACAAGCGGGGAGCTTGTAGCTGATTGAGGAATTCAAGAAAGAAGTAGTCCGTGGATTCGGAGCCTGCGCGTGGTCGTGTCAGGAAGTTCTACTGGTGGGTAGCATTAGGAAGTCGGGCGGGGAGCTTGTAGTCCTTTTGTAAGAATTTCAATTCTTTCATAGTGAATTCTGTTATGCCTTGAGGATCGGTGGGTCAAATCCTCCCCAGGTTTTTACCGTGTGGTTTCCTGGGTGATCATATATTGTGTTATTTATTATTCCGCTGCTTTATATTCTTGATATGATTGTTTGGATTGTTTTAACCTAGAATTGCTTAATTTGACTAAGTAACAACTTGGCTAATTAACTAGGCTACGCAATCTGGTTGTTTTAAGGGGTCTAAATTTCCATCAAGTGGTATCAGAGCGGGTAGCTCTTTCTGTTTTAGATCTTTTGATCTAAGAGCTGATCCTTGACCCCTATTATCATGGATAATTTGAAGTGTCTTTCTGCTCATGTTTGTGATGCTTTGAATAAAAAGGACACTATTGTTTCTGTTGATTTTTTTGATGCTTTTGAAACTCTTCGTAAAGAATTATCTAAATCTTTGAAAATTTCTAAGAAATTTAAAGAAGAGTAAAAATTGGCTAATCTTGAAAAAGAGGAATTGCTTGTTAGATTAGATGAATCTAATAAAAAGAATGAATTTTTGAGAAATCAAATTTCCTCTCAAGATGAGAAGATGAAAAGCTTGGAACAAGAGTTAGTTGAATCTAAAGCTAAAATTGAAAATTTGACTAGTACCTAGCCTACTGTTGATAACAGAAGTGTTTCTGTTTCTCTTAAGCCTAAAGCTGAAAAAGTTTATATCCCTCCTTTCAAGAGGAATAATAAAGAAAAGGCTTATTTTGCTAGGTTAGACAAAGGTAAAAGTTCTGATGTAGACGCTGAAGTTTCTAAACCTATGTCTAAACCTACTGTTAGAGAGCATAATAAATCTGTTTTTGTGCCTACTTGTCACTGTTGTGGTGTTGTTGGTCATATTAGACCAAATTGTTCTTTGTTGAGGCAAAAACCAAAATCTGAGAATAGATTTGCTGTTAGGAATACTGATGTTCCTAAATTTGTTCCTGTTTGTCACTTTTGTGGTGTCTCCGGTCACATTCGTCCTAATTGTCATAAATTGAAATTTAAGCATTCTATGTTTCAATCTAGGATATGTGATGATATTTCTCCTGCCATAAGTCCATATAAATTGTTTCATATTCTTTTGAAAAATTTGAGCTTGTTGGCTTGTGAAAGGAATTTGCAGGATTTCAGTCTCTCTCAGAAGATTGGTGTAATTCCTCAAATACACTCTGCTTCACATGGATTTTCACCTACAAAGCCGAAGAATCGTGCTAAATGGGTGAGAAAAGATTCTCCAAGGTGAGTGTTGCTAACCTGTCCTTGATTTAATTCTTTCAATTAATTGTGGACATGTTTTGTTTTTGTTTTTGGTTGTTTTGTTTTTTAGGTTGTTTTTTTTAAAAAAAAAATCCAAAAACATTGAAAATTTTCAAAAAGACAAAAATATTTTATTTTGTGTCTTGTTTTATTGTTCTTGAGGATTACATGGGTTATGATATCTCTCTCTTGATTTAGAACATGCTTGACATTGTGGAGAAACTTGAATAGTTTGTGCTAAGCTATTTTTTGATTTTGTATGAGTATGTACTAGTTTGTACATGTACTCATGGGTTAATTAAGAAATTGATATTTCTTGTCTGTGTACCCTCTATAGCTTAGTTAAGCACTGTCATGCATTGTTTTTGCATTGTTCATTTAGCATAATATGTGCTTTTTGTTTTTGGTCATAAAGTTTGTTAAAACCAAAGAGATTTTTGTGTTTTGTATTATAGATCTTGGATTTATAATCAAGGTTGGCCACCTTATATTTACATAACAAGTTTATGTACCCTGTTTAGCTTTGATGAGCTTATATATTGCACTTGACTAGTTGAAACTTTGTAGTGCATGTTGTGTGGGAAAGATGTTTATGGTGTTTATCACTTTGTCTTAATCTTGAAGTCATATGTTATTTGACTGTCGGACTTGATCCTTTTGAGAAAGGCATAAATAACCATCTCACCACTGTTCACTAGCCAATCATGAACACCTTAGTGCATATCATAAGATTTTGTGCTCGAGAAAGTGTAGCACATGCACAAAAAGAACATAAGGTGTAGCCTCTATTAATTGCTAAATGCTTAAAATTGGTGTGTACTATTAGGCTTGATGCCAAATCACATAATTAAAATTGGTGTGTACTATTAGGCTTGATGCCAAATCACATAATTAAAATTGGTGTGTACTATTAGGCTTGATGCCAAATTTCACCTAATAATGGGGCAAAATTCAAGAAACTTACATGATTGCAAGCTTATGTTCTAGGAGATGTGGGAGTTATAGGATGTAACTCTTTAGGTGATAGTCTCTTTTAAATTCTATATGATGAATTGTGTAGACTTTGTGTTTGATTGCTATTCACATATCACCTCACATGTATCTCAAGTTTTTGCTAGTATCACACACTACACAAGTTACTATTTGTTAAATTTGGTACATTATATTGTGTGTGATTTTGTTGTGGCCATCCAAGATTAAAAGTTCCTTGACTTTAATGCAAAATGTGTATAATGTTTGCGCTTTGAGGACAAATTGATTGAAAATCTTGATTTTGGAAGATCTGGGTTAAATTCAAGTGTTTTTGAAAAACTTTTCGTCTCATACTCATGCATTTTTTATAAAACAATGTGCTTTGAGGAGTTTCTGCATTAAAATGCTCTGTTTTTCGAAAAACTGATTTTTCCAGACTTTCGATCGATCGACCCTGTTTTTCGATCAATCGAAATTGCGATTAAAATTTTTGGTTTGAGTCTGCCTGACTCGATTGATGTTCGATCGATTCTCGATCGATCGAAACTGAAAAATTTTCAGTTTCTTTGTTTTTGACCAAAAATTTTTTTATGCATCATTTGTGTTTAGGATTCACATGCATTGCATTGTTTTTGTATCCATCTTGCAGTTTTGCAGTCATATCTCTCATTGTTTTCACACATAACATGCATACACTTTGCTACATTGGGTACTCAACTTGATTTAAAAATTGATTGATTAATTTTTGAGTTTTGTACATTCTAGTATATGCTATTTCTTATGTGTGAACTGTAGAAAATATTTTTCTTAAGAGATATGATGGATAATCAATGTGCAAATATTTTCTCTACTCATGCAACTGTTTATGGGTCACATAATGCCATGTTTACATTTTATTGAAAGAGAGAATATTTTTTCTTCATGTGTATCCTCACCTTAGTTTTTAACTTTGATTTGTGTGTTTTTAACTTTGGTCCTGTTGGTGAGGATGTTCCTGATCCTGTTGGTGATGCTGCTGATTTCCCCCCCCCCCCCCCCCTCCTTTATTTTTCCCCAAAACTGTTTTTCCCACAACTTGTTTTGTTTTTCCTATTTTTATAGGGGGAGAAAAGTTTTTTTTTAACCTGTGTTGTTCATAGGGGGAGCTGTCTCTATTTTCTATAGAGTTGGATTGTTCTGTATCCCCTTGATTCTCTATTTTCTCTTATCCTTTATTGCGTATGTTGACTGTTTACTCTTTGTATGAGTTGTCTTTGTCAATACGTGACAAAAAGGGGGAGAAATTATTGATTTATGGGAATCATGTTTGTCTTGTTTAGGGGGAGTTGAAATTATTTTTGAAAGGGGAGAATATAAATAAAAACTTTTTGTTGTATCTAACTTAGGGGGAGAGTTAGTTTACTTTTGTTTTTATTTATTTCTGTTTCTTGTTCACTGCTCATTGATTTATATTTATGAGTTCTTCATGATATATGTCTTTGTTTTGTGTTTTGTGAAGTCAAGAATTTATTTTTGATTTACTTGTATTTTCCACACATGCGTTTATGCATTTTGTTTAGTGTTTCAGGAAATATACAGGTTGATTCAATTGAGCTGCTGTCTATACTTGCAACTGATGGATAGTAGTTAGGTTGGATTTGTTGTTATGAGCATTATTTTTGTAATGGGCTGTTTACTTGTAAACTTTGAGCTTTTATTTTGTGTTTTGTCACGGATTGCCAAAGAGGGAGTTTGTTAGGTTCTAAAGATTTAGGATTTTATGTATTTAGAACTCTAATGTGTAATATTGGCAAACCATGATCAAAACAATATGTTTAGTCTTGTTTAGGCTTGCTCAAAGTTGATTAATTATTGTAAAGTTGGAATCGAGAGGCTGCAGATGTATTGGAGCATTTCGGCCTGGCTCGATCGATCGAAGCTTAGGCTCGATCGATCGAATCTCGGGTCAGATGCGTTTTCTGCAGAGTTCCAGCTCAGCCCAAACTCTATTTAAACGTCTTGGGGTTCAAGTAAAACACTCCTATATATAAGGAAAACCCTAGAACGTTTTTGAGACTTTTGGAGAGAGAGATTAGAGTGCCTCTTGTGCCTCTTTTTATTTTTAGGGTTTTGTACCCAAACCTCTCTAAGTCTTTGTTGCTCATATTGCTGTTTTGTGTAAATCTCTTGTGAGATCTTTGAGGAGCTTTCCTTTTCACATAAACTTAGGGTTGTCAATATCTTGATGATCAACAAGGTTGCTACCATTGGAGCTTAAAGAAAAACAAGCGAGGAGCTTGTAGCTGATTGAGGAATTCAAGAAAGAAGTAGTCCGTGGATTCGGAGCCTGCACGTGGTCGTGTCAGGAAGTTCTACTGGTGGGTAGCATTAGGAAGTCGAGCGGGGAGCTTGTAGTCCTTTTGTAAGAACTTCAATTCTTTCATAGTGAATTCTGTTATGCCTTGAGGATCGGTGGGTCAAATCCTCCCCAGGTTTTTACCGTGTGGTTTCCTGGGTGATCATATCTTGTGTTATTTATTTTCCGCTGCATTAATATTCTTGATATGATTGTTTGGATTGTTTTAACCTGGAATTGCTTAATTTGACTAAGTAACAACTTGGCTAATTAACTAGGCTACGCAATCTGGTTGTTTTAAGGGGTCTAAATTTCTATCATTTCCTATGAATGATGCATTGATGGAAGATAGCTTATGATATGATCATAGTCTCTATTGAAATGCTAAAATGATACATTGGCTTCTATTTCAATTATACTACAACATGAGATGCAAGAGTTAGTACTAGACTTAGACTTTATATTAAATCAAATAAGATTTTTGGTATGAATCATATTGAGTGCTATGAAAGGCTTAAGGAGTTCCAATTCTATATCATTTTATGAAAATATTTTAATTTTAAAATGAATTGGAATTCTTGGATGTAGAGATTAAATGTTAATCTCATATGGATATGATTCACAAGTTCTTGTTAAAATCATTTGATCAATTCAGATTGTTTTGATATTATATAGTTTTTATGTTACCTGAATTGATGAGTGAGTTCTACGCAATGGAAGACATCCTAAAAGCTAAGGCTAAGATCAATATGATTTAATTCAAATTCTTAGCCTAAACCAAAAGGTAAGGGTGGTAAGAAGAGGAATTATAATACCAAAAAATTGGACAAGTTAGTTGCCCTAGTAGTTGCCAAAAGCAAATTAGACTCAAAAGAATGACCAAAAGGAAAGTATTTCTATTTTGGTAAAGCTAAGCATTGTCCATGATTGTCTTCTAGATGGAAATTTACATGTTTTACTTTTTAAAGAGAAAGTTTCCATCCTTTGTAATTGTATGTTTTGGCACTTATGTCTATAGATCTTATTAATCTAAATGATATTCAAGATTGTTGAAAGATGGGCTTTTAGAACCATTATTTTGTTATAATCTCAATCTATGAATTCTATTTAGAGGATAATAAGATCTAGGGTTTCTTTTTTGTAAAGGAATGAAGTTCCAACGACTTCTTTAAGTTAGTGCATACATAAAGGAGGAATAAAGGCTCTTTTAAAGGTAGATTGTTCTAGAAGAAAAATTGTCAGAATTTATTGCAGGACAACTACAAAATACATTTGGTAATGAGATGGTTGTATTAGATACACCACAAGACATTATTCTGTCGATAATTATTACACTGGTACAATATCGTAGTGGGAGGATTACCAAATAAATTTATATTTTTGGAATAAACTTTTGTAGTTATTCCGCAAGGATATGAATTTGATCCTCAGTCCTACGTAAAGGCAATAGATGATATGAATATGGATTACTGGATCAAGGTTATTTGAATAGAATTAGATTCTATTTAAAGTCTAGAACTTGTAGAGGCGCCTAATGGCATTAAGCTTATTGTTTTCAAATAGGTCTACAAGTAAATGAGATTGATAGATTTGAAGATGCAAACTTTCAAAGTCAAGACTAGTGGCGAAAAGATTTATTCAAAAAGAAATGGTTCGATTATGAAAAGGTTTTTTTCACCAATAGTCAAGTTTGACTCTAGCTAGATTCTCTTATTCATTATATTTCATTTGGATGAAATATGACAATGGATATCAAAAAAGCTTCTTTTAGTAGCAATCTTGAAGAAGATATCTATATGATGTAACTAGACTTGTTCATAGCAAAGAACCAGTAGTGTTTAGTATGCAATTTGCTTAAAGTCCATTTATGGACTAAAGCAAGCATTTAAATCATAAAATATCATCTTTGATCAAGTAATCAAATTGTTTGATTTTGATCAAGTATTAAAAGGCCTTATGTGTGTAAAAGTTATATAGAATAATAAATTTCTTAATGTATGTTGATGACATTCTAATCATTTAGAATGATGTAGAGTTGTTGTCATCAAAAGAGTTTTTGGTTGTCTAGTCCAGTTTGCTATAAAGTACTTAGTAAAGACTGGTCACATCCTAAGAATTAAACTTTGTTAAAATTCAAAAATTAGGATGTCGAGTCTATCTCAAACTGCTTAAATAGATTAGATTCTAGCCAAGTATAGCATGTAATATTTCAAGAAAGGATTCTTTCCCTTTAAGTTTGAATTTCCTTTATAAAGCACTATAGTCCTAAGACATATAAAAGGAAGAGCATATTAAGACGGTTCCTTATACCATATAAATAGGGAGTCTTTATGTTATGCTATATACTACACTAAATATCTATTTTGCGGTGGGCATGGTAAGCAAATATCAATTGAATCAAAGATCACTTCATTTAGTAGGAGTAAAGCATATACTCAAATATCTTAGGAGAATGAAGGATTATATGTGTGGGGCCTAAGAATCTGGCAACCTCGGCCCACTTCGTATTAAGCCCAAGGCCCATGCTGAGGAGGAAGAAACGTCCGAGGATGAATGTAGAAAGCCCAAGTTGCCAAGAAACATCGCCAGCCGAGATCATAGAGGGGAAGAGCAGCACGCCACCAAAAGCAGCCTCCCTAAGCATCCCAAGAAAAAGACAAGTACAATGGGCCAGCCATGGGAGCATGATGGAGGAGCAATTTAGGGAGGAACTGTCACCTCCACATTAAATGCCCACAACTAACATTCTGGCCGCATTAAATGAGGAAATGACCCCTGAACAGTGCTGCCTTGGTTGCTGCAACCCACAGAAAGCTGGGGAGGGCGGCTAATGGGACGGGCACTCAAGTAGTGACCTGCATGATCAACAAATGGAGGGCCAAGATCAACTGAAATGGGGTATATAATGTAAGAGATCCTCCAGAAAGGGGGGACCGGAAATCTGAAGCATAGAATAATGTAGCAACTAAAACCTTTGTAACCAATCATTGAAGAAGTAATAAGAATTATCAGCCCCTAAAAAGAGGGCCGAGGAACAGAATTTCACACTTTAGTCCATGTTCTTGTTATCCAATCCATATGCAACCATGTTTAGTTGTTGTAATCCTCACTAGGGCCTAGTTCTTAAACCCATTCTCTATAAATTTATTGTATTGGGCTAGTTGGGTCTGAGTCCACTCATCCAGCATAAGAAGTGCTCAAATCCAGTCCCTACAATTGGCGCCGTCTGTGGGAAGAACTTGTGTGTTAGTAAGGGCAACAATTAAGCATGGTAGGATCAGGCCCTCATCAAGCAGGCTCCCATCGGCCTGAACCGGCTAGATCCCAACAACAGGCTAACTTTCACAACCCTGAGCGTAACTGAAATGAAGAGAATGGAAGGTTTTGAGAGGGAAGTGTGCACACCTCTCGAACCAGCAGGAGCCACTCTCATGGGGGCAGTCACGTGCTCTAGAGACAAAATAACAATTGGGCCATGCAATCAGAAGAAGTTAGAAGTCACGTATCCCAGAGACAGAATGATAAGCAGGTCATGTAGCGAGAGATAGACAACTTGAAGAGAAAGTTGTGCCATGCACAACGAAGGCGGTCTCACTCTAGTCCTGACATGCCCTGTGATGATGAAAGTGACGATGACTATAGGTAAAGATCGAGAACTCCTCCAAGCGAGACCTTCTCTCATGAAGAAGAGTACTACCGTAGGCGTAAACGTAAAAGCCCATCCCCTAAAGGCTTGGGACATGATGCCATGAGCAGGGCACTAGATCAACTCTCCAAATCACCTTTCACACGTCACATAGAAGGGGCTACACTTCCTCAACGATTCCAGCAGCCAACCTTCATCATTTATAACGGCAAAACAGACCCCATGGAGCATGTGAGCCAGTTTAACCAAAGGATGGCTGTCCATTCTAAAAACGAGACGCTGATGTGCAAGGTTTTCCATCCAGCTTGGGACCGGTGGCGATAAGGTAGTTCAATGGCCTAAAGACGAATTCCATAGATTCGTATAGGCAGCTAATCCAAGCCTTTGGCTCCCGTTTCGTTACAAATAGCAGAGCTCCTCAGCCCTTGAGTGCGTTATTGTCTTTATCCATGCGTGATGGGGAAACTTTAAAGGCCTACTCGGACAGATATTGGAAGATGTATAATGAAATGGACGGCAATTTAGATGATGTTGCTATCAGCACTTTCAAAAATAGTCTCCCTACCGAGCACGGCTTAAGGAAGTCTCTGACGGGCAGGCCCACCACCAACGTGTGCCAACTGATGGATCGGATCAATAAGTATAAATGAGTAGAGGAAGACCAGTTGCAAGGCAAGGGAAAAGAGAAGGTTATCCCTCAAAAGAGGAAGGATTTCAAGTCGGACCGGTATAACAACAATCGCCCAAGGAGAGATTTTGTAGGGCAATCTGGAGCATCCAACACACTGACTGTCAATGCTGTATTCCGAGAACCAGGACATCGAGTGTTGGAGAAGATCAAGAATGAGCCAAACTTTAAGTGGCCGAATAAGATGGTTGGAGAGTCCACGAGGCGCAATTAGGACTTTTATTGCCAATACTACCAGGACCACGGGTATACCACGGAGGACTGCAGGAACCACCGGAACTATTTAGACCAATTGGTCCGAGAAGGAAAGCTGAAGCACCTTCTGCACCAGTCCAGTGGTCATCAAGGCTAGACCCATCAGAGGCCCCAAATAGACGATACACTAAGACCACCCGTAGGTACAATCAATGTAATCTTGACCGCACTAGGAAGAACAGGCATGCGCCCTTCACGAGTGTTGTCTATGGCTCAGATGCCCACCGAGGAGTCCCAGCCTGAGCCGAAGAAGGCTAGAAGAAGTTTCCACCCAATCTTGAGTTTTTCAGAAGAAGACAAAAGTGGAACCACCCAGCCCCATGATGATGCACTAGTGATCACCCTCAGAATTGGGGACTACGATGTGAAAAGAGTGATGGTGGATGATGGCAGTGCGGCTGAGGTCATGTACCCTGACCTCTACAAGGAGCTGGGGTTGAAACTGGAGGATTTGATGCCCTATAATTCTCCTTTGATGAGCTTCGACGGGAAGCTCATTATTCCAAAGGGCATGATTAGGCTGCCCATCCAGACCGGCCCAGAAGTGGTGGAGGTAAACTTTATCTTGGTGGACACCTACTCTCCGTACACGGCCATCGTCGACAGGCCCTGGCTCCACACCTTGGGAGTTGTTGCCTCCTCCTTGCACCAGAAGGTGAAATTCCTGTCGAGGGACCAAGTTCTCGAAATTCGTGGTTGCCAATTCACAGCAAGGTAGTGCATGGTGGCTGCCATTTCACATCGGCTTGATACAGAGTCCTCGGCGTTTGTTGAAAAGAGCTTATAGCAATCAAAGGCCCCGGTGGCTCCTCTTGATATAGCTGCCAAGGAGGTAAAGTGTGAAGATCTAGAAAAGATAGTCATTGGTGATGACCAAGAGAAGTTCTTTCAGGTTGAGGCCCAGCTACCTCTTCAAGAGAAGGAGGAGTTGATCGAGTTTCTTAAAAGAAATATTGACGTGTTTGCATGGTATGCCTGTGATGCCCCAGGGATTGATCCATCCTTCATCTGTCATCATCTCAATGTCAACCCGTCCATTACTCCCAAGAAGTAGCCACCCCGGCGCCCATCAAGAGAGCACGTTGATGTGATTAGGGACGAAGTGAACAAGCTTAAGCATGCAGGGGCTATCAAAAAAGTCTTTTACCCCAAATGGTTGGCCAACACCGTGGTGGTCAAAAAGAGAATTGATAAATGACGGGTTTGTTTAGATTTCACGGACCTAAATAAGGCATGCCCGAAAGACTTGTTCCCCATGCCTTGGATAGACCAGCTGGTGGATGCAACCGTGGGCCATCCTCGGATGAGTTTCTTAGATGCCTTTCAAGACTATCATCAAATACCACTAGTCCTAGAGGATCAATAGAAAACAACCTTCGTGACACCTGTAGGGAACTACCACTACAAAGTAATGTCGTTCGGCCTAAAGAACGCAGGGTCCACTTATCAAAGGATGATGACGAGGATGTTTGAGTCGTAGTTGGGCAAGAGCATCGAAATCTATATTGATGATATGGTGGTGAAGAGTAAAGTAGTATCCGAGCATTTAAGAGACCTCGGCAGCACCTTTGATGTCTTAAGGAAGCACAAGCTGTGCCTAAATGCTTCCAAATGCTCCTTTGATGTGGGATCAGGTAAGTTTTTGGGCTACATGGTTACTCATACCCAGACCAGATCAAGGCTATTGATGACTTAAAACCACTGTAAAACCCCAAGGAGGTCCAAAAGCTTACTAGAATGATTGCAGCTTTGAATTGATTCATTTCCAGGTTGGCGGAGAGATGCAGACCATTCTACCTCTTGATCAATAAGTGGAAAGGATTTGAGTGGTCCGAGGACTGTATTGTAGCCTTCTAGCAACTCAAGGAGTACTTGTCCCGGCCACTTATCTTGTCCAGTCTTGAGGCCGACGAAGTCCTATACGTATACATTGCTGTGGCCCTTCATGCTGTGAACTTGGTGCTAATACAGGATGAAAATGGCCTTCAAAAGCCAGCCTATTACGTGAGCAAGTCATTACATGAAGTTGAGATCAGATACTTACCCTTGGAGAAAGCCATACTAGCTGTGGTCCATGCTACGCGAAAGCTTCCTCATTACTTCCAAGCCCATACAGCGGTTGTTCTAACCCAACTACCCTTGAAGTCTGTACTTCGGACTGCTGATTACATTGGAAGGATTGCCATATAGAGCATAACTCTGGGAGCTTTCGACATCAAGTACATGCCTCGGACCTCTATAAAGGGACAGGTCCTGGCTGACTTGGTGGTCGAATTTGCCGAACCAACAGAAGAAATGGTAGCAGAGAAGCGAAACATAGATGGAAAATCGGTTAGGATAATCTCTATGTCAGAGCCCCATGTTGGAAGGTGTACGTTAATGGCGTAGCAAATCAAAGGGGGTCTGGAGTGGGGTTAGTCCTAGTATCCCCTAAGAAGTTTATCATAGAAAAATCCCTGAGACTTGGGTTCCCGGCCACAAATAACGAAGTCGAGTATAAGGCCTTGCTACAAGGAATGGCCATGGTGCAGAAAATGGGAGGAAAAGCAGTAGCGATGTTCTTGGACTCGAGATTGGTAATGGGCTAGGTAAAGGCAGAGTTGGAAGCTATAGACGCGAGGATGCAAGAGTACTTAAGCTAGGTCAAACGCTTGCAGTCAGACTTCGATTTTTTCAGCTTATCACACGTCTCCAGAAGTGGAAACACCCATGCAGATTTATTGGCCACGCTTGCAACCTCCTCGGCAGGGTGTCTGCCTCGGGTTATACTTGTCGAGCATCTGGTAAGGGCAACTGAGATCATTGAAAGCATGGTCCATTTCCATCAAATTAGAGTAGGTCCTAGCTGGATGGACCCTATAGTGAGATTCCTCAAAGATGATGTTCTGCTTGAAGAGAACTCAGAGGCTGAGAAAATATGAAGAAACGCTCCTCGGTTTTGGTTGTCCGAGGACCTCAAATTGTATAAGCGCTTATATTCTGGACCATATTTACTGTGTATTCACCCCGAAGCATCAGAATTGCTGCTTGAGGAGCTGCACGAAGTGATCTGTGGTAGTTACATAGGAGGGAGATCTCTGTCGCACAGAGCCATCACCTAGGGATATTGGTGGCTGGGGATGCAGAAGGAAGCCCTAGAATATGTTAAGAAATGTGACCAGTGCCAAAGGTATGTTAAGCCCCAAATATTCATCAGCTAGGAGGGGTCCTCAACCTTTTGTCCAGTCCATGGCCGTTTGCCCAGTGGGGCCTGGATATTGTAGGCCCTTTCCCTAAGGCGCCAGAAAATAAGAGATATTTGTTGGTCGGCACAGGTTATTTCACCAAATGGGTCGAAGCTGAGCCGTTGGCCAACATCAGAGATGTGGATTCTAAGAAATTCATCTGAAGAAACATTGTTACACGATTCGGGGTCCCTCATACCCTCGTTTCAGATAATAGACTCCAATTTGACAGTAAAGCCTTCAGAAGATACTGTTGCGAGCTGGGAATCACGAACAGGTACTCAAATCTAGCTTATCCTCAGGGAAATGGGCAGGTTGAGGCTGTCAACAAGGTTATAGTCAATGGACTTAAGAAGAGACTGGATGACGTCAAGGGAAGATGGGTAGAAGAGCTGCCACACGTCTTATGGACTTACTGGACTACACCACGACGGTCAACAGGGGAGACACCTTTTGCCATGAGTTATGAGGTCGAGGCTGTTATCCCTCTAGAGGCAAACTTCCCAACGCTAAGGACGAGCTCCTTCACTCCAAGCAATAATGATGAACTACCAAGGAAGAGCCTAGATCTGGTCGATGAGCGAAGGGAAAAGGCAATGATCCAGTTGGCCTATTACCACCAGAAGCTCAAGCAGGGATATGATGCCAATGTGAAACTGAGACCACTAGCACCAGGGGACTTGGTGTTGAGGAAAGTTGTGGGTGCTGCCAAGAACCCATCCTATGGAAAGCTGTGACCCAACTGGGAAGGACCATACCGAATTACTTCAGTAGCAGGGGTAGGCGCGTATTACTTAGAAGACTTAGATGAAAATGCTGTACCTCGTCCATGGAATGTAAATAACCTGAGAAGGTATTATTATTAATGAAAGCATTTCTCTGATTCAGATTTAAAGTCTATTATGATTATATGATTATAAGTACTAGACAGAACCAAGGTCTTGCATGGTCCTCGGACTCAAACCTATGGGAAAACTAGTTACTTCAAGAAAAATCTAAGTACTAGACAGAACCAAGGTCTTGCATGGTTCTCGGACTCAAACCTATGAGAAAACTAGTTACTCTAGGAAAAATCTAAGTACTAGACAAAACCAAGGTCTTGCATGGTCCTTGGACTCAAACTTGTGGGAAAACTAGCTACTTTCAACAAAGGCATGAACATCAAACAGATTCCAGGTGTTGCTTGACTCTTGGGACCACAACCTTTGAGAAAATTAACGAGCTTGAGCGCTCATATGAGTTAAAGATACAGCCAAGGAGGGGTCTGGCACCTCGAACCACTTGCCTCGCTCTAATTCAATACAGATGTAAACCAACACAAGCCTATGAGCATCACTTAAAGCACTTTAAGGTATATTGAGCTTAACTCCCTTGCATAACCAATAGCTAACTGTTTCCTTGAGATCAGTAAACTTTTAAAACATACCTATGAGTACTTTTGCACATTGTGTTGTGGCATTTGATCTTTTGATTCAAAAGTTTATTTTTATAAGTGCTGTGCGCTTAGCATTTTTATAAGTTTATTTTCATACTACAAGGTTATTGCCTTTTATAGTCTATTCAACAAAGGCAAGTCATAGTAATAAGGTGGCTCAATTATTAGTCAGAGTATAAGTGGAAATTATCGTTATGGACTTTACACTTTTTGGCCGCTGTTTCAAAAATGGAAAATGAGTCACACAGTTGAGAATATTTAGCTAATGATTAGAACACAGGTCATATAAACGGCAGAAACCATCATAGCAACAATAAACACATAAAGTAAATAAAAAAAAAAAGAAAAGGGAAAGGAATTTCATACATTCAATCTAAAGGTAATGTTACAATGTTCAAAAAAAAAGGAGAGAGATAAACTAAAACAAAAACTAGCCAAGATAGCCTATTTCTTCAGCTTTATCTTTATTTCTTCCTTGGGGGGCTGAGCTGGAGTGGTCTCAAGATCCTTGGAGCTCTCACTTGGAGGAACAGTCTTAAGGGGCTCAACAGAGAAGGCTGTCTCCTTGGCATGAGGGGCCTGGGCCTCGGCTAAAGGCTTTGCAGCATCCTGGGGCGCTTCCTGATCAAGGCCTTTCTCTATCTCAACTCCCCCAGAAGGCTCGGCTTCCTCGGCAGGCTCATCAGGAGTAGTTGAAGCAGGAGTAGCGTCAGGATGTCTAGCTTTAACTATCTCGAGGGAAGTACCAGCCTCGGAGCTAAGAGGGCCTGACTCTCGGATGGCAGGAAGGTAGTATACATTCTCTACCTTCCACAGATCTGATGAAGCCTCAACCCCAGCCTGTTTAAGGGCTTCATTCCAAGTCTGGGAACAATAGAGTCTGCATACCTCAGGCACCTGGGCCTTGAGAGTGGCTCGGGTCTCAGCCACTCCTAAGTCAAAAGCTGCCTCATTGGCCTTCTCCTTAGAGGTGTCGGCCTCTGTCCTGGCGAATTCAGCCTCCTCCTTAGCCCTCAAGGCCTCGCCCTTGGCCCACTCGGCGACATTTTTGGCCACCTTTGCCTCAGCCAGCTTCTTCTTCAGGTTAGTAATTTGCTCCTTGGCAATCTGCAGTTGACCCTCAGCTTCCAGCAGGCACCCTGTCTAGTCCTCAGTCTATTTTTGAGTGCCAGCCAGGTCGGATACCGTGCTATCTCTAGCCCTCCTCATCTCCTTTAGTTCCTCCCTTGCCTTCTTGAGATTAGCCACGGAGTTCTTAAGGGTCCGCGTGGCATCTAGGCGCTTGTCGCGCTCTTGATCCAGGGCCTTGCTCTGGTTATTGGCCTCCTCCTCCAACTTGTAGGTGGCCTGGACAGCCTGCCAATCGAAACAAGCACACGATAAGTTGGAAACCAAGGAACAAAAGTCAGCAGAGTCATAAGTGTTAGATGACTTACCATGCCCAAATACCTTTTGAGGCTGAGGAAGACCTCCTGCCTCCTCAAGTTCCCCAACTCGGCCATATCGACGAGAAGCAGCAAGGCCCTCTCCAGCGCGTCGGCCACATAGGTGCCTTCTCCCCCCCAAAAGTCCCTGAAGGAGGCGTTGTCCATCAGAGGCTCCCCATAAAGCATTGGGGCAAGGAGCTAGGCTTGGGGCTCGGACAGTGTGGCGACCTCTTGGCCCTGGTGCCCAGTCTTTTGTTGCTTAAAAGGCCGACGAGCTTCGCCCTCCTCTTGGAGAAACGAGATTTATCTGCTCCCTTAGGCCGTTTGCCTTTGTCCTTCTTATGTTTGGGATCAATGGGCTCGGGCCTTAGTGGCAAATTTGGTTGAGGTGGAGGAGGTGGAAGCTTAGACTGGGTGGAAGATGACCTGGTCTGAATCGGCTGAGACTTGGGTGGAGGAGGAGGAAGCTTGGATTGAGACTTCCCCGGTGCATTCTTCCTTGGTTGGCCTTCAAGTAGACTAGTTTGAGGTTGTCTCTTGAAACCCATCTCGGCCCAATGAGAAGTTCCTGCTGATAAGAGGTCTGCTTCAGCCAAATAGGGGTCACCCAAGTCATCAGAAGGATCCTTGGATAGATGGACTTGGTCGAACGCACTAAATTCATCCTCAGATGGACCCAGATCAGTAACTTCTTCTTCTCTTTCTAGACTTCCTCCCTTAGCCTCTGTAGCTTGGTGGGATGAAGAAGGGCCTACCAACGGGATGCACTCTGGGATAGGAGATCCTTCAGGGAGCAAGAACCCGTGCTTCGCTACAGTGATTTTGTGAAGCCGAGGATCTTGGGCTTTGATCACGTATTTCGGAGCCAAGAATGACTTCTGGATCGGATCGTACCCGATGATCTTGTGAGCAGCCCTAACTTGATTGTCAGCTTCGTTCATAAAGATCTCCGCCCTAAGTACGATTTCCAAGTGTTCCTTGTTGACCAAATGGAAGTGTCGTCCAAAAGCGTGTGGATCTGCAAAAAAGAAAGCACGTTCGTATTAGCAACCAAACAATGCAAACTGCAATAACACAAAAGATCAAGCCCTCTCCTACTCTAAGCACCCCACCTGGTGTCCCCTCATCTGTTGGACAATGAAGGCCGCCATGCCACTCCCTGGACACTATGAGAAAGTCCTTATTTAACCCATTGCTGGACTCGGGGAGGCACTGAATAAGCAGAACCTTATCGTCCCTCATCTTCATGTAGTAGGACTTACCCTTTAAGTGTTGGAGGTTGTAGCACCAATTTACATCGTGATGGGTTAACCTCAACCCCATCTTCTCGTTTAAGGCATCCACACAACCCAAGATCCTGAACGCGTTGGTGGCGCACTGGGTGGGAGCCAATCTAAAATGCCTAAGGTAGGCCCTCATCACCGGCCCCATAGGGATTCTTATACCACCTTCTAGGAAGGCGATTATGGGAATCACTACTTCACCCTCTTTTCTCCTAATATGCCACTCCCCTTCTTCACAGTACCTCAAACCCACATTACTGGGTATCCTATAATCGGCGATGAATTTCTCCATCGCGTCCTTAGACTCAACCAACTTCTTAAACCTACCAATCCTAAAGAACGGCTAAAAAACTCAGGGAAGAATGAAAGAAAGAGAGGAATAAGGGGAAAAGAAAATCAGAAGGGAGAAAACACGAGATAGAGTGAGAAGAAAACTTACAGAAATGAGGAAAAGCTCCTCGGACAGACTTTTTATGCTGAAAAGAGACACGAGTTTGATTGGAGGTTTGACCGAATTCAGGATATGTGCGCAAGAACTCTTGAGTGCAAAAGTAAAGAGGCAAATCAGTCCAGATGGGTATTTATACCCCCAATTAAAATGGACCGTGCGGGTTTCCTGCCCATAAAGGCAAAAAAATCCCCACCGTTAGATTACCATCACATCGTTGAACGTGGGGGGCACAGAGTCGCCAGAATTTAATGAGGGCATGCGCCGTATACTGAAGCGCCAGAAACGTGCCTTGGATAGGTGAAGAGACTTTAGCACTAGCATAGGACAAGACTTGACAAGCCGTGACTAAGGCCTGAGGACAGCAAAATCCTCCTCCCCGTCCGAGGAGCTGGCCAGCAGGATTTTGAGGGGCTATTGTGGGGCCTAAGAATTTGGCAACCCCATCCCACATTATATTAAGCCCAAGGGGAGACCAGAAATCTAAAGCATAGAATACTGTAGCAACTAAAACCTTTGTAACCAATCATTGAAGAAGTAATAAGAATTATCAGCCCCTAAAAAAGAGAGCCAAGGAACAGAATTCCACACTTCAATCCGTGTTCTTGTTATCCAATCCATATGCAACCATGTTTAGTTGTTGTAATCCTCACTAGGGCATAGTTCTTAAACCTATTCTCTAAAAATTTATTGTATTGGGCTAGTTGGGTCTGAGTCCACTCATCCAGCAGAAGAAGTGCTTAAATCCAGTCCCTACAATATGCTTGTCCACAAAAGTGAAGTTTTGATGGATATTGGATGTACAAATACTGACTTGTAGTTTGATTGTGATTCATGAAGTTGAACTTCAAGATATGTGTTCATCCTAGGTGGTGAAGATACAGATTAAGCGTAAGTATCATCTCATTAGAGAGATATGAATACGTTAAAAGTAGTAGTAGAAAAGATAATTTATGCAATAAATCTGACTGAAACTTGTTTCCAAACCTTGCCTTAGAGTGACTATGAATTACTCTAAAGGAAAATAAGTGTCGGATACATGGTAAATTGTCTTTGAGGGCAAGTGGGAGATTGTTGGGATTTATGCCCTAAAATCCAATTTATTGGCATGTCATAAATAATTAAATAGATTAATTATATGAGGCTGTCTATAAATGAACTAATGTGACATTATCTTAGTCCATGAGATGCACAGTATGTGATTTATGTGAAAAGTCACAGAAGATATAAATCACAAGTTCTTTGTAAACTTAGAATTTTAGTTCGTAGTCAGTGATGAAATTAGGCATTTCATCTGCGAAGACTATAACATATCAACTAAGATGATTTGTCTTGATCATGGAAGTGAAAACTTCTAGCTGATATGTTGATATGTTTTAAGAGTTAAAACATATTGAACTGGACCGCTGTGAGATTTATTATTCTCCTAACGACTGTCAAATGAATAATAAATCTCACGACTTCTATTTACATCAACTCTAAATCCTGAGAGAATAATGGCCTGATCATGAAGTGTAGGTTGCTTTGATATATCAGGAGTGAGATCTATAAGTCACAATCAAAACCTCAATATGTTGAGCAGTGTTGATGGAACATATATTCTCAAGATGGAATTCATAATCTCTTAATGGGGATATAAAATATTCCCTTGAGATAAGTTTAATGGGTTTGGTTATTTAGAGTGTTGGGCCCAACCACTTTAGTAAAGAATTACTAAAGTATATATTTATGAAATTGGATTTCATAAATATATGATGAATAACATAAAGGATTAAACCGGGTACTCAAGGATTAAGATGTAATAATCTAAAGTGACAGTCTACATTCATGACTTTCTATTACTACGAATATTTTAATGAAGGGGTTGCAAGTATAATAAATTGTTGGGATATAATTTATTAATAAGGCCTAGAGTGTAATTATATTCTTATAGTAGTATTGAATATAATTAATGGTAACTTTGGACTTGTCAAGAGTTGACAGAAAAGCCCAAGATCCATTGGAGCTAGAGTCTTATTTGTTCCCTTTTGGTCCCACTTCAAACCACATACTAGAGCCCAATTGGAATGGCCCAAAAGGCTAACCCAATTAGATAATTAGTTACATATAAGGAGAGAAGCATACAAAATTTTATTAAGGTTATTTCATTAAGATCATATAAGAAATGAAATGGTTTGTATGTGAGTGTTGGACACTCTTTTATTCCCTCTTTGGAAACTGATTGAGAGACCACACTTCTTGGGCATTGAGTGGAATTGGAGTGAAGATTAAAAGTTTTCCCAAGTACTTCTCAAGTCATGGTTTTGAATTTCACCACACCAAGGTATGCTTTCTATTCTTTGTTCTATAATTCAAGGTTACATGTTATCTTTCATGAATGAAGTAGATCTGTGTTTGTTACTTCCGCTGTGTGTTTTGTATGAGATACAAAACTAGATTTTTCAACACAACACGCCTTTGTCAACATCCAATACCTTCTCAATATATCTGCCATCGGTTCCATCTGCTACGTCATCATCCTCCTCTCCATCAAGCTCCGCAATGACCACCATCGAATGCTTGCCACTGCGGCACCAATGCCGCTCAGTTCCTCTTAATCAATGGAGGAAGCTTCACCGTCGTCTCCTCTATCGCTCTCCGCTCAATCTTCCTAATTCTCCCTATCAACCTCTACACTGGAACCGCTTCTCTAAAAGACGATCAGTTCATCATACAAAACGACAATCAACCACATCACCAAAGGCTCTTCTTTACTCCGGATCCATTTCCTCTTCGTTGTTGTTGTCATATTATTGGTTCATTTCGGTCTCTACACAACCTTTAATTCAATGTGTTCTTGGGCTGGGATTTTAGGGATTTTAGAAAATTTTGAAAGTTTTTGGGGAACATAAAATTTGGGTTAAAAAAAAAAAAAAATCTGATGTGACTAGGAAATTGATGCGTCAAAAAAACAATTTTTTATTATTCCTTTTGACACATCAGATTTTTTTATCTAAAGGATAACAGTAGGAACAAAATTGATATGATACTAAAAAATTAGGGACCAAATTGGCACAATTAAAAGATTAAGGACCAAATTGACATTTAGTGTAAAGGATAAAGACTAATTTTATAATTTACCCTATTTATTATTGTTTGTTTAATTGATAGTAGTGTTTGACTAGTTTCTCACAACAAGAACAACAACAACCAAAAAAAAAAAAAGATATTAATGTTTAACTAGGGGTGTACGTGGTTCAGTGTGGTTGGTTTTGGAGAGGTTTTTTGCACCAAGCCTATAGGGTGCGGTTTCACCCTATGCTTGATTGCACCTCACTTTTGAAAGGTAAGAACCGATCTACACAAGATGCAATTAATCTTAGCGGCTTGGTGCGGTTCGTTCGGTTATGTGGGCTGGGCTTTAAAAAATTCTAAGTTTTGGGTTTTCAGGCCTCTAAAAAAATAGCATTTTGAGCCCATTTTGACTTCTTTTTAATTGGGCCTTTCTTTACAAAGGGTTTTTTTCCCCCAAATACTTGACCATTTCTTTATACATGTTGTGCTTAACATTAAACCCTTATAAACATAGAATTTATAAACCATATTAATTATAAAATCTTAAAACATAGTAAACTTGAAACATATGAATTATAAAATTTGAAAATCTCAACCTGTTAAACTTAGTAATAAAATTTTAACTTGTCACATTTAGCACTGAAATCTCAACCTGTCACAACATTTCAAATCAAAAACACAATGATAAATTATCAAGATTCAACCACAATAAGACTAAAAATAAAAATCTCAACCTATCACAGGACTCACAACATTTCAAATCAAATACACAATTATAAAGTATCAAGTCTCAACCATAATAAAACTTAAATCTCAACCTGTCAAATTAAACATGTATTCATTAAACACATTAACACATATTAATATATCTCAACCTGTCACAAAATTTCAAATCAAACACACAATTATAAAGTATCAAGTCTCAACCATAATAAGAGAATTTTAGCATGGCAGCAACATTAACATTAACTATCCAGCCGCATGTAATGAGGCATGTAATATTATAAAAAGTAATAACTACTTCAAGTGTTATCTATTTTAAAAAACGATTTCGACAAATTTTTTTTTTTGTCTTTTTATCTCTATAAATATATCATTCTATTATTTTTTGTGCATTTGATTAATATTTTTTTAAGGTGAATCATATTCTTCTAACTTTTGTTCTAATGTTATATTTGCCTAATATACAAATAAAATTTATAAGTTTCAAATTTATTATTCAAATTTCTCACCTCTTAAGAAATAAGGAAATTATCATAATAATCAAAACTCATCACAAAATTACTATGTTATCTTAACAAAAATTAAAATGAAACCAGAGGAATAAAAGATATACCTTATAATTATTTATTACTCAAAAAATTGGTAGGCATATTCAAATTCATAGCCATGTAGATTGTGTTTTGATATAAACTCAAATTTCTATTTAAAATATAAATAAATAAAAAATAATAATAAAAACCTAAGTATTAACCCAAACCAAAATTCAACCAAAGATATTAAAGGGAAAAAGAAGACTTTGTGAAGGAAAAAAAAAATACATACTAAAAAAAACATCAATCTTAATTAGAGTTATAAGAAAGAACAAAAAGTCACCAAAAGAAAGTACAAAGAGAGAGACAGAGAGAGAGTACTTACAGTTTTTGTGTGAGAAAAATATGGAATGAATTGGAGAAAAGATATCAAATTTATTCAAAATAAAATGAGGAGAAGAATAGTCAAAATATAAGAAAGAGAAAAGGTCGAAGGAAGTGTAACAAAAAAGTAGAGAGTAGTAGGGAGATAAAGAGGCAAAGAAGAAGAGGAAATATTGGAAAAGTGTAATGATTGGTGTGAACTAACAGGGAAAAAAAGAGTTTTTTATTTTTTTTAGAATAGGGAAAAGAAAAGTTTAAAATGAAAATGTAGAAAATCAGTTGATGATGTAGCTCAACAGAAAAAAAGAAAAAGATATGAATGATAAGAATAGCAACACATTTTAGGTCATTAAGTTTTTGATTCGTACTCGATTCTCACCCATCTATGCTAGATTGAATGCTTACCCAAGCTAACTCATTCAAGCGTTTGTTATAAAATATTAAACTCTATTTTTTTTTTATTGACTCATTTTCTATTAATGTTTGTATAATAAAGTTATATTAATTTTCTATATTAATGATGAAAATACTAACGAAATTACTTGTCAACATGATTAAAAATTCTCAAATTTTTTTTTTTTTTAGTGTTGGATCTATTACTGACATATATTGAGTAATTTTTTCATAAATTCATTATAGATTTTTGTTCCTATTTATTAAAATTGTTTCTCCATAACTAATATGTTATATTAGATTTCTTAAAGTTGTATGAATTTGGATTAGCTTCCTTTTTTTTGCTTTTTTTTTTTTTTTTTAAATATAATTTTAGCTTATTTGATTATGTACAACTTTTCAAAAGTCTTGATTCTTTTCAAGTACAACTATATTTCTGGTAACTTTTAATAAATAAACAAATAAGCTTTTAGAAAAACAACTAATTTAATTTTCTTTCATTCCGATTAAGGGTTATTTGGGTCGGTTCCAAAATCTTAGAGGGAAAAAAATAGTAGAGAAAGAAATAAGAAAGAAAATAGCATAGAAAGAACTAAGATAAAAACAAGGAGATTTCTGTATCCTTGCATAATTACTTTTTGTAAAAGTTTCAACAAAATACCAAACGAATTTTTTTTAGAAAAATGCATTCTATCATAATACCTATTTTAAAACTCATTTTGCTGACGCCTGCAAATCGCAAAGTAATCCAATGTTACATAGGTCGAAGTCTAACTCGAAGTAATAAAAAAGACCCTTAGTTTGTAGAAGGATTTTACACTGAAACTCAGCTCAGTTCTTCTTCTTGGTTCCACTAGAACATTATAACAAAAAAGTTTAATGAGGTAAATTGTTGTTGCCACCAAATTAGAGACCTCAGTAATTCATAACTGGAGTGCAAAATTCATGGATAGATCAACTTGGAGGGAAACATCATCTTCCTTTACATGCACTCTTGTGACCAAAATATATCGCCCTTCAGTTCCAACCAGGAGATCATCCATAACCATAAACTTCTGTATGTCAATGGAACAACGTGCATTTTTCAATATACTAATAATCCAGCTTTAATTTTTGAAAAAAAAAAAAAATTCAATTAACCTCTAAAGAAATTTTTGGCCCATTAATCATGTGCAAAGAGGTACTATTTTTAAAAACCATAGGTTTATTTTTGTGATCAAATCATCAAATAAAACCAATTAACCTCTAAAGAAATTGAAATATTTGGTTGAAATCGTTCATTTGAAAATTTACCCAAAAGCATATAACTAATTTCTTGAGTATGTAATGTTAGACATTGATCTTTGCAATTGCAAATGTCAAAAATATCTGCTGCTACCAGAAATCAAAGAAGCAAAAGGAACAAGATGAAACACAGGGGTCCAGAACTCATAGGAGCTGCAGAACTGAAACAGGGCTAAACGGCAAGTAGCTTAGGCATGTTAGGTGAAAGCTACATGTAGTCTAGTCTTGATTAATGAGCATGTGAGCAGCATGTGTTTGTCATTATAGTTGGTTAGGAGTTTGTTAAAAATCAGTTAAGTTAGTTTTAGCCTAAGGGTTAGTTTCTCGGTTTTGTATATAAACACTTGTAATTGTTATTTTTCTTCAAGTTAATGAGAATTCACTCTTAACAAAATTTCATATGGTATCAAAGCCTTCCTGCTCTATTTTCTCCCAAATTTTCTAGGGTTTGTTCTTGAGAGCTTTAAAGCTTCTTTAATGGCTACAACAACTACCACTTCTTCTTCTTCCTATGTGCAAGATCCTGCACTAATAGAGGATATCTCAAATCCTTTGTTTTTTCATCATGCTGAAAGTCCTGGAGCTATACTTGTGTCTAAGGCTTTGATTGGTGAGAACTTCCATGCTCGGGCTCATTCAATGAAGAAGGCCTTGATTGCCAAGAACAAGTTTGGTTTTGTCAATGGCATCATCACTCTCTCTTCTCCATTGGTAAAGACTCCAGCAGCGATTGATGCTTGGATTCGTTGTGATAACAGGGTAGGTTCTTGGTTGATGAAGGCAGTCTCACCTTAGATTTGAGTTAGCATTGCTTACAGAGTTATTGCATTGGAAATCTGGAATGATCTCAAAAATACACATTCACATGGCAATGGACCTAGGGTTTTTCAACTTCAAAAGGACATTGCTTCGATCAGTCAAGGTAATTCTTCAATTACCACTTATTTCACTCAATCGAAGGTCTATTGGGATCAACTTTAGAATTTTAGACCTACTCCAATATGTTTTTGGGGAAAATGTACTTACACGCTAACTCAAAAGCTTAAAGATCTTTATCTTCAAGAATCAGTGATGCAATTTTTGATGGGGCTCAATGATTCATACTCTCAGATCAAAGGACAAATCTTGTTAATGGATCCACTGCCATCCATTAACAAATTTTACTCCTTGTTGATTCAAGAAGAGAGGCAAAGGAGTGTGGGACATGGCAATTCTGTTCACATAGAGTCTACTACTCTAGCAGTGAAGGGTTCTAATCCCAACTTCAACTCCAATTTCCCTGGATTTTTTGGCAATTCTGTTGTTTCTAGAGGAAAGAATTCCAAAGGGAAAGACAGACCCATATGTACTCATTGTGGGAAGCTTGGTCATGTCTTGGAGAAATGCTTCAAGTTATATGGTTTTCCACCAGGCTTCAAGCCTAAAGCCAAGAACTTTATGGTGAATCAAGTCGATGCTCAAGAGGATTATGTAGATAAGGATTCAACATCTACTCATTTTCCTTTCACTCAAGAGCAATGTCAGCAATTCTTGACCATGTTGGGCACTCAGATGCAAGCTGCTTAGCTCAACATAGGTAGCAAGGACAGTCAATTCAACATAGGCAACAAGGAAGCACACATGGCCAACAATGTGGTTAAGCCTAATCCATTTGTTCCCTCTTCTTCTAATACCACAAATGCTCACACCATGGCAGATATGCTAGATTCTACTTGTCCTAATTTGAGGCATTTAATCTTTTCAGCCCAAATTGTGAATAGAACAGCTTTTAATGGTGATACTTGGGTCATTGACACTGGGGCAACAGACCATATAGTGCATTCCATTCGTCTATTGACTGATTTTACTGCTGTTAATTGTATGGTTGAACTTCCTAATGGTGAAACTGCTTTGGTGACTAATATTGGTTCTATATGTCTTTCTGAAACCTTGATCCTAACCAATGTACTTTGTGTTCCATCATTTTCCTTCAACCTTCTATTTGTTATTCAACTCACCAAGAAAGTGTATTGCTGTCTCATTTTTCTATCTACTTTCTATTTTATTCAAGAACTCAATTCCTAGAGGACGATTGGTGTGGGTGAAGTTCATGATGGGTTGTATATACTTCAACATAGCCCCTCTGATACTTGTGCCATTCCAATTCTGCCCCATGCTACCCCATCTTTCCAATCTGCTTTTAATTTTGTTTTTCATTTTGTTTTCAAAAAACTCAGCCTCATGTAATCAATAATGTCAAGATTCCAGCTTTTGTCTGGCATTCTAGACTTGGGCATCCCTCTAATGCTAAGATTTCTGTTTTGAAGAATGTACTTTCTAATATCACTTCCATTCCTAATGAAATTTGTGAGATCCTCTAGCTAAGCATAAAAGGCTTCCTTTTCCTTTCCATAATCATGTTTTTGATTTTCCTTTTGATTTGATACATTGTGACATTTGGGGTCCTTATGTGGTAACTACTGTTGCTGGTCACAAGTATTTCCTTACCATAGTTGATGACTGTACTAGATCAACTTGAGTTTATCTTATGAAATCTAAGTCTGAAACTAGACCTCTTCTGCAATCCTTTTATATCATGATTAAAACTCAATTTGGTAAGTCCATTAAGATCTTTAGGACTGACAATGGGCTTGAGTTTCAAGTGATTGATTTCTTTAAGCTTAGTGGCATCTTACATCAACATGGCTGTGTTGCCACTCCACAACAAAACTCAGTTGTGAAGAGAAAACACCAGCATATACTTTGTGTTGCAAGAGCTTTAAGACTTCAATCAAATATTCCTATTGCTTATTGGGAAGACTGCATCCTCACGTTGTGCATCTTATCAACGGACTCCCTTTCCTCTTTTGAATAATAAATCCCCTTTTGAACTTCTTTACAACAAGGTTCCAGATTATTTACATCTAAGGGTGTTTGGATGTCTATGTTTTGCTTCTACTCTCTCTCACAATAGAGGCAAGTTTGATCCTAGAGCCCTTAAGTGTGTTTTTTGAGGATATCCTTATGGAGTTAAGGGATATAGGCTCTTGAATTTACAAAGCAAATCTTGTTTCATTTCTAGATATGTTACTTTCCATGAATTTGTTTTTCCTTTTAAATATCTTCCCTCTTCTCTTCATTTGTATGAGTCTGGCCCCTTTTATCATGATTGTATCCCCGATGCTCCACCTTTACCTGTTACTGATTCTATTCATCATTCTACTCCTCTTACAGACCCTTTTGCACCTATTAATTCTACTATTCTTGAAGATCATTTTACTGTTCTTCCTAAGGACTTGTCTATTTTTATTCCTAATAACATTACTGATACACCTGATCTTTCTAATGATTCTTTGTCCATTGTCCTATCCTTGAGTCTGCCCATACTTCTGCTTCCACTCTAGCTAGTCCTATCCTTGGTGATTCCTTACCTAGGAGGTCTACTAGTACTTCTAGACCACCTACTTACCTTCAGGCCTATAAATGCAATGCTACTTCCACAAAGTATCCTATTGCCAATTATATCTCTAGTCACATGCTATCTTCTTCTTACTCCCATTTTTGCAATAGTATATCTGCTCTTCAAGAACTTATATTTACCATCAAGCAATTGGTGATCCAAATTGGGATGCTGCTATGGCAACTGAACTTCGGGCTTTAGAACTTAATAATACTTGGTCTCTTGTTCCTTTGCCTCCCAATAAGAAGGTTGTTGGTTGCAAATGGGTATTCAAAATCAAGTACAAGTCTGATGGCAGTATAGAGAGATACAAAGCAAGGTTGGTTGCCAAGGGTTATACTCAGCAAGAAGGTTTAGACTATACTGAAGCCTTCTCTCTTGTTGCCAAGATAGTGACTATCAAACTCTTTTTGGCTTTGGCTGCTGTGCAAGGTTGGACTCTTCATCATGTTAATAATGCATTTCTTCATGGTGATTTGCATGAAGAAGTGTATATGTGTCTTCCTTCAGGCCTACCCAGCAAGGGGGAACTTGTGTGTAAATTGAATAAGTCCTTGTATGGCCTTGAACAAGCCTCAAGGCAATGGTATTCCAAATTTTCAACCACTCTATTGCAACATGGTTTTCTGTAGTCAATGGCAGACTATTATTTGTTCATCTTTCATGGCACTTTTGGTATATGTTGATGATATACTTATTGTCAGCAATGATACATAAGTTGTAGTAGATTTAAAGGTTGTATGGGATATGTAGTTCAAGTTGAAGGACCTAGGAAATCTGAAGTGCTTCTTGGGCTTGGAAATTGCTAGGTCTAAGAAAGGCATATCATTATGCCAGAGAAAATATGCACTTGAAGTGATCAATGATGTGGGAATGCTTGGTTGTAAGCCTGTTAAAACTCCCATGGAGGTCAATCTTAAGCTCAGTAAAGATGAAGGAGAGTTGTTGAATGATGCTGGTATGTACAGAAGGTTGATAGGAAGGTTGCTATTCCTAACTATTTCTAGGCCAGATATTACTTACTCTGTGGACAGATTGAGTTAGTTCATGTCTAAGCCTAGAGAGCCTCACCTCAAGGTAGCTTATAGGGTGATTTAGTACCTCAAAGGAACCTCAGGACAAGGATTGTTCTTTCCATCTAAGTCCTCTTTGCATATCAAAGCCTTTGCAGATGCAAATCGGCCAGCATGCATTGATTCTGGTAGGTACATCACAGGCTATTGTGTATTTCTTGATGATTCTTTAATTTCTTGGAAATCTAAGAAGCAAAATACTGTTTCAAGGTCCACAGTAAAGGCATAATACAGAGCAATGGCAGTTGCAGTGTGTGAAGTAACTTGGGTTCTATATTGCTTAAGGATCTAAGTATTAAACATGATTAAGTTGCCTTGCTGTTCAGTGATAGTCAAGCAGCAATCCATATAGGCACTAATCTAGTCTTCCATGAGCGTACAAAGCATATCGAGATAGATTGCCACATTGTGAGGGATAAGGTGCAAGCTGGAGTTATAAAGCTAATGGATATTAGAACCCAATGTTAGTTAGCATATTTGTTGACCAAAGCCTTGAATTGGAATCAATTTTCTGGTCTTCTTACCAAGATGTGCATCTCCAACATTCAATCTCATGATGTCCATCTTGAGGGGGAGTATCAGAAATCAAAGAAGCAAAAGGAACAAGATGAAACACACGGGTCCAGAACTCATAAGAGCTACAGAACTAAAACAGGGCTAAACGGCAAGTAGCTTAGGCATGTTAGGTGAAAGATACATGTAGTCTAGTCTTTATTAATGAGCATGTGAGCAGCACATGTTTGTCATTAGCTGTTAGTTGGTTAAGAGTTTGTTAAAAGTCAGTTAAGTTAGTTTTAGCCTAAGAGTTAATTTCTCGGTTTTGTATATAAACACTTGTAATTGTTATTTTTCTTCAAGTTAATGAGAATTCACTCTTAACAAAATTTCATATCATAGCCGCTTCATATGATTATCGATCAAATAGAAAGTTATTCTAGGTACATTTTTTTTTTTGGGTAAAAAAATTTATTTTATGTATCAATCATTTTACAACAACAATTATAAAAAACACTTATAGACTCAAATTTTTAGAACTATAGATCCTCAATAAATTAGTCAAAGCTAGCCACATGTATTCTTTTATGCATGTATCAATCCTTATATTATATGTCTAAAAGATTATGTGCCACTTGAGGAAAAAAAAACTTAAATTATGTGCAAAACCGATTTGGCATCCCATTTTGAAACCGCACACTTTCAAAGTACAGCTTTCTTAATCTTCACTATTTTCTAGCTACAACTCATTTTCAAAAAGTTGAAAAAATAAGTTGTACCAAATGGGACTGGATGATTTATTCTAGAATAATTTTGAAAATATCTTTTATCGCTATTTTTTTTTTTTTTTTTGAATTTAGCATCAAATCAAATGACTGATTTATTTCATTAATTTTGTTTCACATTTGTAATTAGGTTGGTACCCAATCCTATGAATGAGGCGCTTGATAGAGAGAGTGCACCCAAAGATGCAAATGAAACTGTTCAACTAAAGAAAGAGAAATACCTTGGCATTAAAGGCGTGACAAATGGTGAAGCAGCAAGGTTGAGGTGTATTTCTTGAAATTTGATCAAGTTGTTCTCATTTTCTTCGATGGTGGATACAAATTGATGTCAGAGTCAGAGTCATCGTTTACAATTGTATGAGACATTGAAGATGAATCAAGCTCAAACCCATCATTAATAGTTGAGCCAAATCTTATTTCTGGACCACTTGTCGTATCCATTGAAGAGCCCACATTAGATGGCAAAGGAAGGTGCCTACTATCATCAAGGACTGGGCCTCTGATGGGATAGGCATTTGATGACAAACTCAAATCACATCCATTATTTGTCGTTTCTGTTGAAAGCCCCAAAACTCCATTGTTGAAAACCTGTTGATCCATACATGAGCTACAAAAAGAGGGGGAAAGAGGTAGTAAAGTTTGGGGCTCAATATCATCAAACACTGCGGAAGATCCAACACCATGAGTCAAACTCAAAAAGGACAAGGAAGGATTATTAGATATCTGAGGACAACAAAGGCATTCTACATGGACCTCCAACTTTTTTAAGATGCCAGTAAGGTTTCTTGGCTCAAGAGAAGAAGAGCTTGTACCCCATTCATTGATTTCACATGTAATCTCAAAGTGATTCTGTTCAGATATATTGGAGTCATTTAAATGCACCTGCAATCTTTGATGAGATATAGAAAATAACCACAGATGATCAGGAATTACTTCTATAGAGTGTGATTCATAGTGGCGTTTTTCACAACCATTGATAGAAAAGTAAACTTCACAGAATAATCCACTTGTATGCGCCTCTGATCCAAAAGAAATACAAACAACAATTTTTGGAAATTTCCGACCAACCCAAAATGATATGGAATTTCTAACATTTTGATGGTTGAACCACTTTAGAATCTCATATGCTGGCAGTATAAATGCAAAAAAATCGTCCCCAGCTTGAGATCCATTCAATGATAGTGGATCCATTGATACGTCACTTCTTGCACCTTTACATTCTCTATTTGGCAAAAGATTTAGAATTTCACCAATCTGCTTACAATTAGCAAATTCAAGAAATTGATGTTAGAAAATTATTTCCTTATAAGTTAATAACATTAGGTAGGAGAGAGAGAGAGAGACCTGAATCAGTAATTTGCTTGATGATTGTGAATTCAATGACAGACAGTTCTTTGCATAAACTCTTCTTATAGATTGTGGAAGCCTTGGAATTTCTTGAAGCTGCTTGCAATTCTCCATTATAAGTGTTCTTAATGTAGCAAATCTGTTGATACTTTCAGGGATGATGATAATATCGGTTTCAGAGAGATCTAGATATTCCAATGCTGGGAAGTAATCAGGGTTCATTAAAAAATCTAATTCAAATATATTTCCTCGGTTGGAGAAATCCAGATATTTCAGCATCGGAAATCCATATCCTAATAAGCTATCAAAGGAATTGCTAACCGATCTCAATTTGGTAGTAGAAATAGTTAATTTATCAATAAGTTGCAATTTATAGATGCTATCTGGAAGATACCTCAGGTTGTCACAATTATCTAAATTTAACATAGTAAGGCTAGTAAGATACTCAATTGATGTAGGCAATTCTCTTATACCACTGCCTTGCAATTCTAAAACATCTAAACATTTCATTTCTGGTTGTATATCAGGGAACTTCTCAAGGCTTAAGCAGCCATCAAGATAAAAGTTTTTAAGAGACTTCAACATAAGGCTGCTTGGAAGAATTTGAAGTTTTTCACAGTGAACAAGATTCCAAAATTGAAGCTTATCAAGATATCCAACGGATTCATGAACCTCAACTAAATTTTTGCAATAAGAAAGGTCCAATGTCTCTAAGTTTGGGGCACACAACTCAGGTAATTTAGTTATGAATTCACACTCATTGAGATTAATATTCTTCAAATTTTCAAACTGGAATGCCTGTACAAGAAAAAAAAAATCAAAATTTACCTTCTACAAACTTCAAAATATAATCAAAAGAAATAATAATTCACATCTATTAATAATCTTACCTTATTGAATAGATTCTCCAATCTAATGCGGCTACGAGGCATGTTGAGTTTGAAAAGTTGTTGTGGACGAAAGGTGGATGGCAAGGAAAAAGAATAATCAGGCCAATCAAGCAATCTTAACCCATTTGGGAGATATTTAAGGTCTTCACAAATGCGTACATTATGAACTATAAGAAATTTAAGATTTTCCATCCTTTCGAAAGCTTCAGCATTCAAATGCAATGTTATCAGTTTTGGCGAGCTCAACACTATTCCTTGAATTTTATCTGATCCCTGGTTGGAAAAAAACATTAAGTGAATTGCACTACCCAATAGAATATATATATATATATATATATATATAACAATTTTGAATATTTAAACAAAAAGAATATTAATAAACTTATATTTTTCTCAAAATTAAAAAGAAAAATCAAAGAAAGAATACATTTATTCAGCCTTATGGAAAACAAGGGGAAAAAAAAGTGAAGAGAAAGGACTAATACCATATTGCTAGTTAATACTTCAAGAGCATTTGTATGATACCATAGCCTGCTACGTTTTCCGAGCATTTGTGGTGACTCTTGTCGAACAATTTCTCTCCCCATTTGTTGTATTAAATCATGCATTGACAACTCACCAAATCGATTAATAGTTATAAGACACTTATCAATAAGTCTTGGTAAAACATAATTTGGATCTAAATTGCATGCATCTAATATATTAGTAACTTCATCACGGTACCATCCCTTGAAGAAACATGCAATATCGAGGAAAACATCCTGCTCAATTTTGTCCAATCCTTCATAACTTACTTTGAGTACATCTTGAATATCTTTGTTAGGAATTCCTTTGAACTTCTTTAATGCACTTTTCCATTGACCTATACATTCTCCACTCAAACTTGAACCTATTATTTCTAGAACTAATGGAAGGCCATTGGCATAATGTATAATATCCTCAGCAATTTCGAAATATTCTTCCTCAATTTTGTCTGTTTGGAAGGCATGCAAATTGAAGAGTTCATGAGCTTCACACCTATCCAATTCTTTAACCTCATAGATTAAAGGATTTTTTCCAAGAGTAGTTAGCTCATTTCTATCTCTTGTTGTTATAATGACCCTACTTCCTAAAGCAAACCAATCACATTTTCCAAGCAAGCTTTCTATCTTTTTCCATTTATTCACATCATCAAGAATCAAAAGAACCTTTTTACAACTTAGTCTTTCTTTTATCAAATTAATTCCTCTGGATATGCTACCCGCTTTCAAATTATTGTCCATTAAGATCTCAGAAAGAAGCTGCTCTTGTAACCGAATTATGCCATCATTTGTCCTCAACTTTTCTCTAACATTTTCAAGAAAGCTGCTTCCATCAAAATAGTCAACAATTCTATTATAAACAGCTTTTGCAATTGTAGTCTTTCCTACTCCTGGCAGGCCATATATTCCTACCATTCGAACATCGTTTGCTTCAATATCTAAAAGTAATTCTATGGCCTTAACTCGAGAATCTATTCCAACTGGGTACTTAGCAATAAATAATTGTGTCTGCTTTAATTTTGCAGCTGATATCCATTTAATAATTCCCTGAATAAATTCAGATTCAGATTTCATGCATCTGCCAATAGATCACAAAAAAACATATAACAAGTTGGACCAGATGAAAAGATAAATAAAAAGAGGGACTAAATTCAGGATTTTTATTCCCTTCAAAAAAAAATTCAAGATTTTTATTTTTTTGCAACTTACCACTAACACATTTTAAATAAAGTAAGTGTATCTTAATTCATAGATTTAAGAATTAACATTAATTTAAGTAACTGTATTTTAAAAAAAAATTAAGTACATTTTTTTAAAAGATTAGTTTTAGGCTTTTAACAAGTAGTTGTATTGAAACTCAACTTGGGGGGGGGGGGGGGGGGGGGGGGGGGTGGAGGAAACAAACATTATAGGAAACCCGATTCTGGAACACAATGATTAAGAAATTTGGGAAAATTTTTTATTATTAAGGTTAAAAAAAATTATTTAAAAATTCACATTTAAAGCCTAGCAACCTCAATATCAGAATATCAAATTAAAAAAAAAATTTATTTCATAATTTAGTGTTTCCTGGTCGTAATGACAAGCTATTAAAGATCTATAAAACTCATAATTTATAAAAGGAAAAGAGTAATTATGTGATACATACTCATCCGTGTAAGTGAATCCAGACAAATTAGATGCTTTAGTTAGAATTGCCCTCCATCTCTTCACTTTCTCCATGTTATTCTTGAATTTCTTTTCATGTTTAGCAAGTGCTATACCAAAATTCCTCTTTTGATTACGTATTTCTGACGGATCCACTTTGTAAAAAATTGGTAGAATCAATTGGCCTCTTTTCTCCCTGCACTCCAAAATCTTAACAAGTTCATCTAAACACCAAGTAGAAGATGCATAGTTTTTAGAGAAAATGATAATCGAAATCATTGATGATTCAATGGTTTTGAAAAGTTCTGCTGAAATTTCTTCTCCCCTTAAAAGGTCATTATCAATGAAGGTATTAATACCGCTTTGACATAAAGCCTTAAATAAATGGCTTGTAAAACCTTTGCGGGTATCTTCACCTCGAAAACTCAAGAAGACATCATAATTCCATGCATGAGCAGTAGAAGAAGAAGAGGAGGCTCCCTCATTGTTTCGGAATGTTGTTGGGATCTATGAGCAGAAGATTGAAAATATCAAAGATGTGATGAAATAGAAATTTATAAGAGATGAGTGAACCATGCAAACACACACACATATTGCTTACCTTTTCTTCAAGTTGTGCAATTTGGCTGGAGGTTGAAGGTGGTGACGGTGTGGAGCAGCTGCACTGAGGAGGAGTGGCATTTTCAATGCGGCAACAGAACCGTTTGGTGAAGAGATGATGGAAACAGAGGACGAAAACCACCATGAAGAGTACTATAATGACTACCATAATTAAGGAGACCGAAAGAGAAGAAACTAATAATTAAGTCAAGACTTCTTCTCTGGGTTACAGAATGAGGTGGCGATGATCTTCACGAAATGTGTTGGAATTTAATAAAAGAAGGTTTGAGAGAAGAACGGAGAGATTGGTTTCCCTGTGAGGCAGAGAGGAATTGAAAGAAGTGTCTGATAGGAAATTGACTAAGAAACGCTAAAGGCGAATGAGAATAATTGAGAAAGAGTGAAAAAGAGCCTTCCCAAAGTTTTAAGTGAAAAAAAAAAAAGTAGGGTCGGTTACCTTATCAGTAATAAACGTGGAAATGCCTCTGTCTCTGTCTACGAATTTTGCACCACGCAATTATTGAACAAACAGGAGGTGCTGTACTGTATTTTTTTTTTTTTTGAAAATTGCTGTACTGTATTGTATACACTAAATACTAAAGTGGGAATATGACAGAACAATAATGAACTTCAATTATTCTCACCGACACCCACTCATAAGAATTTAACATTAGCATTCACATTATTTTTATTGGAAAAAATTTCATTACAAAATTTGTTGTAGCTTAAAGTTACAACTTTATTCAATATCATAAACATTATTACATATTTTAAAAATATATTCTTTAAATTGTATGTTCTTTACGTTTTTAATATACAAGTCAAATTTTATGGTAATCGGATATTATTTACTATATAATCTATAAGATTATATTTTATGCATAATTTTAAACTACAAAAACTTGCAATTTAAACAATTTATTGACGAAATAGTTATTGATCTTTAATTTTCTAGAAATTTTACAAGCATGAAAGATATAAGAAGAAAATGTAATCCAATAGTAAATTTGTAAAAATTCACTTCCAATAAAAAAGATATTTAGAAAGATTGTACTTTTAAGTTACAATCAATTTTGTAGTTAAATTTTGTCCATTTGAGATATAGTAACTAAAATTTTGTTAAGATAAAAATATAAAAAAATAAATAAAAAGAAGAAAAAAAAGAACTTAAGAAGAAGAAGTTGCATCGGGCTACAAGCCCACAACCTAACAAAAATTAATAAAGCTATCGGCATTTAACATAATTTTGTCCTTTCCTTCTTTTTGGAACTTGCCATTTCAGATGCTCACCACTCTCCATTAACTTTTTTTAAAATCATTTTTCAGCTTTACACCATGGCTATGTTTCCCTCCTTTTTAAAAATCTCACCCCATTTATGCCCATCAACTATTGATAAATGTCTCACCTCAAAAAAAAAAAAAAAAAAGGATTAATGTACATTAGTGTTCACTATTACCTCCTTCCGTTGCTCACTTAATTTTGTTCTCTCTCTCTCTCTCTCTCTCTCTCTCTCTCTATATATATATATATATATGTGTGTGTGTGTGTGTGGACATTTAATCTCTTTAATCAAATGTGTCAAAATGGTCATTAACATTTTGAATGTGTTGTTGATAAAATGTGGGGAAAAGGAAAGAAATTGAGTTTAAAAATTCTAGGTTTTTATTAACCCTCATATTTTTGGAAAAACAAAGAAATAGAAAAAAAAAATTTTAAGTTTGAAAATAAACTAAATCCAAATATTTTCATTTTTTAATTAAGAACATTCATTATTTTGACATTATACCAAAATGTTAGGAATTAAACTGACATTATGGACCAAATGGTACTTTACCCTTTCATTTTTTTTTCTTTCCTTTTCATGGTGTCACAGAGCCACCATCTTAATCTCCAAAGTAGCGACAATCTTCCATCTTGGTTCTTGGCTTGCAATTTAAGAGAGAGAGAGAGAGAGATGAATCTGAGAGAATAAGAGATGTTAATAAAGTTAAGTTTGTTGGGTACAAAACGAAATACACCGAAATGGACCAAAATTTGGACTGAGGTAGAACAGAGAGGTAATTGGTACTGATTAACTAACTGGATTGAGATTTTCCGACCATTCTAGCCGGAATTGAGCAGGATTTAAAGTATTAATAGTAGGTAAAAAAGTGATGTAAGTGTTATGTTTAGATGAAAACCAATAATAACTAATCACCTAGAGTTTGATGTGAAAATGTTGTGCTCTTAGCACTACTGTACTCAATCAAAATATATTCAAGTTACATTGAGTTATAGTGTCTACTTCAAAGTTCAAACTAACTGGTATTGGATTTGTGGTGGAATATTGTAGTGATTGTCTCTCTCTCATTTTATTTGCAATGATTTGTGTGGGGTTTTATCAAGGAAAAGAGAGAAAATAAAAGAAAAATTTTATGAAATTGTATTATGATTAAGAAATGCTACATCTACAATATTTTTACAATACTTTCATAATAAATCATAAGCAACAGGTTGTTATTGGTTGTTACTAGTAAGCACAAAAGTAATTTCAATGATAGGTTCAAATTACAACTTACTACCTAAGATTTGTTTTGAAAGTATTGTGGAAATGTTATGAACATAGCACTTCTCATTTTAATAAGATGGAAAAAGAAATAATGTAGTGACCCAAAAGAAGGGTCTTGCATTCAATGGAATCCCACATCGCCTAGGGAAGCACATGAGAATGTGTTTATAAGGAATAACCTCCCTTTAATGTGTAGAGGCCTTTTCCCTCACTGCTGTGTGCTTTGGAGGAGAACAAAACCATGAGGGGTATGGGTCCCAAAGCAGACAATATCTACACAGTTGGGGCGGAGTCGTTACATATGGTATCAGAGCCGGCCCGGTAACCTTGTGTAGGCTCAGAGACACTACCCCACAAAGTGGGCCCTAATGAGGATGTTAGAGATTTAAGTGTGGGAGATTGTGATGCCCCAATTTGGTTGATTGTGTGATGTGTGTGGGTGTGTGATAAGTCCCACATCGGGTATTTACTGGGTAGATCTGGGTTTTATTAACAACTACAAGGAGTCTCAATTATGACTAGTCCTTTTGAGGTATATGGGTCCCAAAGCGAACAATATCTACATAGTTGGGGCGGAAAAGGCATCTACACATTAAAGGGAGGTCATTCCTTATAAACACATTCTCATGTGCTTCCCTAGGCGATGTGGGATTCCATGGAATGGAAGACCCCCCCTTTTTGGGTCACTACAAATAAATAGTTGGATGTAGGGTGTATTAAGAGTGAATAGTTGTGGGTTCCAGTTAGGTCAATTGGTAAGTAGGCAAGTATCAAACCCTAAATCTCTTATTGTCGAATAAGAGATCTAGAATTCGATCCCTGCCTACACCAAAAATCCATTGGTGTCTTTATCTGATGATAAAGAGCTCTCATCAAAAGTAGACGCCATAAGTTAAAACTCTTTCTCAAAAAAAAAAAAAAAAAAGGTGAATAGTTAAAATAGAAAAACAAAAATTTGTCTAAAACTTTCCTAGGCCAAAGTGAGCGCTAAAAGCACTAGAATCAAATGTTCTAAATGCTAAATTTTGAGTATTTAGCACACCAAACACCAAAAACCATGCTCCATTAAATGTGCCAAATGCCAAAAAAATTTGCATGAGCTATAGTACCATTCTATTTAGTAGAAGGGTATGGCAGCATATGCTAAAAAAATTTGGTCTTTTTTATTTAACTTTCTCTCTCTCATAATTATAAAATATTTGTTCTCTTTTCTCTCACCCATCACTTTGATCTTTCGGTTTCTCTCCTATTCTTCTCTTCTTTTTCTATTCTCTCACCTATCACTCTTTGATCTCTCAGTCTCTCTCCTCTTCTTATCATCTCTATCTCTCTCAATGAAAGCTTGGGTTTTGTATAGAAAGCTTGGGTATTGCTTTCTCTCTCTTTGCCAATTTCCTCATAAATTCCCTTACCTAAGCTCGATTGCTCTACTCAAGCTCTATTGTCATTGTTCTTCATCTCCTTCATCGAAGCTCTATTACTTCATTTATCTTTTTGCTCTCTCCTCTCTATTCTCATCTCGTAACTAAAGCTTTGAGGGTTTGTTTCTTTGGGTTAGGTTTTCGTTTGGTTGTTCGCATTTTAGGCTAGTTGGGTGTTTTAGGTCGATTGACAACGATGGCTCTCACTATTTTGATTGGGTTGTGGTCATGGTAAAATGTTGGGTTGATTTTCAGGTTTTGGTTGATTTGGTGTTTAGTCTATGTTGATTTTGGTATGAGTTGATCATAGTGGTTGGTTTGATTGGTTGTTGGTTGAGTTTGGCCTGGGTTCATCAAGTGGTTGGTTTTTTATTATTATTATTTTTTTAATTCTTGCAATTGATGGTGGTGGGTTTCAAATCTAGTGGTTGCGGTGGTGGTGGTGCTTTTTTCTCCCGAGAGAGAGAGAGAGAGAGAGGCTAGGTTTCAAATCTGGTGGTTGTAGTGGTGGTGGTGGTGGTGCTTTTTTTTCCCGAGATCAGAGAGTGAGAGAGGCTGAAAGAGAGAGAAGGCTTCAGACGTAAAGAGAGAGAGAGAGAGCAAAATAAATGAAGGAGTATTTTTATTGGGTTTTTTAATATTATTTTAATGTGTTGAATGTTAAAATAGAAAATGTGATATAGAGTGTATTGTTAAATTCCATGCTAAAATAGATAAAGTAGGTTTTTGTGTGTTAAAATAGTATTTGGCTAGTGCTCTAATAGCATTAGCATCCAGGGGTATAAAACCCCTAAAATGCTATTTTAGAACTCCCAAACACCAAAAAGCCTCTACATCTAGCACTCTATATCTAAAAATAAATTGCAATCTTGCTACATGGAACTCTTATAAAGTTCATTGTAGTAGTTCTTACTTTTTATTTTATTGCATTTTGTACGTTTTTAGACCCCTTAAAACACAACCAGATTAACCTAGTTAATTAGCCAAGTGATTACTTAGTCAAATTATCAGATCTAGGTTAACACAAATATAACATATCAATGTAAAGTGCAGAAAATAAAGAACATAAAGATATGATGACCCAGGAAAATCAAACCGGTAAAAAACTTGGGGAGGATTTAACCTAGCTATCCTCAAGGTAAACTAAATCCACTATGAAAGAATTGAAGTTTACATAATAGCGACTTAGACCACAAACATCCTTTTACTACCTCGAGTAGGAAACTTACTACCACGACCACGTGACAGCTCTGAGTCGACGGGCTACTTCTTTCTTGGATTCCCAGCAAGTACAAGCACTCCTGCTTGTGTATCTTTAAGCTCTTGAATCTGCAACTGAATTGATCACCAAGTTCTTGACATAGTCTTGATTCTTGATAAACCTAAATATGTGTGAAGGCAAACACCTCTCGATCTCACAAAAGATTCACACACACAGCATAAAGAACATCCTCAAAACGTGGCTAGGGTTTACCCTTTTATACTTAGGGCAAAACATAAAACCTTACACGTCAAACGGGCTTGGGCTGAGTTGGAAATTTTGCAAAAAAAACAATCTGCACAACTTTCGATCGATCGAGCCAGACAGATTTACACAGTAAATCCTGCAGTAACTCGATTCCAACTTTACATAAAAACACATGCTTTGAGCAAGTCTAAACATAACTAAAACGTTTTGATCATGGTTTGCCAACATTACAAAATGAAGTTCTAATACATTAGTTCCTAATTCCTTAGAACCTAACAAACTCCCCATTTGGCAATCCGTAACAAAACATAAACTAAACAAAGTGCTCAAAGTTACATAAAAACAACACATTACAAAAATATTGCCCAACACAACAAATTCAACCTAACTACCATCTATCAGTTACAAGTGTAGACAGCAGCACGACTGAATCAACCTGTATATTTCTTGAAACAGTCAACAAACGCATAAACGTATGTATGGAAAATACAAGTAGAACAAAATAACTTCTTGATTTCACAAAACTCAAAATAAAGACATATATCATGAATAACCTCATAAATGTAAATCAATAAGCAATGTGAAACAAGAAACATATACAATCAATGTATCTCCCCCTATCATGGACAACCCAAACAAAATACAACATGAGCCAAAAAATGATAAATACAAAATGAAGCACTTAGATACAATGTAAAAGCTCCAGAGCTCCAAAACATCAAAAATCTCCCCCTAACAACAAAATCTCCTCTACAAATATACTCCCCCTTTTTGTGATGAATTGCCAAAGGGCACTCACAAATCATCATCAAAAGGAGGTGGCGGAGGCGACCGTCTAAGATGCTCCAAATCTGCTCGTAAGGCATGAAGCTCATCAAGCATGTCCACCAAAAGCTGACCATGAGCCGCCTGAACGGTCATGACAGTCTCCAACATACGTCAAATGTCTGAATCATCCGAAATAGAAGGTGAAGGAATAGCAATAGCAGTAGCAGGATCAACAGACTCCTCAACTATAGTATCACCCCAGTTGTCTCAACCCCAAGACGTTTAGAGCTTGCTCTCATCTGAGCAGCCCTCTGCCTAAGAAAGGTGGCACCTATAGGAGCAATAATATGAACAAGCTCAGACGCCGGAAACTCATCTAAACCTAGATGTAACAAAATTCAATGAATAAAAATAGGGAAGAAAAGAGCATGAGCAGTAGAACTACTCCTATGAACCTCAGTCAAAGAACGAATGAAAAGATGAGGAAAACTCATAGGAGCATCAGTGACAAGGGCATAAAAAAATGCACAACGCTCCAAAGGAATGGTGTGCAAGTGAGAGATAGGCCACAAGGAATGACAAGCAATCCTAAAGAAAAGATAGTGAATCTCAGTGAGCTCAGCAGTAGTGATCTGAGGATCAGAACCCCACTGGATAGAAGACCCAGTGATGTAAGACATGATGTCGTCTAAGGGAGGAGACTCATTATAAGGGTAGACAGGATGCTGGATCACAGGTACCCCAAGAGCATCAACCACTACCAAAGAAGTAATGGTGTACTCTTCACCTCGTATCCAACTCTTAACTAGAGTGTTGGAATCATAGACGTGGATAGAGAGGTTCGAGTAGAACTCTCTAATCAGGGTAGCCGAAGGTGGATAAGAAATATCCAACAATGGCAACCAGCCCCTACGCTCAAAGTTACGCGTAATCTCAAGATCAAGCTCATCTAACAGAACCTTCCTCTCAGCCCAAATGTTCCTCTTAAGGTTAAGCTTCTCATACGTCTCTTGGTTTTTCTCACTCGGAAACCTTTCACCCTCAAAAGAAGGGACAGAAGAGGAGGAGGCTTTCCTATTGGCTCTAGTCTTCCTAGACATAGTGCTAAGGAAAAGACAAGATACACAGAAAAGAACCAAAAAGAAACAAAGAAAAAATCAAGGGCAGACTGCAAGTTAGCACAAAAATATAGAAATAACAATTCTATATGATGCATGAACAGTATAAGCAAATGATGCATGCTCTAATGCAATGAGAATAAGTTCAATTTAACTTTAAATTCACAAAATTGGCTTGAGCATAGAGTTTATATCAAAAACCCCAAAATTTGAAAAACCACTTATACAATTTTCAATAAATTGACCAATTGATCATTAATCAAGATAGATAACACAATATAATGATCATATGAATCAATCCAACAAGCCAATTTCATCAAATTAAACCTAATTGAACAAAATCCCCAATTCGAGTAGTTTCAAGCCTTAGAAATTCCAAATTTTCCCAATTCAACAAATTGATCAAATTAAACCACAAGGATCACGATTATAGCATCCCATAACAAAAACCCATTAATTAATTTTGAAAGAAAAGGCTTAATTAACAAAAACCCCAAATTTGCATAGGTTCGAAATTTTCCCAAAATGCATGAAACTTGAAAATAAATGAAAAAGGAAAGGTAATATGGTCTTACCGGCCTTGGCAGAGAAAAACCTTGCAAAAAGATCTGAGGAAAATGACAAAAAATTGGTTGGATGCCTTGACCGATCGAATAGAGAGAGAAAAAGTTTTGAAAAGTGTTTGAACACGTGAAAAACAAAGTTTTTAAAAAAACTCTCTATACGACTTTCGATCGATCGAAAGTTAGGTTTGATTGATCGAAAATGCTTCGATTGATCCAACATTAATCGAGCACCGATTGAAACAGACAGAGGTTGACCAAAATTTTAATCGCAATTTCGATCGGTCGAGAAATAGGTTCGATCGATCAAAATTCAAAGAAACAAAATTTTGAAAATCAAAGCAATTTTATGCAGAAACTCCTCAAAGCATTGAATATTATGAATAAAATGCATGAGTATGAGATGAAATGCTTTTCAAAAACACTTGTTTTGAACCTAGTTTTCCCAAAATTAAGATTTTCAATCAATTTTCCTTACAATACGCAACTGGCATACATGTTTTGCATAAAACTCAAGGAATTTTCAAACTTGGTTGGCCAAACCAAAATCACACACAATAACATGTACAAAGTTTAGCAAAGAGTAACTTGTGTAGTGTGTGCAACTAGCAAAAGCTTGAGATACATGTGAGTCAAGCACAATTTCTACAAAATTCATCACATAAAATTGAAAGAGACTATCACCTAAAGAGTTACATCATATAACTCCCACATCTCCTAGAATAAAAGCTTACAATCATGTAAGTTTCTTGATTTGCCTCATAATGTACACACCAATTTTATTTGATTTAAAGTTATTATAGCCCAATAATGTACACACCAATTTTATCATTTAAACTGAGACTTACACCTTATGTTCTTTTTGTGCATGTGCTACACTTTCTTGAGCACAAAATCTTACGATATGCACTAAGGTGTTCATGATTGCCTAGTAAACAGTGGTGAGATGGTTATTTATGCCTATCTCAATAAGTTCAAGTCCGACAATCAAAGACATGTGAGTTCAAGATCAAGACAATGTGATAAAAAACTATAAACATTGGAGTTCTTATTCACATTAGAATGATGACCAACTCTAGGATTGGAATAAAGGTTTAGAACCTTTACCATAGGATTTTGTGCTTGAGGCACAGGTACTTTTGGCTTATTTGCTCGCTTAGCAACTTGCAACTTGAAACAGTTTGGACGAATGTGTGTAGACTTTCCACAAAAATGACAAACCCATGCAGGCTTATCTTGCAACTTGCCCTTAGGAGGACTAGAAGCCTTAGGTTTAGACTCTTGAAGATCAACTCTAATCTTCCTAGAAGGTGAAACTTCTACAGATTTAGCAGCCTTACTCACAAAGGGTTTGATAATCTCACTCATAGGGGGCTTAGAAGAATAAACAAAATTTGTGGAATGGGTTTCAGGCACAGAGATGCTTTCTACAAAACCTAAGCCAGTTTTGTCAGAGGGAGACTTTTGAACACTCAGCATGTGATCAAGTTTGGAGCTTGCAGACCTATTAGTTTGTTCTCTAGTAATAGATAGTTCAAGTTCCAAATTCTTAACTTTATCAAGCAAAAGCATGTTCTCAGTCTTCACATTATTCAACAATTCATTAGCATCAAACAGTTTCACAAGCAAATTTTTCTTTTCAAGTTCAAGAGATGCAATTTTCTTTAAGCCTAAATCAACACTCATAGCATCCTTTGCAGCAACTTTGCAAAGTTTATTGTAGGCTTCTTGTAAATCTGCATCCTCAGAGAGTTCCCCATCAGAAGGGTTCTCTTCAACAGCAATACTTTCATCAACTACAGAAGTAGCAGTGAAAGCAATGAAGTTTCCATCCTCATCACTCTACCAGACTCATTGTTAGAAACTTCATCATCACTAAGGATTACAACCATAGCCTTACCCTTAGACCTCAAGAAAGTTGGACATTCAGATTTCACATGACCATACCCTTGACACCCAAAACATTGTTGACCCATAGAATTATTAGAAGGTTGACCTACTTTTTTTTTAGGTTTTTCAGTGTTATTAACCTTAGTGGGATCATTCATCTTAAAATTTCTAGGTTCAGCAGTGTTCTTACCTTTTGCCCTTCTGTTATTGTTCCTATGAAAGTTTCTAAAGTTCTTGGCAAGATAGGAAATCTCTGTAGTAGAGAGCTCATCATCAAATCCGCTCACATCAACATCATTAACAGACTTAAGAGCCATTGATTTGGATTTGCTAGTCTTAGGTAGGTCCAACTCATAGGACTGAAGAGATCCTACAAGTTCATCAACAGGGATGGAGTCCACATCCTTACTTTTAGTGATGGTAGTCACTTTTGGGTCTAAAATTTTCAATCAAAGATCTAAGAATCTTCCTAACAATTTTAGGTTGATCATAGATTTCACCCAGATTATAAGCAGAATTAACAATATCATTGAGCTTAGCATAAAATTCATCAAAAGATTCATTATCAAACATCCTAATGCTTTCAAATCTAGTTGTTAATTGCTGCAACTTATTGATTTTAACAGCCTTTGTGCCTTCATGCACAGTTTGGAGGATATTCCCAGCAGAATGAGCAACCTCAACATTAGAGATTTTCTTAAATTCCTTCATAGAAACAGCATTAAAGATAGCATTCATAGTTTTGCTATTGAAAGTAGTTGCTTCTTTCTGAGAAGTTTGCCATTCACTCACAGGAGTAGTGGGCTTCTCCCATCCATATTCAACGGAGTTCCAAACTTTCTCATCAATTGATTTCAGGAATGCTTTCATCCTTACTTTCCAATAAGAATAATTATTCCCATTAAAGTAAGGTGGAATGGCAAGAGAATGTTCGTGTTCCATGACAACAGGGGTCAAGGATCAGCTCTTAGCTCAAAATATCTACAACAAGAGAGCAACCCGCTCTGATACCACTTTTACGTTTTTAAACCCCTTAAAACACAACCAGATTAACCTAGTTAATTAACCAAGTGATTACTTAGTCAAATTATCAGATCTAGATTAATCTAAATATATCATATCAATGTAAAGTGCAAAAAATAAAGAACACAAAGATAAGATGATCTAGGAAAACCAAACCAGTAAAAAATCTGGGGAGGATTTAACCTAGCTATTCTTAAGGTAAAGTGAATCCACTATGAAAGAATTGAAGTTTACACAATAGCAACTTAGACCACTAACATCCTATTGCTACCTCGAGTAGGAAACTTACTACCACGACCACGTGATAGCTCCGAGTCCACGAACTACTTCTTTCTTGGATTCCTAGCAAGTACAAGTACTCCCGCTTGTGTATCTTTAAGCTCTTGAATCTACAACTGAATCAATCACCAAGATCTTGACATAGTCTTGATTCTTGATAACCCTAAGTATGTGTGAAGGAAAATACCTCTAAATCTCACAAAAGATTCACACACACAGCATAAAGAGCAACCACAAAATGTGGCTAGGGTTTTCCCTTTTATACATAAGGTAAAACATAAAGCCCTACACGTCAAACAGGCTTGGGCTGAGTAGGAAATTCTGCAGGAAAAAAAAAAAAAAAAAAATTTTGCACGACTTTCGATCGATCGAATTTAATTCTCGATCAATCGAGCCAAGTAGATTTACATAGTAAATCCTGCAGTAACTCGATTCCAACTTTACATAAAAACACACGCTTTGAGCAAGTCTAAAACAAGACTAAAACATTTTGATCATGGTTTGCCAACATTACAAATTGAAGTTCTAATACATTAGTTCCTAATTCCTTAGAACCTAACACATTTTATTCTCTCTTTTCTCTTTCACTCTTTGATTATCACACACACACACACACACACACTCTCTCTCTCTCACACACACACACACACACACACATTAAGTCTATAGTTGTTTCCAATCTATAGCTATTGTTGAATCTTTTGAGATTTATGGGTTTTGTTCGCAGTGGTGGTGGGTTTTATTTGTGATGGTGGTGGGTTGCAATTCTGTGGTGATTAATTAGGTCAAATTACATAAAAAAATCATGGAGGCATAAACAAATCACCAAATAATCTAGAGTGCAACAGAAATTAAATTTGACACGGTAATTTGTTGACTAATGGGGAAAGCCTTTACAAGTAAAAAACCCCACTGGGTGATTTTCAGGTTACCACTCCCAAGAATCCACTAATCAAAATCAAGTGATTAAAAGTAAAAGGAATCTTACCCTCTTGGCCTATCTTAAAGCACCTACCTATAGTAGAATCCTTACATCAATCCCCAATTGGACTTGATTTTGTAGACACTTCTTCTACAATAGATTCTAGTACGTAACTAATTCCCAACAACTTGAAACTTGTTCTTGGATGCAAATTTCTTCAATACACTTGAAGAAGAGGAAGTAACTTGGTCATAAAACCCTAAGGTGTATAAGAATGTAGTACCTTCACAATAAGTGTATAAATTCTCTGTATAAGTCTCTGTGTAAGTCTCTGTGTATGATGACAACTATAAAATAATCCTATTATATCATCTAGTACATAAGGGTGTACAAAATATCTGTTTGACCCGCCAACCTGCCCGACCCGCAGCAGACCCACTTGCCTCGTGTGGGTCATCAAGTTAGGCGGTTTGGGTTGGGCGGGTTAGACCCCCAAAATAGTGGATTGGGTTGGGTAACGGATTGAAAAATTGCCAACCCGCTACAACCCACCCGCTCACTTAATTATACATAAATATAATATATATATATATATTAGTTCAAATTGTTCAATTGTATATTTTGTATTTAAATTTAATCAATTCACTTAATCAATTTTTACAGCTAATCAGTAATCAATTCCTTAAACAAAATATAAAAAGTCAACATTAAAACCCTAAACTCACTTCAACCATATACTACACTCTGTATTTAGCCTTCACCTTCAACCGCTTCCTCTCCCTCCCTCTTTCTTGTTGTTTTGTCTTTTTCTTCCTTAACCTTTTTGAAAAACTTGAGGTCATTTAGTTTCTAATAATAGAGTTAGTTATACTGTTGTGCACATGTAATACTCTTAGTGATTCTTATAGTTTGTAATACGGTTAGTTTAGGCACCAAGGTTGGTTATATATGCTCTATAGTTTATCAAAAGTGTATATATATATATATATATATATATATACTCTATATTCAGTAACTAATTGTAGTTTGCGATAATTGTTTTTAAGAACATGCATACCATTTTGAAGTTTATTTGTTATGTTGGTATGTTATTATTTTGAATCATTGATGTGACTTTGGGAATGTTGAGACTTTGGATTTGTTGATTTAATTTCCCTCGGATGTAAGGTAGCAACCTACCTTCTTCTTCTTTGTGTGTGTGTGTGTGTGTGTGTGGAGACAAGGTCTATTAGAGATGATATGTCTCTTTTTCATTGACCCTATGTTTGTGTTGGAATTGAGATTATTCAATGAAATCTACCTATAATTTTTTGTGTGCATTAGTTATATTTTGGGATTATTCAATAACAAATTGTAGTTTATGATAATATTTTCTAAAAGAACATTATTAATGCCAACCTACTGAATTCGTCTAACTCATCGAGTTGAAATCGCCAAAATTTGTAACTAATCCAACAGATTTAGACTTTGGTGAGTCAGGGGCGGATTGGAATTCTCCCAACTCGCTAGTGGCGGATTGGATAGAAATATTGGCCTTTCCCCACCCAATTCGACCCGTGCACACCCCTATCTAGTAGGTTAGAGAATGAAACCCTAAAAAGCCACGTCATCATAAGCCGAAAATTAGATCTGAAAATTATGGACATGTGAGGCTCGATAATTGAGAGGTATTGAGATTCATTAATTCTCGAAAGTAGCTTGTATCAAGCTAGGTGTTGAGCAGATGGATTTTAGCTTTTTCAGACTTGTTTCTTTGTACAGTCTTCATGTTTTCAATAATACCACTTGTAAGGTTTATCAAACATAGTTCATAATATTCTTGAGTCCACTTAAAAATACCAAAATACAATTAAAGTGCATTTTGTCAAGTATATGTCGATTACATAAAAATATGACCCTAACACTATTGGTTGAAGATATGGTTAATGGTAAGGTTGCATGCATCAAATTTATTCCAAGTTAAAACATTTATTAATTCCCAATGTAATAGGTAAAAATTGATTAATTAGACAAGTAATTAATTAAATTATCTTTTTGGAATTAATTTGCCAACCTTTGGGACCATGAAAATCAAAAAAGGAAATTAAAATTCAAAAGGAGTCAAATAACAGCTGGAACAGTTTCAATCAGAACCGAAAGGGAAAGGATTCGAGGATCTGGACCAAGTGACGATTGACACTTACACTAGAATCCCCAGATTTCCTGTCTTTTTTTGACCCGGCTTACTTCCCACTCAGTTTGACTTTGATCCTACGTTTTTTTTCCTTCAAAAAACCTAATTTTCTTAAGTACCACATTGCCTAGAGACACAACCCTAGTTCCCACACATCTAGTATAAATTCCCCCCTTCATCATCAGTTCAAAACACACATGGAGTCCCTCGAAAACTTTAGAAATTCTTAGAAGAGGTGTTGTTTAAGCTTGTAGTGTTGTGCATATAGGTAAGGTTTCTAAACCTTTCTTTTAATTATGCCCTAGTTAGTTAGATTCAAGCATACTTTTATTTCTAGTTCTTCACATGTTCTTCATTGCTAGTATGCTAGATCTAGGTTGTTCTTAGTCTTTGCATGATTAGAGTTTTTCAATTCAATAACATGTTCACCTGTTCTAGATTAGGGTTTATCACACATCACACATATATTCACCATGTCTTTCAATTTCAATTATTTTTATGCCTAGAATAGGTTTTCATCATGCTTATCAATGTTTGTTTCACTCTTCAATTACTTGCTCTTAGATGATATAAACTGCTTGAATGATATAATATGATATTGGCTACCATAGTCTAGAAGACTAGTTTCACCAGGTAGGTTGGGTGTCTAACACCTTTCCAATCATGTAACCTAACTCTCAACTTAGATTAATGATTAGTAGATTGGACTTATCCTTTTAATCTTTCTTTTTAGATTGTAACTAGGAATAAAAGTATTTTACTTTTGTTGTAGATTGTATTTAGAACCAAAGCAATGTAATTTTTAGTTATTATGAAAGAGATGTACATTTTCACTTCATCAATAAGAATGATGCACTTTTAATTTTGTTTTCTTATTTTTCCAATAAAAAAAGTTGTGACTTCATTGTAAAACCCTTGACCTAGGAGGAAAAATAACAACACAAGATTCTCCCACTATCACTTGAGAGGCAATAACACAACTTCACCCCATTTGTATGGGCTAAGTGTCAAAACCTAATTCTTTTGGGATTGAGTTGGGGCGTGGTCTCTTACACTACCTCTGTTTTTAAAACGCAATTGTTAAGGGTTTTAAAAAACGCAATCTCATAGAAATCATGGGCCAAACACTAGGTATTTTGTGTTTTGCTCTTAAAACGAGTTTTTGCCCAATGAAAACGTTTACCCAAACAAACTTAAGTGTGAAGTTCTTCCTTATTAACTTAAAAAAACATAAGGGGTTTGTTGTGAGAATTTATTTTTAATAATAGTAGGACTAATAAAAAAAAAAAAAAAAAAGCTGTGTAAAAAAAAAGTAACAATTGTACATAAATTTTTTTTTTTTTTAAATGCACACGTGAAATGAGAAGGAAAAAAATGTGGCAGACAAGAACTAGAATAATTTTATTTAAGAAAAAATACGAAAAAAGAGGCTTATGGTTTATATCATGTTTCAAAATGAGTTCTAGTTTTATTTATATATTTTATTAAAGTCCTAAATTACAATTTGACCTCCATACTTTCACAAAATTACAATTAGATCCTCAAACTTTCACAAAATTGCATTTTCAACTTCAAACTTTCTCAAATTACCTTTTCAACCCCAAATATTTCTAAAATCATACTTTGGCCCAAAAACTTTCCCAAAATTACAAAAGACCCTGAAAATTTCCAAAAATCAAGATTTGCAAAAATCACCATTCCAACACTAAATTTCAAAATAATTAAAGAAAATTAAAAGTACTCCTCCAAGATTTATAAATTACCAAATGACATTACTTTCACACTTGATAAGAATTTAACCATTGTATTCTTTGATGTCTCTTTGTGCCTTTTTTACATTAAAAAACAAAACAAAACAAAACAAAACAAAAAAAATCTCTAAGAGAATAAGTTGCAACTTGGCCTTGTCATGCTATCCTCAGGGAGTGATATAAGTTTCTTGGCACTTGCAAATGCAGTTTTCTTATGCATGCCTAGTTGTACTTAAATTTCACATGCTAAGTATATGTACTCAAATTTCATATGCTAGTGTATGTACTTGAATTTCACATGCTTAGTATTTGTATTTGTAGTTCAATGTAAATGTATGTACTTTGTCGTTACATGTTGCCGTTGGCACAAAATACGTAGATTTAACATAATTTTTTTTTTCAAAAACCAACTTCCCAATTCTTGAGTTATTTTTCAAATAATAGAAATTAGAGATGTAATCAAAATAAGGTTATTTTAGGATAGACGTTGTGAGGTGTTTGATACCTTCCTTACATCTAATAGAACTTCTGAGTCCATGTATTTAATTCAAGGCATTTGCCTATCTTTTTTAGCTTAAAAAAAACCTTAAGTACACCCTTAGTTAATTAAAAATAAAATGGATTAGACATAAGTGACTAATCACACCTTAAAAACCAATGGTTAATGAAGACTGTAAAAATGGAAAGATAATAGATGGACTCACTATTGCATACACAATCACGCAAGTATCCACACTAATTACACACTTTCACACATGTCTTGCCAAGAAACCTCCAAACATCAAGAGGTGTTGTGGGGGTGTCAACACCTCCACTGCCTCCATTTAAAGGTTGTCTTGCTAAAGATCATTCTTAGTCTCATTCCCCCATCTAAGGGGTTTTGGGCCATCCTCTGGCCCATTCATTGCCTCATCCAAAGGCATTTTGTCAAAAGCAATTCTTTTTGTCTTCCCTACTTCTTTATCTTCTTCATTCCTATAAGCTGGGTTATGCTTGTGCCCCGATATGAATTTGCATTCTCTTCTCTTAAGGCCCAAATTCATTGATTCTTGGGCTTCGTTCATGGGTTCATGTCTTTGTGTGAAAAATTAGTTGTCAACAGATATATAATTACATATTAAATTTAAAAGATATTTATCTATAAAGTTTATTAGTTTACTTGAATGACTGGCTTAGCACTAGACCCGTTGAAATGTTTTTTTTTTTTTTTGATAGATAGATCCGTTGAAATGTTGATTGTGAACCATAATTATTTTTCACGTTTTCAAATTTCAACGGATTCAATATATAGGAGCACTAGACCAACCTTGCCCTTAATTTACAAATAATCTTAAGACAATAGATAGAGTCTCATACAGTCATACTATACAACAACATAAAATCACATTCTTAAATAATACCCTAAGAAGTACTAGTAAATACTAAATTCGAATACGAATACGTTACTCTTTGTCTATCCTATAACTGTGGCAGTGAGGTATTTGTGTCTATTCCTTCCTGGTGCCCCGGGTCAGCTCCCATGTGAAGAAATACTTGCGAAGTATGTGGACCATAACATTTGCTGTTTTTGGACGATTCATGCCGTGGATAAGAGGAAAATGTTTGTAGATATAAGAGAGCGAATTTTTGCCAAAAACCTTGTAGTTTAATTAGTATTTTCTGGTATTTTCAATAAAGATATAAAGGGTTCAAATCACCCATTGTATATATAAAATTATAAAACGTTAAAAATTTTAAAAAAGCTTTTTTTTTTTTTTTTTTTTTTTTTGCTGAAATAAAAAGCTTTTTTTGTTTATACACAACTTTTTAAAGATTTATTTTTTCTAAGTACAACTATATTTTTTCCCAGTCATTTTTTCAAGCCCCTAAACCAATGAAAATAATTTCTCCAAATAAACATGTAGGAGGTCTCATTGTGCTAATATGGATCAACCTGAATAATTGGTACACATAGAGCAGCCTTCAATTTCCAATCTGCTATATGTCCTCATGAATAAATTGGTAGCTATTGTTTAAAACAGTTTGCTCTCAAGCTTAACCAAATTCATGCCATTCAGTTCAGTTGGCTGGGAGTATAGTACTATTTTATATTTATTTTTATGGTCTTGTAAATGAGTGTCTTAGAACCCGTTTATTACTGTTGTTTAAACAATAGTTTTCAGTATTTAAATAATATTAAACATATTTTCACACACTTTTTTACTCACGTATTTCCAAAAAATACAAACAACATTATTAAAAATTTCTTACCAAACGTGCCCTTAATCACTCATATTAAATATTCAACTATAACCATATTTATATATTTTTAGAAAAAAGAAATATGCTTCTCAACAACTCATTGGTTTGCACACGTAAACTCATTATGATTGCTTGTGTTTTCTTAGATATATATGTGCATAATTTGCTTTTAAATTTTAGAAAAAATATACATAATCAAAGAATAATTTAATGAAGTATTAAATATATTTTGACTTGCGTCCGCACTCACTAACAAAAGCATAGTTTTTATACAAAGAAAGCTAAGGCCTAAAATGTTGGTACTTTTTACAATAAACTAACACAAACAGGGGTAGAGGGAAGGGGATTTACTAGTACAACTAAGATAAAACTATTTAGAACAGGATCTATGGGCTAGAGTGAACCAGCAAATTAATGCTTCCTTTAAAGAAAATTGATGTATAGTCATAATGGGCTATGTAATTCGGGATTAAGCTCAGTCCTTAGAAGTTTAAAAGCTGCTTAGAAATGTGGTTTTAGTCAATGAGTCTTGTCTTAAAAAATATGTTTAGTCTTTCTTATGTGTATCAAACAATTTGTCCAAATCAAGTCTTTTGTATTGATTCTATTGATTGTTATTAGTATGGTTTAGCATGACTTCTCTGTTTACCAATCTCCTTCTCTTTTCATGAATCTGAATTTCTTAGTTCTCTCTTTATCCCTCCTCTACTACATTATTAACATTAATCTATATATTCATATCACAGCATTTTTAACCAGTCAATAGATTTAAGGTTAAACAGCTTCTACAGGTTAAAAATAAAAAAAAATAAAAACCCTTCTTGACTCTCTTGCTCTTATAACTTCAGTGCTATTCCTCCTATTATTAAGAATATATATATATATATATATATAATCATGGTTCACAGTAAATGAGTCAATTAGCGGCTAACTAGCCACTTTTCCCTGAGGAGGAGGAAAGAGGTCAAGAAAAGCCATGGTAGCATCACTTTCAAAACAACCTCATACACCCACTTGCAGCTCATCCTGCCACTCATTGTTTATCCAAACCATTCACTGACACGTGCCGCTTCGGATTAAGCTCAAAAAAGTGCAAATTTGGAAGCTACTGAACCTACCCAGAAACATACTTTTAGATAAATTGGCCCAGACCAAAATATGGTCCATCAAAAAACTTATCTTCTTGAAATATCATGCAAACTTCAAGATTGAATCCAATGCAATATCAAAAGCTAGGGGCGGCACTAACTGTTGAAATTGATTGGGACTTCTGACTAATCAAAGCTTAGGCAATGCACTTATAAATATCAACCATACCTTGTGTTCAAGCTCATCCACAACCAAATCCTCTTCCTACAAGAAATACAAGTACTCTCCACTTTTGTTTAATGCTTCAACTTAACTCCTTGATGGCAAACTCACGTTTAGCAAGGTTTGTTACAGAGGTTGCACCTCCACAATATATTAGTGTCATCAGGCACAAAGCAAGAAAGATGCTGGATACAATAAATGAAGAAGACAGAGATGTTAGTGCAAAAAACTTTCTAGCTTCATCACCAAAGAGTTCTTTGTGGTCATCATCTTCTCCTTCAGCTTCTTCAGCAGCTCTTAATGCTGATACTTTTCCAAAGAGGTTCATAGGTCTTTCTGATCTTTGATCGCTACGAGTCTTGAAGACTGAGCACATAATTGTGTTTGACAGTAAATAATTGTGCATAAGCCTTATCTCATCTATTTTGTAGAATTAATGAGATTATAAAGTGATGAACATCTGTATCAGGCAATGTAATTGATGGAAGTAATGAGAAACTGTGTTGTCATTTTCAAATGTACAGAGCAATGGTTTTATATCAATAAAGAAAATTTTGCTTAAGGCTTTGGCACGTAATGCACATTTGTAGCGGCCTCAAGTCAAGACATGTAGCAGAGAAACAAAGTAAATTCCAGTGGTGCTGCACCTCACTGTCAGCATTGTTTGACAAAGGTGGCAATCTTCTTCCCCAGAACCAGCCAATCCTTAGTAAAAATAAGATTTAACTCAAGCCTATGATGATAACTAAGGATACTAGGAGAACTAAAAGGTAAGATTGTTATATAAAACATCCTCTTGACTTTCATATACAAAGAGTTATGTTCAATTTATACCTCTATTACAACAGTATTTTGTTAAACCTACAGTCAGATTAAGTGTCTCTCCCATGATCACCAAGCTTATCAAATATCAAGGTAATCATGCATAAAAAAAACATCTTATCTTTGAAGTGTTCAAAATTTGTCTTTTGTATTCTTAAATCTTAACTATACTAAACAAACAAACTTATGGGTTCCATAGGAAACAGCCTTCCGATTATTCTAGTGAGGGGTACAGCAAAGTACACATTGTCAAATTACAACCTAACGCTACACAACTTAATACCTTTAAGTTGGATAAATACATTCCGAATCCCATTGTCAAATTACATATACTGTCCATATTTAACACGTCAAATTTCATATCAAACAAATATCCTTACTATCCAACCAATAAAATTTAAGTGTCATATAAATTTTTGTAAGATATAATAAACTAAGATTTCACGCATTCATCGTCTTGATATTTGACAAGCATTGAAGATATAAGGAGAACATGTAAACCAAAAACTTGTTTGTCACAATAATCATCTGATTAAAAATTATTCAATAGTATTACATTAACAGCATTTTACTTATGGATAAGGAATACATTCATAAGTATAACATTAACAAGAATTACATTGGAATTTTATAGCTACACCCACTCCCTAATATATATGGTCCACTAGAGAGAGAGAGAGAGAGAGAGAGAGAGAGAGAGGGATGCATCAAAATGTTAAGCTACCAATCAATGAATTCCACACAAAGTTGCCTTGCCTAATATTGTAAAATAGCAGCACACTATAATAGAGGACTGAAAAGTAGTTCTTTGATGTGATTATTGAATGCTTTTTTTTATTTTATTTTTTTATTATTATTTTTTTTTTATGAACATGTAGTGTGATATACTTGGAAGCAGATAAGCAGCAAACACCACAAGCTATTGTCCAAAAAATGGAATATCAGAATTTGCACTTATGTTTAGCACTTCAAAAGCTAGGAGCACTTCCAAAGATGTTTTTTCAGAACATAACCAAAATGAGTCACCGACCTTTGACAAAATGTACTTTACTTGTAATTGGGTAGATCTAAGATGGATTTAATACTTCAAGGAATATGTTGTTCAAGCATATCAAGTGTTCGTATTAAAAGACATGAAGATTGGTCCAAGAAACAAGTAAAGAAAAGTCATTCATTAAGTCTCGACAGAGAGCTCGACAGATGCCTACTATCGAGACTTAATGTGAAGCTTGATAGATAGCTCGACAGCAGCTTGATCTATCGAGACTTACAATTTTCAGTTTTTCAGATCTAAAATTTGGCCCAAGCTTTTGTATTTGTTTAGGGTTTCTTTTCTCACAACCCTAGACATATATAAAGCTTATTTTAAAAGTCATAAATATGGATACAGAGACCAAGAGACTTATTTTCTCTGTGAGAAGCTAATGTGTTTGTACGCTATAGGGTTTTGTAACCAAGTTCTTCCAAATCTTCATTGTTGATGAAGTGAAGAACTTTACACCCAACAACATTTGTTCAAGTTGTTGGAGTTAGTCACATACTGGGATCCGTGCAAAGAATTAGTCACAAATTGGAGATTTGTGCATCAAAAGAAGGAAGGCTACTACAAGATCAAGTCCAATTGGGTATTGGAGTGAAGGTTCAGCTATAGGTTGGTATTTCGGGATAGGCCAGGATAATTGGTAAGATTCTTTATACTTGTAACCGCTTGATTGTTGATTAATAGATTCTTGGGAGTGGTGAACTTAAAATCACCCAATGGAGTTTTTGCCTTATGAAAGGTTTTCCCCATTTGTCAATAAATCACCGTGTCAATTTAATTTCCACTGCATTTAGTTTAATTGGTGATTTGTTGGTGCCTTCACAATTTGCATGCAATTGAACCTAATTAATCAACTTGGGTAATTGAATTAATTAACAGGGGTCAAGCTATCTTAACCCAACAATTTTGATGACTTTGACATAGGTGTAGTCCTTTGTAATGGAAGCTTCGCATTCTTAGTCAAACAGACAAACAAAGAAAATTTTAATACTATTAAGTTTTACAAACAAAATTAAATTCCTTTGTAATGGAGCACTAGAGTTTGTAGAAGGGCACATGGGTGTGGATTATGGCGAAACATAAGTGAAGGTTGGGAGAACTTTTCTAAGCACTTGTCTTTTGTGGTGGGTGATGGTTTGCGTATTCTTTTTTGGCATGATAAGTGGATTGGAGATAATTCTCTTATAACTCTTTATCCTTAGTTATTTGTGTGTTCAGCCAATAAGGAAGCTTGTATTTCTGATGTTCTGAGTCCTCCAATGGGTGGAAATGACAGAGTGTGAAACTTAAGATTTTATAGGGAATTCAATGACTGAGAGTTAGAGGCTTCTTTCTCCTTTCTCACTTAATCCAATCTCGGATTCTTAGAGGAGGTGGTTGTGACAGTCTTTGTTGGAGCCTCAATGGAAGTGGGAAGTTCGACACTTGATCTTTTTATCATAAGATTCGAGATGTTACCCCTTTTATTTTCCCTTGGAAGGGCATTTGGAAAGTAAAGGTCCCTAAAAGGGTGGCTTTCTTTATGTGGACAATGGTTTATGGCTAGATTCTTACTTTGGATAATCTTATGCTTCGTGGTCTCCCTTTGGCGAGTCGTTGTTGTATGTGCTGTTGTAATAAGGAATCTATGGATCACTTGCTGATTTTATCCCCGTTAGCTCATTCTTTGTGGACGTATATGCTTCAACTGTTTGGGATTGATTAGGTCATGCCGGGTTCTATTGCAGACTTGTTATTTTGTTGGCATCATTGGCTTGGGAAACATAATTCCAACATTTGGAATTTGGTTCCAGACTATTTGATTTGGATCACTTGGATTGAACGTAATCGGCTTTCTTTTGAGGATACTGTGAAATCTCTAACTCAGTTGTTAGATTTGTGCCAATGAACTCTCTTCGATTGGTCTCGATGTTAGGGTCTCTCGGATTGTTCTGCTCTTATTGATTTTCTTTTGTCTCTTAGAGTAGTTTAATGTTTTTTTTTCTTTGTTTCTGCTTGCCCTTTGTTCACTATCATGTTGTATGTGTTGTTGTAATGAGGAATCTGTGGATCACTTGCTGATTTTATACCCGTTAGCTCATTCTTTGTGGACATGTATGCTTCAATTGTTTGGGATTGATTGGGTCATGCCAGGTTCTATTGCAGACTTGTTATTTTGTTGGCATCATTGGCTTGGGAAACATAATTCCAACATTTGGAATTTGGTTCCAGGCTATTTGATGTGGACTACTTGGATTGAACATAATCGATGTTCTTTTGAGGATACTGAGAAATCTCTAGCCTAGTTGTTAGATTTGTGCCAACGGACTCTCTTCGATTGGTCTCAGTGTTAGGGTCTCTTGGATTGTTCTACTCTTATTGATTTTTCTTTTGTCTCTTAGAGTAGTTTAATGTTTTTTTTTTCTTTGTTTCTGCCTGCTCTTTTTCACTATCGTGAACTCTGTGTATCTTTTCATCTTTTCCTTTTTAATAATATTTCCTTATTGCCTATTAAAAAAAAAAAATTTGAAAGCTAATAAAAAAATTTAGAATACAGTCTTACATGTCTCTTCAAGTGTTGAAGTTAAATCTAGATGCACATGCACACACACATATATATACAGTGGCGGCTAAGAATTTTTTTTGGGGGAGTCATTAAGAAATTTAAATTAAATAAAATTTAATGAAAAAAAACTTGAATATATCGAGTCATAAAAAAATGCAAATATATGAAATTTTACAACTTCCACGAGTTTTCATATTTTTAAATCATTACATTATAGTTCATTATTAGTTTTTATTATCTATTGTCAATGTGGCTAGGCGTGACCATTTTATTTTGTTAAGTTTGTATAACGTTTATTTATTTTTATGCAGTTATCATTATTTTTATAAAAATATTTTAAACTAAAATGACAAAATGCAACCCACTGACACTATATTATTTAGGACAAAACTTATATACAGTACCTTAGGTGCTGTTTTTAAGTTCTTCTCTTAAGATTCTGTCATATAGTTACTTAACTTAAAAAATACACTTCCATCTATTAGAAAAAAGCCACATGGCAGAATCTTACGAGATGAACCTAAGGAATAGCAGCTAAGTATTGTACCTAAATCTTGCTCTATTATTTATTAAACACACATCCATATTCATCCATATATAAATATTACACTAAGTGTCTACTTAACCAATCAAATATTTGAACACTTGTTAACTTTACTATTTTTTTTTTCACTCACGTACTAACATAAATAATACACTAAATGTCTAATTGTTGTTTAGTTTTAGGTTGTACTGATCTATGATCAGGGTGTGCAAGATTTCAGCCAATGTATGCAAAAATATTTTTAAGCATAAAATAAACTAATAAAAAAAAAAATTTCAAGTGAACCCCCTGAACAACAAGTGCTGCCACCCCTAATATATATAGGAAAATACTAACGAGTGCCCTTAGAGCATTGGTTAACAATCCATTTTAGGAACGTTTTGACATCACTTTTATGGAGAATGAAAAAAGCTGTCAAAACATTGATTGCTTTTTTTTTTTTTTCTTTTCCCATAAAAATGTTCTTTAACTGGATTATTAATCAATACTCTAAGAGCACTCGTTAGCATGACCCATATATATGTGTGTGTGTGTGTGTATTTTTTTACTATTGAATGGAAAGGAATATTTGGTTTAAAATATTTTCAAAGCAGAGCAAGTAATTTTGTGTTGATCCTGATCCTCCCATTCATGGATATTAACTAGAACATTACTAAAGCAGAAGATCCACAAAACAACATCTGTATGGTACTGCATCAGAGGTTTAAACTCTCATGAACACTTCAAACAACCTAAAAAGAAAAAAGAGACAACAAATCCAAACCTTTAGATTAAGACAACCTCTCAAGATTCTACCACATTGAGCATTACATGATTCAGCCTGGCCTAATAGATTTGAAATATTTTGGTTTCTATGAACACATAAATGAGTTGAACTTGAAGCACATAAATTTGTTTCAACATCTATATATTATTAAAAGCTGAAGCGTAGCATTTAATGTTGCTACGCTCAGGTTGAGCCACATCAGCTGCCATGTCATTATCATTTTTTTTTTCTTTTGTCCTACAATTTAAAAATGGTTTTTCTAAATTTAAAAATCCTAATAAAAAGAAAATAATTCCCAACTCTATCTCTTTCATAATTATAATTTTAGATGGCAACCCTTTGTGTTCCACGGTTACAATTTCAAACAGAAAACCTTTGTGTTCCATGGTTACAATCTCAAACGACAACCCTTCAGCTTCCTAACGCTAGACTTTGACTTTCTGACTCTTCATCTCTTCCTCTCCTCACACTATATTAATACTAAAAATCTATATCTATCCATATATATATATATATATATATAATATAAAACACCACTCCTTATTGCACTAGCAACGTTTACATTTTTTTTTTTTTTTTGAGAAACACCTGAAGACAAGTGACTTTTCGTTAGTGGTTTAAACGTTTTGATACTCTTAGTAACTTTGGTGTTTAGTAGCCTATGTTAATTTAAGGAGACAATGTTCTGATTCATTAGAACGTTTTGAATGTTGGGTAGCAATTACAAACCCGTTTCATATTCCTAACCATAAAAAAACTATATATATATATATATATTAAAAAAAAAATCTAATAGTTTAGTAGTTTACGTATATCTTTTTCTCTCTATACGTTCCTCTCTCCGTTTCTCTCTCTCACTCTCTTCTGAAAGCCTTCTTCTCTCTAGGCTGCCTCACGATGCCTCTTCAAGAACAAACCATCCTGGATCAATGGGAAAGTCCCTCTCCAATTTCTGCATATCCAAGTGAGTGTTGCCCTAAAATTTCCCAATTCAATTTCTAGCAGTGGTTTTTGTAGTTATATTATTGCAATTTTAATGAGGTTTCCTTCCCTTTGTAAATTTGGATTTTTTTAAAGGTTTTAGTGAAGGCACTGATTTGTGAGCCTTTGATTTATAGATAAATTCAAAATTCGAAAGGAAGTTTTAGATAATAATTTTTATTGGGTTCCATTAGGGATTTCAAGTGTATTTGAAAGTTTAGGGAAAACTAAGAAATAGGTATGATTTTTTTATGATTCATTTATGGTGGTTTTGTGCATTAACATTAGAGTTTGTGAATTTCTCTGCAAATTTAAAAATTTTCATTTAGAATGAATTTGGGTCTAATTTAGAGGTGGCTTAGTGTTCTTGAGCGTAAATTTGGAAATGAACTGTGGGTGTGTGAATGTAAGGTCATACCTTGAAGATTTTTACTGATTTGCTTGAGTATTGGTTGTGGGATTGACATTGAACTTGGACTTGATCTTAGCCATTTGGTATATAATTTTGAAAGAAAATTTCAAGCTTTCTGAATTAGAGGGGTTGATGTAGTACAAAGATGCAGAGACAATAAAGTGTGCAACTGAATGGGCTATCTTAAATTCTTAATTGATTCCCTTACTCCCTGTAGAAATATACTCCTAGGGTTGGCCACAGGCTTCACTTGCAATGTTGAGGCTGAATTACTTGAAATAGAGATCATGTCTATTGATGAAATAGAGAAGCAGAAGCAAAGCAAAAAAAAGCACTATTATAACAGTTAGTCTTTTCTATTGTTCACCATCACTGTTATATAAGCATATAAATCTTCTTGAAGCCAACATTTTATGGCTTTTCATGCTTAGCAATTCTTCTATTGATGTAAATAGTGAAGATCAACATCTTATTGCTTCTAATAGGAGGTATCAATATGTTTCTAATTTGTAGATTCCATTATTCTAAATATTCTTTAGGTTTTGGAAATATTGCTTCCCTCTATTATAGCACCTCTAGATTAACCAAGTTCTATTTCTTGGTTATATCTGCTAGGTGTTCGACAAAAGGCCTCTAAAAGCAACTGGTTTTACTTGACATTATTGCACTTATGTTAGTTTACAAGCCTATACAGGTGTTGAGATTATAGTATAGATGAACTGTCATAAACTAGATGATGACCCACTAAGTTCTGTATTTATGTTTATTTACTTTCATTTATCACAATAATCATAAATATCTTTGAAAGCTCTAAAAAGTGTTGAAAAAACACAAGAGCTGTTTAGACCCCCAATTAAAATTACGGCTTGGTTGATTTTACACAAACTTAATACTAAGTGCGGAAACGTGTAAACACAAGCGAATAAACAATAAGCTACTCTAATCCATAAACTAAGCAACACAGCAGTATAATGGAATATAAAAGAGTAGGGAAGAAAGATGCAAACACAGAAAACACCAAGACGTGTTTTCGAAGAGGAAACCGAAGAACTCGGCGAAAAACCTCTCCGCCGCCCTCCAAGCGGAAATCGATCCACTAGACAATCAGTTGGGATACATGAGTGAGCAAAAGACCCTCCAAGCCTAATCTACCCGATGCACCTAAGCCCTCCAAGCTCCTACTCCAACAAGGCTTCTCGGAACCGTGTCTTGTCTAGTTCTCCGGATCCCGCAACAAGCTCCATGTTGCATCTGCCATCCTTGGCTTCTTCCAATGCTTCCCAGCAGCACCAAAACGTCACTCAACACTCTCAGATGATGTGGTAAGTGTTTGGGCTATCAACCTCTCAATGGTGTGGAAATGGAGAGGGAAGGGTTGAGGAGATACCACAAGCAAGTGTATAGAGAAAGGTGGGGATGACAATCTCTAATTGCAATTGTGTTTGGCTAGGGTTTTCTCTCTGAAGCATTCCTCAACATTTGTGGGTAATGGGGGTTTATATAGGATAGGTGCAGAATGTGTGAGTCAGTCAGTACAGGCTGGCAGAACAGCATGTCTCGCGGGTGTCTCGCGGGAAGGCCTTACCCGCGAGATACTCGCGAGAGACAGCTGTCTCCATCTGTCCTGACTCTTCGCATTCCAGCATGTGCAAGGCACATGCTTCACTTCGCGGGAAGCTTAGTCGCGACATACCCGCGAGATTCCATCAGCTTCCACTTTGCTTGAGTCTTCACACACTCTCTATCACACACCCCTTACAACAATTCCCACAACAAATACAGGGTATAAATAATTGAAAGTAATTACAATCAAATTTGGCACGGAATAAACGCCAACAAAACACATAGTTGTAAATCACAACTTTACAATCTCCCCCTTTGGCTATTCCGTGACAAAACCCTAAAACAGACTCTAGACTTAACCGTGAGTTTGGGAACACAGGCAAAACTCACTCACACTTAATTCTAGATTCTGATAAGCTCTTGAAACATATGAACAAGTAACTCCTGAAACACAACAACAAAATATTATCATTGTATGCAGAAAACTTGAAAAGCATATGGAGCATCAATAGCATGATCAAGCAAGATGAAATAGAAAACACTAGATCATGGCAAGATCAAACAAGTAATCACTATACACAAGCAATTACAATGCTCATTCACACAAGGAATGAACATCCGGATATGCAAGATGATAAGCTCATATGAAGAGTACCATTTGCAAATCCAACACTCAACCAATGCAAAATACTCAAAGTATTTGCATCTAGGAACAATCCTACAAGGGCACAGGAGTGTTCATCACTCAACCAATGCATAGAACGTATATGCATCTAGGAACAATCCTACTAGGGCACAAGAGTGATGTAGTGAAGTAAATGTTTGACATTAAACTTCAATAGCACAAGCAAAAAGGCTGCATAAGCAAAGCATTGCAAATACATGGCACAAACCATAAAAGCCTACAAAATTTTTGCAATGAAACAAAACAACCCTTAAAGCTTACAAAAGCAACATGGGTACATGCAAACTATGCTACAAAGCAAAGATAATAACACAAAAGAAAACTTCTGAAATAATACTTAAATAAAGAGTAGTATCAAAGCTTTAAACCAAAAGCAGTAAAAACAGATATAAACACTAAATAAAACACCGTCTTTTTAACCCAATAACCAATGCTACTGTGTATCTAGGCTATGCTCCCCCTAACACTGTGCAGGCTCTTCTCCGGCTCCCCCTTAGAAAATTCTCCCCCTTTTTGACCGGAATGGCCAAAGGACTAGAACATCTCGGACTCCGAGTCAGAGCCATGAGTGGGAGACAAATCCTGAACTTGTGATGCTAATGCGGTGATCTGCCCCTGAAGATATGCGAACTGATCTGCTGTGTGCTGCACATGAGAATCAAGCACTGTCGACATCTTGTCCATTTTAGCAAGCAACTGATCAAGTTTGCTTAAGCCTGATGGTGGAGCAGAAGATGATGGTTGTGCAGAGGGCTCTGGAGCCGATGTGAACCTGTCAATCTCTTCCTCTGTATCTTCAGCTTCCTCCTGCTGAACTTGTCGAGGTGGTGGTATGGTATGCACACCAGTCTTGGATCCTCGAATGTGTGCAGTGCTCCTAGTCAAAGTATGACTACCAATGGGATAATCCCTCGGAACACTAGTGAGACCACTGGGTATCTTGAGCTTTGTCTTGGCAATCAAACCCATGATCAAAGAGGGGAATGGCATCACAGTCCGTGTATTCTGCTTTGTGATGCTCTTCTTTAAGACATGCATGATGTGGCCACAAATGTCAATCTCCTTATGTGTGAAGAGATCATACAGAAATCTTGTTCTCGGAGCAGATAGAGTTGTGAGATTGGTGACAGGATATAGATTGTGAATCATCACATAGCTCAATGTTCTCATTTCTGGAGAGAACTTGAGAGTGTCCATGGATGATTTCTTCGATACACCACCAAGGATTTTGATCATCTCATCAATCTTACCTAATCTATCCTCATAAGCAACTGTGATTTGCTGAGATGGAGGACGAGTCTCCAGATAATCTTGGATGCTGTCCCTAGTAATCTGAAACTCCTTGTGTCTCACCCAGCCTTCAATAATATCTCCGTTGACAATGGCATTAGAGAAAAACTCCTTGATGATCTCTGAATAGACTACCCCTGTTGGGTTCAGCAGCTTGGTCCAAGTTCTATCTTTGAATACTTCAGGGATGAAAGTGTCCTCAAGAGTCTCTAACTGGACTACCCGTTCCATGATGATCGTCTTGGTCTTGTAGCAGTCATTGTACTTCATATCAGCATCTGCAGACCGGAAATGCTCAGAGTCAGTTCGGGCTCGCTTTGAAGATGATTTCTTCTTTGCAGCATGCTTGGTGGGAGACATCTGCACAGTTTTACCAAGCAAAGAAGAACGAAAATATGCACCAACACACATCAGAGGACAACCTTCATTAGATTCAAGTTAGTTCCAAATTGTACTTAAGGAAAAAAACATGAAACACATTAAACCTAATGCAAAAAGGTTCCAACTTAAACATGCATAATACCAATGCAAAAAAAAACGAGACAGCGCAAGAGTGTGTGACTATGTGCATTTGCTGAAGAGTGTGTGCGGCATAAGATGCAAGAGGGTGCCTAAGTGTGCCTAAGAGTGTCTAGGTGTGTGCCAAGAGTGTATAACATAATGCAAAGTTAGAGGAACACACAAATAACGACCAAATCTGAGTAGAATATGGTCAGGCAATAGAAACCCCATTGATTGCAAACACAAGTTACCATTTTGTCACAAAAATGTCACTTGGACATTTTAACAAGCACTTAGTGTGCACAAATGCAAAAACTACATGAACAATGCATGAACATAAGAAATTCTGCCCTCAATACATGGTAAAATGCCACAAGGGGCCAACACAAGAGCAGAAACAACTAAGAGAACACAACCCAATAAAAAAAATGAAAAGAATTCACCCAATTTTGAAAAACAACCCAAAGTTTCGAAAATCCCCAATTCTCAAAACCCTAACAAAAATTCTGCATAATCTAAGTAAAACTTGAAAGGAAATAGTTAAGAATCATACCTTGAAGGAGAAGAATGCAGAAAAAAATGCTAGGATTGAAGGGAAATGAATGGAACAGTGTTTTTGGGTTGAAAGAGTGAGAGAGAGGTTGAGCGAGGGAAGTTAGAAGTGTTTGAAAAACTGTCACATCAGCTATAAAAAACTGAAAACACGCGTTTTTCGCGGGTTAGAGAGGGGCGAGACAGTCGCGAGACAGTCGCGAGAGGTGCCACTGAAGCACAAAATTTTCGCGAGAAGCATTAAGTCGCGAAACAGTCGCGAGATAGTCGCGGTATCCTCTGTCTGAAATTGAAAAAATCCAATTTTAGCCAAACAGAATTTCGCGAGAAGCTGTTGGTCGCGTTACAGTAGCGAGACAGTCGCGAAAGCTTCTGTGTGACAAGATGTTAGAAAAAATTCCCTCAACCTCTTTTCGCGGGAAGCTCTAAGTCGCGAGCTTCTCGCGAAACAACCTCTGTGTCAGTTTTTGAAAAACACAAAACATGCATTTAAATCAAAACAAAAGACAAGAGAGAAAAAAATCACTTTCAAAAACAAAACAACAAAAAAAACTCAAAAATCTTTTTGGATTTGATCAACAAGGATTGAGCATGTGAAAACACATTTAATCAAGTACAATCACACAAATGAATAAGGCATTCTTTGAACATAGACTTGTGTGTTGTGTGTGGATATCAAAATGAGATAGTCCTTAGTCTAATGTGAAGCTTCAATGATCAATTCAATCAAGGCATACACAACTAGCACTAGATTATGTGATCTATCTCAATTATAGAAACATGCATATATGACCTCCCACACGAACTTGACAATAATTCATTGAAGCTTTTCATTTGGCTCCATCTTTAACATATCATTTGCAACTTTTGAGCAAAGAGAATCTCATTTAGAGAAAGATGCCTGAAATTTTTGATATTTCAATTTATGATTTAGCCTTTGGCTTGTTGGGCATCATGCATTTTATTTTGGTCGCTTTCCCTTTTTCCTAGTCGAATACTAGTTTGTACGACAGGCTTTTGCAGCTCTATATCTCTTTTCATTTGGAGATTTACAATTAGAGAGCTCTTTTAAGCAAAAAAATAAAAGTGGGAAGATATATAGGCATGAGTCTATGCATGTCTCAAGATCAACAAAACCATTCACTAATTATTCATGACAAGGTTGAAGATCTATTTACAACAGTCACATAGATTTCAGAATTTCTTCCACAATGATATGAGTGCATGAGAGACAAGCTAAGCTCGTTAAATGCACAAAGCCATAAGTACAAAGGTATAGGGCAAAACATGCTTTGAGACAAAACTCAACAAAGTGATCAAACTTTTTGGATTTTCTATTTTTTTTTTTTTTTTTTATGTGTTTTTGAATTTTTGAACACACCCAAAACAGAGCAACAAAAGAAAATTAACAAAGACAACCGGTACAAAACAACCGGACACAATAAAAATATAAAAATAGAGCAATGCAAGAAGAAAATGCAACAGCAAATGTCCCAAAATATTGAAAGAATTTATGCGTGGACATGTTATAATGCTTATGCATGAGCACCCCTTTTCACCCACACGTCACGTGCGTTTGGGGTGATATCCTTGACGGATTGGGTACGAGAATTTGGACTATCAAACCTTTTGGTGAAACTCTCCAAGCAAGTGGTGAAGGCACCAATCATTTCCATCACGTCCATCATGCCAGGATCATGATTCTGACTTCTCGGTTGTTCACCACCCCAAGACCTCATGTCATTTCTCCTTCCTCGTGACCGAGGTGCGCTTGAATTGTTGTCTGATCTCAGCTTTTGACAGTTGGGCCTGGTATGTCCTTGCATTCCGCAGTAATGACACACATAGTCCGTTCTAGGATTCCGTTGTGATCTTGGGAGAGACCTTCCTCTGGTTTCATGTCTACCCATGGAGTGATTTCGGGGCTTATTCACCATTCGTTGCTCACTCACATTCTTCTTCTCAACCTTCACATTCTCAGGGATGGTTTCTTCTACAATAGGCACTGCGGCCTTCACAAACTTCACTTCTTTGGTAGCTTTGGCTGATGAACTGCTTCCTCCGGTGTATCCCAACTCGGACTTGTCTGAAGAGGGTTTTTGAGATGAGATAACATCATCTAACTTCTGGGAAGAGACTCTCTCTATCTTGGCATGAGCTTGTACTACCTCTTGCTCAAGAAACCTCACCTTCGTATAGGCTTCAGACAACTCGCCATTTAATGTCTCAATTTCGCACTTAGCCTCTTTATATCTGACCATGAGACTTCTGTAATCTTCCTCAGCCTTCTTCATTTTCCTCACAGCTGCCTTGGCTATTCTGGTATACTCTCCAGACTTCTCAAGAAGTAAAGAATAATTTTCTTGAAGATTAGCTGTATTCTCTTCTTCTTCTTCAGCATCTGATTCATCCACATTCCCAATAGACTCTGAATCTGAATGCTCACCAAGCTCCTTCACAAGAGTACCCAAATCATCCGATGACTCCACATGAGCAATGGTCATGAATGCGGAGTAGTTTCCCTCTCCGTCACAGCTCTCTTCCGAGTCAGAATCAGAGGATTCTGAATCACTGAGTGTTGTGGCATAAGCTTTGCCTTTTCCCCTTAGAAAATTTGGACACTCCTTCTTTAGATGTCCATGGCCATTACACTCATAGCAAATAATTTCTGAAGAAGGTTGAAACTCCCTCCCTTCTTTTCTTGGAAACTCTTTCCTATCACCTTTGGAGGATGAAAATTTTCCTTTGTTGAATGGTTTCCCACTGTTCTTCATCTTCAGAAATTTTCGGAAGTTTTTCGCAAGAAATGCTACTTCCTTCTCCACCCCATCTTCTTCGGAGGAATCACCCATCCTTTCGGTGATGGTTTTAAGAGCAAGTGATTTACTCATCTTATGGGAAGGCAGTCCCATCTGATATGTTTGGAGAGACCCAACTAATTCTTGAATTTTAATCTCATCCAAATCCTTGCTTTCCTCTATGGCTGTAACTTTTGCTCTGAAACTTTCAGGCAAGGACCTCAACACTTTTCTCACCACCTTAGCATCTTCAATCTTCTCCCCAAGATTGAGTTTAGCAATCACAATTTCATTGAGCTTCCCATAGAACGAATCAAACGGTTCATCATCACCCATCTTGAGCTCTTCAAATTTGGTGGTAAGCATCTGAAGCTTTGTGTCCTTAACTTTCTTTGTACCCTCATAAGTGGTCTCCAAAATCTCCCAAGCTTCTTTGGCTACCGTCATGTGAGAGATCCTGTGGAATTCATCAGGAGACACAGCACAAAATATAGCATTTAAAGCTTTACTATTAGCATTGGCTGCTGCAAGAGCCGCCTTATCCCAATTAGCCTTAGGAGCTTCCGGCTTAGTCCAGCCGAGCTCTACCGCATCCCAAACGGTATCTTCTATAGAGCATAGAAATGCTCTCATTCTGACTTTCCAGAATGCGTAATTGTTCCCATCAAAAAATGGTGGAACATTGAGCGATTGAGACCGGTCCATCTCAAATAGGGTCAAGGATCACACTAAGGTGTTTAAACCAATCAAGTGTACCTGCTCTGATACCAATTGAAAGCTCTAAAATGTGTTGAAAAAACACAAGAGCTGTTTAGACCCCCGATTAAAATTACGGCTTGGTTGATTTTACACTAACTTAATACTAAGTGCGGAATAGTGTAAACACAAGCGTAATAAACAATAAGCTACTCTAATCCATAAACTAAGCAACACAGCAGTATAATGGAATATAAAAGAGTAGGGAAGAAAGATGCAAACACAGAAAACACCAAGACGTGTTTTCGAAGAGGAAACTGAAGAACTCGGCGAAAAACCTCTCCGCCGCCCTCCAAGCGGAAATCGATCCACTAGACAATCAGTTGGGATACATGAGTGAGCAAAAGACCCTCCAAGCCTAATCTACCCGATGCACCTAAGCCCTCCAAGCTCCTACTCCAACAAGGCTTCTCGGAACCGTGTCTTGTCTAGTTCTCCGGATCCCGCAACAAGCTCCATGTTGCATCTGCCATCCTTGGCTTCTTCCAATGCTTCCCAGCAGCACCAAAACGTCACTCAACACTCTCAGATGATGTGGTAAGTGTTTGGGCTATCAACCTCTCAATGGTGTGGAAATGGAGAGGGAAGGGTTGAGGAGATACCACAAGCAAGTGTATAGAGAAAGGTGGGGATGACAATCTCTAATTGCAATTGTGTTTGGCTAGGGTTTTCTCTCTGAAGCATTCCTCAACATTTGTGGGTAATGGGGGTTTATATAGGATAGGTGCAGAATGTGTGAGTCAGTCAGTACAGGCTGGCAGAACAGCATGTCTCGCGGGTGTCTCGCGGGAAGGCCTTACCCGCGAGATACTCGCGAGAGACAACTGTCTCCATCTGTCCTGACTCTTCGCATTCCAGCATGTGCAAGGCACATGCTTCACTTCGCGGGAAGCTTAGTCGCGACATACCCGCGAGATTCCATCAGCTTCCACTTTGCTTGAGTCTTCACACACTCTCTATCACACACCCCTTACAACAATTCCCACAACAAATACAGGGTATAAATAATTGAAAGTAATTACAATCAAATTTGGCACGGAATAAACGCCAACAAAACACATAGTTGTAAATCACAACTTTACAATCTTAGACATTGTACCTGAGGTGTGCATTTTTGCATTATGCAGATTGGGGATATGTTTTCTTGGTTTTGAATACTAGAAATATAATTGTTTGGACTATCTAATGTGTTCATTCCCACACCTTTTGATTTATGTTTGGATTGTGAATTCTTGGTTCTATGCTACATTCTAATTTTAGAAATTTTCTTGAAATTAATAATTTTTAAGATTTTTTTTTTTCAAATTTATGGGTTATTGGTTTATAAATAGATATAAATCATGTCAGATTTCAAAACTCATGTACAAATTAGTCCTCAAATCTCAATTGGTTACATCCTAAATGTAATTCCTCATTATTCAAGTTGGCTTGGGCTACCTATATATATTTGGATTTAGAAAAATGCAAGGGTGTTTAGTGGCAAAGTATTATTAGAGGAGGCTATGCTGTATCTGCTCAATTGTAAAGTGTTTAGTTTGTCATGGGTGTAATTTTTGGGTGGATTCAAGTTGTAGTAATTTTAATACTATTTTATCAAAAAGTTGCTCTCTTTCCAAGTTTCTGTTTTCTTTGTATGTTAAGTCATGTTTTTCTCCTTATGATGTTAGGCATAAAGAAAATGGCAAGTTAAATTCTACTGCAAGTCTCTAATATGCCAATAGACCTTCACATTGCTATGCTTTTTGTTGCTGACTTCACTAAGGTAACAGAGCTGTTTGGAAGTAATCTTTAAGTTATGATATGATGAGTGGAATCCTATTTTACGTTCAAAGATGTTTTTCTGCAACTCTTCACACACATCATTTGATCAACTTGAACTAAAATTCTTGCTTGCTTAGTGTTGATTTCATTGACTACAACCATAAAATAAAGGACAACATGGTCCAGCCTAGAAGGTTGCCGTTGTAGCTCTTTCTAAATAAATAAATAAAAACACATTTTCTCTTTTAATTACCCCCCCCCCCACCCCCCCACCCCCACAAAAAAAAAAAAAATCTGAAAAATCTGTGATAAGAGAAGTTAGACAATATATGTGATTGATGATAGTATTAACAACTATGTATGATATATGGTACCTCCAATGCATAACGGATGAATATTAAAACTTCATTTTCATGGGAGTATTGGTACATTTGCAATTCAGTATTGTTGCTAATAGTCCAATATCACTTTTCTTCTAATGCATGCATAAGTTTAGTTTCCATATATAATATATTTTAGATTGTGTTTGACAGGGAATGATGAAAAATTAGCTATTTGCAAGGATCGTGGAGCTAATGTTTGCATCAATTACAAGAAGGAGGATTTTGTTAAAAGGGTGAAGGAAGAAACTAGTGGAAAAGGTATTTTCTCTAATATTAAAACCTCACTTTTCTTCAACTACGGATTAGTGAAACTAAAGAATATGATTATTATTTTGTTAAGTGGACATTTTCATAGGGAGGTCTTTGTTATTGTCAAGGAATTTAATAAGTTATTTCCTTTTTCAAGGCATATAAGCTTCACTTTTGGGAGTATCTAGGGTACCATGGAAAAGAAAGAACACTGCTAAGGGCCTGAAAACAACTTTTTGTTGCTCTTTGGGGCCATGTTTAACTTTGCCTTGAGGTGAAAAATGAGACTACATCATACAAAAATACAATCCCTCTGCAGAATGTACAGCAATATAGAGATACGACCATATATAGTAATGAAGATTTCCATCCATGAGAAGTGGAAGCATACAAGCACAAACAAATTATTTTTGTATTTATTTGTATGTGAGTTTTTGTTGTTATATTATTGCAATTTTAATGTGGAAATTGTTATATGAACCTATGAAATAACCCTCAAGTTACTATTAACCTTGATTTATTTCTTCATATATACTCTAGAGATAACATATATAATATTATATCATGTTAATATAAAATTAATTGACATTTTTTTATTTATTAGTACTTAATAAAGAAAACAAATACGTATGATATATTAAAATAAAATTGCCAAACTTTCCCGTGCGTAGCACGGGTTAGCGACTAGTATATATATAAAAGCAGAGACCTCATGTGAGAGTACATGAGATCCTGCCACGTGGCACTTTAATATTGCATTTAACCTTTTTTATCTTTTTCCATTAAGTTTTTTTTACTGTTACCCAATAAATCATAATAACTTATTTTTACTATTATATAAATTTAGTATTTTTACCTCTTTTTATTAAGTTTTTTTTTTTTTTTTTTTTTTTTTTTTTTTTTTTTTTTTTTTTTTTTTCTGTTACCCAATAGATCATAGTAACTTATTGCATTTAATATTTTTTACCTTTTTTCATTAAGTTTTTTTTACTATTACCCAATAAATCATAGTAACTTATTTTTACTATTATATAAATTTAGCATTTTATACCTCTTTTTATTAAAATTTTTTTACTGTTACCCAATAGATCATAATAACTTATTTTTACTATTATATTGATATGAACTATTTTTGACAATTAGACCAGAAGTTATTCACTATAAAATGGATTATCTTTTAAAAGTAGACCAAACCTTATGAAAAACTCAAGCATAGTTCTTACCTTACATATTATGACCTAAGTTTGACCATTTCCAGGTGTAAATCAAAGCAAAAACTCTTACCCTCTTACAAACTCTCTTCTTCCTCCTCCACATATAGATGATACTTCTAGAAAATCTCATTCTCATGAAATATCTCTTCATTTTTCCCCAATTTCAATTCAATATGCTTTTGTCTATTAATAATATTCTATGCAATTTATGTAGACAAATTCTCTATCATCGACCAATGCAACAAAAATATATATAAATCTTGAGATCCCTCAGGTTGTTGAAATAATTGACAAGTGCATATTTCTAAAATTTATAATAACAAAAAAGTCTAATAAATAGCATATACTATCTCACAAAATGCCATTAACTTAATATTTTCTTTAAAAAAATTCAATGATAGGAATGGTCAAAAACATGATCCTATACAAGAAATACCAAAAATACATGCAAAACAATTTTCATAGGAGGATTTATCTTTAAATAATATGAAGACAATAGTAAAGATAAAATGCATTGAATGAGATCCTATGAAACAGGTTCGTTAATTATTTCAAATTATACTCATCATTTATGTAAAAAAATAATAATACATCATATTATTTACATTAAAAAAATAATACATATTAATTTCAAAGTTCATTGCGAGATGTGAATTGCTAGGGTATTACAATAATAAGTAACATTGATACAACAATGGGTTGGTATTACATTTTGTGCATACTTTTAAAAGGAATGTCAAATTACAAGCAGGATCATTTTGGTGTGCAAAATGTAAAACAAAAATAAATCTTTCTATCCCAAAGTTAGAGGCACTCACATTAACTACATACTCTCCAAATATTTATAATATATTTATCTCACTATAACTACTATATACATACAATTGCAAACAACTTCAAATACAAGATTCAAATTGAAGTTTTTAATGCAACTAACAAAACAAAGTTTGTGATATTTGATCGAGATGCCGAGAAAATCCTAAATAAATCTACAAGATTGAGATCTTGTTGAAAAATAAACTAAGGTACAACTTATTTAAATTATTGTAAAAATATTGATATTGGAGAAGGAATCCTACGTGATTTGAAAAAAAAAAATTAGGATAAAAAATGGATTTCTCTACTTCATTTGAATGAATTCAATCTAAAAGATGGTTTTGAAAATTACATAGTTGCTAAGATTTTTAATGCGCCTTTAAATGATAAAAAGGTATGGAAGAAAGAAAAAAAAACACAATTCAACATGCTATATTAATTCTTTTTGCTGCACTATTCCAAAATTAACAAAAAAAAAATTTGTCACATCATTTGAAATTTAATATAAATGCAAATACCTATGAAAAATCTTAGCGACAAAGTCCAAACTTTGTAAGATCTAATCAAGAATGTCTCGGTGCCAATTCATTAGTAATTAACACAAATGATGCAACAAAAGGAAAAAAATGATGAAAACTCAAAAATTGAACAAATATGGACGGAATAAATTTCAAATGATGAAGATGGAGAAACTGATGATGACAACAAGCGTCACCATACCGCAATAACAAAGCATTGAAGAAAAAAACATTCGTAATGAAGTTTTTTATTACATCACATAATAAAAATCAATAATATAGAATGAATTAATATGCTTTTATCAACTTTTATTATACAATATTACTCCAAGTTGTTTTCATTATTGCTCATTACTTGAACAAAATAATTATAATAGATATATGTGTGCAATTTATAATTGTTAATTTTTATAATGAACTCATTACTAATAAAGTTTTATAATAAATATGCTATAATATATTTATAATATTTTCCAAAAACAAATTTACATAAAACATTATAACATTATCCGTGCGATGGAAACTTACTAGTTATTAATTAAAAACGCATTCCATTGATTCTCAATTAAAAAATGAAATCTGTTTTCCAAGTCACATAAATTTCTTTGATTCCCATTTTTAAAAAATGGAATATCGCGGTTTCCAAGTCACATAAATTTCTTTGATTCCAAGCCACATATCATTTGGTAAGAACTAAGAAAACGAATGATTAGGTGGAACGTAAGGATGCATTCCCTTGAGCATAGATGGTACAATGTGTTCTGAAAACTTCACAATTGCCCACGTCCTCTATTAGAAGGCCTACGGCAGTAAAATAATGAGATGAATTATAAGTTAGTAAATGAGATATCCATCTGTTTTAAGAGACCAAAAATTCTAACACGAGAGTGGAATGGACTGTTCCAATATATATCTTACATTTTACTTCCTAGAATATCTTTTCTGGTGCATGTACCTCTTTAAGACTCTAATTCTCTCCACCACGGTGAGATAAAGCAGTACTAATATTATTCCTTATAAATATTTTTATCAACCAATTCTAAGCTGATTAACAAACTGAATATCAGATAAGTTCAAATCCATTGAAACATTCTACCTCCAAAACGTTTCTTGGTTAGCAACCAGGTTCATCAGCCAACATTATTGTGAGTAGAAAGAACAAATGGAATTAAATCCAAAAATTGGAATTAATTACTTTTTAATTTATATTTTTTAATATATAAACATATTTATTACTTAAGTCGTCAAATAAGACCTACTAGGGAATTTTTGTGGAGGATGAAAAATGATTGTGTTGGTATATTTTTGTAACTAGATGGTAACTCAGCCCCAACCCCCTCCCCCAACCCTCCCTCATCCTATCCACCCTCCTCCACCACACCTTCACCCCCTCCCTGATCCATCACCATCTTTTTTTCCTTTTTTGCCGCCCTTCCTTTTTCCTCCCCCCCCCCCCCCCCCCAATGCTTCCCTCCACTGTTTGGGAGTTTCCCATACCCCTATCCCCCTCCTCCATCACTGCCTTCCCCATCCCCACCTCTTCAGGGGTCTAAACTGCCTAATCCTGCACCTGCACCTTTAGCCATACCAGATATCCCCACCATAGAAACTCCACAAAATATCCCTCCTAAACCTCAATCCTTGGTCCATAGGGGCAATAAGAGGTCGTTTCGTATTGATGCCAAACTTTTTTCTTTATCTTTTGATGGGGGGCGGTCTGATTCGTATGCTATACATGAGACACGTCAGGATGTTAAGAGCTTTATCTAGGTTGGACATAGGGGTATGGAGTGGATCCTTACTTGTCTCGCCGATATACGAGACTGGGTGCCTAGTCGAGCTGTACTCTGTAAGAGATTTAGGGAAAATGGGAAGTTGTTAGAGTTCTATGGGAGATCTAACAAAGCTGGACTTTTTGTAGTTATTGCGGTATATTTTGGAGGGTCTAGGAGAGGCTGTATCATGATACCAGCAAGCTCCAATCGTGCAGATTGGTCTTTGTTTCAGAGAGAGTTAAGGTATTTTTTCTCTGGTGCAAAACCGGTTACTATGGCTAAAGTATCCTCCAAAAATGGGGGTGGAGGCGGTCAGTCTGCTAGTGGTGGCCGAAGTGGGAAATTTATGTCTACTTTGGGTAATCAGTATGAAATCAGGAATTTTGAAAATTTTGGAATAAATTTGGGGAAGAACATGATTCATGGAGATCCTACAAAAATTGCTTCAGTTAAAAATGGCAATGTTTCAGTCTTAAATGGCAGACCCACGCGGGCATTTAATTTTAAGTGGACTCCTGCTATTTTGGCTTGAGACTTAAGAGTGTGCAAGCCTGAGGGTGGGAGACGTATGGTGACCTGTCTGGGTGCTAAGGACTTCAGATGGCCCAAGGAGTTAAGTGGTGGGCCAGAAGCTACAAAACATACAGGTGGGCTTGTTAAAGCCCAACCCGTGGCAAATCCTAAAGGTAAGGATAAAGGGCTTTTAGCCCAAGTTCATGAGCTAGAGATTGGGGATCTAAAACCGATAAATGGGAAGGTCGGCAAGAGCTTGAATTATGTTGGGTGCACGCCGATGGAAGACTCTAGTGCATTGAGGGCTGAAACAGATATGGAGAGAGTGCGTAGCTTCTCCATGTTGGATCCCGACACCAGCAAGGTTGTTACTTCAGCGATAACAAGTTCCGATGTCGAGGAAATGCATGGTGAGGCACTCCTATCCTCTAGGGTCACCAAAGACATGTTGGTTACCCTAGCGATTATAGCTATGGAGTCTCCGGTTCTGAAAAATGGGTCACAGTCTCATCGTCAGCATCAGTGGGTGAATCAAAATCGTTTTTCCCCTTTGTTTGAGCTAGGTAACGAGATGGGTACTAAGTTTGGGGAAGGAGATGATTGAGATGAGGTTTTTAGTGAATACCACGAAGTGGTGGTACAACCGAGGTCAATGGATATTGTTGGGTTTAGTCAAAATGATTCTGAGCTTCTTTTCCTGCTGTTGGGCAACAATGGAGCCGATAACTATGGTGGTGGTAGTGGGGCAAAAGATAATTGTCTTTTGGAGTGTAATTTGTTGTCTTGATGGGATCCCAATACACTTGGTGAGGTGGTGATGGTTCAGGATGATGCAGGAGGGGCTTGGGTGGTAGAAACTAAACCAAATTCAAGTTGGGTGTCCCAGCTGATGTAAGATTTTTGTAATATGGTGGGTTTTCCTATTGTGAAACATGAAGCTCAATGTTTGGCTTTGTTTTGCCTTCTTGAACAGGAATGTCTCAAGGTGATTGATGATGGGGTGCCGAAGCGACCTGCAAACTCAGGGACACGAGATCTTAGGGAGCTCAAAGGGCTTATTTCTAATGTTAATTATGATGGTGTCTATTCTAGGAGTAGGAGCAGAGCTTCTTCGAATGTTGTGGGGGTTGTTGTTAGTTTTAAATGACTTTATTCGTACTTTCTTGGAACGTAAGGGGGCTTAACAATCCCCAGAAGAGAGAGGTTTGTAAGAATCTTCTAAAAGAGTGGAAATGTGATGTTGTATGTTTTCAAGAAACAAAAGTAGCTTCTATCGACACCGCTTTTGTTTGAAGTTTATAGGGAAGTCCTTTCATTGATTGGGATGCTTTGGATGTTGTCCAGACTTTAGGAAGGGTCCTGCTGGTTTGGGACAAAAGGGTTTTTGAAAAGATGGATGTAATTGTTGGACAGTTTTCTATCAGTGTCTTGTTGAGAGGGGTGGTGGATGACTTTGTTTGGGCCTGTACTGGTGTATATGGCCCCAATGATGATGGACAGCGGTCTTTTGTGGGAGGAGTTATTACGGGTGCACGCCAGATGACCCATGGCATGGTGTTTAGTAGGAGATTTTAATATTATCAGGTACCCAAGTGAAAGATTTGGCTGTGAGTCGTTCAACCTTGCTATGTTTGCATTCTCGGACTTTATAGAGAGTAATTCTTTAGTTGATTTACCGTTAGAGGGGGCTTCCTTTACATGGTTTAGAGATTCTAGTATCCCCTCTATGTCAAGAATTGACAGGGCTTTGGTTTCTCTAAATTGGGAGGAATATTTTGAGAATGTATCCCAATGGGTGCTTCCTCGTGTTATTTCAGATCATTGTCCGCTTTTGTTGGAAACTGGTGTTGTTTGACGAGGCCGAAATGCGTTTAAATTTGAAAACATGTGGCTGCAAGCTAAGGGTTTTGTTGATAGAGTTCAGCAATGGTGGAATGGTTACAGTTTTACAGGCTCTCCAAGTTTTATTTTGGCACAAAAGTTGAAAGCTTTGAAAGTAGATTTAAAAAAGTGGAACAGAGAGGTGTTTGGTAATTTGGCTTTTAGAAAGAAGAATTTGCTAACTGAACTTATGGGTTTAGATGCTAGAGAGGAGTTGGTGGGTCTATCGAATGAGGATCAGATTCGTCATATTCAGCTCAAAGGAGACATAGAACATTTGGCTTCTCTTAAGGAAATTTCCTGGAGACAAAAGTCTCGTGCTTTGTATGTGAAGGAGGTAGATAATAATACTCATTTCGTTCATAGATTAGCAAATTCCCATAGAAATACTAACCAAATTAAGAGGATAGAGGTGGATGGTGTTCTTTATGAGGATGAGTTTGATGTGCGCTCTCAGTTAGTTCTCTTCTACCAGGGGTTGTATGAGGAAACTGAGGTGGGGCGCCCTACTATGGATGGGTTAGATTTTTCTTGTATTGAAGAGGAAGAGAGGTTGTCCTTAGAGAAGGAGTTCTCGAAGGAGGAAGTTATCCAAGTCTTAAGGGAGATGAAGGGTGATAAAGCCCGTGGTCCTGATGGTTTCACCATGGTAATTTTTCACAAATGTTGGAGTGTTGTGGAAAAGGATGCCATGGATTTTTTTTTTTTTTTTTTTATCGACACTCTGTATTTGAATGGTCTATGAATGCTTTGTTTCTCACTTTAATTCCTAAGAAGTGTAATGCCGTTAATATTAAAGATTTTCACCCTATCAGTTTGGTGGGTAGTGTGTACAAGCTGCTATCCAAGGTGTTGGCTAACAAGTTGAGGGCAGTTTTGAATAATCTCATCTCTGAGACTCAAAATTATTTTGTTAGCGGAAGGTAGATTCTAGATTCAGTGCTCATTGCCAATGAATGCCTAGATAGTAGGTTGAAGAGCCAGTTATCGGGTGTGGTTTGTAAGCTTGATATTGAAAAGGCATATGACCATGTGAATTGGGAGGCCTTGTTTTATCTTTTAGGGAGGATGGGTTTTGGGTTGAAATGGAAGGGGTGGATTAAGGCTTATGTCACTTCTGTCTGATTTTCAGTCCTAGTAAACGGTTCCCCTAAAGGTTTTTTTGGAACCTCTCATGGGTTGAGACAAGGTGACCCATTATCCCCGCTTTTGTTTCTCTTGATTATGGAAGTTTTAAGCAGACTTTTGAGGAAGACAAAGGAGAGCAATCTTATTCGGGGCTTTCATGTGGGAGCAATGAATTCTATCGGTGTGCGTATCTCCCATTTGTTATTTGCTGATGACACTATTTTATTTTATAATGCTTCTAGGGAACAGATGTTGTCCATAAGGTTGGCATTGTCTTGTTTTCAGGCTTTTACAGGTTTGAATGTCAATGTTGGGAAAAGTGAGATTGTCCCTGTTAGGGAGGTGAATAATCTAGATGCACTGGCTAATATTCTTCAATGTAGAGTAGGCAATTTGCCTAGGAAATATTTGGGGATGCCGTTGGGAACTTCTTTTAAGACAAATTCAATTTGGAATCCCATTTTGGAGAAGATGGAGAAGAAATTATCAGGGTGGAAGCATCTCTATTTATCTAAAGGTGGTAAGCTCACATTACTGAAGAGTACTCTCTTAAGTCTTCCAATGTATTTTTTATCTCTTTTTACTATTCCTAAAGCTATGGCTGCTAAATTGGAAAGTATTCAGAGGAATTTTCTTTGGGGGTCTTTCGAGTTTCAAATACCCTTTGGTGGCTTGGAAAAAAGTGTGTTTACCCATGGAATTAGGCGGTTTGGGGATAAGAAGTGTGGTGTCGTTTAACCAAGCTTTATTAGGGAAATGGTTGTGGAGGTATGGTCATGAAATTACCCATCTTTGGCGGAGAGTAATCTCCACAAAATATGGTGAGGGCCAAGGGGGATGGAATTCTAAAGTTTGTAGGAGGGCTCATGGATGTGGTCTTTGGAGAAGCATTCATAAAGGGTGGGAGAGTTTCTCTAAGCATTTGTCTTTTGTAGTGGGTGATGGCACTCGTATCCGCTTCTGGCATGATAGGTGGATTGGTGATAATACCCTAAAAAACCTTTACCCGGAGCTCTACATGTGTTTAGCAGTCAAGGATGCTTGTATTTCTGAGGTTTTGTGGACTCCAGAGGGTGGTACTATTAGAGTGTGGGATTTAAGGTTTTATATAGCTTTTGAAGACTGGGAGCTAGCTGCATCTTATTCTCTCCTTCTGTTCATCCAATCTCGTAGTCCTCAGGGTGAAAAGAGCGATAGTCTTTGTTGACAGCTAAAAGGAGATGGTAAGTTTGACCCCTGGTCTTACTACCATGTGATTCGGGGTACTCCAGATTCTTTGTTTCCTTGGAAGGGTTTTTGGAAACCAAAGGTTCCTTAGCGAGTGGCTTTCTTCTTGTGGACAGCTGCTCATGATCGGATTCTCACTTTGGATAATCTCATGCTTAGGGGTTGCCATTTGGCAAATCGGTGTTGTATGTGTTGTTGTGATGGGGAATCGGTGGACCACCTTCTTCTTCATTGTCCTGTTACACATACCTTATGGACTCTTATGCTTCAGGCTTTTGGTATAAATTGGGTTATGCCAAGATCGGTGGCGGGATTGTTATTTTGCTGGCATCAGTGGCTTGGGAAGCACAAATTGAGCATCTAGAATTTGATTCTAGGCTACTTAATGTGGACTATTTGGTTGGAACGAAATCGTTGTTCCTTTGAGGACACTGAGAAGACGTTGAATGAGTTAAAGGTTTTATGCCAACGTAGTCTTTTTGAGTGGTCTCGGTGTTGGGGATTTACAGATTATTCTTCTCTCTCTGAGTTATGTTGTCCCTTAGATTAGTTTCTTGATTTCCTTCTTTTTTGCTGTTTGTTTTATCTTTTTCTTGTTGTTCATGATCATGAACAACTTGTACTATTTCCTATTTTTTCTTTAATAATAGTTCTCTGATTACCTATAAAAAAAAAAAATTACTTAAGTCGTGGAAAAAAAATTAATTACAATGGAAGTCAATTCTTACCATAAAAAATAAAATAAAATTAAGGTATTCCACATCAACAAGTCTAGGGACACACCTAACTAATACATCAAGTTATTATTGGTGCATAATAAAAATAGTGTCAATAATAAACACATGTAAAAGTGATGTTACTCCCATCATAAGTTAACTGCAAAGCAATATGTGGAACTGGGTGAAACCATAGGATTGTTGACTCCACATAGCACCAATAAGGCTAATTTTTCTAATATCCAAGCCTCTTGATTAACTAGGAGTATGGACTATGGACATCCTTAAAACCATATAAAAAGCACCTGAACTTGTCAACTACCCCACCCAAAAGAAGTCTCTCTTCAACTTCATACTATTTGTTGTTGAGACAATATGACATGTTGCACAAGATCATGCAGTGATTAGGCCAGTAAATGGCAGCTCACTCAAATTCATTGGGTCGATCTTTGTCAAGCGATGATAAAACTAAGCAAACTACATGTCGTACAAAGCATCAAACGTTTATACCTAGCAGTGCAACTGATCGTTCCCTCACTATGATATAATGCTAAACGAATGTCGTAGTATCATTGGCTGAAGATAGTTTCTACAGTTGTGTTACTTACGATTGATAGAACTAGTGGAAAGTCTATTACACTTACTGTTATGTATTGTTATAACAGATTATACAACTAACAGGATTAGTTGGCTTCAATACACGCACAGATTCAAGTATAAAATACATATCAATGCACTACAGATTTTTTATTTTTTTTATTTTTTGAAATGGTTAGAAATCTCTACTCTACTACCTGAACCCTTCCCAGCTTCCCTTCCCCCTCAACCTCAAGGTACTTAGTACCTAAGGAGGTGACATCAGACCAATTGGGTCATTGGTAATGTACTACAAATTGGGGCATTCGATTAACATTGAATTTATTTTTCACTTAATTTTTGGTGCGTCTTTCACCTTCTCTCTCACTATGCATTCATTTCTTTTCTTATTCTTCTACTTTCTCTGACTCATTTCTTTACTGCAACACACTTCAGTTCCTTCACATTTGTCATATGAACAGTTACAGCTGGCAAGTTTAAAAGAGTTATATGTATATATAAGATAATTGATAAATAACAATATTTATTAATCAAAAAAGGCGTGTAGCCCAAGTACACAAGAATCTTAAATAAGATGTAGGCAAAGAAGCTACATTTGCAACCCCAAAATCCGACCATTTACTTGTTAACAGCCTTCCACACTGCCTGATATTTATTCAAGAACCTTATTGGTAATACAACCTAAATATATAGGCAGCAATTCACCTTTCAACCCAGAATGCCAGCCCCAAGGCATCTCATTCTTCCTCATAGAACCTCTCTGCCAATTATTCTACCAAAACACAGGAAAAGAAAATAACAATCAAGTTAATCCATGATTCTGAAACCATACAGTTCAAGAAGCAAAAAACAAAGATATTCACAAATGAAGTTTAATGTAAACCAGGGATAAAAATGAAGTTTTTTGCAATACTATCATACCTAATACTAAACTAAAGGAAAAGGAATAACAAGGGTTTGACTTCATCCATACCACTAATGACTTCATTCTTACATGCACAGCACCATCTGTTTAGTAGGAAACCACATTTGCTCCATCTATTAAAAGAAGGCTCTCCTTGAAAGTAGCTACATATGAAGGATATTTGATATCAGGATCCTTCTTCTCATGTAGAGTTTCAGTGTCAATTAATACAAACTCAAATCCCGTCCTCTCTACTCGATGATTGACGAAGCAGAGTATAAGTGAATCATACTTGGTAAAGGCACTCCAATGAATGTTCTGTTTAAATGATCCAATAACAAAAAGCTTATTCCAAGACTCAACCACACCATACTCCTTCATCATCCATATGCAGTACTGGAAGTCAGAATTTCCATAATAATATTCCCAGGTAGAAAAAGCCAGTTTCCCCTTGAATAATCCAATCAAGGGACTGCATGGGTAGAATATTTGGGCAGTGCTAGTTTTTTTAATGTCTCACTATTGACGTCAAACGACAAAATCACTCTACTACCAACCCCGCGATTTTGTGCCACCCAGTGCAAAGCTCCACTAACCAATGGGGCTGGCAAATGATAATTCTGATGCCAGAGGAAAATCCCGATTGTCAATGAGATTACAACCTTCTTCCATGAATCTGAACTTAACGTGTACACCTCACTCACAATCTCAGGTATACGCAATTGTGAATGTGAAATCTTGACAATCTTGTAGTCATCATTCTCGGAATGATAGGCAAATCCGAGTTGAAATCCGAGTTGAAAAGAGTGTGACTTTAACATCAAAGGGAATTCTAACAATAAAAAATCAAAGGGAATTATAACCTCATGAAGCATGTTTTTTGGATAGAAATGATTTCTCCTGCGTTTGCGTTTGCGTTTGCGTTTGCATTTTTTTTTTTTTTTTTTAAAACGCCTATGAACAGTGCATTTAAGCTTATAAACAGTAATCCGTGCGTAAACAGTAACTTTTTTATTATTTTTAGTTTTCAGTTTTCAGCAAAATAAGCAGTATCTAAACGGACCCTAAGTGTGTGTTTGGCAAAAATAAGCAGGTTTAATCATGAGTGTATGGACTCATCACTCATGATTCTCATGAATTTCTGATCTCTCTTCTCTAATATCTATCCTTTGTGTGTGCATGTTGTCTCTGCACTTTTATAATTTTTATGAAAGCCTGTACCTGCCTCTCTCTGATATGATGATGATATCTCCTCTGACTGACTGAATGTGTTCTGTGATGAGTAACTAACATGTTGATGTGTTAGGTCCTTGGTACAACACAACACTGCTGTATTGAATTTGTGTAATAAGCACTCATACTCAGTTAGTTGTTAGTTTTTTTTTTTTTTGATAAGTTTTTATAAAATTTTTTGATAAGTGTTAGTTGTTAGTTAGGATAAGCATTAGAGTATTGTACTTTGTTAGTTAGTCTGTTGGGCTGTAATGAGTTGTACTCTTATGGATCAGTTATTTAGTTGGGTCATGTAATAAAGTATAAGACTCTGCTGAGACTGTAAAATTGATTCAAGGAATAAGAATTTAATTGTTTTGGAGGTTGATTCCCTTGAAAGGATCATTGGAGGTCTAGTTCCCTCGAAGAACTACCAACTAAGTGAGTTGTTAAGATCATTGAATCTTAACAGGTGATGCTACTTTACAAGTGCTGAAGAAGACACTTTTTAATGTAAATACACAAAGAATTTCACATAGTTAAAATTGAATCTATGGTTGAATGGTTTGAGTTACGCCAATTTGTTTGTGATTAAAAGAAAAAAAAATTGAGAACAAATTAAAAAAATATTTGGATGGCTGTCCCTCATTGTTTGATGAGGTGCATTTGGCGAGAGAGAAACAACCGGTGTTTTGAAGATTCTAAAAGGACTATAGCTGATTTAAAACTTTTCTTCTTTAAAACTCTATTGGACTGGATGTCTATCATAGGAAGTCATTTTATTTCTTTGGTCTATGATTTGATGGATGCTTGTAATTTATGTATTTGATTATGTTGGTCCCCGGCTGTATACTTCGTGTATACTCGGTTGACTCATTATTAAGTTCTTGAATAAAATTTCCTTTACTTATCAAAAAAAAAAATTTTATTGAGCTTTTTTTTTGGAGAAGTACTTAAGTTTGTTCATTTATAAAATAGTAGCAGCGTTTTTTTTTTTTGCTGAATTAGATTAGGTTTTGGAACCATTTCATAGTAAGTTTATGTTATGATATGTGGCTTTCCCTTTTGATTTTCTTTTGGTTATATTTTAGTTTGTTAATTTTGCTTCTTCTTTTTTTATGACATTGATGATCAAAATTAGCTGAGATCATCTCAATGGGCCAAGATTATTGAAGTGGAGGTCACTAGTTTGACTTTTCCCTCAAAAGAGAAAAAACTGAAAGAAAACTTAGCTTTAAAATATATATATATATATAATTCAATAGTTATAATGGGTGTGGGGGGAGTTTGAAGTCTGGATGTTTTCGTTGGAAACAACAAGAGGTGCTAGTTAAGCTATAAAGCTCTTGGCGAAAGAAAACTAAGCTTAATAAAGACTTAAGGTTGGCTTGACAGAAGTTCTTTAAGACCAATCAGCTCAGGCGTAGGCCATAATTTCTTTTATCAATGGCTTGACAAATTCTTTTGGGCCTTCTTTTTGTATTTGTAATGTCTTTTGACTTGTTTTACATCACCCCTTCTTACAAAAGACTGTTATTGACTATTGCATTTGATGATCAAGTCAGTCTAAATACCTTCTATCATCTTGTTCTCCATTAGTGTTATCCCTAATCCTTCACAATCACAGGATCATTGGCTTCTTATCCTAGTAGTGGTTGTATCTTTTTTCTTCGTTTTAAGTTTTTTTTTTTTTTTTTTGCTGTTTATAGTTATATGCTAGCCTTTCCCATTACATCTCTCACAAATTATCCATATGTATTTCTCATATATATTACAAACCCATCTCTCATCAAGTACCCATACTTAATACCCATACAAATTACAAATACTACATAACACAAAACATCTATATCTTTTATCATTTCCATACTTCTCAAGAGATATCAAACACTCATTCTAAAAGCCCTTCTCATGGAAGGCATAAACTTCTAATACTAAAATCCTTCTCCTAGAAGGTACAAATACTTCTTACAAAAGCCCTTCTCATGGAAGGTATAGACTTCTAATGCATAAAGCTCTTCTCCTAGAAGGCTCAAAGACTTTATATTAAAGTCCTTCTCTTAGAAGGCACAAAGAGCTCATACTAAAGCCCTTCTCATTGAAGGCATAAACCTATCTTACAAAAGCTTTTCTTATGGAGGGCAATACTATCCATAACTTCACAATAACTAAAAGAGCATTATCAAAAGGAAATTCATATAAGTGCATAATACAGGGGACAAACTTAACCAGTCTCTACTCACAGCTGGACATACTTTCTCTCCCTCCAGTTGCACCCATTGTTTCCTCTACAATCTTGAAGTTATCATGGCAAACTGCCTCTCCACCGTTGGAGTCATATTGCTGGAATATTATAAGCTCACTGATGCTATATAGCTAGAGCTACAAACCTATACAAAGATAAGTAACTATGTTTACATATCTCTAAATTTACATCATTGAATACATGATTACTTCACCTTTAAATACAAATTACTTTACTATTACATTACTATCTAGTAAACACATACGCTAGCTAATAAATTGACTTGACACTGCTGGACATATATTATTTGGACATAAATCTCTTCTGGACATTTATCATCTGAACATAAACCTCTGTTGTACATATATTATTTGAACATAAACCTCAGCTGGACATACCTTATTATTTGAACATTGAAGAGGTAGAATTTGGGCTAGAGATGGGTCTGACGGTCATCAACTGTGGACGGGCCCATTATCTGCCAAAACTGTGAAAATGGATCCAGTATGAAATATCGACAGGTCCAAGGCCCATGAGGAAAGCAGAAAGACCCTTGGTATGAATACTTGCGACACACTTCATAGAGTCCAAAGACAAATAGAATTCTAGTACGAAAAGGATTCTACAGAATGTTCCCTATAAGGAAAAGACTTCCGCGCCAAGGGTGAGACATCGACCACCTACTACTATAAAAGCCCCAATACCCTCATAAATCGAGGTACGCATAATTAACCCCTCTCTAGCACTCTAGAGTTGAAAAGAGTTCTAACTTGACCTTCGGAGGGTATTTGGCCGGCACCACACCGGTGCTCTCTGCTTAGGTCTTTCCCCTTTCTTGTGTTGTGCAGGTTCACGTTCTAAGCGTGCGAGTACGTGTGGCTCACTGGTGAATTTCTCGGCATCATCAAACATAAACCTCTGCTAGACATATCTTATTACATGAACTATACCACAGCTGGACATGAACTACTTTGGACCCATCCCATTGCTGGACATATGACACTTAATTAATTATTCCCTAATATTGGACATCACCCATTATACATCATTATGATCTTTAACTCATCACTCAATCAAAGCAATTATATCAAACACATATTATTCACACATTTTGTAGGTCTAAAAATATGCCGGAAGCCATTGGACTATGTGGCCCAATGTCGAGTTCCGGACGCAACTCTCCAAAACAAATCCGAGTCTAGCAAGGTCATCCATCCAAAGCACAACACATGGCTGCACAACGAAAAATGGCCCCCAACACCATTCAACCAAAAAAAAAAAGAAAGAAAGAAGGAAATCTGATAATCTTTATCAAAATCTTTGTGATATAGAATAAACAAATTGAATGATTGAAATAAGATTTAAAAAGCTTTCGTTAAAGACCTCTTGCTTCTGCTTCTGCTTCCCTGCTTACCTGCTTGTTTTTGCTATCACTTCAACTCTTTTTTTACCTACTTATGATATAATGTATCATGAATCTTCATTGTAGCTCCCTCTCTCCCCTTTTTTATTCTTGGTGTGAACTTTTATTGGGATTGAATTGAAAAAAATGATGCATGCGAATCCATATTGATTATATCATATTATTCTTATTACTAATGATAATTACCAAAAAGTCATTAGCTTCAACTACACCAAATCACCGTTGACCCTTTGGCTTAAGTAGTACTTCCTTGTTCTACATTGACACTTACAGGCAACAATAACCCCCCTTTTCTTTCAGATTTAATCATACCAATACCAAATCCTAAAATACCATTATGTGATCCATATAAGGCTTCATTAGCTTAATACATGTTGAATTTATTATGCTTCTCAAAAAAAAGAAAACTGTCTGCAGATTGGTAGGCTTTGAGCCCAAAAAAGGTCAAGCCATGATGACCCATTTCAGAATTACCGAGTAAAGCCTCCTAAAGAGTCGTGACCTTTCAACACGTTTGCCTCCTTCCCTGGAATTACCAATTCGCTCATCTCTCTCTTTCTTTCTTTTTAAGGCGGGAAGGGAACGGCTGGCTTGTTGGGGAAAAATCCTAATCCCCTCTACGTCTATGTGTGAATTAAAATTAATGACTACCAAGCAATAGCAATATTATGGAAACAAAAAAAATTCCAGCAAGCACCACATAAACACAATCACACAAGAACACCAAATCTTACGTGGAAAACCCTCTAGTGTAGAGGGAAAAACCACGGGGCAGCTCCGAAAAATATCCACTATGAAATAGAGATTACAACTATCAAGTTTATGCTAAACTTGAGTTCACAATAAATTGGATATACTACAAATAAATCTCAAGGAGTAAATACAATCTCACCACAAAGCCAGTAGCAAAATCTTCCTATGAATACTCCAACTCTCCATGGTTGTAGCACTCAAAAACTCCATGAGAACTCCACCAATTTATCTTCCTTGTGTGTAACTTGAGCAAAGAAAAATGTCTCCTTTTTCTTTTTCACTCTCTCACGCTCTCACTGTGTTTCTCTCTATTTTCGGACTGCACCACCAGCTGAAACTCTCTCTTTTATGTGTTTTGCTCTCTCTAGAACTCACACACAAAATGGCCGAAATTGCTCTCTGTTTCAGTTCTCTATTTTTGCTTCAGCTCTGCTCACAAGGCCGAATGGCCTTTGCTTCTTTCTTTTCTTTTTCTTCAGCGTGTCCAACACGCCTTGCATCACTTCTCAATAAGAGAAGTCAGACCCCTCCATGCTTTGGTCACTTCTCAATAAATGAAAAGGCTGAATTTGAAGACTCTTGGAACAAGCTCATAAATGAGCTTTGAAAAAATGTGTGTGTTGGACTCCAAAGGGTGTCACGTGCACCCAACAATCTCCCCCTCCAGCACACTACGGAGGAGATCTTCAACCCAAGTCTTCAGTTAGAATTCATGCCGGCCAACCCGACACAAAGCTTTAGCTTCTCTCTTGACACAACCTTGGTTAACATGTCAGCTGGATTTTCATCTGTGTGAATCTTCTCTAATTCAAATGATTGTTGTTCAATAAGTAGTCTCAACCAATTGTATCTCACCTCAATGTGCTTCGAGCGTGAATGGTACACAGAATTCTAACTCAAGTCTATAGCACTCTGACTATCACAGTTAACTACATACCCATCTTGCTTCAAACCCAATTCTTGGAGAAACCGTTTCAACCAAAGCATCTCTTTACCTGCTTCATTAGCTGCAATATACTCAGCTTCAGTTGTAGATAAGGATATACACTTCTGCAATCTTGACTGCCATGATACAACTCCCCCTACAAATTTAAATAAATACCCTGATGTAGATTTCCTACCATCAAGGTCACCTGCCCAATCTGCATCTACATAACCTTCCAAACTGGTTTAGAATCACCAAAAATCAAGCATAATTTAGAGTTACCTCTCAAATATCTAAAGATCCACTTCACTGCTTCCTAGTGATCTTTACCCGGATTAACCATGAACCTGCTGACAACACCAACTGCATGAGCAATGTCTGGTCATGTGCAAACCATAGCATACATCAAACTCCCAACTGCTGAGGAATAAATAGTTGATGCTATGTCTTTTTTCTCTTTCTTGGATGAAGAACAAGATTTCTTTCTTAGCTTGAAATGAGCACCAAGAGGTGTACTGACTGGCTTGGCATGCTTCATATTGAACATTTCAAGAACCTGCTCAATATACTTCTCTTGTGATAGCCATAGCTTCTTAGCTTTCTTGTCATGTAAAATCTGCATACCCAAAATTTGTCTTGCTGGACCCAAGTCTTTCATATCAAATGACATGAACAAGTCCTTCTTCAAATTTCCAATCACACCTGCATCTCATCCTACTATCAACATATCATCTACATATAGCAGAAGAATAACAAATTTACTATTGGGAAATTTTATGACATACACACAATGATCTGCATTTGTCCTCGTGTACCCGTAACCCACCATGAATGAGTCAAACTTCTTGTACCACTGTCTTGGAGCTTGCTTCAAGCCATACAAACTCTTCCTTAACTTACAAACCATATGTTCTTTCCCTTTCACTTTGAATCCCTCTGGCTGATCCATGTAGATTTCTTCTTTCAAATCACCATGAAGAAAAGCAGTCTTCACATCAAGTTGCTCAAGCTCAAGATCCAAGCTAGCTACTAATCCAAGAACTACCCGAATGGAACTCATCTTGACTACTGGAGAGAATATCTCATCAAAGTCAATCCCTTGTTTCTGACTGAAACCCCTGACCACCAATCGAGCTTTATACTTCACTAACTTGTCACCATCTTTCTTCAGCTTGAAAACCCATTTGTTTCTCAATACCCTTTTGCCTTTAGGAAGTTCCACCAAGTCATAAGTCTTATTCTTGTTCAAAGAATTCATCTCTTCATGCATAGCCTTCAACCAGCTTTGCTTATCCTTATGAGACTGTACTTCCTGAAAACTTTCTGGCTCCCCCTCTTCAGTAATCATAGTATACTCAGAAGTGGGGTATCTAGTCGATGGACGATGCTCTCTAGTAGACCTTCTCACCTGAGGTTCTACCATCTCTAATGGAGGAGGCTGCTCCCCCTGCTCAACACCATCTGTATCTATCACATCATCACCATCAACACCTGCTGGCTCATCAGCATCAAATTCAGTTGGTTCATCACCATAATTCTCATCTTGTACCTTTTCCTTATTTGTGGCATTATCTGAGGAAGAAGAGGTAGGTGTAAGATCAGGAACACCTCCAACTGTAGCTTTAGGCTTCTCAGTTTTCTCAAAGTCTGCCAAGTTTTCATTCTCATGAAAAACTACATCTCGACTTCTGATCATCTTCTTTTCTTTTGGATCCCATAGCTTGTAGCCAAATTTTGCATCTCCATATCCAACAAATATACAAGGAGTGGATTTGCTATCAAGTTTCGATCTTTGTTCCTTTGGCACATGTACAAATGCCTTGCACCCAAATACCTTCAAGTGAGAGTAAGAAACATCTTTCCCTGTCCATACTCTTTCTGGAATATCAAAATCCAAAGGAACTGATGGAGATCTATTAATTAGGTAGCATGCAGTCACAACAGCTTCACCCCAGAATAACTTAGGCAGATTAGCCATTCTCAACATACATCTGATCTTCTCAACAATAGTGCAGTTCATCATTTTTGCCACACCATTTTGTTGTGGGGTACCAGGAACTGTCTTCTCATGTTTAATGCCTTTCTCGGAGCAGTAACTCTTGAATTCATTAGATGTGTATTCACCTCCGTTATCACTTCGGAGACACTTCAAAGGCTTCCCTTTCTCTCTTTCCACCATGGCATGGAATTTCTTGAAGTGCTTAAATACCTGGTCTTTTGTTTTCAAAACATAAACCCACACCTTTCGTGAAGCATCATCAATAAATGTAACAAAATATTTATTGTCACCTAAAGTCTCAACATCAATGAGACCACATACATTAGAATAAATAAGATTTAATACATTGGGTTTTCTAGTAGAGGGTATATTAAATGAAACTCTATGTTGTTTATCAAATAAACAAAAATCACAAGGATTTAGTGACGTACCTTTGGCAAAGGGAATGAGAGACTTCTTTGCCAAAATCTGCAACTCTTTTTCACTCATGTGAGCCAGCCGCCTATGCCATAAGTTAGGCGAAAAATCCTCCTGAGCTACACTAACAACATCCTTGCACAACTTTACTTGTGTCTTGTAAAGTGTACAACAAATCTTCCCTCTAGCAAACACCAATGATCCTTTGCTAAGCCTCCATTTTCCATCACGAAAATAATTGTCATAACCTTCTTTATCAAGAACATTAGTGGAAATCAAATTCAGACGAATATCCGGAACATGTCTCACATCCTTCAAAACCAGGGTGTATCCAGTGTTAGCCCTAACACATATATCACCAATTCCCACAATGTCGGCATAACTATCATTGCCCATCTTCACTCTCCCAAAGTTTCCCGCTTTGTATGAAGTGAATAACTCCTTTCTTGAAGTGACATGGCAGGAAGCAGCTGAATCAATCACTCATTCAACATAAGGATTTGAAACTGTACAACAATCATCTTGTTCTATGGCTAGGACCTCATCTTCCAACACTATAACAGCAGCAGTGTTCTCATCATCCGCCTTTTTATAATTTTTATCCTCTTTCTGTTTGTTCTTCCAAGCCTTGCAATTCCTTTTTATGTGACCTTCTTTATCACAATAAAAGCACTTGAATTTTCCTTTTGATTCTAACCGACTTCTGGATTTACCTCGCCCTTTAGAATTTCTACTCTTACTTCTCCCCCTGTTCTCTGTGACAAAAGCATGTGCAATGTCCTTTCCCATATCCTTTATTCTAGTTTCTTCATTAAGCAAACTATCTTTAACCATGGCAAGTTGTAACACACCATTCGGAGCAGAATTACTAAGCGACACTACCAAAGTCTCCCAACTGTCAGGTAAGGAACTTAGAAGCAACAAAGCTTGCAACTCATCATCTATTACTAGCTTCATTGTAACCATCTGCTTAACCAAGTCTTGGAACTCACTAAGGTGCTCGGCAATGGACTTACCCTCCTTAAGCTTCAAATTTACAAGCTTTCTAGCAATAAAAGCTTTATTTTGAGCTGTCTTTCTTTCATAAAGACTCCTTAATTTTTTCCAAAGAGCCTCTGCATTTATTTCCTAAGACACATGGTGAAAAACACTAACGTCGATGCATTGTATAATACACCCGATAGTTTTTCTATTTAATTTCTCACAGTCTCTATCAGACATATCACTAGGCTTGGCACTATCACCCTCAATAGGGTCATGCAAATCCTTGCAATAAAGGACATCCTTCATCATCGGCTTCCATATCGAATAATTTGATGCCGAGAGTTTAATCATAGTATTCATAGCCATATTTTCCATTTAATCCAACACAAGACAGTCAAATCCAAGCAACCAATAGCTTTGATACCACTTGTTGGGGAAAAATCCTAATCCCCTCTATGTCTATGTGTGAATTAAAATTAATGACTACCAAGCAATAACAATATTATGGAAGCAAAAAAAATTCCAGCAAGAACCACATAAACACAACAATACAAGGACACCAAATCTTACGTGGAAAACCCTCTAGTGTAGAGAGAAAAACCACGGGGCAGCTTCAAAAAATATCCACTATGAAATAGAGATTACAACTATCAAGTTTATGTTAAACTTGAGTCCACAATAAATTGGATATACAACAAATAAATCTCAAGGAGTAAATACAATCTCACCACAAAGCCAGTAGCAAAATCTTCTTCTAAATACTCCAACTCTTCATGGTTGTAGCACTCAAAAACTCCATAAGAACTTACCAATTTATCTTCCTTGTATGTAACTTGAGCAAAGAAAAAAATGTCTCCTTTTTTCTTTTTCACTCTCTCACACTCTCACTGTGTTTCTCTCTATTTTTCGGACTGCACCACCAGCTGAAGCTCTCTCTTTTCTGTGTTTTGCTCTCTCTAGAACTCACACACAAAATGGCCGAAAATCTCCCTTTTTCTTCAGCTCTCTGTTTTCTGCTTCAGCACTGCTCGCCGAATGGCCTTTCCTTCTTTCTTTTCTTTTTCTTCAGCGTCCCACACGCCATGCAGCACTTCTCAATAAGAGAAGTCAGACCACTCTATGCTTTGGTCACTTCTCAATAAATGAAAAGGCTGAATTTGAAGACTCTTGGAACAAGCTCATAAATGAGGTTTGACAAAATGTGAGTTGGACTCCAAAGGGTGTCACGTGCACCCAACATGGCTGTCCTGCTTTCACCGCAAAAAGTAATAAAGTACACCACTACTGTCTGTCTTTACTCTTTACTCTTTCGGTGTGTGAGTGTGATAATAAGAATGAATGAAAGATCTTAAGAGCATCCCCATTTGGGGTTGTAAATGCCAAATGTTAAGAACATTTGGCATTTAAGCCCCAAAACCTATCAGCAATGGGGAGGCTAAATCCTATATGCTAAAAAAAATTTGAGATTTTGCTACAGTACCGTCTCAAATGTAAGACGGTACTGTAGCAAAATCTTATAAAAAAAAAATATTTTTTAATGCTATTTACCGGGTGATTTCTCTCTCCTCTCTCATTTTATCTCTTTATTTTCTCTCTCATCCTTCTCTCTTTCTCATCCCCTCTCTCTCTCTCGTTTACTCCTCTCTCATCCTTCTCTCTTCAGACCCAAAACCCATAGCTTTTGTGCTTTGTCTGCTCTCTTCCTTCTCTCTTTCTCGGTGCAGATCGGTTGGCTGACGGCTGCGATCGAGTGTGGTGGTTGATCGGTGCGTGATTGGTTGATCGAGTGTGGCGGTGTGGGTTTGGGTTCGGCGTGGTGGTGTGGGTTTGGGTTCGGCGTGGTGGTTGATCAAGTGTGGTGGTGGTGTGGTGGTTGATCGGTGCGGATTGGTTGATCGGTGCGGATTGGTTGATCGAGTGTGGCGGTGTGGGTTTGGGTTCGGCGTGGTGGTGTGGGTTTGGGTTCGGCGTGGTGGTTGATCGAGTGTGGTGGTGGTGTGGTGGTTGATCGGTGCAGATTGGTTGATCGGTGCGGTGGTGGCGTGGTGGTTGATCGGTGCGGATTGGTTGATCGAGTGTGGCGGTGTGGGTTTGGGTTCGGCGTGGTGGTTGATCGGTGCGGTGGTGGCGTGGTGGTTGATCGGTGCGGATTGGTTGGTTTGGTGGTGGTGTGGTGGTTGATGATGGTGGAGCCGTGGAGGTGGGGTTGCCGTGTGTGTGTGTGTGTGTGTGTGTGTGTGTGTGGTGATGGGTTTGGCTGTGTGTGTGTGTGTGTGTGTGTGTGTGGCTGGGTTGAAACCGGTAATGAGGGAGGAAGAGGAATAGAAAAAGGGAAATAGTAAAAAAAAAGAATAAAATAGAATATTTAAATAAAATGGGATAAGAAATAGAATTTTGGGATGTTGGGTGTATTGTAAAATGGGGTGGTATAATAGATAAAGTAGCTTTTTGAGATTGTAAAATAAGATGAGATTTAGCATCCGGATGTGGATGCTCTAACGGTAGTTAAAACAACATGCCGTTTATTTATTTATCTACCTATTCACTTGTTCATGTCGTTTTCCAATGGCATTTGCCTATATCTATGTTTTTTTCATTTGTTTGTCTGATTAGAAAAAACCGGGTCTTTATTTTGTTTTTTTGGTTTCTTAGGTTACATTTAAGGATCCAGAGGCAGCCATGAGAGCATGTCAAAACCCATCTCCCGTGATTGATGGAAGGAGAGCAAACTGCAATCTTGCATCTCTTGGTGCCCAGAAGACTCGTCCACCAACTCCTCAACATGGTCTCCCATCTTTCTCATTTCTTTTTTCCCTTTTTTTATTTATTTATTTTTTTTGGTTGTTGAGAAAATGACATATAGACAATTAATGGACACTTCCAATATCAACTTTGTAGACAAGGTCAATGATCATTAAGTATTCATCTGATATGGATTCATGAGACAATGTCGAAATGAGTAATGTTGGATTATAGGTATCCAACACAACATGCTCATTATCTTTCCAGTCTCTATTTCAACCTTAGCAAGCTATTGCAAATGGATTTCACTGAATATGTATTTTGATGCTATAAATATATATGGATCTGAATGCCATAGGGTACCCCCAAAAAAAAAAAGTGATTTTGTTTTAAAATAAAATGTCAGGTTCAGGAAGGTTTAGATCGGCAACTGGCTTGGTAGCTTCACCTGCTTATCATGGATCCTCATCTGCATATTACCATCAACCAACTGGTCAATACATATTTCCTTATTCAGCTTATGGGTAAGCTAGAAAGATCCTAGGAAAAAATCTTAGACTAATTAATACTTTGTTCTATTCATTGGTTTGTTATTATTCCCTATCAATCTGTGTTTTTTTCACCCTTTAAAAATCTTTTTGGTCAACTTTCAGGTACACTGGATATTCCCAAGATGCTATGTATCCTATGGTTGGTCCATTTGTGTGTGCATATATTGCAAATGGTAAATACTACATTACATTGCTTGATTTTGAGTTTGATGTCAATATTACAGAACTATTACAGTGTTTATGGGGTTCAACAATTCTCTCCTTATTATGCCACCTCTGGGGCAGCAGGACGACCTGGAATGCACCACAATTTTTACCCATTCTACGCACAATACGCACAAAGTAGCCAGGCTCAGGGTTTTGGAGTTCAATATCCCCAAATGGTACAATACCCATATTCGCCTCAGAACTATGGCTCTACTGGGATACTTTCTCTTCCTTCTTCAATGCCAACAACTAATAGCACAGGTGATATATTTTAAACCATTCTCCAATGTTCATTTTTAAGTAAAATACAAGCCATTCTTACCATAGAATTTGCATGCGAAATGCAATAGGTGCAACATCAACAGCAGAGGTGAGTGGAACAGCTGCGGGTGCTACACAAGCCTCTGGAACAGCTTCTGAACAGAATTCATCAACTTAAAATTCCATTGGAGGAAAAAAAAAACAATGTCTTCTTACAAGACTAACAACATGGATAAAATGGTGAACAGGGTCACGAGCAAAAGGAGAAAAAAGTGAATAAGGAAAGAATATTAAGTTACTGATATGATTCAAAAGGATGTCTGATCAGCTAGCATAACAAGGGAAAGGAGTCCAAGAATTCAGCATGGGGATCCGTTCATACATGGAACAGGCATATAGAGCTATGTTAAAGCTTGTTCCACTAACCATCTTTGCTTCGTTTTTCAATTCATGCCCCAATATTACCATCTTCATCATCATACATGTTTGGTCTAGAACTGTAGGGAGTCTTTTTTTTTTTTAATTTTAAGTAGTTGTTAGGATTAGGACAACCACATTCATTTGTGTATTGGTATAAGGTAGAAACTAAATATTGGCTTTGGATTCTACCTTATAGACTAATTGCTAGATGGTAATGTCTCGGACGCAGAGAGCATCCAATGACATTAACTTGTTTATACTGGCAGTAATGGGTTCAAAAGATTGATTTTGTATCTTTGAACCCCGATTGGTTGGTCAAGAAGAAAGGGTGAGCTCGGATAGCTCAGCCATTTAACTTGTAATTTTTTTGTTTGTTCATTTTTCATTATTAATTTATTGGTACTTTTAAGATAGGATTAGTTGGGAAAAAGAAGATTGTGTCTCTCTTGGTTTCTTTTTCTTACAGACAATCATCTCTTTTTATCTTTCATCTTTCGCTTTCAGTCGGCATTCTTTACTCATTGTGATTCTTCGTTGGCATAGTCACATCTTTTGGGCACTATAGAATGTGTTTAGAATCCAAGGGGATCTCACAGTGGGTCAATGGGTGATGGCCCTTTTTCTGTTTCAAAGTTGGGCTTGCAGATCTTGCCGCACATTTATGCTTGTGATTCTTGAAATTCCATCTGCTATGATATGGTTGGATTTCCATGACATAATAATAATATCATATAATAAGAATATTAATAACAAAAGTTATCCTGCGGTAGATATATCTCCTTAAAGAAGTGATGATGGATACACAAACCAAATTTTCCTTTGTCATGTATAATAATATCATATATTAAATAAATTATATCATATACTATATAATAAAAAAGTTGATTGTACCAATTTGCTGCTTTTTACATAGAAATAATAAACAAAACTTTGCTCGTTTTTTTCTTTTTCTAAATAAAGAGTAACATAATTAGTGGTGACAATTTTACTTAGCCTGATCATTATAATTATCAAGCAATTGAGGACTCAATGTTTTTTTTTTTTTTTTGATATATTATTCATAACAAAAAGAAAATACATCTTAAATAAGGGCTTGTTCTAAAAAACAATGCATCTTAAAAGTTCAATATGGGTACCAAACACCCTTGAACGTTTAGACCCCAAATTGCAAAAATACCAATTCAAGCTTTATATCAAACAATAAATGTGCGGAACATGATAATAAGCTTATAACAGAATTGATAAACAATCTAAGCCAGATATAAACACATCCACAGCAGTAAATATAAGGCAAAGATAAAGGGAAGAAAGATGCAAACACACGGACAACACACGATGTGTTATCGAAGAGGAAACCGAAGTCCTCGGCGTAAAACCTCACCGCCACCCTCCAAGCGGTGATAAAATCCACTAAAGAATATAGTTGGGATACATGAACAGTAGAAGACCCTCCGAACCTATTTCTTCTTTAGCTTCCCGGATTCCGCTACTTGACCATAGCATCAACCAATGTATATTGGTTCCTTCCAAACTGCTTCCCTCAGCACCAAATAAACCTTCTCACAGACGTAGGTGTGGTGAGATAAGGATTTGGTAAAAGACCTCTCAAGGGTATGACAATGAAGAGGAAGAGAGTAGAGGAATTTGTAGAGTTTCTTAGATGAAGATTGGGGATGAGGCAATCTTGTTTTTCTCTAGGGTTTTCTCTCACAAAATTCTCTCTGGAAGCTCTCTCAATTTAGTGGGTATAAGGGTCTATATATAGTGAGGTGAGATGGGAATACGAAGAGACAGTTTTTTTTGCCAAACAGGGTAAATTGGCGGCTTGGTCTCGCAGCTTGTCCAAATCGCGAAATCAAGTCGCGACGTAACGGTCTGGCCAGCCTGGGACTTTTGTCCTATAGTGCGACAGCTGGCGCGACCCTTCAGCTTCCCTGCGTGCATCTCACGTGCCTGAAGTTGGCGACTTGCAGCCGCGAGCCACCCGCGAGTCCTACCCGCGAAGCTTTGCTTCTTTGCACATATTTGAGCTTTTCTTCACATTTTCTCACACACTACCCTTACAATAATCCCACCTAAATACAGGGTTACTAAGTGCTTAAATTACAAGCAAATTGACACGGAATAAAGCCAACAAGATGGTTGATAAATTTCAACCTTATACATCTCTTCAACTCAAGCTAGGAAATCATCAAATGCCTAAAACATGTTTCAATCCAAATGTTTGGAAGGGTTTAGACGATAAGGGGGCCGAAGAAAACAGTTTTTTGCTCTTTATTTTTTATTTTTTATTATTATTATAGGAGAAGCGATCATGGCGAATAGATGTTCCACTTTTACTTCTAAAGCTTCTTTCCTCATTGTATGATAATGATAATAGCCCACTATACCAAAGCCAGACTATTCGGTCATGGAAAAGAGTGAGTGTTGATTGATATACTGTAAGTTTCACTATTATTTGTTACAAAGGATAAAGGTGCAGCATCATCTTTTCCTTTTAAACAATTTTGAATTCGTTTTCGTTATAGTATGCAAGATGAGTGTATCATGCATCACAATAGAGAGAATATATCCTCTAAATTTTTTAGGATAAATTGTGGGTACTGGATAGAGTAATTTGGCTTATCTCAATTGTCGAATCTTAAAAGCTCCGAGCTTCTCTATGAAACCAGGTTGGGTTTATCTCTTGGCCAATATTTGTTTTAAGTACTTGTGTAGAATCTGTACCATATCTATTTACTAGGGGACAAAATCCATTGAACCAAGTCATCTTCCTCAGCATTAACAAAACCAAGAGGAGCCCAATTATGACTTGATACTCATACCTCTCAGAATTATCTTCCACTAGTGATAAAGCTGGCAAAACCCATCTGCTGCTCTATTGTAGCCAGTTGGAGGAGGCATGTTGTCATCAATCAATCTTAAGGATATAACATTTTTCACAATTCCTGACATAATTTGTTCTGATTGGTGCAAAATAAAAATGGACTAGCTTTAGGTGAAATTAATGTTGTTCTAATCACAATAGGTCATCGACAACTGGAAAAAAAAAATGTTGTCTTAGTGTTACTTGACAGTCAAATATGTGTACTCTGTCAAAGACATTGAATTCAGTATGGCACTGCACTATATCTAAAGACAACTTTACTTGAATTATTATTTTTTACTTCGGGTCATTGACTGACTCAATGTATTAACTGAAGTGCAACCAAGATAAAAGAGCAACCCAAAAACCTAACCTTCATAACCCATGTAAAATCCAAACACTTTAATAAAACAAGTGACGTATGTAGTCCATTGACTCCATTCGAATAACAAAACATTAAAAGGAGCCTGAAAACCGGTGGTAGCCTAAAATCGCACTGCTACTGTTTTCCATATTGCATTCCAGCCCATTAGGAAATGCGTAGGGGAAAAAAACCCTGCCAAAAGTCACTTTGATTTTATTTATTTATTTATTTATTTTTCTTCTTCTTATGTGTGCAGACTGCAGACAGTGCAAGAAATTGTGATTACTGAACTGTGTCCTTGTATAGATATGGCTGGGCGTGCTTCCCACACAATATATGTCGGTAAATTACCAATAGGCAATACATACAAGGAAATGGGAAATTGAAGACCTCTTTACAAGGTTAGAATTATAGAATTTTCCACAACTATTTTAACTTCATAAATGTTTTTAAATTGATTTTAAAAAAAGTTTCATGTGTTGAGTTTCTATTTTCAAATAATTTTTTTTTTAATCTAAATTGCAAATTTCACCCTTTAGCTTTGACTTGTTTTTAATTCATTTGGTTGATTGGAACGGGTTTAGCAGTTGAAACAAACGGGGAAAATGAGTCAACGGAAAGCGAATTCCGAAAAGGAGTGAAACATTTATGTGAGAGAGGGATAACAAAAGTTCCAACCAAATACAAATGGCCGATCCCTGACCAACCCAATTCAGGGAACGGAAATTCTAGTGCTAGCAACCCCAATCTAAAGCTACCCATTATTGATTTTGCAAAGTTGCAAGGCTCCAATAGATCACAAACTATCAACTCCCTCAAAAATGCCTGCGAAAAATTTGATTTCTTCCAGGTACGTATGTATAGCCTTAAGTTTTCTTCATCTTCAAAGCCTTGAGATCATATGCCATTGAAACTTTCTCAACCCTTGAGTTTCTTTTTTGTTAATTTTTTTTTTCTTGGATTCGATGCAGTTGGTAAACCACGACTTTCCAAAGGATGTAATTGAAAGCTTAATTGATGTAAGCAAAAGGTTTTTTGAGCTTCCATTTGAGGAGAGATCAAAGTACATGTCCACAGATATATGCGTTCACTAGTGAGGTGTGGGACAAGCTCTAACCAGAATAAAGATGATGTGTTTTGTTGGAGAGACTTCTTAAAGCTAAGCTACCAGCCCTTGTCCGATGTTCTTCCTCTGTGGACCTAAGGTGATAACAGTTCACTTTCTCTCATCCCACAAACTCAAACACCAGTAATTCTTCTTCTTCCCCTAGACTTTTAGTTTAGCAGTTGAGCTAGACCCCACCATTAATAGTTTAATACTAGGTAACAATTATTAGATTCTCCCATACTACCATTATTGTGGTACTTTATTTTCTGAATTTAAAAAAAAAAAAAAAAAAACATGCGTACACAAGGGGAAAAACACTAACTTGCACACACATCAGTTGTCTTTCCACCTGTATAGGACGTGTGTAACAAATTTTACCAACAAAATAATAATAACAATAATAATAATTTTTCATATTACATTATTACTTTATAGTACTTTTTTTTTAAATAATTTTATAAGTAAAGTTTGACTACAAATTTGGTTGTAGTCAATAGCTATAACTTCATTCAATATATACTTATTAAATGTGAATTTTGACAAATCTACAATTAGATTACATTTTTTTTTTTTCATAAATACAAAATTTTCATAAGATCAAAAATTAATAGTTATGTTATCAATCAAATATTTAAAATTCAAATTTTTGCAGTCTAAAATTATGCATAAAGAATAAGCTTATGGATCGAATAGTAAATAACATTCAATTGACAGAAAACTTGACATGTGTGTTAAGAATATAAAGAACATGTAATCTAACGATGAAATTTTCAAAATATATATTTATGTTAAATTTTTTAGTAGAAGTTGTAGTCATTGACTACAACCAAGTTTGTATCCAAATTTTGTCTGACTTAATTTTATTAAAATAATGTTAAAGATACAATTATTTTACAAAAAATTTTACAAACTGCTAATGTGGTAAGTGATTATTGGTAAATGAAAAAGTGATATTAATAGTAGACATAAATAATTACTAATAAGAAGTTGACCACATCAACATTGTATAAAAATATTATAAAATAGTTTGTGGTTGTAGCATTAGTCATTTTATTAATGGTGTATAGATGTGGCAAAGCTAGCTAGATAGAATTCATTAACCCGCTCAAACCAAAGATTAAAAATGGTTACTCGTTTTTAGCTTACCTACTATAAAATCATTCGTTATTTTACTTGCTTGCAAGAGTCAATTATGTTTATTATTAATATACATACCTTTTAAATATTTGAATAGGCAAGCGGTTCTTGACTACTCGAAGAATACTAAATTCTTGTATCTAATGCTAACAGAGGCCATCCTAGAGAGCCTAGGATTGATGGATATTACTAACAATGAGAACGAAAATGATGAATTTCGAGAATTCAAAGATGGGGGAGCCAACTCATTGTGGTGAATTGCTATCCAGCATGCCCTGAACCTGATTTGACACTAGGCTTGCCACCCCATTCGGACTATGGCTTACTCACACTTCTTCTCCAAGATGAAGTTCAGGGTCTTCAGATTCAGTATGAAGGAAGATGGGTAACAGTCGAACCACTTCCTGATTCTTTGGTTGTCAACATTGGTGACCATCTTGAGGTTTGCCAAAAGTTTGTTGAATTTCGTGAGCTATATATATCTCTTTTGCAAGAACTTTAAGGAATAATCTAATATTTTTTTTTCATCTTTCTTTTACAATGATTAACATATATTTAGCAATGGTAAATACAGGAGTTTAATTCACAGGGTTCTTGTCAATCCTTCAAAGTCTCGAATTTCCATTGCTTCATTGCATAGCCTGCCCTTCAACAGCGTGGTTCAGCCGTCACCAAAACTCATCAATGAGGACAATCCAAGGCGTTACATGGATACAGACTTTGCCAGTTTTCTTGACTATAGTTCTTCCAGTGAATCCAAGAGAAAGAGCTTTCTGTAAAGCCACAGTAGACTTAGTGCAGATAAGAGTATTGTTCTGCAGAATTCATCACTCTGGTAGTGCAGCCAAGAGATGCCACGTGCCCTGTGATGATTGAGTGATTAGAAAGTTTGTTATTCCAAGAGTGTTTCCCGCTGAGTTAGTTAGAGTTGGTTAGGGAAATCTCCATGTATAAATATCTCATTACTTGTAATTTTATCAGTGTGAATTAATAATACAGTTTTCAAGATACATTGAATCTAGACTTTTCTCTCTAGAATAACTTGGTTTTTCACTTTCTGGAGTCCAGGAAATTGACTTAAGGGGTCATGAAGTCTGAGCAGTTTGATTTTTCCAGCACTGGTATAGCAAGGATTATTGGGATGTGAGGAATTTCTAAATAATTGACTTTTGAAAATTATGTTATAATAAAGGCTTTTGTTAATAGCTGTCCTTAGACATTCACTAAGGAAGTATTGATTAGATACTATCTGCATTGAAAAGTAACAAAACAACAAGTGCAAAAGTTAATAAAAACATCGACTTCTTTTATTGAAATGTCAGCCTTCTTTGTTCTTTAAGGTTCAACAGTTATTAATAGTCATTATAATCACATGTAATTCTCACCTCAATCTCCTTCGACGCTATATTTGATGTGTTGTTAGGATTTATGAGTATTAGCTAATTCTGACAATGTTTATTGTATATATTGGTTTAGAACTTTTAATGAAAATAGTGGTAATGAAGGTTGAAGGTTTAAGCAATTGTTTACTGTGCAAGAAAGAAGACCTTGGTTGAGCGAGAATCAAGCTCGATTGCAAGATTAGATAGAAACTCTTACTAGAGTCTTGTTAGACACTTGTTCAATGGAGATCTTATTACGGAAATTCCGAGATTTGCTTCTACAGCAATTTGCGTAGCCAACTCAATCCCAAATCCAACTTGTATAAAACCCTATTTGCAACCCGAAGTTGGTGAGAAGGAAGATGGCCACCAAAAAAACATAAATTAAAAAAAAAAAAAAAAAAAAAAAAAAAAAAACACTTAAAGATAGCCTTTTCTTAGTCTTCCAAACCTCTACCATTAATTTTCCTTGAGAAGTTGAGAGATCCAAACACAAAAATCACCTTCAAAATATTGGACATGCCTCCAAAACCATAAAGGAGACGTGAAATCTTTAAGAAGTCTTAGAGTACTCAAAGAGATCGATTTGCGGCCAATGTACCAACTTGTGATAACAAGTAAAGTAGATGGCATAGTGCAAGAGTCATCATTAGCTCAACACACACGCTTAATCTACCCTTTTAGGCATTTTCTGCATTTATAGCTCCTATCTACCTTAAAACTTGACTTGATTGCCTCACTTTCTTGGTCGCAATTGCATTTACTGCATCCTCCACCCCGTATTTGGAATCCAGTCAACAATTGAGTTCCTTAGGTTTGTGGTTGTAATCTAGTCGACAATTGACTGAATTGAGGTACTTGGGGTTTGTGACTGAGACTAACTTAAAAACCAAAGAGACGTAACCACCCAAGCACAAGATGATATTAAATGTATTTTATACATGTATTCACCCTTTTATATGGGAGTAGACTCCACGTCAGCAATCCGCCTGCACACACATGAAATCTATCTCAATGAAGGAGGAAAAGTCAAAGGACTAAATTCAATAAGGAAGGTTAAATAATATGCATCAAGTAAAAATATGATATTAATGACAGGTTCATATGAGAACTATTGAAAGCTTATCAACTTAACAAATGTAAAAATAATTGTCAATTTTTTTGTGCATATAAATTATATTACTTATAAATATGTCAAAAGCCCTTTTCAATGTGGGTTCCAGTTAGCTCAATTAGTAAAGTCTCTGACGGTTGTATAAGAGATTTGGGGTTCAATCGCCTACACCAAAAACTGATTGGTGTCTTGGTCTGATAATAAAGAGCAATTATCAGGAGCGGACGCCATAGGTTGAAACTCTCTCCAAAAAAAAAAAAAAAAAAAAAAGCCCTTTTCAATCGGAGAGAAATAGAAGTACGTAGAATGACTTTTTCCCCCTATTTAACAATTAGAAAGACGGTTTGGTGTAGCTTTCTGAGTGGGAAAATATGAAAAAATAGTTTTATCCATCCATTGATAAGATTCTAACTAGCATATGCTGATTTGTACCTAATTAACAATTATAATCGGGCTTCATAAACATATTAAAACTTAAAATTGAAAGTTCAGGTCACACTTGTGCTAATTAACGGTTCATATTACGTAGCACAGGTGTAAATTAACTACTAAGTCCACACGTCAGTTTGTGAGAGCTGTTTAAATTAATGTGTTTGTGAACCATTTTCTAAAATTAAAAATTAATTAATTAATTAAAAAGGCCGAATTGGCTAATTCCTTAAGTCAAAACTTGTAAATTAATCTTTCTAGATTTTGTGGCTGTTGCTGAACTGTTCACCATTTAAAAAAGAGACTGCAAAGTTCTTTGTAAGGTTGAAAATTTATCAACCATCTTGTTGGCTTTATTCCGTGCCAATTTGCTTGTAATTTAAGCATTTAGTAACCCTGTATTTAGGTGGGATTATTGTAAGGGTAGTGTGTGAGGAGATGTGAAGAAAAGCTCAAGTATGTGCAAGAAGGCAGAGTTTCGCGGCTAGGACTCGCGGGTGGCTCGCGGCTGCAAGTCGCCAACTGCTGGCACGTGAGAGGCACGCAGGGAAGCTGAAGGGTCGCGCCAGCTGTCGCACTACAGGACAAAAGTCCCAGGCTGGCCAGGCCGTTAGGCCGCGACTTGAACTCGCGACTTGGACAAGCCGCGAGGTCAAGCCGCCAATTTACCCTGTTTGGCAAAAACTGACTCTTCGTATTCCAAAACACACACCACTATATATAGACCCTTATACCCACTAAATTGAGAGAGCTTTCAGAGAGAATTTTTGTGAGAGAAACCCTAGAGAAAAACAAGATTGCCTCATCTCCAATCTTTACCTTAGAGTCTCTACAAATTCCTCTACTCTCTTCCTCTCCATTGACATACCCTTGAGAGGTTCTTTGCCAAATCTTTATCTCACCACACCCACGTCTGTGAGAAGGTTCATTTGGTGCTAAGGGAAGCAGTTTGGAAGGAACCAATACACATTGGTTGATGCTATGATTTAGTAACGGAATCCGGGAAGCTAAAGAAGAAATAGGTTCGGCGTGACCTCGTTGGAGCAAGAAGCTTGGAGGGCTTAGGTACTTGGGTAGATTAGGCTTGGAGGGTCTTCTGTTGTTCATGTATCCCAACTATATTCTTTAGTGGATTTTATCACCGCTTGGAGGGCGGCGGAGAGGTTTTACGCCGAGGACTTCGGTTTCCTCTTCGATAACACATCATGTGTTGTCCGTGTGTTTGCATCTTCCTTCCCTTTATCTTTGCCTTATATTTCCTGTTGTGGATGTGTTTATATTTGGCTTAGATTGTTTATCAATTCTGTTATAAGCTTGTTATCATATTCCGCACATTAATTGTTTGATATAAAGCTTGAATTGGTAATATTGTAATTTGGGGTCTAAACGTTCAAGGGTATTTCATACCCAATTTGAACTTTCAATTGGTATCAGAACGGGTACACTTGTTGTGGTTTTAATACCTGAGTGTGATCCTTGACCCCTTGTTGAGATGGATAGGTCTCAATCTCTCACTGTTCCACCATTTTTTTATGGTAATAATTATGCATTTTGGAAAGTCCGAATAAGGGCGTTTTTGTGTTCTATGGATGAGGCTGTGTGGGATGCTGTTGAAATAGGTTGGACAAAGCCGGAGGATGCCAAATCCACTTGGGAAAAGGCAGCTCTTGCGGCGGCTAATGCAAACAGCAAAGCATTGAACGCCATTTTCTTTGGTATCTCTCCAGAAGAATTTCACAGGATTTCACATATTACCGTTGCTAAGGAAGCATGGGAGATTCTGGAGACGACTTATGAAGGAACCAAGAAGGTGAAAGACACCAAACTTCAGATGTTGACCACTCGCTTTGAGCAGCTAAAGATGGATGAGGATGAGTCCTTTGACTCTTTTTACAGTAAGCTAAACGAGGTGGTTGTCGACAAATTTAATTTAGGGGAAAAGACGGAGGAGTCTAAAGTTGTAAGGAAGATCCTTCGGTCACTACCAGAAAGTTTTCGTGCCAAAGTTACAGCCATTGAAGGGAGCAAAGATCTTGACGATATCAAGGTTCAAGAGCTGGTTAGTTCTCTGCAGACATATGAATTGTCCCTGCCTTCTCAGAAGAAAAGCAAATCACTTGCTCTTAAAACAATTGATGAGAGAGTGGCATCACATGAACCTTCGGAAGAAGATGGAGTGGAGAAGGAAGTAGCATATCTTGCGAAAAACTTCCGAAAATTCCTGGAGATGAAGAATAGTGGGAAACCATTCAACAGAGGGAAATTTTCGTCTTCAAGAGGTGATAGGAAAGAGTTTACGAGGAAAGAAGGGAATGAGTCTCAATCTTCCTCGGACATTGTGTGTTTCGAGTGTAATGGACATGGACACTTCAAAAAGGAATGTCCCAATTATTTGAAGACAAAAGGAAAGGTCTATGCCACTACCTTGAGTCATGATGATTCATCAAATTCTGACTCTGAAGATAGCTGTGACGGAGAAGGAAATTACTCCGCTTTCATGACCATTGCACATGTGGAGACCTCGGATGATTTGGATACACTTGTGAAGGAGCTTGGGGAACATTCTGATTTGGAGTCTATTGGAATAGTCGAGGAGTCTGAAGATGAGGAAGTTGGAGAAGCAGTGGGATTGTAAGAGACTTACAACTCACTCCTTGAGAAGACCGGTGAATATGCTAAGGTGGCTAATGCAGCCATTAAGAAGATGAAGAGGGCTGAGGAAGATTACAAAAGTCTTCTGGCACGATACAAGGAGACAAAGTGTGAAATTGAAACACTTAATGGTAAGCTATCAGAAGCTTACACAAAAGTAAGGTTTCTTGAGCAAGAAGTTGTGCAAGCTCATGCCAAGGTAGATAGGGTCTCCTCCAAGAAGTTAGATGATGTTATTTCATCTCAAAAACATGCCTCAGACAAATCTGGATTGGGATACACCGGAGGAAGTAGCTTATCAGCAAATGTCACCAAAGAAATGAAGTTTGTAAAGACTAAGGAGACGAATGTGGGTAGGTCCAGTCCTGAGAAAATTAAAGCTGAGAAGAAGAAGAATGTGGCTAATCAACGGGTATTACATAAGTCCAGTAATCAATCAGAATCCAGATATGGAGCTAGAGAAAGATCACTCCTAAGACAGCAGTAGGGTCCTAGAACGGAGTATGTTTGTCATCATTGCGAATTGTAAGGACATACCAGACCCAACTGTCAAAAGCTGAGAGCAGACAACAATGCAAGTGCACCTCGGTCACAAGGAAGAAGAAATGATATGAGGACTTGGGGTGGTGAGCAACCAAGAAGCCAAAAACGTGATCCAGGAATGATGGACGTGATGAAGATGATCGGTGCATTCACCAATTGCTTGGAAAGCTTCACTCGAAGGTCTGACAGTCCTAACTCTCGTACCCAATCTGTCAAGGATATCACCCCAAACGCACGTGACGTGTGGGTGACAAAGGGTACTCATGCATAAGCATTATAACATGTCCATGCATCAATTCTTCCTATGCTTTGTGGATATGATTGGTTATATGCTTTGTTTTTGTTTTTTTTTTTTTTTTTTGTATTGATTTTTAATTTGTGTTTTGTGTGTGTTTAAAATGTGTTTTCATTTTCTTCGTTCTGATCAATCTTTTACTGTTTTTGTGTCAAAAATCCAAAAAAACACAAAAAGTAGAAAATCCAAAAAGTTTGATCACTGTGTTGAGTTTTTGTCTCAAAGCATGTTTTGCCTTGTACCTTTGTACTTATGGCTTTGTGCATTTAACGAGCTTAGCTTGTCTCTCATGCACTTATATCATTGTGAAAGAAATTCTGAAATCTATGTGACTGTTGTAAATAGATCTTCAACCTTGTCATGAATGATTAATGAATATTTTTGTTGATCTTGAGACATGCATAGACTCATGCCTATATATCTTCCCACTTTTTATTTTTTTGCTTAAAAGAGCTCTCTAAATGTAAATCTCCAAATGAAAAGAGATTTAGAGCTGCAAAAGCCTATCGCACAAACTAGTATTCGACTAGGAAAAAGGGAAAGCGACCAAAATAAAATGTTTGATGCCCAAAAAGCCAAAGGCTAACTCATAAATTGAAATATCAAAAATTTCAGGCATCTATCTCTCAATGAGATTTTCTTTGCTCAAAAGTTGCAAATGATATGTTGAATATGGAGCCAAATGAAAAGCTTCAATGAATTGTTATCAAGTTCTTGTGGGAGGTCATATACGCATGTTTCTATAATTGAGATAGGTCACATAATCTAGTGCTAATTGTGTATGCCTTGATTGAATTGATCATTGAAGCTTCACATTGGACTAAGGACTATCTCATTTTTGATATCCACACACAACACACAAGTCTATGTTCAATGAATGTCATATTCATTTGTGTGATTGTACTTGATTAAATGTGTTTTCACATGCTCAAACTTTGTTGATCAAACACAAAAAGATATTTGAGTGTTTTAGTTTTTTTTTGGAAAGTGCTTTGTTTTTACAAAAATGTCAAAATTTTTCAAAAACAGTGTTGCCCTGTTTTTGGCTACTAAGTCGCGAGTTGGCCCAGTCGCATGCTCTAGTCGCGAACCTCTCTCAGAGATTTTCGCAGCTAACTGGCGAGTAAAATGCTCTAATCGCGAAAAAGACTTAGAAAATTCTTCCAAAATTTGTGTTTCCTAGTTTTCACGGGTCAGTGTGGCGACTGGTTCGCGGGTGGAAGGTCCAGTCGTGAGAGGTACTCAGGGAATTTCGCGGCTCATATCGCGACTATCTCGCAAGTATACCTTCCAGTCGCGAAAAACACTTAGAGAAATTTCTCAAGCTTCTTCTCTTCACAGTGTTTCGCGGCTTAACTTGGCGACTTACTGGCGACTTGATCCAGTCGCGAAAAACGTGTGTTTTGCGTTTTAAAGACAAATTTTAAAACTGTTTTTCAGTTTTTTCCCTCGAAGTTCAGTGTCTGTTCATCTTCTTCTCATTTCTCACTCAAACACTCCGCGTTTCTTTGAAAAAGCTCTCAAATTCTACATCATGTCTTCATCAAACATCAAGAAAAAGGTATGGGTTTTCTTGTCTTCACTTCATTCATCATGATTTCATTGTTGTTCTCTTGAATCTGAGTGTTGTGTTGTTGGGCTGTGTTTTTGAGAGGCTTGAACATGGGTTTGCATATTTTGTTGAGTTTAAGTGTGAGATGTTATTTGCTCTTGCTGCAATGAATGTTTAGGATTATTTTCTTACATTAGATCACTTATCCTGAGTCTAAGCATTGATATTTGTCAGTTTGTTTTTGGGCATATGGTTGTAGGGTTTTACTGTAATTGTTATTGTGGTTCTAAATGTACCTATTTGGTTGTGTTTTTGATGATTATGGCTACCATGTGTTTTTGACTCTTAAATCATCATATCTTGTAGGTGTTGCTATAGTTTTTTTTTCTTTGCATTGTTCATACCAAATGGGTCATGACTCACTGTTTTTGAACAAATTTATCTGAATCTGTCTGCATATTTCAGTATAAACTTGGTTAACTTGTTAAGTCCAATGTTCAGTTATCAACTGTGCTTATTCTGTGTTTGTGTCTGGTCACTCTGATTATCACTGTGTAACTAACTTGTTACTAATGTGTGTGCATTTCCCCATTCTGTGCTATGTCTTGTTGTGGCCTTTTCTGCTTGTTTACAGATGGCTGCATCTCCTTCAAAGAAGAAGACAACTGCTAAGAAAGCTGACAAAAGAATGAAAATGGACCCTAATTTATTTAGGTCTGTCAAGCACTTTGAGAGATACAGAGATTTCTTCATGAAGGGCACCATTATCCAGGAGAGATTTGTTGACTTACATGATTTGAAGGACACTTTCATTCCAGGGTGTTTTGAGGGAAGAGGATGGGAGAAGTTGTTGAGTGATCTACCTGCAGTCTATGATCCCCTAATAAGGGAATTCTATGCAAATGTGATCATAAAGGATGAAGAGATGAACTGCTGGGTCAGAGGACATGAGTTCACCTTAGACGCACATGACATTGATGACGTCCTGGGTCTTGAGGGTTTAGAGGACTATGAGTTCACCAACTTCAAAGACAGGATGATGTCCCTAGATGTTGTCCAGGCTCGGATTGGTGGTACTAAGGAAGCGAGATGTCTCAACACTAATGCCTTCCCTGCAGATATGAGGTGTTTGACCACCATCATGATGTTCAATCTGTATCCCATAAGAAAGATGACCACTCTTACTAATTCCAGAGCTATATTTCTGATGGAGCTCAAGGAGAAAGTCCTCATTGACATCAACTCACACATTTATGACACCATCATGGACGAGACTAAACCCACTGCCAGGCCTAAGTTGGTCTTTCCTAGTCTCCTTATGAGGATCTTCAGAGCGAAGGGTGTTCGAATTCCTCAAGATATCAGTCCCCTGACTCCACTATCAGCAATAAACAAATTCACCATCACAAGGATACAAAGTCGTCTTCTGGGTAGTGAAGAGCAAGGGGATCCAATGGAGACTGAAACAGAAGCTGCAGTACAATCAGTCACACCCAGGAGCAGAAGAAAGAGGAGTCGAGCCTCAACTTCATCAGCAACACCTCCTCCTGATGCATTTCAAATCATCATGGAAATACTTGATGGACTCAGAGAAGTTCAAAGTCAGCAGACTGAAAGGATGATCGTGATGCAGGATCAGATTGATGTGCTTTCAGCTAAGATTGACAGCCTCTCCACCAACCAGGAGCAGTGACCCTTTGGCCATTCCAGTCAAAAAGGGGGAGAATTTTTGGGGGCAGATTTTGAGGGGGAGTGCTTGTTTTGAGGGGGAGCCTTCTTATTTTATGTTGTTTTGGTTATAACTTTGTTATTGTGTTGGTTAACTGCTGTTAGTATAGGTTTGTTACTCAGTGATTTCAATTTGGTGTGACTTAAACCTATAACTCTTGGATAGTTTTATTTAAGTAGCATTTCAGGATGTGTTAGTTGTTTATTTCAGCATATATAATTTGTTGGTATTCAGCACTTTATGTTGTTTGTTTGTACCCATGTTGCTTATGAAAGCTTTAAGGGTTTGTTTTGTTTCTATGCATGTTTGTAGGCCTTTGTGGTTTGTGCCATGCTTTATGCAGCCTTTGTGCTTTGTTAAATCAGTACTTCCAACTAAATGTTATGCATTTTCTTCTAAGTACTGTCACTCTTGTGCCCTTGTAGGATTTTTCCTAGATGTACATGCTTCTTGTATTGTGCATTGGTTGAGTGTTGGTCATTCAAGTGATTTGCCTTGTGTTTGTCATCTTGAATGTTCGGATGTTCATTCCAAGTGTGGATGAGCATTGTGATCACTTGGTCATAGTGATTACCTGTTTTGGTATTGCCTTGGTTTATTGATTCATTCCATTGTGCATGATCGCATTGTGCTTGCTCCATATGCATTACAAGTTTCTGTATACAATGAACTTATTGTGTTGTTGTGTTTCAGGAGTTACTTGTTCTTATGGTTCTAAAGCTTCGCAGATTCTAGAGTTAGGTGTGAGTGAGTTTTCCAACTGTTCCCAACTCACGCGTTAAGTCTAGAGTTTGTTTTAGGGTTTTGTCACGGAATAGCCAAAGGGGGAGATTGTAAGGTTGAAAATTTATCAACCATCTTGTTGGCTTTATTCCGTGCCAATTTGCTTGTTAATTTAGGAATTTGGTACCCCGGAATTAGGGGGGAATTATTTAAGGGTAGTGTGTGAGGAGATGTGAAGAAAAGCTCAAGTATGTGCAAGAAGGCAGAGTTTCGCGGCTAGGACTCGCGGGTGGCTCGCGGCTGCAAGTCGCCAACTGCTGGCACGTGAGAGGCACGCAGGGAAGCTGAAGGGTCGCGCCAGCTGTCGCACTACAGAACAAAAGTCCCAGGCTGGCCAGGCCGTTAGGCCGCGACTTGAACTCGCGACTTGGACAAGCCGCGAGGTCAAGCCGCCAATTTACCCTGTTTGGCAAAAACTGACTCTTCGTATTCCAAAACACACACCACTATATATAGACCCTTATACCCACTAAATTGAGAGAGCTTCCAGAGAGAATTTTGTGATAGAAAACCCTAGAGAAAAACAAGATTGCCTCATCCCCAATCTTCATCTTAGAGTCTCTACAAATTCCTCTACTCCCTTTGTCTCCATTGTCATACCCTTGAGAGGTCTTTTACCAAATCTTTATCTCACCACACCCACATCTGTGAGAAGGTTTATTTGGTGCTGAGGGAAGCAGTTTGGAAGGAACCAATACACATTGGTTGATGCTATGGTCAAGTAGCGGAATCCGGGAAGCTAAAGAAGAAATAGGTTCGGTGTAACCTCGTTGAAGCAAGAAGCTTAGAGGGCTTAGGTACTTGGGTAAATTAGGCTTGGAGGGTCTTCTGCTGTTCATGTATCCCAACTATATTCTTTAGTGGATTTTATCACCGCTTAGAGGGTGGCGGAGAGGTTTTACACTGAGGACTTCGGTTTCCTCTTCGATAACACATCGTGTGTTGTCCGTGTGTTTGCATCTTTCTTTTCTTTATCTTTGCCTTATATTTCCTGCTGTGGATGTGTTTATATTTGGCTTAGATTGTTTATCAATTCTGTTTTAAGCTTGTTATCATATTCAGCACATTAATTGTTTGATATAAAGCTTGAATTGGTAATATTGTAATTTGGGGTCTAAACGTTCAAGGGTGTTTCATACCCAATTTGAACTTTCATTCTTTATTGCTAGCTAAATCTTCTTTGGTTTTTTCTTTTTTTTTTTACTCCATCAAGATTCAAGATTTTTTAGAGCTTTTCGAGAGTATGATTATTCCTTCATATATGTGTAGTCATTCCATTCCATACATATTATATAGTAATTATAGGGATGGATCTCTTGTAAGTGATCTTAAAAGGTTGGTTAGAGGTTTAAAACTCATGACCTCATGGATCTTATAAAACCTCAGAGACTACAAAGCCAAAGCTTCAAAAACACAAAGTCATCAAAGCCCTACTAGGAAAACATGTAAATAATGTAACTATATAATAGTTAAAACGATTCTCAAAAAAAAAAAAAAATATATATATATATATATATATAATAGTTAAAACGTGTATTTCAAAATTCCCTTTTTATTGTTTGTATACTGTATATTGTAAAATATATAAACACTTTAAAAACGAATAAAATGTTGTAATTAACATCTAATAACTATATATACATATAAAAATAAAACATTCATGCAGCTTTCAATTTTCATTCATTTTCTTAGAATCTCTTATACGGTATTTTTTTTGTAGCTTCATTTTTTTTTTCAATTTACAATAATATTTCCAAGGTTCACAATATCCTTTATATATATATATATAACTTATAAAATAAAGAAAGTCTACAAACACAAAAAAAAAAAAAAAAAAAAAAAAAAAAAAAAAAAAAAATTCTTAACAAATAATGTGGCATCTTGTTAATGGTAGGTAAAAAATGATTTTAGCGACGGATCTAAACAAGAACGAATAAAGCTTATCAAATCAACTATTGAAAAAAATATTAAGAAATTTTTTTTTGTGTATGTAACATTGCTCTATAAATTAACATAAACATAAACCATTTGGAACTAGCTTTAGCGGGTGTTTTATTTTAGCAATATTGATAATATCATAATACTGTTGGAATAGTACCATCACATAATTGTAATGTTTTGCCATTTATATATTCTATTACTTATTGTAAAGTTGTTATTTACAACTGTGTTTTGTTGGCTTTTATTCCGTGCCAAATTTGATTGTAATTTTATTCAATCTTTTGTACCCTGTATTTATTGTGGGATTTGATTGTAAGGGTTGTGTGATAGATAGAGAGTGTGAAGACTCAAACATTTGAAGACTGAATAGTTTTCGTGGGTAGCTCGCGACTAAGCATTCCACGAAATGACTCATGTGACTTGCACATGCTGGAATGCAAAGAGTCAGGCCAAGATGGAGACAGCTGTGTTTCGCGAGTATCTCACGGGTAAGGCCTTCCCGCGAGACAATTGTGAGACATTCTGTTTTGCCAAACTGTCCATTCTGATACACACTTTCTGTGCCTACACTATATATACCCACGTTACCCACAAATATTAAGGAGTGCTTCTGAGAGAAAATCCTAGCCAAACACCTTGAGAGTTAGAGATTGTTATACCCACAATTTTCTATACATTTGCTTGTGAAATTTCTTCAACTCCTACCTCTCAATTTCCATACCATTGAAAGGTTGATAGCCCAAACACTTATCACGCCCTTTTAGAGTGTCAAGTGAAGTTTTGGTGCTACTAGAAGCATTGGAAAAAGCCAAGGATGGCAGATGCAACATGGAGTTTGTTGCGGGATTCGGAGAACTAGACAAAATATGGTTTCGAGAAGCCTTGTTGGAGTAGGAGCTTGGAGGGCTTAGGTACATCGGGTAGATTAGGCTTGGAGGGTCTCTTGCTAACCCATGTATCTCAATTGATTGTCTAGTGGATCGATTTCTGCTTGGAGGGCGGCAGAGAGGTTTTTCATTGAGTTCTTCGGTTTCCTCTTCGATAACACATCGGCGTGTTATCTTGTGTTTGCATCTTTCTTCCCTACTCTTTTACATTCCATTTTACTGCTGTGTTGCTTTGATTATGGATTAGAGTAGCTTGTTTGTTTATTCGCTTGCCTTTACACTATTCCGCACTTAGTATTAAGTTTGTGTAAAATCAATCAAGCCGTAACTTTAATTTGGGGGTCTAAACAGCTATTGTGTTTTCAACACATTTCTGAGTTTTAACTTATGATAACATGTATGACATGATCTTGCATGAAATCTCCTATTTGGTATATTTCTATCATTTTTTAATTGTGTAATTAAATGGTATAATAATAATTTTAGAAATTTTAAATTCAAGTAACAATGAGAATTCTAAAACGGTAAAGTCCCAATTATAACAATTTTATTAGGAAAAGTTTTTGAAGGAAATAATTATGAAAAAATACATATAAAAAAGTAAATAAAAATAATGCAAGTCAAATATGTTTATCATTGTTTTGAAATCTAAACGGTTCAAAGAAAGAACTAAAAAAATAAGACAGAATATCTATTTGAAAATGACACTTGAAAAAATGAGAGATTCAAAAATTTTAAAATCAGACCAAAATTCAACCGAGGTCAAAGTATGGCAACATAGAAATTATTAAGTCAATTATATATAATAAATATAATAGTTTATAATATAAAATAAAAAATCAAGAAATTGACTTGCCTTAATGGTTAGCATGTCAGACTTAGGGTCTGTTCGGTTGGAGGAGTGGAAAAGTGAGAGGATGGAAAATTGTGAAAGGATGGAAAAGTGGGAGGATGAAAAATATTTAGTTTTCCCTCTTATGTGTTCGGTTGGAAGGGTGGAAAAGTGAGAGGGTGAAAAACTCTTTTGTTTGGTTGGAGAGAAAAAGGGAAGGATGGAAAATGTAATTTATATAAATTGACTATTATACCCTTGGTACATAATATGTAAAAAATAGATTTATTTGTACTCATTAAATAATATAAAATTTACCACATTATATATATATATATATATATCTTTATATTATTATTTTTATTATTATAATGTAAAAGAAAAGTTGTTATAAAAATATGTCCTTTCCCATAATGCGAAAAGAGCGAAGCTTCATTAGATATGTTATATAGTAACATATAGGTAAGACTATGCTCCCAATAATTCAAGAATAAATTTCTCCTTTTGGATTTTTTACACCAATCAAATGTATCATATGTACAGTGGAGCACAAAATGCAATAGAGCCTTCAGAAGTATCATAACAGTTATTGTTCAAAGGATAGGCATTTCATAAAATGAAGCCATGGTCATTAATTAATGGAACAAGTCATAGGTAATGATGCTGCCATTGCCCGTTGAGGACTCCCTTTTATTTCATTTACTCTCCCTCTATGTGATATGCTATGTTTTGTATCCCTTTGACAGGGCTCGGTCGGCAAGATAAAACACTAGAATACAAAATATACAAATGCCAACTATTTAATTGATCACAACATGACAGGAAAAGGTGGTCACTGAAATAAAGCTTGAAATGGGAACAAAGGATGGGAAATAAAAGATTTGTCTCATCTCATGCATCACACAATGGGAACAAAGGATCCCAAAGGAATAGAAAACTATACCGTAAGTTAAAAAAAGACACATTACACATTATATGTCTGTATTTTACCTCAGGCACCCTTCAAAAACATATGAAATTGACAACCTTATCCACCAATGTAGCTTCAATTTAGACATCACACACTCTCACAACTCAAAATAAACAACAAATGCAACTCCAATTCAGCCAAAGACACAGAACACAAAGCAGTAACATGTTTTGCAACTAAAATGGTCCGCACAACTGAACCTGATGACAAAACTTATGAAACCCATAATTCTCCTACACTTCACATTTTCCTCACACTTTCTCACTAACCAATTCAGCAACTAAAACAAAAAATGAAACTGACCCATTAAAGAAAATCAAACAAAATGCAAATTTGAACCAAGAAGAAGTACAAAACTTTGGAGCAAAATGATATTAATTTCATTCATCCATAGCACAGTAGAAGTTAAAATATTACATTATCTTCTAATGTCTTAACTGAAATACAAATTCATCAAATATTGCTAATTCCACAAAAGTTAGCAAATCAAAATACAGCTACTACCAAAAGTCAGTTGCCACTACATACATTCCACAAAAGTCAGCTACTACCAAAAGTTAGCAAATCAAATTTACACCCCTTTGAACCCACAAAAGTTAGCTACCACCAAAAGTCACTAAGGTTCTTTAGCATACATCATCTTTAATAATATTTGTCGGCGTAACTCACTAGTTGGAACACCAAAAAATGCTCTCATTTTGGCTGGATCCTTAATTGGGAAGAGCATAGCATCAAGTTGGTGTTCCGTCGGTATTCCTATTTTCACCAATTCAGAAAAAACTTCATCCTCAGAGTAACAACGTGGACGCCCTCTGTCCATGATAGCAAGTCCCTCCTTAGCAATCTCATGTCCTTGCATCATAATAGCAAGTCCCTCCTTAGCAATTTCATTTCCTTGCCTTATACTTGCTGCCACATTATCAATTCCGGATTGAAAATTTTCCATCTGCTTTTCAAGCATTTCAACCATTTGAGGTGTTTTCTTCGCCTTCTTGGATGATGTCTCACATGAGTAGGAAGGAGAGACCATTGGAGAATATGATTCTACATTTGGCATGCTAAACTCATCAAAGTAATCAATATTTTCCTCCAAATTTACGCTATCCTCTCTATCCTTTTCCCATTGACGGACTTTCTCCTTTGCACTCATAGAACCTTCACCATTTGCTCTATCCTTGGAAAACAAATCAAACGGCTTCTCATAATGGTGAATTGGAGTTCTTTTCCATTTTTGAGCATTTGGGTTTGCCTATAAGAATACAATACACACTTATTAGTATTATTATTATTATTACAACAAAGTACCAACAAAATGTATCAACTTGATCTAAAAAACATTTCACAATATCAAAATAAATATAACTAACCTCTATTAAAGGTTCCCACACTTCATCTTCAGCCTCAAAAAGTGCAGTAATAGGATTCCATGCAAATCTACTCATGTTCTTGAAAAGGTCATGACATGAATGGAAAGTACCTTTGAATGTTTTGATGTGATTCTTGATGTTACCTTTCTCAACTGCATAACCGAACGATTCTGAACACTTTTTACACATATTTGAGTAAGCTTGAGAACTCCATGTTCCATTGGGCCTATTTCCATTGTTTTGTTCCTCCAACATGACGTTAAGTAAGAAGCCATCCATGTCATCAGTCCATCTCATGTTAGTCGCTTTAGACTCACTATTAGTTGTCTTCTTCAATTTCTTAGACATTTTTAAAGACTGCATGTTAAACATATTAGTATTTACAAGATTACATACAACTACTACAAAGAAATTAATAAGATTTACATACAAATACTACAAACAAACCAACAAAACAACAAACGACATAGCATAATGTTTCTATAAATAAACTAGTAATTGAACATTCCTCTAAAATATTAATAAGGTACACATAATAGTTGTACAAAAACAACTACTGATAAATGTTTAGCAACAGTCATTCCATTCGAAACTATTCCATAAAGAGAGATACACATAAGCAAATCAATTCTCATAACATAATGACTAAAATTATTGATCATGCGATACATAGTCATTCCACATTCTAGTTGCTATACTAGTTTGTAATATTGCTCCTCTTCTAGCATCTGCATCACTATCATTTGAACTATTTTTAGCTTTTTTATGTATGTCATCATTCGAAATCTCTTGATCAACTTTTGCAATCAACCTTTCATCCGGATAAACTCCCATAAGATAGTTATGCAATATATAACAAGCCAAGATAATCTCAGTAACTGTATCAACTGCGAAAAAAGATTCTATCATTCCAGATATAATAGGAAATCGTTTTTTCAACACACCAAATGTCCTTTCAATGACATTGCGCAAAGAGGAATGCAGATGATTAAATAGTTCCTCAGCATTTTTTGGGCTATGTGCTGAATACTCTTTTAAATGATAATGTACACCCCTATATGGCGCCATAAGTCCACTTCTCAGCATAAAACCCGTATCTACTAGATAATATTTTCCTATTAAGAAAATAATTTATATAAGTAATTCACTATATATATAAGTAATTCTCTATATTTTTTATAAGTATACTTTGTATTTATAACTTAACATTACCTCTAGGGATTATAAGTTTGTCTTCCCTACTTAAAGCGTTTTTAATTATCCTCAAGTCAGAGACAGTCCCTTCCCATCCAAGTAAAATGTATGTAAGTCTCATGTCAAAATCACATACTGCCAATACATTTTGAGTTGTGTACTCTTTCCTCCCTCGATATCTAGGCGCATCTGTTGGTGATACTTTTACACGAATATGTGTCCCATCAATAGCCCCTACACAATCCTGAAATTAAAGCAATCTATTAAATCAATAATTTTTTATTCATATTAAAGCAATCCATATAGTTGCTTGAAAATATGTTTACCTTAAAGTATGGGTAAAATCTATGATTATTTCGTATATGTTGGGGAACCTCTACCCCATTAGGTTGTAGAAGGAACTGATCTTCTAAGTAGATGACTTCTCTCAACACATTGTGAAAATGACGGCTTATGGTCTTATTAGAATGACGAAAGAAAAAGGAAACCATACGAATTCTCTCATTATGTGCTAAAATGTAAAGAAACCTGCTACTCGCTCTTCAACAGAAGCATTCCTAGTGTCTTTAAGACGGCCAGTTCCTCAAAGAATTTCGCACAACTTAGCAAAGGCATAAGGCCCCATTCGAATTATGTCTCGACATTTCTTACTGCATCTAAGTTCGCTTAGTAGTTCTTGCCAAACATTTTCTCTTTCCCCACTACTTTTGGTAAGTACTCTATCCACATAACGTGGACTACAATATATGCTCATCATCCATATTCCATGCACCATATGTACAAGAAGTTGCAAAATTGCTACATCTCGTCTTCTCTACCAATCAGTCAAAAGTTGCAAACCAAATTGGTTCAATTCATGAATATTCCTTAATTGATCTTGACAATTTTCCTCCCAACTCTTACTCAAATCTTCCAGTGGACTATTATCCCAATTAGTTGGATTATCCATCTACCAAATATCCATCACAAGTAAGAAATAATCAACACATTGGTCATAATAATTACTAATAAAAGCACCTTACCTCTTGTTTTTTTGTTCTTATCATCCCAAACATAACTAGCAAAGAAACACTAAAAAAAAAAAACTAATACACATAACTAATCATTTAAGAAATTATGTCAAGCTCAAGTTCTTAATCTGGGCAGTAAACAATATCATCTATATTTGTAACATGTTCCTAATTAATTAAAATCAATAAAAAAAAATATAAGGAAAAGGTATGACATGCTTCATACCTGATACAGAGTATTTTCATGTTAAATTACCAAACACTGCTCTAGGGTCCGTATAAATGAAGAAAACATGAGAAGCTATGATACATTTCAGCAAAACAAAACCAGTAATAAATCAAAACCTTACACCAACAGATTCTAGCAATCACAACTACAACCAAACAATAAAATCCAACCTCATCAAAGCGCATGACCCTCTCTTTTTCACACACAAAACACAGATTATTTATATGCATAGATTCAATAATCCCAAATGGGATTGCAAAAAATAAGAAATAGATAATAAAAATAGCACAATGGTGTGTGTATTAAAGGAAAAAGAATTTAAAAAAAATATATAGGAGAAAGATTCTGGGAAGAACCGAATAAAAAAAAAATTAAATAGCTATCACAGTGGAGAAGGTCATACCTGTCTTGGCTGGAGAGGAAATCAAAAGACTCCTTGGCTGGATAAAAAAAACAAATAGAAACTAATGAGGACATGGTAAATAAACGAATGAAAAAAAAAAAAAAAAAAAAAAAAAATCAACAAGAAACAATAAATCAGGTCACGTCGAAAAAAAAAAAAAAAAGACCCCATCCCAGATCCTTATCCGAACAAATAAGGAATACCGAATACCCAGATGCTAAAATCCATGATAGTTACAGAAGAAAACATGGAAACCCAAAATCGATTACTTGTTATTCTTCATGAGTTCTCTATTCAGTCATACAAGAAGAATAGAAAACCCATACAAATGAAAACAAAATAAATAAATAAAAATAAACTAACTCAAATAATGGATACCCAGAAGTCAAATGGGAAGGAGAAGAGAACCTGGACTCGTTGGTGAAGGAGATGAGAAGAGGAAAGTGATAAAGATGTCTGTGGGCAAAAGTCATCAGATGGGTTGGTGAGAGGGGCATAGGTCATGAATGGGGTAGGTGGGAAGAGGGCATTGTTGTAAAAGGGGATAGCAGCACTTTTCTCCCGTAGATTTTCCTCCCAAATCGGGAGGAAAAAAAATGTGGGCCCGGGAGAGAAAATTTTCTCCCGGTTTTCCATCCTCCCTATTTTCCTTCCCCAAACGAACAGTGGAAAACAGTATTTTCTATCCTATTTTTCTTCCTCTATTTTCCATCCTCTCTATTTTCATCCCAAACGAACACAGTGTTAAGTTCGAGTCCTTGCACATGCATTTTATCCAAAAATTTTCCAAAAAGACGACTCCATTGAACTGCTTGCCAAAAAACCGGCTGGACCAGTACTATATTACATATTGGCAATCTCAAGATCTCGGGTGGCTGCTAGAGCTTCAATATCCACTGCCGAAAAAGATTGTGACAGTTTTTGAGAAATGGAAGCAATTACCAAACCTTGACTGTTCCCGATAACAACTCCTATTCCAGCTTAATATCATTCAGAAGTCAGATTTGGAAAACTAAATTAATATGAAAGCACCATGCATGTGAAAGGACTCAAAAGAATTGGTTCCCATTCAAAGAAAACTGAGTGCGGTCATATACTCATGTCCCTAAATTCTTCTCTGTGGACTGATTAATCTTTTGCGTGTGATGTTTGGTCATTTAGTTAGAACCTACCTCTCGACTACACAGTCTTTATCTGGAATTACAATCCCTATTTAAGGGCATTAGACTTTAAAGATCGGATATATATTGACATCTCGAAAAGTTGATTTCGTTTTCTTCTTACGAACCTTCCATGCTCATTTTCTGGTTTCATTTGACATTCAACAAATCAAACAGACCTAGCTAGAACTTTCAAAAAAACAATTCAAACAGAATATTTTGGTTTCCCATTTTATTTGGTTCAATATCATATGTCAAAATTCTCCTATCGCTTTCCCAGCCATTGTAGACTATTAATCTTGGAATTTTTCCAAGTTTACTTAAAAAATATTTAGGCTCAAGAAATGTTGTAAAGGGTAATGAACATTAGATTCTATATGGGCCATATGATTGCTCAGTTAGGGTTAGGGCTAATAGCCTAGTTTTGAGACCTGGACGAATTTGACATAACAGTCGAAACTCGAAAGGCCTAAAATCTTGACAGCCAAGCCAGGTCGCATTCATATTCATGTATTTTTTTTTTTCTTTTCCATTGCCCCCAAGAAGATTGTAATGGCCATTATTGAGAGAAAGCGTGTGGTTCTCTCTTTGACCCTATTCCTTCTATCTCTCTATTTTTGCTCTATTGGTTCATGACATAAATCCAGTTGCCGACAGCTTCAATATTCCACTTTAGTCTTTAGTACAAAATTTGGGAATTTGGGTACTAAAATTTTATTAAAATTGACCAGCCACATTTTAAATACAAAACCACAAAAGTGATGTTAGGACTTATTGGGTAATATAAATTTTACTATATAAATTTTATAAATTAACGTGTCAATTTTAAAAAATATTTAAATTATTACCAATTTTACTATGAAAAATTTATAAACTAATGTGATAATAAATGTGATTAGTACCACATCAACAATATAATAAACATTCTTCTTATTTATTTATTTTTTTTGGTGTTTAGTAGTTAATATATTAAATTTATAAAATTCGTGTAGCTAAATTGTTAATAGTCGCATCATTACTTGTCCTTGTCATGTTAGTTTATAAGTACTTGTAGTGGAAATTGTACTACCTTTAGCATCTTACAAACCAGTTGAGTAATATAAAAATTTACTTATTATTTTGTTGATTTGATAACAATCACATAAATTATCATGTAATTTATAAATTTTTTTGTAGTAAAATTAATAATTCATTTAAGATTTTTCTTTGTTAAAAAAAAAAAAATGGAAAGAGGGAAGTGGGAAGTGGTTACCTATTTTTTTCATCCACTTGGGGGTGACAAATTAAGTAATAATATATAAACAATTATCTTCTTGAGCATATATATATATATATATATATATGTATGTATGTATAAAAGTCTAACATAGAGTGATTGAGCAGTAAATACAAATCACATGCAAGAGGAATTTTTTGATACATCATAAATAGGGACGGGATTTAAATCCTGAATATCTCAATTAAAAATATCAAAAGTACTTATTGACCTAAAGGTCATTAGTCATCTTCTAGAGGAATTGTACAAGCTAATAGGATATACTCATTTATTCTATTACCAAGTTACAATAGGCTGAATCAAACTACAAATGCTATTTTACGATGTTTTTGTATTACACTATTACCATCTCCTTCTAAATTAGATGACAACAAGATTGTATGAGATCATATCATAAATGCCTATGGATAGGGAAGTTCCTTGTATTTTCTAGGAATAAAGAATTAATTTTTGTATCTTTCTTGCTTGCATTAACAAGTAGTGCACTAAAACAATTTTTTTTTTTTTTTAATACAAGATAGAAATTTTACTCTAACATAATCTAAGTGTATATGTGTGTAAATCTCCCTCTTGGAGACTTGAACCCTGACCCTTGCCTCCCACACCCCCACTAAAACAAATTCTATGGAGTACTATGGACTAATTAATGACTAAACAAGAGTAGAAGTGGCTGAGCAATTGCACAGGCTAATAGGATTAGGGGCGGCTCTACATAGAGTTCAGGGTGGTCACAAGACCACCCTACCTTGGAAAAAAAAATACAATTATTATTTAAAAATTTTAAAAATTTATGATTTTTTTTTCTTTTCTTTAAAAAAACTATGACTACCCTAAATTTTTTTTAGGCCCAATCTAATTAAATTCTATACAAAATTTGGCAACAAGCATGGTTGTAGATTAATGCTACAACTCTATTCAATATTTTTTTTATTGAACGTGAATTTTAACAAATCCACAATTTAATTACATTTTCTTCTTAAATTCTTCATACTTGCAACATTTCAAGAAGATAAAATATCACTAGCTATGTTGTCAATCAAATATTTAAATTTGAAGTTTTTGTAGTCTAAAATTATACATAAAAAATAATTTTATGGATCGAATGGCAAATAATATCCGATTAGCATGAAATTTTAACATGTTTTAAGAATATAGAGGGCATGTAATTCATCGATTAGATTTTCAAAATATGTAACAATGTTAATTCATTTAGTGAGAGTGACCACAATAAAATTTGTAGCAAAATTTTGTTCTTAAACTTTGGTCCCTTTAACAATATATTAGGTCCTAACAAATAAAAATAAAAGTCCAAGAAAAATTATATTTAATTAAACTTTTGAAGAGATGTAACTTACAATATTAATAATGAGACCATCATGTAATACAAACACCCATTTATAATATAAAGTATATAAAACAAGAAAGAGTGTTGTACCTTCTAGTCCTATGCGTGTCCAGTCCAATGGTGCTACCCATTATGACATAAACTCCTAGGAAACCTCAAAATCTCAGGCCACAAAAAAATTCCCACTAAAACTCACCTACTTCGAAATCTTGCCGTCCAAATCTCCCATACCTTAGTGGGGTGCGTGCTACCCTTTTTCTTTTCTTCAAATTTAAGCTTGAATGACATTTGGCAATGGCATTCATACTTGAAAATTCAAAATGTGTATGAAACACCCTTGAACGTTTAGACCCCAAATTATAAAATATCAATTCAAGCTTATAATCAAACAATAAATGTGCGGAACATGAACATAAGCCAATCACAGAATTGATAACTAATCTAAGCCAAATATAAACACATCCACAGCAGTAAATATAAGGCAAAGATAAAGGAAGGGAAGATGCAAACACACGGACAACACACGATGTGTTATCGAAGAGGAAACCGAAGTTCTCGGCGTAAAACCTCTCCGCCGCCCTCCAAGCGGTCAATAATCCACTAGAAAATGTAGTTGGGATACATGAACAGCAATAGACCCTCCAAGCCTAATCTACCCAGGTACCTAAGCCCTCCAAGTTTCTTGCTCCAACGAGGTTGCGTCGAACCTTTTTCTTTTCTAGCTTACCGGATTCCGCTACTAGACCATAGCATCAACCAATGTATATTGGTTCCTTCCAAACTGCTTCCCTTAGCACCAAATGAACCTTCTCACAGACGTGGGTGTGGTGAGATAAGGATTTGGTCAATGACCTCTCAAGGATGTGACAATGGAGAGGAAGAGAGTAGAGGAATTTGTAGAGTCTCTAAGGTAAAGATTGGGAATGAGACAATCTTGTTTTTCTCTAGGGTTTCTCTCATAAAATTCTCTCTGGAGGCTCTCTCAATTTTGTGGGTATAAGGGTTTATATATAGTGGTGTGTGTTTGGAATACGAAGAGACATTTTTTACCAAACAGGGTTGGTTAGCGGCTTGACCTCACAGCTTGTCCAAATCGCGAGTTCAAGTCGCGAAGTAACGGCTTGGCCAGCCTGGGACATTTGTCCTGTAGTGCGACAGCTGGCGCGACCCTTCAGCTCCCCTGTGTACATCTCACGTGCTTGCATTTGGCGGCTTGCCAGTCATGAGTAAGCCGTGAGTCCTAGCCGCGAAACTCTACCTTCTTGCACATACTTTAGCTTTTCTTCACATCTTTTCACACACTACCCTTACAATGATTCCACCTAAATACAGGGTTACTAAGTGCTTAAATTATAAGCAAATTAGCACAGAATAAAGCCAATAAGATGGTTGATAAATTTCAACCTTACAATCTCCCCCTTTGGCTATTCCGTGACAAAACCTTAAACAAACTCTAGACTTAATGCGTGAGTTGGGAACAATTGGAAAACTCACTTACACCTAATTCTAGAATCTGTGAAGCTTTAGAACCATAAGAACAAGTAACTCCTGAAACACAACACAATAAGTTCATTGTATGCAGAAAACTTGTAATGCAAATGGAGCAAGTATAATGCAATCAAGCACAATGGAGTAAAGCAATAAACCATGGCAAGACCAAAACATGCAATTACTATAACCAAGTTATCACAATGCTCATTTATACTTGGAATGAACATCCGGACATTCAAGTTGACAAACACAAGGCAAATCACTTGAATGACCAACACTCAACCAATGCACAATACATGAAGTATGTGCATCTAGGAAAAATCCTACACGGGCACAAGAGTGACAGTACTTAAAAAGGAATGCATAGCATTAGGTTAGAAGTACTGATTTAACAACGCACAAAGGCTGCATAAAGCATGGCACAAACCACAAAGGCCTACAAGAGTGCATAATCAAACCCTTAAAGCTTACATAAGCAACATGGGTACAAAACTTAAACAGAACATATGCTGAAATAACTGAATAACATCATCAATATATAAATATAAACCACAGTGTATCAAACCTATAACAACAGTAGTTATCCAAGCATAGTATCAAAATTATAAACAAAACAACATATAATAATGAGACTCCCCCTCAAAACAGGCACTCCCCCTCAAGAGTTGCTCCAAAAAATCTCCCCATTTTTGACCAGAATGGCCAAAGGGTCACTGATCCTGGTTGGTGTGAATGCTGTCAAACTTGGCTGAGAGTACATCAAGCTGGTCCTGCATTGCTGTCATCCTTTCAGTATGCTGATTCTGAACTTCTCTGAGTGTATCAAGCCTCTCTAAGATGATCTGAAATGCATCCGGAGGTGCAGCAGATGAAGTAGAAGCCCTGCTCCTCTTGACTCTTCTTCTTGGTGTGGAAGATGGTCCTGCAGGCTCTGCTTCAGTCTCCATTGGATCACCTTCTTCTTGGACACCCTCCTCTTCTTTACCTGGAAGACGACATTGTATCCTTGTGAGAGTAAATTTGTTAATGGTTGATAGAGAAGGCAAATGACTGATATCCTGAGGGATTGCAACACCCTTTTCTCTGAAAATCCTCATGAGAAGACTAGGAAATATCAGCTTGGGTCTTGAGGTGGATCTAGTCTCTTCCACTATAGTATCAAAGATGTGAGAACTGATGTCAATGAAGGTTTTCTCCTTAAGTTCCATGAGAAAGATGGCTCTGGCATTTGTCAGTGTAGTCATCTTTCTTATGGGGTACAAATTGTACATCATTATGGTGGTCAGACACCTCATATCTTTAGGAAAATCAGAAGTGTTGAGACATCTCTTTTCTATAACCCCACCAATTCTTTTCTGGACAGTTTCTAGAGAAAGCATTCTGTCCTTGTAGTTAGTGAATTCATAATCTTCCAATCCCTCAAGTCCTAGAACCTTATCAATATCATGAGCATCTAAGGTAAATTCCTTTCTTCTCATCCAACAACTCAACTCCTCCTCCCTTATCACAGCATTTGCATAGAATTCTCTGATTAGAAGGTCACACACAGGTGGAAAGTCACTCAGCAGATTCTCCCAACCTCTACCCTCAAAGCACTCTGGAATGAAGGTATCCTTCAACTCCCTGAAATCAACAAATCTTTCATGAATGATGGTTCCTTTTGAAAAAGAATCCCTATATCTCTCAAAGTGTTGAATAGACCTAAATAGATTAGAGTCCATTTTCATTCTCTTGTCAGATTTCTGAGCAGTTGTCTTCTTCGCGGGAGTCTTCTTCTTTGAAGGAGTAGGAGGCATCTGTAAACACGCAGAAGAGGCCACAACAAGAGCAAAAACACAGTATGTGGAAGTGTACACATATTAGGAACAATTTAGTTACAAAGACAATAACAGAGAGTTTCAAGCCAACCCACAAACCAAGAACAGTTAATAACCAGAGATTTGTAGAACAAGTCAAACAAGATCATTCAGTATAGATGCAGACATTAAATAATTAAAAATGGACAGTGTAAATCAGACAGTTGAAGGCATGTGACAATGAAACATGACAGAATCAATATGACAAGTGCAAGATAAACCCAAGGGCAGCACCACAACCATGATATGATGACTAAAAATCAAAGCAATTCAAGCCACATAATCCACAAACTTCAAACATACTGAAATGCCTCATTCATATTCAGAGTAAAACATAGAAAAACCCGAACCCATAAGCCTAATGAGTGTAAAATGTATCAAATAACACTGCATAGAACAAATACTAGAGGAATGAAGCAAAAACATGATACAAAACAAATTCAGCAGCAAGAGAAAATAACCTCAATCAAACAAACCCAAATTTTGATTAAACCCACGTTCGTACACCTCAAAAACTCACTCCAACATCAAAACACACAGATTCAAGAATATAACAGTAAAAACATGAAATGTGAAGTGAAAACAAGAAAACCCATACCTTTTTCTTGAAGATTGATGCAGAAATGATGCAGAAATGAAGGATTTTCACAGATGAGCACGGCGAGTTTCAGAGAGAGAAATGGAGAAGACAATGAACAGTCACAAAGTACGAGGGAAAAACTGAAAAGTTTTTGAAAACTGACTTTAAAACGCAAAACACGCGTTTTTCGCGACTGGAACAAGTCGCCAGTAAGTCGCCAAGGTAAGCCGCGAAACACTGTGAAACCAAGATTCTTGAAAAATCTTCTAAGTGTTTTTCGCGACTGGAAGATCTACCCGCGAGGGAGTCGCGAGCTGAGCCGCGAAAATCTCTGAGTAACCTCGCGATTGGACCTTCCACCTGCGAACAAGAGGCCAAACTGAGCCACGAAATTTGCAAAAACTCAAATTTTGAAAAATTTTCTAAGTATTTTTCGTGCCTAGGGCATTGACATGCCAGTAAGCCGCAAAAAATCTCTAAGAGGGCTCGCGACTGGTACTTGCGACTGGGCCAACCTGCGACTTAGTCGCCAAAATAGAGCAACACTAGTTTTTGAAATTTTTGACTTTTTGTAAAAACAAAATACTTTTCAAAAACAACTAAAAACACTCAAAAATATTTTTGTGTTTGATCAACAAAGATTGAGTATGTGAAAACACATTTAATCAAGTACAATCACACAAATGAATATGGCATTCATTGAACATAGACTTGTGTGTTGTGTGTGGATATCAAAAATGAGATAGTCCTTAGTCTAATGTGAAGCTTCAATGATCAATTCAATCAAGGCATACACAACTAGCACTAGATAATGTGACCTATCTCAATTATAGAAACATGCATATATGACCTCCCACAAGCACTTGATAACAATTCTTTGAAGCTTTTCATTTGGCTCCATATTCAACATATCATTTGCACTTTTTGAGCAAAGAAAATCTCATTTTGAGATAGATGCCTAAAATTTTTGATATTTCAATTGATGAGATAGCCTTTGGCTTTTTGGGCATCAAACATTTTATTTTGGTCGCTTTCCCTTTTTCCTAGTCGAATACTAGTATGTGCGATAGGCTTTTGCAGCTCTATATCTCTTTTCATTTGGAGATTTAAATTTAGAGAGCTCTTTTAAGCATAAAAATAAAAAATGGGAAGATATATAGGCATGAGTCTATGCATGTCTCAAGATCAACAAAACCATTCACTAATTATTCATGACAAGGTTAAAGATCTATTTACAACAGTCACATAGATTTCAGAACTTCTTCCACAATGATATGAATGCATGAGAGACAAGCTAAGCTCGTTAAATGCACAAAGCCATTAGTACAAAGGTACAAGGCAAAACATGCTTTGAGACTAAACTCAACAAAGCCTATCAAACTTTTTGGATTTTCTACTTTTTATGTGTTTTTGGATTTTTGACACAAAAGCAGTAAAAGGTTGATCAAAAACATAAAAAAAATGTAAAAACATTTGAGCTAAAGACAAACACACACACAAAATAACAACCTAAATACTAGCAAGAAGCACACAACCAAGCATATTCACAAACATGGGAAGTATTGATGCATGGACATGTTGTAATGCTTATGCATGAGTACCCTTCGTCACCCACACGACACGTGCGTTTGGGGTGATATCCTTAACGGATTGGGTACGAGAATTAGGACTATCAAACCTTCGTGTGAAGCTTTCCAGGCAATTTGTGAAGGCACTGATCATCTTCATTACGTCCATCATTCCTGGATCACGGTTTTGACTTCTTGGTTGCTCACCACCCTAAGACCTCATGTCATTTCTTCTTCCTCATAACCGAGGTGCACTTGCATTGTTGTCTGCTCTCAGCTTTTGACAGTTGGGTCTGGTATGTCCTTGCAATCCGCAATAGTGACAAACATATTTCATTCTAGGACCCTGTTGTGATCTTGGAACTAATCTCCCTCTAGCTCCATATCTGGATTCTGATTGATTATGGGACTTATTTAGCATCCGTTGATCAGCCACATTCTTCTTCCTTTCAGTCTTAACTTTCTCAGGAATAGGCTTATCCACAGCCGTCTCTTTGACCCTTACAAACTTCACTTCTTTGGTGACATTTGCTGATGAGCTACTTCCTTCGGTATATCCTAATCTGGACTTGTCTGAGGCATGTTTTTGAGATGAAATAATATCATCTAACTTCCTGGAGGAGACCCTATCTATCTTGGCATGAGCTTGCACTACCTCTTGCTCAAGAAATCTCACTTTTGTGTAAGCTTCTGATAGCTCACCATTAAGGGCTTTAATCTCACACTTTGCCACCTTGTATCTGACCAGCAGGCTTTTGTAATCTTCCTCAGCTCTCTTCATTTTCTTCACAGCTGTCTTTGCCACCTTTGTATACTCACCTGATTTCTTAAGAAGTAAGGCGTAATTATTTTGAAGACTAGATGTATCTTCTTCTTCTTCAGCCTCTGATTCTTCAACAATCCCAATAGACTCCGAATCAGAATATTCGCCAAGTTCCTTCACAAGTGAACCCAAATCATCCGAGGATTCCACATGTGCAATGGTCATGAATGCGGAGTAGTTTCCTTCTCCGTCACAGCTCTCTTCAGAATCAGAATTTGAAGAGTCTGTATCACTTAGCGTTGTGGCATACGCCTTGCCTTTCCCTCTCAAGAAATTGGGACACTCCTTCTTGAGATGTCCATGACCATTGCATTCAAAACACACAATGTCCGAAGGAGATTGAGCATCCTTCCTTTCCTTCCTCGTAAACTCTTTCCTATCACCTCTTGAAGATGAAAATTTCCCTCTATTGAATGGTTTCCCACTATTCTTCATTTTCATAAATTTTTGAAAGTTTTTCGCAAGGTACGCTACTTCCTTCTCCGCTCCATCTTCTTCGGAAGGATCATCCATTCTTTCGGTGATGGTTTTGAGAGCAAGCGATTTACTCGTCTTGTGGGAAGGCAGTCCCAGTTCATATGTTTGGAGGGACCTAATCAACTCCTGAATTTTGATCTCATCCAAGTCTTTACTCTCTTCTATGGTTGTGACTTTTGCTCTAAAGCTTTTAGGCAAGGACCTCAAGATTTTTCTCAACACCTTAGTATCTTCAATCTTCTCACGAAGATTGAGCTTAGCAATGAGAATTTTGTTGAGCTTCCCATAGAACGAATCAAACGATTCATCTTCACCCATCTTGAGCTTTTCAAATTTGGTGGTAAGCATTTGGAGCTTTGTGTCCTTCACCTTCTTAGTCCCCTCATAAGTTGTCTCCAAAATCTCCCAAGCTTCCTTGGCCACTGTCATGTGAGATATCATGTGGAATTCATCTGGAGACACACCATAGAATATGGCATTTAAGGCTTTACTGTTAGCATTGGCTGCCGCAAGAGCTACCTTATCCCAGGTGGATTTTTCAACCTCCGGCCTGATTCAACCTATTTCAACCGCATCCCACACGGTGTCATCAAAAGAGCATAGAAATGCCCTCATTCTAACTTTCCAGAAAGCATAATTGTTACCATCAAAAAATGGTGGAACATTGAGAGATTGAGACCTATCCATCTCAACAAGGGGTCAAGGATCACAATCAGGTATTAAAACCACAACAAGTGTACTCGCTCTGATACCAATTGAAAGTTCAAAATGTGTATGAAACACCCTTGAACGTTTAGACCCCAAATTATAAAATATCAATTCAAGCTTATAATCAAACAATAAATGTGCGGAACATGAACATAAGCCAATCACAGAATTGATAACTAATCTAAGCCAAATATAAACACATCCACAGTAGTAAATATAAGGCAAAGATAAAGGAAAGGAAGATGCAAACACAGGGACAACACACGATGTGTTATCGAAGAGGAAACAGAAGTCCTCGGCGTAAAACCTCTCCGCCGCCCTCCAAGCGGTCAATAATCCACTAGAAAATGTAATTGGGATACATGAACAGCAATAGACCTCCAACCTAATCTACCCAGGTACCTAAGCCCTCCAAGCTTCCTACTCCAACGAGGTTGCGCCGAACCTTTTTCTTTTCTAGCTTACCGGATTCCGCTACTATCCCATAGCATCAACCAATGTATATTGGTTCCTTCCAAACTGCTTCCCTTAGCACCAAATGAACCTTCTCACAGACGTGGGTGTGATGAGATAAAGATTTGGTCAGTGACCTCTCAAGGGTATGACAATGGAGAGGAAGAAAGAAGAGGAATTTGTAGAGTCTCTAAGGTAAAGATTGGGGATAAGGCAATCTTGTTTTTCTCTAGGGTTTCTCTCACAAAATTCTCTCTAGAAGCTCTCTCCATTTAGTGGGTTTAAGGGTCTATATATAGTGGTGTGTGTTTGGAATACGAAGACACAGTTTTTACCAAACAGAGCTGGTTGGCGGCTTGTCCAAGTCACGAGTTCAAGCTGCGACATAACGGCCTGGCCAGCCTGAGACTTTTGTCCTGTAGTGGGACAGTTGGCGCGACCCTTTAGCTCCCCATGTGTGCATCTCATGTGCCTGCAGTTGGCGGCTTACCAGTCGTGAGTCAGCCGTGAGTCCTAGTCGCGAAACTCTGCCGTCTTGCGCATACTTGACCTTTTCTTCACATCTTCTCACACACTACCCTTACATTAATCCCATCTAAATACAAGGTTACTAAGTGCTTAAATTAGAAGCAAATTGGCACGGAATAAAGCCAACAAAATGGTTGATAAATTTCAACCTTGCAATACTTTACTATATTCTTTTTCTTGTGTGGTCATATATATATACAAAGCTGGCTTGATTGCACTTTGCCTTCAATCATAGCAATATAGCCATTATATACGATCTTAGCCAAAGATCATGGGCTAGCTATCGACAATTTTGACTTTGCTATGAACGTATATATGAACCGAATTTCGTTAGCAAAATTTATAATGCGTGGTTATTTATTTTCTTCTTTTAGCTAAGTGGGATGATCTGATTAGCTGATTGTTATGATGCTTGATAGAATTTGTTAACAAAGTTTTCAAAGGTTACATGGAAAAAATTGTAGCATTTTGTCCCCTTTCCTAAACTAATTAGGGAAATATCCCTCTTTTATAACTCGATTTGAGATAAATCAAGTTTTAAAAAAAAAAAAAAAAAAAATTGGAGCGCTATAGCGGTGTTTTAAGGAGCCTATAGTGACGTTTTAAGGACCTATAGTGACGTTTTGTAACTCGACCTCCATGAAGTCTAGTTATAGGCATTTTTTAAATTTTTTTCTTTTTTTACCTATAGGTCCTTAAAACGCCACTATAGGCTCCTTTAAAACGCCGTTATAGGGCCTAACTCGATTTATCTCAAATCGATTTTCAAAAAATGGGCATTTCCCTAATTAGTTTGGAAAAGGGGGCAAAACGCTATATAATTTGCGCAAAAAAGGCATTTGCCCATTTTCTCCTAGGTTTCATGATTCATATCCAATCGAGAATTGGGTTGGGGGACACAAATTAAAAGTAATGATTAAAGATAAGATAAGATAGAGTTCCTTAATTAGTAAATTATTTAGAAAGCATGCAAAAACAAAAAAAAAAAGAAAAAAGAAAAGAAGAGAAAGTACTATGCCTTAGTGGATGGTGGTAAATATAATGATGATTATGCAATAAATGTCGGTGATTACAGATTACTCCTCCAAGTTGTTATGAGTTATGAGTTAGAAAATCAACCTATTAATTTCTCCATAGCATTTCACTTTGTAAATTGCACATAGGTTTCTAAGAAAATTAGTTCTGACAATGGCAGAATTTGCTTTTAGGACTATGAAACAATTACTTATAAGTAACTTAATTTAATGCCTTACCAAAACCCTTTCAAATTTGAACAAATTAACATGGATCAGAATTTAGAAACTCCTCTAGGCTCTAGCCATTTGGAGAGTAAGTACTGAGTAAGCTTGGAGAACCATCATTTAAGTGTCGACTCAGTTAAGACTAAAAATAGTCAAATTTATGTTTTAAAAACGAAGTAGGAAAGTATTTGTGGGAATATTCAAACTCGCATCAAACATATGATGGAATGAATGATAAGATTGAAGAAGTAACCCACATTCAGCAAAAAAAAAAAAAAAAAAAAAAGAAACTGATGGAATGTCAACAATATTTTATAAACAACATGATTTGATAATTCCCATTTGTTGATGACTCTTTTTGCGTGCCACATGGCATTACTTTATTAGCAACCCACGTTACATCAACATATTTTTTGGGTAAATCTCTTTAAAACCCAAAACAAGCTTATCTCTTGTTCAACTACATGAATTGAGCTCACATAGCCCACAAAATCCTTACTTCAAGAGGCGAATTCATGGTCCACATTTCCTCTTCATCAATTGGAATCATAACCCATAACATCATCAACATCAATATATAGATTGAGTTCAAGCAATGAATCAAAACTCATGATCCATATTATCTCTTTCATACTCATGGAAGGCGGCTTCTCCAACAAAAGCCCATATTTACACAAAATGACGGCAAAGCCCAATGTGTGTCATCTCATCTTTGGCTCATGATCGAAGCTCATGAGTCTCTTTAGGAAACTTTGGGAGTTGTGGTTTGGAGGATTAAGAGGTATGTTCAGTAAAGCTCTAGCAGTTTAAAGTTAAAAAAAAAAAAAAAAAAATATTGCTTGGTGTGTCTTCTCCAACTCCCTGAACTCTGACGAGACAAGGATCCACTCCATGCCCCTACATCTAACCCAAGTAGAGCTCTTAACATCCCGACAGGTCTCATGTATGGCATACGAATCAACCCCCCCCCCCCCCCCCCCCCCCTCCCCCCCAAATCAAAAGAGAAAGAAAAAATTTTTGCATCAATAAGAAACAACCTCTTACTGCCCCCATGGCCAGAGGATTGAGATGTAGGAGGGATATTTTGTGAGGTTTCTACGGTGGGAGTATTTGGTATGGCTAAAGGTGCAGGGACAAAGTTAGGCGGTTTAGGCAAAACATAATTAGACCCTTAAAATGGTGGGGATGGGGAAGGCAGTGATGGAGGAGGGGGATAAGGATATGGGAAAAACCCAAACTGTGGAGGAAAGCATAGAGGAGAGGGAGGAGGAATATGTGGGGCGGCAAAAAAGGAAAAAAAGATGGTGATGGTTGAGGGAGAGGGTGAGGGTGAGGTGGAGGAGGGGGGTGGAGAGGATGAGGGTGAGGTTGGGGTGGTGGAGGGGGGTGGGGAGATTCAAAAGAGAGAGATTCAACAAATTCTTCCTCCACCTTTTTTTGTTCCTTTAACTTAAATTAATTCTCTCTTTCTTATTGGTACACTAATCGCTCTCCTCTTTTAACATAACCAAACCATCTTATTCTTCTTTTGAACATAAAAAGATTAGAATTAACCACATCAGGGGTACTTTTCAATTTATACTCTCAAAAAAACTAAACCTAACAAATTTTTGGGTAGGCAACTTGATATTTTGAGAAGTAACATAAAAAAAATTCAAGATTAAAGCACCTTTAATCGAATTTACAGATTTCTCAGAGCAAACCTGCATTTTCAATTTATTTTTTTAGTGCACTAGTGCTATTCATTTGGAGGTGAGTTTCACACCATGTTAAATATTGCTACTAAAGGACACTCAAACTTATCGTAGAGGATCTGTATACTATGCATGAAACAAGAGCTACAAATGAAAGAGAACTGCATCAAAATAGCATGTGAAACACAACAACACCTCGTGTAAACATCTAAATTACAACCTTGAATTTATTTTGGCCACACTCTGAAAGCTCGAAAATGTGTTGAAAACACAAGAGCTGTTTAGACCCCCAAATTAAAAGTTACGGCTCGATTGATTTTACTCTAACTTATCTAAGTGCGGAAACAAGAGTAAATGAGGCGCAATCAACCGATACTACTCTAGTGCATAAACATGAACAACAAACAATAAAAGTAAAGCACAAGAGTAAGGGAAGAGAGAATGCAAACACAAGATAACACGCCGATGTGTTATCGAAGAGGAAACCGAAGAACTCGGCAAAAAACCTCTCCGCCGCCCTCCAAGCGGTAATCGATCCACTAGACAATTAGTTGGGATACATGAGTTAGCAAGAGACCCTCCAAGCCTAATCTACCCGATGTACCTAAGCCCTCCAAGCTCCTACTCCAACAAGGCTTCTCGGAACCGTGTCTTGTCTAGCTTTCCGGATCCCGCAATACGCCCGATTGCATCCACCAAGCCTCACCGGCTTCTTTTGGCAAATCCCCAAAGCTTCCCAAGCTCCAAAACACTCTCTACACTCTGAATAGGTGTGGGTTATGTTTGGGTACAAATCTCATCTCAAGGTATGACAATGAGATAGGGAATGAGAAAATGCTAAAATGATTTCTCACTAAGGATGAGTAGCTCTCTCTCAAAAAGATGGGTGTGTGTTGTAGAAAACTTATCTAGGGTTTTTCTCTTTAAATGACCTTTTATACATTTGTGGGTAATGAGGGTATATATAATATGGGTGAAGGGTAAGAAAGTCACACTTAAAAAACCTCCAGGCAGAATGTTTCGCGACTACCTCGCGGTAAGGCCTTACCCGCGAGACACTCGCGAAAACAACAGCCTGGCACGACTCTTCAGCTTCTAGTCATGTGCTTCTCACATGGCTCTTTCGCGGGTTAGCTTCCAGCGAGTCACTCGCGAGATCAACTGATTCTTCATTTAAACTTGAGTCTTCACCAACTTGATACTAACCCCAATACAATAAAATCCCACAAAATATAAGGAAATAAATTAAAACAGTTACAACATATTTTGTCATGGAATAAAGCCAACATAAAACATAGTTGTAAATCACAACTTTACAATCCTGCCCTTTGGCTATTCCGTGACAAAACACCCTATAACAGACTCTAGACTTAAATGTGAGTTTGGGAACAATGGCAAAACTCACTCACACCTAAATCTTGAAGCTGTGATGAACTTGGAACATATATACCTGTAACATGAAACACTTGCACAAAATGCATTAGACCCTCAAGGTAAATCAAGTGATAAAAGGACAAGTATAATGTAACAAGTAAATTGCTATCAAATAAACATGTTGTGAAACATATGAGCAACTTGATCAAACACAAAACAGTCATATGGAAATGACCACAATGATCATATAGCAAAGCAAATGATCATCCGAACATGCAACCAATAAAGCACAATAGCATAAGGATAAATGCATGTCCAACACATAAGCACGATGCAATGAGAGCAATAAAGCATATCAAAGCACCATAAAGCAACGAGAAAACAAGCATAAAGTAAATCAAGGTTTTCTAAAAAAAAATGTCTTCTCCCCCTTGGTATATGCATCTCCCCTATGGCTTTCTCCCCCTACGAATGTGCACAAGGTAGAATTTCTCCCCCTAAGAGTGTGCACATGAGTCATATAGAAATGACGATACTCTCCCCCTTTTTGTCACGAATAGACAAATTAATCAAGAGGAAGGAGGGAAAGAAAATAAGATATGAACAAGATGATGCATGAGGGGTGCAAGATGTATGAGAAAATGAAGCTCAAACGCAAAATAAAACATCTTTAAAAAATGCTACAAAGCATAAAGAACATGACATGCTAAGGATGATGAAACATGATATAAACCTAGGCATGACAAAGACACAAGAACATGTTATATGTGCTAAAAGGTCTAAAAAGACTTAACTAGCATGAGTGAATGCAAAAACATGTCAAGTGTTAGAGTGTGAGCAGGAAAATGCATCTAATGTGCATGTGTGATGCAAGACTAATGCATGAGTAAGGCACTCAAGGGGCAAAGTGTACAAAATACACCACCAATGATCAAAACATGATAAACATGAATAATTATGGTGATCCCCAAAGTTTGGTACTCATCGGAGTCCAAAACAACGAGAAAATGCCATTTGGGCATTTTATCAAACACTTAGAGTGCACACATTACACATGTATGTTAAACAATGCATGAACATATGAAAATTTTGCCTAAATACATGTTATTTTTGCCACAAGGGACCAACATTCAAAGCAAATCATCATTTAAAACAAAGCCCAATAAAAAAGATTGACAAAAAATAAGTTTTCCAACTCCCATTTGAGAAAATCTCAACTATGAACATAAAACCCCCAAAACATAATCTAAGGATCAAAATCAATGAAGAAGAGTTAAAAATTACCTTAGAGATGTTTATGGAATGTAAAACACTTGAAATTAGTTGGGTTTTGATGTTGAAGCATTAAAACAGGGGTTTGGGAGAAGATAGGAGAAGTTTAAAACAAAAGACCCACGAAATGCCCTATAAAAAGCTGATCTAGGAATTTTCATGGGAAGCTTACTCGCGAAGTTACTCGCGAAATTTTTCGCGGGTAAGTCTTACTCGCGAGACAGTCGTGAAACAGTCGCGAAAGTCTCTGTCCAAAGCTGAAAAAACTTTAAAAATGGACTATTTAACTCCAAGTTGAGCCTATACATGAAATAGGTCATGAAAACACCCAGAAAACATGTTTTTCACACAAAAACACTTTAAAAACTTTGAAAAACATAGGTGATACAAATCACTTCCAAAAGCAAACAAAAAGAACAAAAATCTTTTTGGTTTGAACCACATATGGTTGAGCACACACACATCACATTTGAACATGTACAAACACACAAATGAAATAGGCATTCATTGAACATTAGACTTGTGTGTTGTGTGTGTGGATCAAGTATGCAATAGTCCTTAGTCCAGAGCGAAGCTTCAATGATCATTTCAATCAAGTCATACACAACTAGTACTAAGTCAAGTGGTCTATCTCAATTATAGAAATGAACATATATGACCTCCCACAAATTGATTACAAATCTTAGAAGCTTTTCATTTGGCTTCTGCATAAATCATAACATTTGATCCATTTTGGATAATACATCTCTTTTTGAGATCGGTGCTTGAAATTTTTGATATTTCAACATTTAGAATTAGCCTTTGGCTTTTTGAGCACCATACATTTCAAAACAAAAGTCGCTTTCCCTTTTTCCTAGTCAAATACTAGTATGTGCGACAGGCTTTTGCAGCTCAATATCTCTTTTCATTTGAAGATTTACATTTGGTGAGCTCTTTTGCAAAAATAAAAAATAAAATGGGAAGAGATATAGGCACAAGTCTATGCAAGTATCAAGACCATCAAGACTATTGACCAATCATTCATGACAAGCTTGAAGATCTATTTACAACAATCACACATAGTTTTCAAGATTTTTTCCACATAAATAAATGTGCATACAAAACAAGCGAAGCTCGTAAATGCACTATGCCATTAGTACGTAGGTACTAGGCCAAACTCACATGAGATATGTGCTCAAACATATCGATCAAACTTTTTCAATTTTTCACTTTTTATGTGGTTTTGGATTTCTACTCACACACAACAAAAGCATAAAAGTAAGATCAAATGCAAAAACAACAAAAACAATGCATATAAAGAGATGCATGATGTACAAAAAAAATGCATGAAGATATGACATTCAATGCATGAAGGGTCCAACACAGATCGAAAGAATTAGATCAAGGACCAAAAGAGCAAAAAACTCAACCATAGGAACCTTTCCTCGTCCAAACGGAATGATTGTTTGGAATGAGTGTCTCATGAGAAGTGAGACAAGGGTTGGAAGAATGAGAACCGGAGATGTACATAGACAAGGAGGCAAGAACATTAAAAATTTTCTTCAACAACTTACCATTTTCCCCCAAATCCAGTTTAGCTTGCAAAGCACAACTTTCAAGAAGCTCATGTTTCTCTTTTCTTTTTGAGGTCTAAGATGACCAAGGGCACCACAATGGTGACAAACAATGTGTTTAGGTCCGCTAGGCCTTTTGGGAAGGGATCTAGCAACATGGTTTTGTTCTCTCTTCAACTTATGACATTGAGGTCTTATATGACCACTCACACCACAATGGTGGCAAGTTGGAACAAACTTAGATCCATCCAAAGCCTTAGATTGTGACCTAAACAGAGGCTTAGGCTTAAGAGCCTTTCTCTCCACTTTTTGGTTTCTTTTGTGTGGAGGAATGTACACCGATTTGCCTTTAGAGGTAGAACTCACATTAGGCACATAATCGAGCACCACAACATGATTGCAACATATATTATCTTCCTTTTTAGCAACAGGTTCAACAATCAAACATTTGGCATTCATCTTAAGAGATTCATTTTCACATTTTAGCTCATCAACAAGTTTGTTAGACACAACAAGTTTAGCATCCAAGAGAAAACCAATTTATTGGATTCATTGAGCTTAGCAATCAAATCATCATTTTCACAAATGAACTTGCTCAAATTCTTTTGAAACTTCTTAGGTTCTTTCTTCAAGAGTTTGTCAACAACACCCATAGATTCAAGTAACATGTCATCACAATTATGAGGATTAACACTCATAGAGGCATTTTCACAAACACATGGCATGTTACATTCATCACCAACCAAATAATACAAAGAGGCATACAAAGCATTATCCATGGCAAAACACACAAGGGGTCAAGGATCATACTTAGGTATTTAAACCACAACAAGTGTACCCACTCTGATACCAATTGAAAGCTCAAAAATGTGTTGAAAACATAAGAGCTGTTTAGACCCCCAATTAAAAGTTACGGCTCAATTGATTTTACACTAACTTATCTAAGTGCGGAAACAAGAGTAAATGAGGTGCAATCAACCGATACTACTCTAGTGCATAAACATGAACAACAAACAATAAAAGTAAAGCACAAGAGTAAGGGAAGAGAGAATGCAAACACAAGATAACACGCCGATGTGTTATCGAAGAGGAAACCGAAGAACTCGGCGAAAAACCTCTCCGCCGCCCTCCAAGCGATAATCGATCCACTAGACAATTAGTTGAGATACATAGATTAGCAAGAGACCCTCCAAGCCTAATCTACCCGATGTACCTAAGCCCTCCAAACTCCTACTCCAACAAGGCTTCTCGGAACCATGTCTTGTCTAGTTTTCCGGATCCCGCAATACGCCTGATTGCATCCGCCAAGCCTTACCGGCTTCTTTTGGCAAATCCCCAAAGCTTCCCAAGCTCCAAAACACTCTCTACACTCTGAATAGGTGTGGGTTGTGTTTGGGTACAAATCTCCTCTCAAGGTATGACAATGGGAGAGGGATGGAGAAGAGGCTACAATGATTTCTCACTAAGGATGAGTAGCTCTCTCTCAAAAAGATGGGTGTGTGTGTTGTAGAAAACCTATCTAGGGTTTTTCTCTCTAAATGGCCTCTCATACATTTGTGGGTAATGAGGGTATATATAGTATGGGTGAAGGGTAAGAAAGTCACACATTAAAAACCTTCAGGTAGAATGTTTCACGACTATCTCCCGGGAAGGCCTTACCCGTGAGACACTTGCAAAACCGACAGCCTGGCACGATTCTTCAGCTTCTAGTCATGTGCTCCTCACATGGCTCTTTCTCGGGTTAGCTTCTCGCGAGCTTCTCACGAAATCCACAGATTCTTCATTTAAGCTTGAGTCTTCACCAACTTGATACTAAACCCAACACAATAAAATCCCACAAAATACAAGGAAATAAATTAAAGCAATTACAACACATTTGTCATGGAATAAAGCCAACATAAAATATAGTTGTAAATCACAACTTTACACACACAGCAACAAATACAAGTGAAGTATGAACAACATCATGCAAAAGCATACATTGAAAACAACACAATCTGTTAGAGGCTCTAAGTTAGAGCTATCTGCCACATTTTTAAGTCTAAACATAAACTTTATGCAGTACATCAACTTTACCAACCACAAAAATAAGTTTTTGACAATCACAAACTTACCTATACACATCTCTTGTGCGCTCCACATCTTCTGCATCAAGCTCTTCATACAATGCATAATTAATCCTAAAAATCACAAACAAAAAATCAGCAACAAAAATTGAGCATATGAACTCGAATTAATCGAACTTCAAACTGCATTCTCAACCACATTACTTACCACAAATAAATATATCGCTGCCAATACCGCTTCTCCTCAGCAGGAGGCACATTTGAAATGGCTCGTCCTACCCTTATTCCCAACATTCTCTTCCAATCGAATATAATCGAACCATGAATCATAATTCAATGGATTTTTTCTCACTTCGTCTTCATACTGAAACCTCCTCTTCCCCACTATGGCATCCTCAATTCCTTCCTTATCTCCATACCATTTTGTCAAATGCTACAAATTTTCTATACAAGTCCTCAACCCTTCCTTTTGGTATATGATCAAGTGCGAACTTGTAGATACACCTAGCACGCTCTGATTCCTTACACCGCTCTTCGAATTCAGCGAATGCAATGAATCGTCAGCGAGTATTTCAATGGCTCGTTCATAGACATTCCTCGACCTAGCAGCCTCGCCATTCTTCATCTTGAACTTGGCGTAGCGTATCCAAGCAGCGACCTTAGAGTGACACTGCACGAACCGCTTGAAAATCTACCTAGCTCGCTCTATTTCATTGTAACGGAGCTCGAATTTGATGTAGGAAAGCCAACCTTTTTGGTCGGGCATCCAACTCATCCACCGCTCGAAGATCTGTCTGGCTCCGGCGACATTGCCAAGCATCTCTTCCATGTGGATGTACTTGTACCACAACTGATCCACTCTCGGCAAGAGAGTGACGGCACGGTCCCAAACGTTCCTGGCGTGGTTGATGAACTTGTTCTTCATCTCCACCTCTGCGTACTTCAACCACAGCGTGTGGTTCCGATAATCCACCTCGAGAGCTCGTTCCCAAACGGAGCGAGCTCGATTGAAGTCCTTCTGAGACTCCTCCCACTGCGCGTACTTGATCCAAACACTGATGTTCCATCGCACGCGGCGGATTAGGTCTTCGAACTCTTTCTGCATGCAAAGCCGGTACTCGGAGAGTTCAGTCGCGTCGGTGATCTTCTGCTTCGGAGGCCGAATCTCAGCCTCTTGTCGTTCACGCGCTTCACGGAGGATCTGCTCGGCGGTGATCTGAATCGGCGCCGGAGTTTTGTTCTTGACACGTGTCGGTCTCGGAAGCTTCACCTCCGTGTCTTTGCGGGTGAGGTACCCTAAGGTTGGGTCTGCTTCTTTGGCCATGGTTTTGGGTTTACGGGGGAGAGAGACAGAGAGAGTGAAGAAGAAGAAAAGCGTTGGTGGAAAATTCTGGAGGAAAAGGAAGGACTTTGATAGGTTCGTGGGGTTTTGATTTGGGAATAGGTTGAAATTGAATGGGCTCGTTACACTTTGCCCCTTAATATTGTCGAATACACTTTTTTACCCTAAACTATGATCATTATTATACTTTCCACCCAAGTTTGTTGTTAACTTGGATAGAGAAATATAATACCACATGAAAAGACCTAATTGCCTCTCTTCTTAATGCCTTAAAAACAAAAGATAAATTACACTTTACCACCCTAAACTATACTCCTTATTACACTTTGCATCATAAACTTTGAATTTTCATCCAAATTAACAACAAACTTAATAATAGGGTGCAAAATATAACAAAAGTCAATTTTTTTTTTGATAAGCTTCAATTCATTAGCAGAAGAAAGAGGAACAAAGAGGATAATCTTCCTTACACAAAGCCGACGAGGCGGGGGGAAGATTGTCCTTATAAAAGAAAAAAGAAGACAAAGAACTTAAAGCAAATTTAGCAACACCGTGGGCAACACTGTTACAAACACAATTAACCCAAATAAAAGAACAAGACTCAAGGCCAGACTGAAGAGTAAGAACGTTATCAATAGAGGTTTGCATGGTCCAAGGAGGTGGGAGATCAGGGGAGTTCACGGCATCGAAACAAGTCTTTGTGTCACCTTCAAACATAACATGGTTCCATCTTTCTGTAATTGCAAGCTGCATAGACCAGAGTAAAGCTTTGGATTCTGCCAATAGAGGTGAGGAAATCTTTATAATTCTGGCCCATGTTTTGACGGGGACACCAAGGTGATCCCTTGCAACTGTGGCAAGAGAAGCATGGGAGGAGGAAAGTGCTGCATCCATGTTAATTTTGATCCAACCACGAGGCGGTGGAGACCAAGTTGGTTAAGGAACACTGATAGAGGCAGGGGGTGCACGTGCTAGTGAAAGGGAGAGCTCATTGAATTTTCTCTAGATGGCAAGGATGGAAGATGGCAGGTCAGTAGGTCTGTTGCTGTGAAAGGCCAAGTTTCTAATACTCCAAATTTCCTCCAAAATCAGTGCCATATTGAGGGAGACTAACCAATTCTCTTTGGCTTGGCAGAGAGCTTTTGGGGCCTCAAGGATGAGCTTGACAATATCCACCAGAGTGGATATATTCATTTCACCTACTTTGAAGCCCCAGCAGGCAGCGAACCATAAGGCTTTAGCCATTGGACAGGTAAGGAACATGTGGCATGGCGATTCCACTTCTTCATTGCAGATAACACAATTATGATCATTGATTACCAAACGTCTCGATAGGATGTCTTTGGTAGGGAGAACGTTGGCAGCAATCCTCCAAAGGAACATTTTGGTTCTTTCTAGCACATTGAGCTTCCAAATGTTTTTCCAATGATCCTCTAATGATGGTTGAGGAGTGGATGTTGCTCGGACAGCTTGGTACGCTGAATTTACTGTGAAACAACCTTTGGAGTTTAGCGCCCAAACCAATTTATCATGACTATGTTTGATAGGGATTGGTAAGGATAGAATAGCTTGGGCGGAAAGGGGATCAAATAGCTTTCTAATAAGGTTAGACTTCCAGCAATGGGGATTAGGGTCAAAAAGCTGGGACACCATGATGGGAATATGAGCAAGATTCTCCTCTCTTGGTGCAAGGATGAAGCCTTGAATCCAAGGCACCCACAGGTCTTTCCATACATTGATGGAAGTGCCATCCCCAATTGTGTAGAATGCTCCTTTGACAACTACTTTCTTGGCATTTTTGATAGCTTTCCATATGGGAGAGGCAGAGTTAGGCAGTTCTGAATGGAGCCAATACTCGCTGGTTTTGTATTTAGCTCTTAGAGTATTCATGCGAAGACTCTCTTTTGGAGGCAATCTGCCAAGATAGCTTGGCAAGGAGGGCAATATTGACATCCTTAGCTTTTTTGAAGCCAAGACCACCATTGTTCCTTGGATGGCAGAGATTGTCCCAAGCTCTCAAATCAAGGAAATTTCCATTCTGGCTTTTTGGATTCCACCAAAATCTTCGAGTGATGGAATCAAGGTTGTCACAAACTTTGTTAGGGATATTAAAAGTTGACATGGAGTATATGGGGATGGTTTGGGCTACGAACTTAATGAGGGTCCTCCTGCTGGCCCACGAGAGGTATTTGCTTCTCCACCCCGTGAGTCTAGCTTCAAGCTTGTGTTGGAGGTAAGCAAAGTCTTTTGAAGGAGCTCTAGACATCAGGAATGGTGCCCCTAGATAGACTACATCTTTTTTTAAGGCTTTGATTTTGAGAATGCTTTTGATGTTTCTACGTATGGGTCTTTGTGTATGCTTAGAGAAGAAGATCCCCGACTTGCTCCTATTGACTAATTTACCAGACCACAAGCTGTATTTCTCAAGAATTCCTAATATAGTTGCTACGTCTTTTCTGGAAGCTTTGGAGAAAAGAACTATATCGTCAGCATACGTGAGTGATAGTCGGTCTGCTTTTGCTAGTCTTGATGCCGTGGAGGTTTTTGCTTCTAAGCTCTGATTCAAGCAATCTAGAGAGAATTTCTTGCCCCAAAATGAAAAGATATGTGAGAGTGGGTCCCCTTGCCTGTCAAGTTTGAAACTTTCTGTTTTACCACCATTGACTAAAACCTCAAAAGAGACCGAGGAGATGCAGGATATAATCCAGCTTGTAAAGGTCTCATTAAACCGCAAATGAAGCAGGACAGCTTGTATGAAACTCCAGCTTACCCTATTGTTGGCTTTTTGGAGGTCTAATTTGATCGCCATAAGACCTGGCTTAGTTTTTCGGGTTTTGAAGCTGTGGAGCATCTCCTGGACGATGACCTGGTTCTCTGCGATCCATCTATTGAGGATGAAGGCTGATTGGGCTGGAGAAATGATTTTGTCGAGGAGTGGTCTGATTTTGGCCACAAGAAGCTTGGAGATGATTTTGTAAACAACGTTGCAGAGACTTATTGGTCTGAAATGATGAGTAGAAGAGGGGTTAGAAATTTTGGGGATGAGAACAATTAAAGAACAGTTTACCTCTTTGGGCATCGACCCTAATTGGAAGAAAGAGGTGATAGCACTGATGATGTCGTTCCAAACAGTGGTCCAAAGATGCTTATAGAAGATCACAGGGAAACCATCAGGGCCTGGTGCCTTTAGGTCAGACATGCTAAAAAGGATTGATTTGATTTCCTCAGGCATTGAAATGCGGCAAAGCTCAACGTTCTCATCTGCAGTGATGCTTGGAAGGATCAGATGATTAAGGTGTGGAGGGAAGCTATCTTCCTCTTCCGTGAAAAGATTTTTGAAATATTTAAAGAAGTGACTTCTGATGGAGCTAGAATCAGATACCCAAGAGCCATTTTCATCTTTGATGGTGTCAATGCTATTTTGTTTCCTTCGAATGATTGTGGAAAGGTGGAAAAACTGTGTTTTTGTCACCCAGCTTTAACCACAATTCTCTGGATTTTTGGCGCCATAGGGTTTCGCTTCTTAGAAGCCATTCTAAGAGTTCGGATTGTAAGAAGGATTCAAGATTAGCCATATCCTCTGAAGGAGGTTTGTCCTGGATTTACATACTGTTTCTCAAATGCTACAAATTTTCTATACAAGTCCTCAGCCCTTCCTTTCGGTATATGATCAAACTCAAACTTGTAGATACACCTAGCAGGCTCTGATTCCTTACACCGCTCTTTAAATTCAACGAATGCAATGAATAACTGCTCGGCTTCTTCATCATCAGCGAGTTTTTCAACGGCTCATTCATAGACATTCCTCGACCTAGCAGCCTTGCCATTCTTCATCTTGAACTTGGCATAGTGAATCCAAGCAGCGATCTTAGGGTGACATTGCACGAACCATTCGAAAATCTGCCTAGTTCGCTCTATTTAATTGTAACAGAGCTCGAAATTGATGTAGGAAAGCTAACCTTGCTGGTCCGGCATCCAACTCATCCACCGCTCGAATATCTATCTGGCTCCGGTGACATTGCCAAGCATCTCTTCCATGTGGATGTACTTGTACCACAACTGATCCACTCTCGGCAAGAGAGTGACGGCATGGTCCCAAACGTTCCTGGCGTGGTTGATGAACTTGTTCTTCATCTCCACCTTTGCGTACTTCAACCACAGTGTGTGGTTCTAATAATCCACCTCAAGAGCTCGTTCCCAAACGGAGAGAGCTCGATTGAAGTCCTTCTAAGACTCTTCCCACTGTGCATGCTTGATCCAAACACTGATATTCCATTGCACGCGGCGGATTAGGTCTTCGAACTCCTTTCGCTTGCGAAGCCGGTACTCGGAGAGTTCAGTTGCATCGGTGATCTTCTGCTTCGAAGGCCGAATCTCAACCTATTGTCGTTCACGCGCTTCACGGAGGATCTGCTTGGCAATAATCTGAATCGGTGCCAAAGTTTTTTCTTGACACGTGTTGGTCTTGGAAGCTTCACCTCTATGTCTTTGCGGGTGAGAGAGAGAGAGAGAGAGTGAAGAAGAAGAAAAGCGTTGGTGGAAAATTCTGGAGGAAAAGGTAGGACTTTGATAGGTTCATGGGGGTTTGATTTGGGAATAGGTTGAAATTGGATGGGCTCGTGTTACACTTGCACAATAATCTTTTCGAATATACTTTTTTACCCTAAACTATGATCATTATTATACTTTGCACCCAAGTTTGTTGGTAACTTGGATAGCAAAATATAATATCACGTGAAAAGACCTAATTGCCTCTCTTCTCAATGCCTTAAAAACAAAAGATAAATTACACTTTACCACCCTAAATTATACTCCTTATTACACTTTGCATCATAAACTTTAAATTTTTATCCAAGTTAACAACAAACTCAATAGCAGGGTGCAAAATATAACAAAAATCATAGTTTTTTTTTTTTTGATAAGCTACAATTCATTAGCAGAATAAAGAGGGACAAAGAGGATACTCTTCCTTACACAGAGCCGACAAGGCGGGGGGAAGATTGTCCTTATAAAAGAAAAAAGAAGACAAAGAACTTAAAGCAAATTTAGCTACAATTTAATGAGTTTAATGAGTTTTTAGGCTGCAATTTAGGCTAACTTGAACAAAGGTTAATTTAATGTGTTTTTTAAAGATTTGAGGTGGATTATTGTTGGAGGGGCCAACATGGTTGAGTGACTCAGATAGAGAAAGGGGTGGTGATACGGGCATACCTTGTAATGTATCCAACTCAGCTAAATTGGAATTATTCTTTGACGTACTGTCACTTGCTTTCCCAGGGGCACCTGGGCACCTAAATGATTGCCACATATTACCATTGGAGTAAGGTGCATGGCTGTGTACCATTGGTGGTCCCTTGGCAGGTTGAGGGGATGGTACTAGAGTGTTATCCGTTGAAATTGATGAAGACGGTGGCGGCGGATTAGAGCTGGTAGGTGTAGCTGTTTTTGACGGTCTCGGTGGTGGAGGGGCGCTATTACTAAGTGTATTGTCAAAAGGTGTAGCATTGTTTCCTGGTCTAAGCCAATGCCCTGCAGCTTTAAAGCGAATGCCATTGGGATTACAGAGTAGGAAAGGATTACCTTCGCAGGTCTCCTCCTCGTGACCAATGATTCCACATTTGTAGCAAATGTTAGCTAGCTTCTCATATTTCAGCCCTATCCAGGAATCGGTTTTGTTGGGACGAGGGAGGAAGAAACCAGGGAGGAGGGGCTTATCAACTGGGATCTCTACCTGGACACGCAAGAACCTCTTCCAAGCACCGCCTGAGTCCCCTATGAGATCCACATCTAAAACTTTTCCTATTTGGGCATCGATCTTTTCTAGGTTGTCTTGTGTTTTCCATAAGGTTGGAAGACCATGAACTTGAACCCAAAAAGCGAAGGTGGTGAAATCTACTTCTTGCCAAGTGATATATGGGTTCCAAATTTTTAGAACCAGGTGTCTTCCTCGAGAAGACCATGGTTGTTGCTAGAAAACTTTATGTGTGTCGACTTCATGTTGGAAAGAGAACATGAAAATGTCTTTGTCGATGCACTTCACATCCATGGGATAGACTGGTTTCCAAGCTTTGGAAGTGATATCTTTGATGTAGTTGAGGCCAATGGGTTTTGAAGATATAAGCTTAGCTAGAAGAGTGAGGTTTGGTGTGAAAGGTGGTTGTTGGCTTGGAGGGAGCTCTAATCTGAGATTTTCACAGGATAGTGTTTCCGTGCGAGAGGTGAGGTCTAAGACCTCCATGAGAAAGGTGGAGAAAAGACTTAAGCCGATGAAGCCGATGAAGAGGGGAAGGGAGCGCCTGAGATTTGGGACAAAATGGAGGAAAAAAGAACAGGGGAGTGGCATTAAGGGGACGGAGAGAAAGGAGAGAGTACTACAGGAGTACGGAGAGAAAAAGGAGAGAAAAAGGAGAGGCCTTGTTTTTTGGGCCCGGTTGTAGTTCACAAAATTCATAGTTTAAGGTGCAAAACATGCATTCGAAAAATTTATGGGACAAAGTGTAACATGAGGTATAATTTAAAGTGGTAAAGTGTAATTGATGGGCTCTAGAACAGCATTGTGTTGAGTTTGGGCAAACGGCGTGGTGTTGCAGTCTATGGTTTTGTGTTTCTTCTTCAACAAAACGGCGCTGTTTTGGGAGCCGCCAACAATTTTCTTTCATTTTAAGGAAAATTACACTTTACCACCCTAAACTATACCTCATGTTACACTTTGCGCCTTAAACTTTTTGAATGCACTTTTTACACCCTAAACTTTAAATTTTCATCCAAGTTAACAACAAACTTAACAGCAAGGTGCAAAGTGTACAACATGAAATTCTTACCACTAAACTACAGCCACTTCTTGTGAAATATGTAGCCTAGGGTTATAAGGACACCACCCATAATAAATGAGAAGCAGCCATGCAGGTCCACTGGATCGAAATTAAAAGATCCTACCTACAAATTTTTTTCTTTTTTGAGAAGCTACTTACAATTTTTTATTATTATTATTTATTTTTTTAGAGTAGACCTACATACAAAATTTAGAAAAGAAAAATAAACTATAACTTGACGGAATTCATTTTTGATATTAGACAGATTTATTTTCAGTGGTAATGTTGCCTTAAATAAAAAGAGGCAATGTGCAAACAGACAACACAACTAGCAAGAGTACTGCTTAGCCAAAAAAGAAGGCAAAACTTATGTATTGATTGCTACCACAAATCCTATTTGTAGTATATGCTTGGAAACAACTTGTTTTATATTTTTTAGTCTATAGAAAATATGTTAGAGTATACTTATACTCTAAAAAAGTGAGAAAAATATAAGAAAAAACGAAATTTTAAAAAGTTATACATAAAAATTGAAAGTTAAAAAAATTGAGCTAATAAGCATTAGCCAAACAAGCACTTTACTGACTACAAAATGGAATAATATCAACAAATTTTATGCTCCTTAACCTAAAAAATAAGTTAAGACATAATGTTATATTTTTTTGTTTTTTTTAACACTTTTTCATGGCTATTGATACTTGACATGATTTGTTGTAATTTGTATACTGAAAGAGAAGGATGGCAACAACATCAAATAACCAAAACCAAAATTGACATTGATTTATTTTGGACAACTTGTAACTTGTTTTAACAAAATCTGACCCTCAACTTAGGCTACTTTACTATACATTTTTTTTTATTACGAATTTTCTATCATCCAACAAGTCATTTAAGTATGACATATTAACGTAAATAACACATCAAACGCATTTGAATAATCAAAACTCCCAATACATACTTATCAAAAAAAAAAAACTCCCAATACATATGTCTTTGCCAATATAACAAAATTTAAACAATCTTTACATTACTACATATGTAATCAAACTATCTCAACATACATTTGGCCCATACGGTATAATGACTGGATTGTTTGAAATTTCAAATCCAGATTTGAATTTGTCCAAACTCAATTTCAACAAGAGTTGTTCAGAATTAGTTATTTTGGAGTTGGACAAACAAAAAATTGTCACCCCTTAAAACATCAATGGATATACTTAAATTTAATATAGTAAGTAATATAAAACGCACTAGTAGTTGTGAACTCCAAAAGAATTATTGTAGTGTTCTTAACAATTAAGGCAGGAGAATTAAAATTATCATTAATCAATAACTTGTAGCCAGAGAATTGCAGCATGTCGGGAGCTTGGAATGGAATTTCAAGAAATCTCTCTAATATGGAAAAGGTTTCAGGAAAAAATTTTGTAGGTGGAAGTTGTTAAATCCAAATTGCTGGCATAAGCTGAGAAAGGTTTATTGATTTTGTTCTCATGTCTTCTGTAGTGGGCCTTTTTGTGATATTGGGCTGGGTTGCCTCCTGCAGTACTAGGCCCAAGTGTTCTAAGTACGGGAGTTGAGACCGGTCTAACTGCAACTCAATTTGGTCCAGCTTGTGCGGAAACTATGTCTCGTTTGCCAAGAGCATGCTTACGGCAGGCAGAGCTGTTTTAGATGAGTCGTCGCAGGCAGATATGATAATAATAAGACAAAATAAAGTATGTTAAGTTCTAAAGATTTAGGAATTTATGTATTTAGAACTCTAATTTGTATTGTTGGCAAACCATGATCAAAACAGGTTGTTTAGTCTTGTTTAGGCTTGCTCAAAGTTGTGTCTTTCGTGTAAAGTTGGAATCGAGAGGCTGCAGATGCATTGGTGCATTTCGGCCTGGCTCGATCGATCGAAAGAAAGACTTGATCGATCGAATCTCAGGCAGAATGCTTTTCTGCAGATTTTTCCAACTCAGCCTTAACTCATTAAACGTTTTGGGTTTTTTGTTTTTACCCTAGGTATATAGAGTAAAACCCTAGCAACATTTTTGGAGTTGCTCCTGTTGTATTGTTGCTCATACTTTTCTGTTTTGTGTAAATCTCTTGTGAGATCTAGAGGAGCTTTTTTTTACACAAAGTTTAGGGTTTTTAAGGTAGAGATAGTATCAACATCTTGATGATCAACTCGGTTGCTGCCATTGGAGCTTAAAGAATAACAAGCGTGGGTGCTTGCAGCTGATTGGAGAATCCAAGAAAGAAGGAGTCCGTGGATTCGAAGCTTGCACGTGGTCGTGTTAGTAAGTTCTACTGGTGGGTAGCATTAGGAAGTCAAGCGGGGAGCTTGTAAGTCCTTTTGTATGAACTTCGATTCTTTCGCATAGTGGATTCAGGTTTACCTTGAGGATAGCTAGGTCAAATTCTCCCCAGGTTTTTACCGTGTGGTTTCCTGGGTGATCGTATCATTGTGTTATTTATATTTTCGCTGCTTTATATTCTTGATATGATTGTATGTTTGTGATAACCTAGAATTGCTTAAATTGACTAAGTTAATCACTTGGCTAATTAACTAGGTTAATCTGGTTGGGTTAAGGGGTCTAAAAACTGTTCAAGTGGTATCAGAGCGGGTAGCTCTTTTGTTTGAGATTTTTTTGATCTCTGAGCTGATCCTTGACCCCTGCTGTCATGGATTTTTGGAAAAACTTTTTGCTTATATATCAACTTGTCTACTTGTTGTCTTTACCTCTTGTTGTTTTTGTTAAATATTTCCTTGAGTATTTTGGTATAATCATATGTGATAAGAATTATTTATGTTATACTACTTTAACTGCCTTAAAGGCACGTGATTCTTTTCTTTGGTATTTGGATAGTGGTTGTTCCAGGCATATGACAAGAAATAAAGGTTTATTCAAAACACTCTTTGAAGGAAAGATTGGGATAGTCACTTTTGAAGATGGAAGCAAATCTGTGATCAGAGGCATTGGAATTGTGGATATTCCAGGATTGCCAGTGTTTGAAGATGTTTGGTATGTTAATGGACTGAAGGCAAATTTACTTAGCATAAGCCAGATTTGCGACAATGGATTAAATGTTCTTTTCACCAAGTATGAATGTGAGATACTTGATGGAGGAGGTGATTGTATGTGTGTTGGTGTAAGGACAGCTGATAACTATTATGGCATAACACCAAGTGTGAACAACAAGTGCTTTAGTGCAAAGATTGATCAAGTTGATTTGTGGCATCAACGGTTGGGACATGCCAGTCATAAGCAGTTAGAGAAGATTTCCAAATGTGAGGCAGTTATTGGTTTACCTAAATTTGAGAAGATAGATAAGTGCATTTGTGGACCATGTCAGATAGGTAAACAAGTGAAATCCAAGCATCCGTCTGTGACTAGTGTTCAAACTTCAAGACCTTTAGAGTTACTACACATTGATCTCATGGGTCCTGTCAGAGTTCAGAGTTTGGGTGGAAAGAAATATATTATAGTTGTTGTGGATGACTTCACTAGATATACTTGGGTAGTGCTTTTGAAAGATAAAGCTGAGGCTCCTGAGAAGATGATACATCTGTGCAAGAGATTGCAGGTTGAGAAAGATACTGTGATAGCCAGAATAAGAAGTGATCATGGAAGAAAATTTGAGAATACCAAGCTAGCTACTTTCTGGAATGATCAAGGCACTCATCAAGAGTTCTCTTCGCCTAAGACACCTCAACAGAATGGGATTGTGGAAAGGAAAAATAGGGTTGTTCAAGAGATGGCACGGGTTATGCTACACAACAAAAAGTTGCCAAAATCCTTCTGGGGAGAAGCTGTCAACACTGCTTTCATACACTAAACCGAGTGTATTTCAGACCTGACTCCAAGAAAACTCCCTATGAACTCTGGAGAGGGAAGAAGCCTGTTGTCAAATATTTCAGGATATTTGGTAGTGACTGTTACATTCTACGTGATAAAGAGAACCTAGAAAAGTTTGATACAAAAAATGATAAAGGATACTTTCTAGGATACTCTTCCACTAGTAGAGCTTATAGAGTGTACAATCTGAGAACCAAAACAGTCATGGAATCTTCAAATGTTGTGATAAATGATGAAGTGTGTTCAGAAGCACTTTCAGAAAGCACTGCTCTTGGTCAAGACAAGTCTCTAGAAGTTGATGATTCACTTCCTACTGAGTATGTTGGGAAACATAGTGAGGAAGAGCTGTTGTTGTTGAATGATATAGTTTCAGTACCATCAAGTTCAGAACCATCCACGCCGGTTCGAGAAAATCAACAGGCATAAAGTGAGCTTAGTCCTCCATTTGAACAAAAAGGTACCTCCACATCTTTAGTTAAAGGTCCATCCTCTAGAGTGAGACTGAATCATCCCTCCACAAATATATTGGGTAGTCTAAATGATAACATGAGATTGAGATCAAAAGCCTTGAATGTGATTACTCACTCATGCTATCTGTCCCAATTTGAACCAAAGAAGGTGGATGAAGCACTTCAAAATGCTGATTGGTTAAATTCTATGCATGAAGAACTTCATCAATTCGTTCGTAATGATGTGTGGGAACTAGTTCCTAGACCAAAGAATGTAAATGTGATTGGAACTAAGTGGATCTTTAAGAACAAGTCAGATGAACATGGCACTGTGATCAGAAACAAATCAAGACTTGTTGCACAAGGGTACACACAAGTGGAAGGAATTGACTTTAATGAGACTTTTTCTCCAGTAGCAAGGTTAGAATCCATCCGGATACTGTTGGCCATAGCAAGTCACCTAAACTTCAAGTTATATCAAATGGATGTCAAGAGTGCTTTCTTGAATGGGATGATACAAGAAGAAGTATATGTTGAACAACCTAAAGGCTCTGTTGATCCTCACAGACCGAATGATGTCTACAAATTGAAGAGAGCCTTCTATGGGTTGAAACAAGCTCCTAGGGCTTGGTATGACAGATTGACTGCATATCTCACTAAGCATGGATTCAAAAGGGGATCTGCAGATACAACTCTCTTCATAAAAAAGGAGAAGATTGGTTTTGTTGTAGCTCAAATTTATATTAATGACATTGTTTTTGGTGCTACTAATGATTCTCTTGCACATTCTTTTGCAGATGAAATGAAGGCGATGTTCGAAATGAGCATAGTTGGTGAACTAACTTCCTTTTTGAAATTGCAGGTAAAGCAAACGGAGTCAGGAATCTACATCAATCAAGCTAAATATGCAAGAAATCTAGTCAAAAGATTTGGACTGGACAAGGCTGCTCATGCTAGAACACCGATGGCTGCTAATGCAAAATTAACAATTGATCCATCAGGTGAGCCTGTTGATGTTACTTTGTATAGAAGCATGATTAGATGTCTTTTGTATTTGACTGCTAGTCGGCCTGATATCTCTTTTAGTGTTGGTGTTTGCTCTAGATTTCAATCTAATCCTAAGGTTTCTCATTTAAATGCTGTTAAGAGAATTATAAAATATCTGAGTGGAACCTGTGATTATGGATTATTTTATAGCAAAGAGTCTAATTTGTCTCTTGCTGGTTTTTCTGCTTCTGATTGGGCTGGGAATGCTGATGACAAAAAAAGCACCACTGGGGGGTTTTTTTATGTAGGAGCCAATCTTGTGGTTTGGATGAGTAAGAAGCAAAATTCTGTTTCTTTATCCACTGTTGAGGCAGAATATATTGCTGCTGGGAGTTGTTGTTCTCAGCTCCTTTGGATGAAAAAGCTTTTGAGTGATTTTGGGATTCCTCAAGACACCATGGTTGTCTATTGCGATAATTCTAGTGCTATAGATATATCTAAGAATCCTGTTCAGCACTCTAAGACCAAACCATTGAACTTAGGTATCACTTCATTAGGGATTTGGTTGAAAAGAAAATTGTTGTTCTTGAATATATCCCTACTGATCGTCAAAACGCTGACATCTTCACCAAACCACTTGATGGAAGTAAGTTTGAGACACTTCGTCAACTAATTGGTATGCTTCGGTGTCCCTAGTCTCTTTTAGCTTTCTTGGTCCTTGTGCTTCATTGCTCATTCCTCTGTGACCATTGTTCTTTGGTGTTTGTGTTTTTGTGTTTTTTTTTTTTAGGACTTGCATTGCATTACATTCATGCATTTCATTCTAGGATTTATTTGTTTCTTCTTAAAAAAAAAAAAAAGGAGAAAAGAAAATTGTGTTTGGCATTATTTTTTCTTGGTCTTTGAAAACAAGGTTGGTCAATTTATTTACACATAACATGTCTTCTTGTGTACCTTGTTTAGCTTTGATGAGCTTATTCTGCACTTTACTAGTTGAAGTTTTGTAGTGCATGTTGTGTGGGAAAGATGTTTATGGTATTTATCACTTTGTCTTAATCTTGAAGGCACATGTTATTTGACTATCAGACTTGATCCTTTTGAGAAATGCATAAATAATCATCTCACCACTGTTCACTAGCCAATCATGAACACCTTAGTGCATATCATAAGATTTTGTGCTCGAGAAAGTGTAGCACATGCACAAAAAGAACATAAGGTGTAGCCTCGGTTAATTGCTTAATACTTAAAATTGGTGTGTACTATTAGGCTTGATGCCATTCCACATAATTAAAATTGGTGTGTACTATTAGGCTTGATGCCAATTCACATAATTATGAGGCAAAATTCAAGAAACTTACATGATTGCAAGCTTATGTTCTAGGAGATGTGGGAGTTATATGATGTAACTCTTTAGGTGATAGTCTCTTTTAAATTCTATGTGATGAATTTTGTAGACTTTGTGATTGATTTCTATTCACATATCACCTCACATGTATCTCAAGTTTTTGCTAGTTGCACACACTACACAAGTTACTCTTTGCTAAACACTGTACATGTTATTGTGTGTGTTTTTGGTCTGACCAACCAAGTTTGAAAATAACTTGAGTATTATGCAAAACATTTTTTTTGCTTGAGAACTTAAAGGGAGAATGACTAAAATTTTCTTTGGAGAAACTAGGATTAAAATTTGGGTTTTTGGAAAAGCATTCTATTTCATCTCATACTCATGCATTTTGTTTCATCAATTTTAATGCTTTGAGGAGTTATTTTCAAAAAATTGGTTTGATTTTTCAAAACTGTAATTTTTCTCAAAATGTTGTGAGCCGTTGCCTGTTTCGATCGATCCAATCTGTTTTTCGATCGATCAAAAATACTTAAAATTCTTTTAGAATTCTCGGATTGATTCGATTGATCGAATGTAATTTTCGATCAATCGAATATCGTGAATCCAGTTTTTTTTAAACTCATATCTGACTTTTTCAAAGTCACTTTTCAAAAGATTTTCAAAACTTTCTCTTCTCTCTCCGACTAGGCAAGGTTCTACAACAATTTTTTTTGTCGTTTTCCCCCGAATTTTTTTGCAAGGTTTCTCTTTCCTCAACCCGGTAAGACTATTTTGCCCTTCCTTTTGAGTTTATTTTCATATTTTCATGCATTTTTCATGCATTATACATTCAAATTTTCAGACTATTCATTTTTGGGATTTTTGTTGATTCAAGCCTTATTTTGTGAAATTGATCAATGGATTTTTGTTGGAACATGATATAAACTTGATATTGATGGTTTAATTTGATCAATTTTGTGAATTGTGAAAAATTGAATTTTCTAGGGTTTGTATTGAATCTGAATTGGGGATTTTGTTCAATTAGGTTGAAATTGATGAAATTGGCTTATTGTTTTGATGTAATTAGGCATTATAATCTGTATGTGTTGTGTTATGTAATGCTCAATTCATCAATTTGTTTCAAAATTTTCAAGTGGTTTTTCAAATTTTTTGGGGTTTTTGTTAGAAACTCTATGCTCAAGCCAATTTTGTGCAATTGAACTTAAAATTGAACTTGTTTTACTGCATTAGTACATGCATCATGACATAGTAATTGTTCATGCATCATATAGATTTTTGTTCTATTTTTTTTGTGCTAACTTGCAGTCTGCTCTTGGTTTTGTTTTCTTTGTTCTTTTGGTTTTCTCTTTGTGTCTTTGTCCTTTCCTTAGCACTATGCCTAGGAAGACTAGGGCTCGTAGGTCTGTCCCCACACCTACTCCTTCCCCTCCTCCCTTTGACCGAGAGAAGTTTCCTAGTGAGAAAAACCAAGAGATTTATGAGAAGCTGAACCTTAGGAGGAAGATATGGTTTGAGCGTTCTATCATCTTAGATGAGCTCGATCCTGCCATTAGGGCAAATTTTGAGTGTAGGGGCTGGTTACCCTTGGTAGATATTTCTGATCCTCCTCCACCTGCTACCTTGATTAGAGAGTTCTTCTCGAACATCTCTATCTGCGTCTATGATTCCAACACTTTAGTAAAGAGTTGAATACGAGGCGTAGAGTACACCATTACTCCTACGGTAGTGGTTGATGCTCTTAGGGTACCCTTGGTCCAGCACCCAGTCTACCCTTATGATGAGTCTCTTTTATTGAGTGATGTCATGTCTTACATCACTGGGTCTTCTATCCAGTGGGGTTCTAATCCTAGGATCACCTCTGCTGAGCTATCTGAGTTGCATTATATCTTTTTTAGGAGAGCTTGTCATTTGATTTGGCCCATTTCTCATCTTCACACCATTCCTCTTGAGCGGTGTGTCTTTTTGTATCCTCTTGTCACTGATGCTCCTATCAATTTTTCACATTTGTTTCTTCGTTCTTTGAACGAAGTTTATAGGAGTTCATCTTCGTCTCATGCTCTTGTTCATCCCATCTTTATCCATCGGATTTTGCTTTATCTAGGTCTAGATGATTTCCCTTCCTCTGAGCCTGTACATGTTATTGCTCCTATCAGTGCGTCTTTTCTTAGACAAAGGGCTGCTCATCTTCGAGTTGGCTCTAAACACCCTAGGTCTGAGCCTTCTAGTACCACACCTCCTCCCTCTTCTTCTACAAGTCTTGCTGGTGAGACTGTTCCTAATCCTGATGCTGCTGCTGTTCCTCGACCTCCATCGGATGACTTTGATACACGTCGTACCTTGGAGACTGTCATGACCGTTCAGGCGGCTCATGGTCAGCTTTTGGTGGACTTATTTGATGAGATCCGTGCGTTGCGAGCTGATCTGGCGCATCTTTGTTCACCCTCACCACCTCCTTTTGATGATGGCTTATGATTGCCCTTTGGCATTCCGTCACAAAAAGGGGTAGTAGAGTTTTGTAGTTAGGGGGAGAATTTTTTTTTTTTGTTTTAAGGAGCTAGTGGATATGTTAGATTGTATCTAGGTGCTTCACTTTGTATATCATTTCTTTGAGGCTATTCATGTTAGGGGGAGTAACATTGTTTTTGATATACATGATATATACATGATTCTTGTTTCTTTGGATTCACTGTTTATTGATTTATATTTATGAGTTATTCATTGATATTTGTCTTTATTATGTGTTGTGTGAATCATACAAGAATGTTATACCTGTTGATTTACTGTTTTCTGTCACACATGCATTTATGCATTTGTTGAAGTGTTTCAGGAATATACAGGTTGATTCAATTGCGCTGCTGTCTACACTTGCAACTGATGGATAGTAGTTAGGATTGAATTTTAGTTTTTATGAGCATTATTTATGTAAAGGGCTTTTACTTGTAAACTTTGAGCTTTGTGTTTGTGTTTTGTCACGGATTGCCAAAGGGGGAGTTTGTTAGGTTCTAAAGATTTAGGAATTTATGTATTTAGAACTCTAATTTGTATTGTTGGCAAACCATGATCAAAACAGGTTGTTTAGTCTTGTTTAGGCTTGCTCAAAGTTGTGTCTTTCATGTAAAGTTGGAATCGAGAGGCTGCAGATGCATTGGTGCATTTCGGCCTGGCTCGATCGATCGAAAGAAAGACTCGATCGATCGAATCTCAGGCAGAATGCTTTTCTGTAGATTTTTCCAACTCAGCCCTAACTCATTAAACGTTTTGGGTTTTCTGTTTTTACCCTAGGTATATAAAGAAAAACCCTAGCCACGTTTTTAGAGTTGCTCCTGTTGTATTGTTGCTCATACTTTTCTATTTTGTGTAAATCTCTTGTGAGATCTAGAGGAGCTTTCCATTACACAAAGCTTAGGGTTTTCAAGGTAGAGATAGTATCAACATCTTGATGATTAACTCGGTTGCTGCCATTGGAGCTTAAAGAATAACAAGCGTGGGTGCTTGTAGCTGATTGGAGAATCCAAGAAAGAAGGAGTCCGTGGATTCGGAGCTTGCACGTGGTCGTGTCAGTAAGTTCTACTAGTGGGTAGGATTAGAGAGTCAAGCAGGGAGCTTGTAAGTCCTTTTGTATGAACTTCGATTCTTTCGCATAGTGGATTCAGGTTTACCTTGAGGATAGCTAGGTCAAATCCTCCCCAGGTTTTTACCGTGTGGTTTCCTGGGTGATCATATCATTGTGTTATTTATATTTCCGCTGCTTTATATTCTTGATATGATTGTGTGATTGTGTTAACGTAGAATTGCATAAATTGACTAAGTTAATCACTTGGCTAATTAACTAGGTTAATCAAGTTGGGTTAAGGGGTCTAAAAATCGTTCAAAGTACTTTGAATTCTTAGTCAAAGTGAATAGATAATCCCAAATCAAGAAAAATAATCACAGTTTAACAACAATTACTTTTATAAAGAAAGCAAGGGGAATAAATGAGTAATATATGAGTTAAAAGAAAAGAATTAGATCAAGTCTGATCCACAAGGCCGAAACCAGAGAAAGAAGAACGTTTCTTCTCAACATGAATAATCTCTTGGGGAAATCCTGCCGTGGAAATTAATCACTTTGAGGGAAACAGATCTGAATGGTTGGTGCCCAAATGAACTTCTTACTTCTGATAAAGAGCAGGATTTTGAGAGGGAGAGAGGGAATCAACCTATTGGTGCATGCCTGCCGATCTAACTCTCTGTTTATTTATTTCTTCCTTTTTTAATTTTCCTCTTATCTTTTCTTTCTTTCCTCCACACTTGTTTTTCTATTTCCTGGTTTTCCCTAGAGGTTCTTGTTACCGTGATTCTGTGTCGTTTGCGCACAGCAAGGGCCTCCCTTTATAGTTTCTGCCATGACCGAATTTTATTATTTTAACCCTTAACCACATTTGTCTGGTCTGGGTGTACTTGCCGACCACCACTGGTCCGTCTGTGTGCCACTCCCTATCTCCAGACAAGGAAAACTATTTTGTTTGTTAGTCTGCCATGGCACCCTTTCCTACCACGGTGTGGGTGCTCTCTCTCCCTATCCCTCATGGCATGCAACTAGTGGTTCCAACTCAGCCTTGCTTCTTTTGGGTGGTATGTCATCCCAGCAGGACGTATCCCCCAAAAGAGCTTGAGCAGGAACCCCAGAATAGGTTTTCCCCTCTCCCCACCACCAAACCATGCCCTCTTACCTCTGACCCATGACCTCACCATGTCCCGTATTGGCTGGGTACAGGCTGGTGATGTCTGGGCCTTGCGCGTGCCTCCCTTTCATGTATGTCCAAAATCTGTCTGCTGCTCATGCGTTCGTCGTGATCTGGAGGCTTGCCTGCACAATCTGCCGTCCGTCCTTGACCTTTTATGTGGGCTGCTTTCTGATTTTCCGCTCCTCTTAGGAGCTGGGCTTTGTTTGATGTTGGGCTTTGCCTTCTTTCAGTCTACTCCTTGACTGCTACCATTTTCTGCCATATCACTCTGTCATTCCTGCTGTGACATTTATTTGACCCAATCCTGCTGGACCTCTTTGGGCCTGCCGTTTATTCTTTCCCCAGTGGCTCAGTATGGCCATTGGTTTTTCATCACATTACTTGTGGGCTCCTGTGTCCCATTTGTTTTCTCTTGGGCATCCTTGGCCCATTTGCTTTTCTTGGGCTTCCTTGGCCCTTTTCCTAACTCTGCATTCCCATGGGCTTTTACTTACTCCATTGGGCTTCCCCGGCCCAATTACCTTGTCCTCATCCTTGGGGTTCATGGGCTTGCCATTAACCCCTTACTTTCTTTACTTGCATTACTTCGGGCCTGTCGTGGCCCATTCTCACTTTTCTACATCATATACTGCCCATGGGTTTGCTATTTCTCTCTTTCCGGGCTCCTTTGAGCCCATTTGTTTATTTTATGGACCTGTGACCCATTATTCCTGCCGCTTGGGCTTAATGGTTTTTTCTACCTGTTTACCAACTCCTTTCTGCCCGTGTTGTTAGGCTCATTTCTTTTTTTGACTTCCAAAATGACCATCAACATTTAACTCCTTGAACATATGAAGCATTCCCGCAATTCATATGTGAGTAAAAGACTTTCCTGCCCTTTCTACCTCTCTTCCTTCTTTTCTTCACGGGCTTTTTGAGCAGTGGACCCCTCCTCATACATATATATATATATATATATATATTTTTTTTCTCGCCGTGAACAATGTTGTCTCTTCGAATTTCCCAGATTAGCAGTTATTCTGAAACACAGCCGCTTTTTCATTAATTTCATCCCCTTTCTGATGGCTGACCCGTTGCCTCCTTTCGTGCCGACATTAATGACCCTGGTATTTAAGAGAGAGTCCCTTGAAAAGAGGCCATCTCCAATCCTCCCACGACACAGGAAATAGGCGAAGAGGCCATGTATTTCAAGTCGGACCATTCCGATGAGGAAGAATCACAGAGTGCTCCAGATAGTGAGTGCGCCCCTCTCATCGATCCTTGGTACAATGTCCATCCTCATTTCCCAAAGATTCCCGGCGATTATGCGCCGCCGTCACCGGGCCGTGTGTGGCTCGCTCTTTGTCGGCGAAACTCGGATGTTTCTTGGGCCCCGTCGGCCTCCTCGATCCCCAATCTCATCATTCGCCAAGGCATTTCACTCCTCATGCCTATCCATTTCGAGTTTGGGTCGGGTACTGCCTTGGGTTGGAGGGAATGGGTAGATAACGAGTTATCCGATACGAGCTTCATGAGGTTGTTACAGCGGGTCGGTGTTTTGAAGGCCATCGTTTCATCCCGCTGCTTATCCAACTTCCGGGACCTCTACAACCTCTGTTACTTGGTCCGTCGGTAGTGTACCACCACCCATACCTTTTTCTTCTCTTGCGATGAACTCACCGTAACCCTGGAAGATGTAGCCAACCAGTTACTCTTGCCCATCTTTGGTGACGCTGATCCTGCCACTTTAGAACTTTCTCCGGAGGAAGAGGCCGTGGAGGCTGAGTTGAAGAAGAGGATGACCGGGAATGCCAAGTTGTCATATTGGGTTAGTTCTTCTTCTAAATTCTTTGTGACCGCCCGTCATGTGGCTTTTGTTGCGTTTTGGCTTTGTAAATTTGTTTTTGGCTCTCACCCCCATTATGCCATGAAGCCTTTATATTTCTATTTACCTATCAAGATATCTGCTGGTGTAAGTCTGCCGTTGGCTCCTATGTTCTTAGGGCATTTGTATATCTAATTAGATATCCTGCGGAGCAATGAGAGTCAGGCAGGCTCTTGTCACAATCACCTCCTCCGTTTATAGTACTATCTTGCAGCACTTGTTATACGAGTGTTGTGCTTAGCATTTGTCGAAGTGTAGGCCCATTCGTTTCGCTAAAGAAAAGTATCGGTCGTGTCCGCAAGCCATTATTGATTTTTGTGGCAAATTTGAGTTTGATTTCCCGTTGGCTTTTCGTTGGGTTGGTTTAAAGCCAATTGACCATTCTGCCGTTGAATCCTTTGATAAAGGCGTTGGATTTTCTTGGAGAGCTTACAGAAATTTGGGTACGGGTTATACATGTGTAGACTCCGCTATGGGTCTATTTGTTGACACTACCGGGACCACCACCCCCTTGACCGATTTTGATGAGACAGGGATTACTTATTTGGCGGCCACCAATGCTGGATGGTTGCCTTACTTGGCCGACGAAGGCATCTGGTTTGTTCATTATCTTGCCAATCGAGTGAGAAGATAGTTTGGATTAGATCAGGACATTCCTGATGACCTTTCTTTTCTTATGGAGTCCCCTACTTTCGTCCGACCCTTCCTATGCCATACTACCTTCGAATTCTAGAGCCAGCGTTTCACTGCAGTTACCGTTCCAGGCTCACTGAGGGAGGGCCTTTGTACTCCTGCCATGCATGGATATTGGCAGGCAGTGATGACTTCATTTGAGCAAGAGTTAATGGGTAGTCGTGGTTTCTCCCTCATTCCTCCTGATGGGCTTAGTGCAATTATTTCGGCTAATCCTCGGTTGCTCTTACCCTCCAAGTCCGTGCTAGCATATGCCAGGAAGCAGAGTTGGTCTGCCATCTTTGAGTGGGATGAGGAGAAGAGAGGGTGGTATTGGCACGCCGGTGATTATCCTCCAGGTTGGGAGAAGAAAGTTAAAGTAACGAACTTTCTTCCTGTGCTAGGCAAGAAGGGTCCTGCTAAGCTTAAGTCTGCAAGCAAGTCCAAATCTGCCACTCCATGGCCACCTACAGATGCTCCCCTTTCCAGCAGGACACAAGGCAGTAAGAGAAAGACAACCCCTTACCCTGCGTTTGCTGCTGAGTGAAGAGGACGTCATCTCTAATTTTGCTTTGTCCTTTACATATATTTCTTTTTTCTTTTTCTTTTTTCTTTTTTGACTTTCCCTGTGGCTAACCCTGACATGCTTACTGACTTCTTTCTTCAACTTTGTCTTTTGTTCTCCCCTTTTTGTAGTCTAAGCATAAGGAGGATACATCTGTCACCCATCCTATACTGTTTAACGAGCCTGAATTTGAGGTACATCTTTTTCCTTCTCTTTTTTTTTTTTTTTTCCTTGCATGTGTTTCATCTGCCACATGCTTTTGTTTACCTCATCCACCTAAAAGTTCCTTTGATCTTCATATCCCTTTTTTTTGTCTTCTAGGATAAGCCCGAACCTCTCTCTATATACCACCCTACAGCCGAGGAGCTTTCTGCCTCCATGAGTGTACCCATGGAAGGCTTTTTTGATGGGGCTGACGTAGCATTTGCTACACTTGCCCATTCTGCTGTTGCGCATGGAGTTCTTGCTGAGGCTCCCACCCCTCCCCTTGAGCCGGTACCCATAGATGAGGGTACTCATACAGGGAAGGTTGGTGAGGCCACTCCCATTCCTGCTGAGACACCTATTCCCTAAGAGGAGGTCAGTCCTCTTGCTGCTATTCAGATCGTGGTTGCTTCTCCTGTCACTCCCCTCATCATCTCCACCAGTGACCCCTTCGCAGCTCTATCTCAGGCTGTGAAGAATGGTTCTTCTTTGGTAGTGACCCCTTCTTCCATTCCTAGCTCTACTACATGTGGGCCTGATGCGAACTTGTCCTCTGAAGGGTCTAAGGACATTCTTGAAGATCCTGACGATGAGCCCGTCCTAAAGAAGAGGATTTCTGACTCTGATGAAGAGGAGAGTGCTGCCCCAGAGACTGAATCCATGGGTATGTGCCTTTTTTTCCTTTTTATCTCGCTAAGTTCACTCTTCCTCATACATATGTATTTGCGACACTCCTCTACTATAGTCTTCTTTATTTGTATGCCCATTTCTCAATTTGCAAAGATGTTTAAGGGGCTAGGAGTTGCAGTAGACATAGGTATGCCCTCAGCCGCTCCTCTTGCCACACCTATAGCACCTGTTTCTGCCGTTCCCACAGCGCTCGTTTCTGCCATACCTTCTATACCTGTTTCTGTCATTCCCACAACCCCCATTCTTACGGGTCTTGGTAAGTTTCTTTTCCTTATCTCCTTCTTCATTTCTTCCTTATGAGTTTGTCCTTCTTAGATCACGGTTTCTCATTTCACACTTTGTGCTTTCTTGATAGGTCCATTTCCCGCTGCCCTTTCTCAATTTGAGGTGGGCAGTAGTTTTGCCACCATCCCGGATCCTGTGATTGAGGCCGCAGCCTTCTTTTCACGCTTTGATAAGCCTGAGGTCAATGAACTCGACCCTACAGATTTCTGGGGTTTTGGGCCTTCCTATGTAGACTTCCATGGTTTCAAGGTTCCCGAGGATTGTGCTTCTCATTTGGTGGCAGTCTACAATAGCTGTGGTGACTTTATGTAGGGATTCTGTCTTAGTCGTTCTGCCATAGAGCACTTCTTGAAGATGCTGGGGAGCATGCTGAACGATATTGAGCATAACTTTGTTGATACCGTCTCTGCCGAGAGGATCTTACAGTGGAGAGCCGCAATTCAGGAGCTTGTTAGTGTGGGTTTTGCTATGGAGTTCGTTTTGGACCACCTCCATTGATGGAAATAAGGATGTATGTAGCGGAAAAATAATACTATGTAAGTTTCAGAATTTGAGAAGAAGAATGCGTACCTTGGTGTGGTGAAATTCAAAACTGTTAGGACATATGTGTTTCACATGCTAAGAACATATGTCTTACTTATTTATGTAAATTGGCTAATCCTTTGACAAAACGCACTTTACTTGTAATTGGGTAGATCTAGGTGTTTTTAATACTTCAAGAAACCATGTTTCAAGATCAAGTGTTGAAGCCATCAAGTCTGTCCAAGAAAAAGCAAGTTGAAGTGCAGAATTTTTAAAGCTCGACACCTCTCGATAGCTACCTCGACACCTGCTATCTGTCGAGATTTAAAAAGTCAGAATTCCAAATCTGATTTTCTTGGGATCCGTGAATATGTTTTTGGGGCTTCTTTTCTTCTAACCCTAAACATATAAAAGGATTATTTTAAGAGCCGTTTTGGTAGACACAAGTTGTATTATCATTGAGCAATCTCTGTTTATGCAAATTGTGCTCAACAGACGAAGTTCTTGACCTAGTTCATCCTTCATCAAGAAGTTGCTGTGTCTTTGCACCATAGGGTTTTGTAACCAAGCATCTTCCTGCTATTCATCACGTGGATGAACTGAAGAACTTTGCAGCCAACCATTCTTCCTCAAGTTGGTGTTCTGAAGTCGCGTACTGGGATCCGCGCATTGGTTAGTCACGTACTTGGGAGCCGTGCATCAAAGGTGGAAATTGTCACTACAGATCAAGTCCAATTGGGTATTGGGGTAAGGGTTCAACTGTAGGTTGGTAAGGTACTTGGGATTCCTTTCTTGTAACCGCTTGATTTGATAATAGTGGAGTTTCGGGAGTGGTGACCTGAAAATCACCCGGTGGGGTTTTTGCCGTTAGGGTTTTCCCCATTCGTAAACAAATCACCGTGTTATTTATTTTCCGCTGCATATTTAGTATTTGGTGATTTGTTTGTGCTTCCACGCAATTGCATGCTTAATTGATTAATTAAACAACTTGGCTAATTAATTAATTAATTAGGGTTTATCACAAGGGGTCATTCGAAGTGTGACCTAACAAAAACTGAAGATCAGAAGTTCTTGAGAATACTTTTAATCTTCACTCCAATTCCACTAACGCCCAAGATGTGTGGTCTCTCAATCAGTTTCCAATGAGAGAATAAAGAGTGTCCAACACTCACATACAAAACCATTTCATTCCTTATGAGAACTCTTATGAAAGACATAATAACATAAATTATGTATGTTTCTCTCCTTTTATACAACTGATTATATAATTGGGCTAGCCTTTTGGGTCATTCCAATTGGGCTCTAGTATATGGCTTGGAGTGGGACCAAAAGGGACCAACAAGACACTAGCTCCAATGGGCCTTGGGCTTTTCTGTCAACTCTTGACAAGTCCAAAGTTACCATTAACTATATTTAATACCACTATATAAATATAGTTGCACTCTAGGCCTTATCTAATAATTATATCCCAAAACTTTATTGTACATGCAACCCCTTCATCAAAATATTCGTAGTAATACAAAGTCATGAATGTTGACTGCCACTTTAAAGATTACTATATCTTAATCCTTGAGTACCCAGTTTAATCCTTTATGTTATTCAATATATATTTATGAAACTCTTTACCAAAGTGGTTGGGCCCACACTTTGAATAACCAAACTCATTAAACTTATCTCAAGGGAATATTTTATATCTCCGTTAGGAGATTATGAATTCCATCTTGAGAATATATGTTCCATCAACATTAAATGCGGCTGCCTAACATACTGAGATTTTGATCGTGTCTTATAGATCTCACTCCTGATATATCAAAGCAACCTACACCTCATGATCAGGTCCATTATTCTCTCAGGATTTAGAGTTGATGTAAATAGAAGTCGTGAGATTTATTATTCATTTGACAGTCGTTAGGAGAATAATAAATCTCACAGTGGTCCAGTTCAATATGTCTTAACTCTTAAAACATATCAACATACCAACTAGAAGTCTCCACTTCCATGATCAAGACAAATCATCTTAGTTGATATGTTATAGTCTTCGCAGATGAAATGCCCAATTTCATTACCGACTACGAACTAAAATTCTAAGTTTACAAAGAACTTGTGATTTATATCTTCTGTGACTTTTCACATAAATCACATACTGTGCATCTCATAGACTAAGATAATGTCTCATTACTTCGTAAATAGATAGTCTCATATAATTAAACAATTTAATTATTTATAACATACCAATAAATTGGATTTTAGGGCATAAACCCTAACATCCGTGAGGTTGCCCGAGCCCTTTTTATGAAGAAGGTTCAGCCTGCCGTTGATGCCATTGATTCACGCCTTGAGGCTCTGAGAAAGGAAGTGGCAGACTTGGAGGGTCGTCGCGAGCTCCTTCTTTCTAGCATTGGTGGGCCTAGCCGCTTTGGAGATCAGCCTCTTATTTTCAAACTTCGTTGATGATGATGTAGTTCCCTTTTTTTTTGTCATTTTTCTTCCCTTATGGCTCTATCTAGCACACTTTATTTATTTATTTATTTTTAGCACTCATTTGGTGGGTTTGCCACAGTTTGGGTTTGTAACTATGATGCTACACTTTGCTACTGCCTTTGCTTTTGCTATGACATAGAATGCTAATACTCCGTACTTTTTCATTACATTCTCATGAAAGCACGTTACAATCTCATCTTATGACATAGTCACTTAAAGGAAAGAAGGAAAAGGGTAAAAGAAAAAAAAAAGGGATAACTACATAACTTTTTTTCCTTAGGCATAATAACGTTTCAGCCACTTCCCATTGATGGGATCCATTAGGTCCCTACTGTCTGTCTGAGTCAAATGGTAATACCCACTTGGATGCGCCTCTCTTATCACAAGGGGTCCTTCCAATTTTGGTGCAAACTTGGACAGTCCTGCCATGCCACGCTTGACGTAGTCTGCTACTTTTAACACAAGTTGTCCTTCCACGAACACTCTCTCTTTAGTCATCCTGCTATAGGCTTTAGTCATCTTTTGCCTATATCTGCGGCTGCGTTCTTGGGCTTCTTCCCTCTTTTCATCAAGTCCTTCTAGGTCTTCACATCTTTATGCCACAAAGACTGCTTTTTCTTTTTCTTTTTCTTTCTCCCGCATCTGCATAACTCTCAGGGCTGGAGCCATTACTTCTGCCAAACTCATTACCTCCGTTCTGGTAGGTGCATTGCCCATCCTCCCGTATATTCTTGGCTCATTTTACTGATAATCTTTATGAGGGTCTTGTTTGTTGCCTCTGCTTGCCCATTTCCTTGAGGGTAATAAGGCGATGAGCGGTGGTGTTTGACTTGGTAGAACTCTAGCATTTTCCTTACATCACTGTTGACAAAGGGTGTGCCATTGTCACTGATAATCCTGTGGGGTGCCCCAAACCTTACAATTATGTTCTCCTTGATGAAGTTTGCCACTACTCCTCCTGTGGCTTTACGGAGCGGTACTACCTCCGCCCACTTAGTGAAGTATTCCGTAGCCACTAGTATCCATATGTATCCACGCGATGGTGGGTTAACTGATCTTACCAAATTAAGCCCCCAAGTGTGGAATGGCTATGGGGTGACCATGCTATGTAAATTCTGCGGATGAGTGTGAATCAAGTTGGCTTGTATTTGGCAACTGTGACACTTTTTCAAAAATTCTGCCGTATCTTTTTTCATGGTAGGCCAGTAGTAGCCCATTTGTAGTAGGTATCTGTAAAGCTTTTTCTTTCCATGGTGCTCCCTACACTCTCCTGAGTGTACTTCTTTTATCATTTCTTTTGCTTTTTCAGGGCCTAAACACCTTAAGGGGCCCCATCGTACCATTTTTTGAAAAGGACCATATTATGCAAAAAGTAACGCGTTGCCAACCTCTTAAGCTTGTATCTTTCACTGTGCTTTTGTGGTAGGATGCCTTCTGTTAAGTACTGTATGAATGGGCTTCTCCAGTCTTCGCTGATGAACACAACGTAACTTTTCTCTCTGTCTGTTGCAAGCTGGCAGGTTTCGCACTGGGTTTGGACTCGGTCTGCATCTTTACCCATGCTTGGCCAAAAGAAGCCTGCCCTTTGAAGTCTGCGGTAAAGGCTGACCTTCTCGCAGGATCTGCAAGTCTTGTCATGTACTTCTTTCAACTTTCTCCGGGCCTCTTCCTGCCTCACGCATCTGGATAAGACCCCACCTGGCATCTTGCAGTATAATTCTTCTCTTACCAAGGTGTAGTCTTTTAGTACCTTTAGTTCTACGGCGTCTTTTCCTTTCATCAAGACTTCCTTTATGGGGATCCGCCAATCCCCTTTGCACTGTTCCTCCTGGAATCTTTCCTTCAACACTTCAATAATGGATTCTTTCCTCTTGCTGACTTCTACCCTATTGCTATCCCCTTTGAACATTATTTGCGAGCCTAGTGCGGCTAATGCGTCTGCAAACCAGTTTTCGTTCCTTGGAGCATGTTCTATTTCGAAGGTTGAAAACTCTTCTTCCATCTTCTGGGCCATTGCTCTATACGGGGCTAGGCTGAGTTCCTTTAAGGAGAAGCTCCCCTTGGCCTAGCAGACGACTAGGTTCGAATCACCCAATACCCTTAAATGCTTGACTCCCATTCGAGAGCCGTGGCTAGCCCGGTTAGGTAGGCTTCGTATTCTGCTATGTTGTTTGAACAAGGGAATTCTAGTTTAAATGATAGTGCCACTGCCTTATCTTCTTCATGGTATAAAACTACTCCCATTCCCCCTGATTGGGTGGTAGAAGACCCATCAAATTTCATTACCCATTGTTCTCTGACCTCTTCTGCCATGGCTACTTCCTCCGAAACTTCATCAACCTGCAGGAATTCTTCCTCTCCTGGAAACTGTGCCAATAGATCTGCTATAGCCTGACTTTTCATCGCCATGGGTGTCCCCATTCTCAAGTCGTACTGTGACAATTGTAACAACCACTGGGATATTCTGCCAGAGAGGATTGGTTACTGCAACAAAGTTTTGATGGCATGGGACTTGGTCATCAGCCATATGTAGGCCAAGAAATAATGGCGTAACCTCTGCGAAGCATACACAATAGCCAGACATGCCCTTTTTGCCTTTGGATAACGAGTTTATGTATCTTTTAAGGCACGACTAATGTAGTACACTGGTTGCTCAACGCCACCATCCTCTTGGGTGATTAATGCACTAATGGCATACGAGTTGGTGGCCAGGTAGAGTAGTAATGGTTTTTTGTTGATTGGGGTCTGCACCGTAGGGAGGTTCATCATGATCTGTTGTAGCCTTTTGAAGGCCGTCTGCTGCGCTTCTCCCCATTCAAAACTTTGCCCTTTCCTGAGCAATTTGGTGAAAGCAGAAGTGATTGATGCCAACCCAAGGATGAATCTCCGGATATATGAAACCTTCCCTAAGAAGCTTTTTAACTCCTTTACCGTGACTGGAGGTCTTATAGTTGCTATGGTCGTGGCTTTGGCTGAGTCCACATCTATTCCCTTGCTGTGAACCAGGAAGCCCAGGAATTTCCCAGAGGACACTCCAAATGCGCACTTGAGAGGGTTCATTCTTAGTTTGAAGGCTCTACACCTTTCGAATACCTTTTTCAACACGTAGAAGTGCTCTTCTCTCCTCCTTGATTTAACCACTATGTCATCCACATAGTCCTCTAGTTCCTGATGCATCATGTTGTGAAATATGGCCATCATTGCTCATTGATAAGTTGCACCTGCGTTTTTTTGCCTGAAGGGCATCACAGTGTAGTAGAAGTTGCCCATGGGTGTTCTGAAAGCAGTTTTCTCTGCATCCCTCGGTGCCATTCTGATCTGATTGTATCCATTGAACCCATCCATGAATGAAAACATGGCGCTTCCTGCAGCAGAATCTATTAGTAAATCCATGTTTGGCAAGGGGAACTCATCCTTCGGACAGGCTCTGTTGAGATTTCTAAAATCTACATAACATCTTATCTGGCAGTTCTTCTTTACTGGTACTATGTTGGACAGCCAGCACGGGTGTTGAATAGGCTTGATGAATACTGTGGCTAGCAATTTCTGTACTTCTTTGACTATTTGCCCTTCTATTTTCGTGTGGAATATCCTGGCAGGCTGGGCTTCTGGCTTGGCCTTTGGGCCCACATTCAACGTATGTGCAACTAGCCCAGGGTCTAACCCTAGCATTTCACTGTAGTCCCATGCGAAGACGTCTTTGAATTCTTTCAACAGCAGTATCAGCTCTAACATTTCCTTTTTTAGTCAGACTTGCACTAATTGAGATAGGACTTGGTTCTTGTGAACCGGACCCCAGGTCAACTTCCTCCAACTCTTCTTCTGCCATAACCTGTGCATCTTTTTCTGCCACAACTTCCTCATCTTTCTCCTCTTCTTTCTTCAAACTTTCTTTTGCTGCCATTCTTGGGTAGGTCCCGCTTGTATTTCACTTGTGGGCCCTGCGCACCTTCATAATTTGTACACAATCTTGCCATCAGGGCCTCGGACCCTGACACAGTGCGGTGTGTCATCTGATTCTGCGGCGGGCGCTTCCTTTCTTTTCTTTTTTTATGCCAGCAACTCCCTTAGGTCAAGTTCCGGATCACTTTGGATGTCTCCCCACTTAGGTACGAAAGTACCTCGTGGTTTTGATACTGAGCTTTCCCCGGATGGAGCCCACTGGTCGTAGAACATAGTTTCTACTAAATGAGCCTCTGCCTGCTCGAATGGCGAGGGGTTTGCTGCTATGCGTATCATTTTGCCATTCAACCTTCCCTTCACACATTGGTGGTATGTGGATGGGACTAGACGGTGTTTGTGCAACCACGACCTTCCTAGTAGCACGTGATATGAAACTTCTATCTTTACTACGTGGAATCGTGCTAAGGACGCTATGGGGCCCACTTTTAACCACAGCTGGATGTGGCCTGCGGTGTATTCGCCCCTTTCGCCAAACCCTGTTACTTCCATTGGGCATCCTTGAATCTTTCTTTCTGAAATTCCTGCTGCTTGTAAAGTGCTCAATGGAATGAGGTTTACGGAAGCACCTGTATCTACCAAGGCTCTCTTGATGGGGATTTGATTTATGGATGCTGCCAGGTAGAGGGGCCTCCTGTGATCTGCGTATCCCACCTCTATATCCTCATTACTAAAAGTGATTTCAATTGACTCCTACAAGAGGGCTCTGTCATTTGGGATTTGATAAACAATCTAAACCAATTAAAATCACATCCACAGTAGAAATTAACTGGCAAAGATTAAGGGAAGAAAGATGCAAACACAAAGACAACACAACAATGTGTTATCGAAGAGGAAATCGAAGCCCTCGGCATAAAACCTCTCCGCCGCCCTCCAAGCGGTCAATAATCCACTAAAGAATGAAGTTGGGATATATGAACAGCAGAAGACCCTCTAAGCCTAATCTACCCAGTATACCTAAGCCCTCCAAGCTTCTTGCTCTAACGAGGTTGCGTCGAACCTTTGTCTTTTTTAGCTTACCGGATTCCGTTATAGCCCATAGCATCAACCAATAACCATTGGTCCCTTCCTAACTGCTTCCCAAAACACCAAATAGCCTTCTCACAGATGTAGGTATGGTAAGAAAAAGATTTGGGTAAGAACCTCTCAAGGATGTAACAATGGAAAGGGTGAGAGTAGAGGAATTTGAAGAGTCTTTATGAAAAGATTATGGATGAGTCAATCTTGTTTTTCTCTAGGCTTTCTCTCTTAAAATTCTCTCTGAAAGCTCTCTATATTTCATGGGTATAAGGGTCTATATATAGTGGTGGGTATTTGGAATGCAAAGAGTCATTTTTCCAAAATAGAGCTGGTTGGCGACTTGGCCTTGTGACTTGACTGAGTCGCGAGTTCAAGCCGCGAGCTAATTGAATGGCCAGTCTGAACTTTTTGTCCTGTAGTGTAATAGCTGGCATGACGGTTCAACTTCTCTGCATGCTTCACTCGTGTGCATCTTCTTGCTGCTTGCCAGTCGCGAGCCAGTCGTGAGTTCTAGTCATAAGTCCCTACTTCACTGCACAATCTTGAGCAATTCTTCACACTCCCTCACACATTATCCTTACATGATTCCCACCTAAATACAGGGTTTCTAAATGCTGAATTACAAGCAAATTTGGCACGGAATAAAGCCAACAGAATGGTTGATTAAATTCAACCTTACAATCTCCCCCTTTGGCTATTCCGTGACAAAACCCTACAACAAACTCTAGACTTAACGCGTGAGTTGGGAACAGTTGAACAAAACTCACTCACACCTAACTCTAGAATCTGTGAAGCTCTTGAACCATAAGAACAAGTATCTCCTGAAACACAACAACACAATATGATCATTGTAATGCATATAGAGCAAGCACAATGCGATCAAGCAAAATGGAAATAAGTAATAAACCATGGCTTGACCAAAAACGAACAATCACTATAAATAGTGATCACAATGCTCATTCACACACGGAATGAACATCTGGACATGCAAGCTAATAAGCTTAATGCAAAGTATTATTTGCATGTCCAACACTAAACCAATGCAACAACACAAGGTAATTGCATTAAGGATATAAAATCCAACAAAGGGCACAAGAGTGATGTACTTAAAGAAAATGCATGACATTTAACAGCAAGTACTTAAGCTACAAAGTATGAGTACAAAAACCTAAAAGCTTACAAAAGCAAAAGGTACAAACCAAAACTAAAACTGAATATCATTATATATATAAAACCAATGTACCAAGACGTTTAACCAAAGTATTAGCCAAATCCACACAAGAGTAGAGTTTATAAAACCAGGAAGCAAATAGCTATAACTAAGACAACTCCCCCTTTTAGTATGCACACTTCTCCTTCTTGTGTTACTCTCCCCTTACTGTATGCTATCTCTCTCCCCCTTTTTGTCACGAATAGCTAAAGAATTTTTTCTAGCTTTTGTTGAATAGCATCTAACTGTGTCTCAATGGTTGTGAGATGCATTTGAACTTGGTTGTTGGGGGAGTTGAGGAGTCGTTCTAAACCGGAAATCCACTGAAACACACTTTCAATCAAATTGCTTAACTGGTCAGCTTGAGAACTAGATGCAGATGGAGTGCCAGTCTCAGTATGCACAGGTGTAGCTGAATCATGACCAGATTGAGTTGCATGGGTGAATGGCTCACTCTTAGGTGCTTTAGAGGAGTGGCTCTTGCTTGCTTGGAGAGTTATCATGGATATTGGTCGAGGACGTGGCACAATTTTTCCATTTGTTGGTGAACAGACACCTTCACGAAGCATGATCTTCATGATGAGACTACAAAAAGGAATACATGTTCGGGTTGCAGATTGAGCTGCTACTTTCCCAATTTTCTGAAAGATGTGGGCACAGATGTCAAACGGAATGCTGGTAATGAGATCACATAGAAATTGTGCTCTTCCAAGATTGATGAAAGCATTGTTAGACAATGGGTAGAGATTGGAGGACATTATCAATTTTAGAGTCGTCAGTTCAGGCGTAAAATTTGTAGTGCCTATGGATGAGCCCTTGCTTTTAACTTCATGATCAGGCCCAAGAACTTGAAGAATGTCTTGTACCTGAAGTATTCTATCATTATACGGAGTAGTGTCCACATTTACTGGTCTGGTGATGCGAAGAACCTTTGCGATGTAGTTTGTATTGATTGAGAATTCTGTTCCTCTTACCCAACATTTTAGCTCTACTTCGATGTATCTGGCATTAGAGTAGAATTCCTTAACCAATTCTTCAACCGGGTCTTCGAAATTCCCGAACAGATCGGCCCAATCTCTTGATTCAAAAATCCTAGGGATAAACGTTGTTCCCAAGGTATCAAATCGAACTACACGTTCCACAATAGTAGGAGCTGAAGGTTATAAAGATAAATGCAGCGGAAAATAAGTTTTAAGTGGATCTACTTCATTCGATATTGATAACACGTACTAAGTAAATTTCAGAATTTGTGAACAAGAGATCGTACCTTGAAGCGGTGAATTTCAAAACTAAAGATTGAAGCACTTGGGAATACTTTTAATCTTCACTCCAATTCCACTAACGCCCAAGATGTGTGGTCTCTCAATTGGTAACAAAGGGATGACTAGTGAGTGACAAAAACTCACATGCACACCATTTCAATGTTGTTTTTCACACACAGAAAAATCTGAACGTTTTTCCCTTTGTATCTAACCAATTTTTCTAATTGGGCTGGCCTTTTGGGCCTTACCAATTGGGCTTAAGTGTGTGGCTTGGAGTGGGACCAAAAGGGACCAATAAGATACTAGCTCCAATGGGCCTTGGGCTTTTCTGTCAAATCTTGACAAGTCCAAAGTTACCATTAACTATATTTAATACCACTATATAAATATAGTTGCACTCTAGGTCTTATTTATAAATTATATCCCAAGACTTTATTATACATGCAACCCCTTCATAAAATATTCGTAGTAATACAAAGTCATTAATGTAGACTGCCACTTTGTAAATTACTACATCTTAATCCTTGAGTACCCGGTTTAATCCTTTAATGTTATTCATTATATATTTATGAAATCCAATTCCATAAATATATACTTTAGTCTTACTAAAGTGGTTAGGCCTAACTCTCTGAATAACAAACTCGTTAAACTTATCTCAAAGGAATACTTTATATCTCCGTTAAGAGACTATAAATTCCATCTTGAGAATACATGTTCCATCAACACTAAATGTGGCTGCCCAACATACTGAGGTTTTGACCATAACTTTAGATCTCACTCCTGATATATCAAAACAACCTACACCTCATGATCAGGTCCATTATTCTCTCAGGATTAAGAGTTCATGCAAATACAAGTCGTGAGATTTATTATTCATTTGACAGTCCTTAGGAAAATAATAAATCTCACAGTGGTCCTATTCAATATGTCTTAACCCTTAAAACATATTAATACATCAACTAGAAGTCTCCACTTCCATGATCAAGACAAATCATCGTGGTTGATATGTTATAGTCTTCGCAGATGAAATGCCCAATTTCATCACCGACTACGAACTATAATTCTGAGTTTACAAAGAACTTGTGATTTATATCTTCTGTGACTTTTCACATAAATCACATACTATGCATCTCATGGACTATATGATAATGTCCGAATATTCATGTTACCATTATTTCAGATAATAATAAAACAAATTTATTAAACATAATATTAAGTCATACATAATGTCAAACACAATGTCACACTTAATATCATACATAGCATCTTACAATAGGATTTAAGGGTACTAATCCTAATAGGAGCATCTACAAAGATGCTTGAGTAAGTTTGTGAATCAAGAGGAGTCCTATATCTCTCACTGTTAGAGTCTTTAGACGACTGAGATGAGAGTCGAGTCCGTTTAGCAACAGGGGATGATGGAACATCAGTTTCAATCTCTTTTCCTTTCGAGGATCGGTGAGACGTCTGCAAGAGAACAGACACACAACAAAGAACCAAGTGCAACACCATAAGACATAGACATCAACTTGATTAGATTCAGGTTAAAAAAAAAAAAATTGCACTGAACTTTAAAGTGAGATCTCACTCAATCACAGAACATGACCCAAGTCAGCACCAAGTAATCATAAGCAACATTAAAGCATTGTATATTTAAGAATGTAATAGGTGTCCAAAAATGATGATTGTTCAGTTACAACTCAGTGTAAAGTAATCAATGAACATCACACAGTCACAAATAACTGTCATTGTGACACTCTACCATGAACATGATATGAACAAAGCAACACAGTCATGAAACACAACTCAGAACACAAACACCATCAGGAAAAAAATGAGATAAGCATCTAACAATCAATATCACCAACATTCAAACAACTCACTCAACAAAATAAACCAAACCCATGTACGAACACTATATTTCTCAAAACACAATAACAACTCACAAATCCAGAAAACAAAACTATAATCATGAAATATTAGGTGAGAATAAGAAAACCCATACCTTTTCCTTGAAGATTTGAGGATGAAATGATGCAAAAATGGAGGTTTTTCGAGAGTGACACGGTGAGTTTAAGAGAGTTGAAATGGGGAAGACAATGAACAGTCACAAAAGTTTGAGGGAAAACTGAAAAGTTTTGAAAAAATGCCCTTAAAGCGCAAAACACGCAATTTTTGCAACTGAAACAAGTCGCGTGCAAATCACTAGGGCTAGCCGCTAGAACACTTAAAAGCAAAAAATGTGAAAAATTTTCTAAGTGTTTTTCGCGACTGGAAGGTCTACCCTCGAGTAAGTCACGAGGTGAGCCGCGAAAATCTTTGTGTACCCCTCGGAACTAGACCTTCCACCTGTAAACAAGTCGCCACACTGAGCCGCGAGAACCATAAGAACCCAAATTTTGAAAAATATTCTAAGTATTTTTCGCGACTGGGACATTGACCCGCCAGTGAGTCGCGAAGACCTTTTGAGTCATGTTCACGACTGGGAGCATGCGATTGAACCAACCCACGACTGAGTCGCCAGAACAGGGCAACAATGTTTTTGAAATTTTGATAATTTTTTGTAAAAACAAAATACTTTCCAAAAACAACTAAAACACTCAAAAATCTTTTTGTATTTGATCAACAAAGATTGAGCATGTGAAAACACATTTAATCAAGTACAATCACACAAATGAATATGGCATTCATTGAACATAGACATGTGTGATGTGTGTGGATATCAGAAATGAGATAGTCCTTAGTCTAATGTGAAGCTTCAATGATCAATTCAACCAAGACATACACAATTAGCACTAGATAATGTGACCCATCTCAGTTATAGAAATATGCATATATGACCTCCCACATACACCTTGATAATCATAACTTTGAAGCTTTTCATTTGGCTTCATATACATCACATCATTTGATCTTTTTGAAACAATACATCTCATTAAGAGATCGATGCCTGAAATTTTTGATATTTCAATTTGATGAGTTAGCCTTTGGCTTTTTGGGCATCATACATTTTATTTTTGGTCGCTTTCCCTTTTTCCTAGTCAAATACTAGTATGTGCGACAGGCTTTTGCAGCTCAATATCTCTTTTCATTTGGAGATTTACATTTGGTGAGCTCTTTAAGCAAAAACAATAAAATAAAGAGTGGGAAGATATATAGGCACAAGTCTATGCATGTCTCAAGATCAACAAAACCATTCACTAATCATTCATGACAAGGTTGAAGATCTATTTACAACAGTCACATAGATTTCAAGATTTCTCCCACAATGATATGAGTGCATAGGGAACAAGCTAAGCTCGTAGATGCACAAAACCATTAGTACAAAGGTACAAGGCAAAACATGCTTTGAGACAAAACTCAACAATGTCGATCAAACTTTTTGGATTTTCTACTTTTTATGTGTTTTTGGATTTTTGACACAAAAGCAAGAAAAGACTAATCAAAGACAGCAATGTAAAAACATTCAAAGCAAATGCAAACAAACAAACAAACAAACACAATTTTTCAGCACAAGCTGGACCAAAAATAAAAAACACACAACCAATCAAAGTCACAAAGCAAAGGAAGTATTAATGCATGGACACGCTGTAATGCTCATGCATGAGTACCCCTCTTCACCCACACGTCACGTGCATTTGGGGTGATATCCCTATAGGATTGGGTACGAGAGTTAGGACTTTCAAACCTTCTTATGAAACTTTCCAAGCAAGTGGTGAATGCACCGATCATCTTCATCACATCCATCACATCGGGATCACCATTTCGACCTCTTGATGACTCAACAACCCAAGTCCTCTTGTCATTTCTTGGTCCTCTTGACCTTTGATCAGTTGCATTCTTCAATGCTCTAAACTTATGACAATTTGGTCTGGTGTGCCCTTGAAGTCCACAATGATGGCAAAAATGGTTCGTTCTCGGACCTCTTTGTGATCTTGGGAGTGATTTCCCTCTAGCTTCAAGTTTGACCACTGATTGGTTACAGGGCTTGTTCAACATTCGTTGGTCAGCCACATTCTTCTTCTTTTCATCCTCTACTTTCTTAGGAGTAGAGTCATCCACTACTGGTTCTTTGGCTTGCACAAACTTCACTTCCTTGGTGATTTTGATAGCTAAACTACTTTCTCCGATATATCCCAACCCGGATTTGTCTGAGAATGGTTTTTGATGAGCAAGCATTTCATTAAGCTTCTTGGAGGAGATTCGGTCTACTTTAGCATTGGCTTGAACCACCTCATGCTCAAGAAATTTTATCTTTGAGTAGGCTTCGGTTAGCTCTCCATTCAGCATCTCTATCTCACACTTGGCTTCCTTATGTCGCACTAGGAGACTTCTATAGTCCTCATCTGCCTTCTTCATCTTTTTCACAACTGCCTTGGCCACACGTGCATATTCTCTTGATTTCTCAAGGAGTGAATTGAAGTTTTCTTGAAGACCCTCTGTACTCTCATCTTCTTCAACATCCGATTCTTCAACAATTCCCATTGATTCCTCATCACTATGCTCCCCAAGCCCTTGTACAAGCAAATTCAAGTCCTCCGAAGACTCAACATGAGCAATAGTCATAAAAGCGGAGTAATTCCTTTCTCCGTCACAGCTTTCCTAAGAATCAGAATTGGATGAATCCGAGTCACTAAGAGTTGTGGCATACGCCTTGCCCTTCGATTTCAAATAATTGGGACACTCTTTCTTGAAATGTCCATGCCCGTTGCACTCGAAGCAAGTGATTCCTTGTGTAGATTGGGATTCCTTTCCATCTTTCCTTTTGAATTCCTTTTTCTCCTTCCAAGAACTTTGGAATTTCCCTTTATCACCAAATTTTCCATTGTTCTTGAATTTCAAGAACTTTTAGAAATTCTTCACTAAATATGCCATATCTTTATTGACAACATCCTCATCTGATGAGTCGTGAGCTTCAACCCTTTCATTAACCGTCTTAAGAGCAAGAGATTTGCTCTTCCTTTGTGTGGGCAATGACAATTCATAAGTCTGAAGTGAGCCAATCAGTTCTTGGACTTTGATATCATCAAGGTCCTTACTCTCTTCAATTGCTGTCACCTTGGCACGAAAGCTCTCCGGCAATGAACAAATGATTTTCCTCACAACTTTTGAGTCCTCTGTTTTCTCCCCTAAGTTGAACTTGCCGATGGCCACTTCATTCAGCTTGCTATAGAAAGAATCAAAAGACTCATCCTTACTTATTTTCAGCTCCTCAAACCGAGTGGTCAGCATCTGCAACTTGGTATCCTTCACTTTCTTTGTTCCTTCATACGTGGTCTCCAATATCTGCCATGCCTCCTTCGCAATAGAAATGTGAGATATCCTGTGGAACTCAACTGGAGACACACCACAAAAAATAGCGTTAAGTGCTTTGCTATTCGCATTAGACGCCACAAGGGTTGCCTTATCTTACGTGGATTTGGCAGCCTCCGACCTAGTCCATCCAATATCCACCGCCTCCCAGACGGTTTCATCCATTGAACACAAAAATGCCCTCATCCTGACTTTCCAAAAGGCATAGTTGCTACCATCAAAATATGGTGGTGCATTTAAAGATTGAAACCGGTCCATCTCAATATGGGGTCAAGGATCACACTAAGGTGTTTAAACCACAAAGAGTGCACCCACTCTAATACCAATTGAATGTTCAAATAGCGTGTAAAACACTATGAACGTTTAGACCTCCAATTACAAATTACCAATTCAAGCTTATTATCAAACAATAAATGTGCGGAACATGAACATAAGCTAATAACAGAATTGATAATCAATTTAAACCAATTAAAATCACATCCACAGTAGAAATTAAATGGCAAAGATTAAGGGAAGAGAGATGCAAACACAAAGACAACATAGCGATGTGTTATCGAAGAGGAAACCGAAGCCCTCGGCGTAAAACCTTTCCGCCGACCTCCAAGCGATTAATAATCCACTAAAGAATGAAGTTGGGATACATGAATAGCAGAAGACCCTCCAAGCCTAATCTACCCAGTGTACCTAAGCCCGCCAAGCTTCTTGCTCCAACGAGGTTGCGCCGAACCTTTGTCTTCTTTAGCTTACCAGATTCCGCTATAGCCCATAGCATCAACTAATAACCATTGGTCACTTCCTAAATGCTTCCCAAAGCACCAAATAACCTTCTCACAGATGTGGATATGGTGAGAAAATGATTTGGGCAAGAACCTCTCAAGGATGTAACAATGGAGAGGGTGAGAGTAGAGGAATTTGAAGAGTCTCTGTGAAAAGATTGTGGATGAGTCAATCTTGTTTTTCTCTAGGGTTTCTCTCTCAAAATTCTCTCTAGAAGCTCTCTACATTTCGTGGGTATAAGGGTCTATATATAGTGGTGGGTGTTTGGAATGCAAAGAGTCATTTTTCAAAACAGAGCTGGCTGGAGACTTGGCCTTGCGACTTGACTGAGCCACAAGTTCAAGCCGCGAGCTAACTAAATGGCCAGTCTGGACTTTTTGTCCTGTAGTGCTACAGCTGGCATAACGGTTCAACTTCTCTGCATGCTTCACTCGTGTGCATCTTCTGGCGGCTTGCTAGTCGCGAGCCACCCGCGAGATCTAGTCGCGAGTCTCTGCTTCGCTGCACAATCTTGAGCATTTCTTCACACTCTCTCACACACTACCCTTACATGATTCCCACCTAAATACAAGGTTTCTAAATGCTAAATTATAAGCAAATTTAGCACGGAATAAAGCCAACAGAATGGTTGATTAAATTCAACCTTACAGTTTAATGCTTCAATTTAACTCCTTGATGGCAAACTCATGTTTAGCAAGGTTTGTAACGGAGGTTGCACCTCCACAATATGTTAGTGTCATCAGGCACAAAGCTAGAAAGATGCTGGATACAATAAATGAAGAAGACAGAGATGTTAATGCAACAAACTTTCTAGCTTCATCAGCAAAGAGTTCTTCGTGGTCATCATCTTCTTCTCCTTTAGCTTCTTCAGCAGCTCTTAAATGCTGATACTTTCCCAAAGAGGTTCATAGGTCTTTTCTGATCTTTGATCACTACAAGTCTTGAAGGCTGAGCACATAATTGTGCATGAGCGTTATCTCATCTATTTTTGGAGAATTGATGAGATTATAGAGTGATGAACATCTGTATCAGGCAATGTAATTGATGGAATTAATGAGAAATTGCATTGTCATTTTCAAATGTACAGAGCAATGGTTTTATATCTATAAAGAAAATTTTGCTTAAGGCATTGGCATGTAATGCACATATGTAGTGGCCTCAAGTAAAAGACATGTAGCAGAGAAACTAAGTGAATTCTAGTGGTGCGGCTCCTCATTGTGAGTAGGAAGAACAAAAGGAATTAAATCCAAAAAACTGGAATTAACTACTTTTTAGGACAAAATGGGCTTTTGCCCTTTTCGGGCAAATTAAATAGCTTTATACCCCCTTTCCCAAACTAATTAGGAAAATGCCCCTCTTTTAAAACTCGATTTGTGATAAATCAAGTTAGGCCCTATAGTGGCGTTTTGTAACTCGACCTCAATGAAATCGAGTTATAGGTAAAAAAAAATTGCCTATAACTCGATTTCATTGAAGTCGAGTTAAAAAACATTACTATAGGTCCTTAAAACGTCATTATAGGCTCCTTAAAACGCCACTATAAGGCTTCAGAATTTTTTTTTTTTTTTTTTAACTCGATTTATCATAAATCGAGTTTTAAAAGAGAGGCATTTCCCTAATTAGTTTGAGAAAGGGGGTATAAAGCTATTTAATTTGCCCGAAAAGGGCAAAAGCCCATTTTGTCCCTACTTTTTAAGTTATATTTTTTAATATATATAAACATATTTTATTACTTAAGTCATAAAAAAAATTAATTACAATGGAAGTCAATTCTTACCATAAAAAATAAAATAAAAGGAAGATATTCAACATCAACAAGCCAAGGGACACACCAAACTAATACATCAAGTTATTATTGGTGCATAATAAAAATAGTGTCAATGATAACACATGTAAAAGTGATGTTACTCCTATCATAAGTTAACAGCAAAGCAATATGTGGAATCAGGTGAAACCATAGGTTAGGATTGTTGACTCCACATACCGCCAATAGCGCTAATTTTTCTAACATCCAAGCCTCTTGATTAACTAGGAGTATGGACTATGGACATTATTTTTGGGTAATTTAGTATGGACATCTACACAACCATAAAAAAAGCACCTGAACTGGTCAACTACCCCACCCAAAAGAAGTCTCTCTTCAACTTCATCCTATTTGTTGTTGAGACAATATGACATGTTACACAAGGTCTTGCAGTAATTAGGACAGTAAATGGTAGCTCACTCAAATTCACTGGGTCGATCTTTGTCAAGCAATGAGAAAGCTAAACAAACTACATGTCGTACAAAGTATCAAACGTTTATCCCTAGCAGTGCAACTGATCGTACCCTCCCTATGATATAATGCTAAACGACGTAGTATCATTGGTTGAGGATAGTTTCTATAGTTGTGTTACTTACGATTGATAGAACAAGCAAGTTGCCCGCGCAATGCGCGGATAATGCTAAAAGCTTTTGTGTAAGGTGGTTTTGGAAATTGTTGTACATATATTATAACATAAATGGTGGATATTTTCATTGCTAAAATCACCTACAATTATAGCAAAAACCTCTGAGCAAATAGCCATATTTTGTTCCCTATTATTGATTGATTGTGAACCAATTAACCGCAACCGTTGTGCATATCAGACTCCTTGAACCTATCCCTTGTCATATGAAATGTCTAACCAAGGCGTTGATCTTATCAAGCATCTTCAATAATAGTTACTAAAGCAGTGTCAAGGTCGCTTAGTGATTCATGTCTAGGCAAAGCAACAAGCACAATTTGATTTTGTCAAGGCTCTCTCGGGCCATGATACCCATTACCAAACAACATCAAAGAATGAACAAACAAAGTAATAGTATTTTGTACCTCTTTGATACAGAAGAAGGGTTTGATAAATTAGGGGCCGGTGGTTTTCCTCCTTGGGTTTAGTCCCGCCTGCAATGGGTAAAGTTGAAGTTTCAATCTTGCTGAGTTTGAGTTCCCTCAAACATTGTAAACCACAAACTTAGCACCCCAAGTAAAATAAAAGATAAAAATGAAAGATAGAAATAGAGAGAGAGAGAGAGAGAGAGTCAACAATATTTATTTACATGCAGACATTGATGAAGGAGTTGTTGTCCATGAGCTTTAAGAGGAAGAGTCAATCTATCAATGGTAGCAACTCCAGGATTTTTTTTTCTGAGGGTCAATAAGAAGATAAATCTTAGATAGAAAATGAATCTTGTGGTCTACAATGTTTCTATATTACAAATTTGTCCATAGCACTAATAAGAAAATAAAATATAAACTATTAGTTCATTTGGCATATAGTTTCCTAATATAATAAACAAAGTAATTATTATTATTACTAAGATGAAATCTTGAAAATCATCCATAGTTTACAAATACAATAAAATTATCAATTATTATGGCTAAGTGCACTTTAATTATAATTGCTCAGAATACTTATATCTATTAGTTTGTTTTAACTCTTTACAATTCCTGTATTTAAAAATTCAACCCAACTTTGACAACTATTGTTCTTTATAACTATATTAAGTGTGTTTGGGTCTTGATTATAAGCCAACTTATCACTTCATCTTTTTTCCTATTATTTGCAGGTCTCATGTGATTTCCTACTTATTTTATACTTTAAGCAAAAAGTTAGATAAACTATTCCCAAATAGATGATAAGAAAATTTTTGTTCTGTTAACATTTGCATTTGTCTCCATTCATCACTCTTGGCCCGTCCTACACCCCAAATCCCTACTCAACAACTAACAAATTAAAAGTACTTCAAATTCAGTAACTAATTTTTCTTTTCAAGGTTTTAGATAAAATTAGCTTGTTGTCAGACTCCTTTTTATGTTTAAAAATGCCAAAATATTAGTAAGAGGATTATATTTAAGGCTATTTTAGTTGTGATTAAAAAAAATTATGGTCAAAGTGTTCCAATTTTTATTTTAGAGGATCAAAAGTCAAAACAAAATATATATTTTATACTTTATATTTTATATTTCCACAAATAATTCAAGATGCTATTAAGGGATTTAAAGGTCCTTTTGTTACCATCAGATGCTGGAGCACTCTGCCAAAATGGGAAAGAGATAACTGGATGAATGTCCAGCCCTTAAAGCATCTCATTCCCATCGATGGTCATACTCACCAAGGACCATGGCTTGAAGGAAATTCTCAATTGTCCTTTAATGATTCTTATGCTCTTGCAGAATGTTGGAGAAATTATTTTAATAACCAAATTATTGAGGTTGCTTAGAATCTATGGAAAGATTATCATTTCATAGGAAGCATAGATAGAATTTTTGTTTTTGGTCCCAGACCATATGCTGATGCCATTGCTCAATTGCGGATAGCTAATCATTGTAATCTAAAAAGTCTTCTCATCCCGAGAAGAACTCCGGTGTTTAATCCAATTTTATATTGTGGATTCTGTAATCAATATGCTATTTACCATGAACATGATTATGATTCTCCACAAGGTCCTTTTGATGGTTATCCATCCGATGCTCCTTCTACTGATTGATGAATGGCCTCCTTAAGTTAATGTTACTACTAAAGGAATTCTTGTCAAGTCTCACCGATAAAGTTGATTCCCCTATTTGTCTGGCTTGCACAAAGGCCAAAATGCTACAATGTTTTTGAAGAATATGTTGCTGAAAACCCTTACAATCTGAAACTGTTTGAAGATACCCCGGATTTGGTGGAAGATTGGTATTGATTCTCCTATTTGTCTGGCCTGCACAACGGCCAAAACACTCCAATATTTACCACTGCTAAAAGCCTGTTTCTTACCAATATGATGCTTCTGAAAGATTCCCAATAATGGTGCTCACTTGGTTTCCTTTGGCACAAAAGGACAACAATGATGAGGTCTAGACCCTTGAATTGAATGCTTCTGAACTCTACATATCCTCCTCATGATTCCCCAAAAATTTGAGTCAAAAAGTGGAAAAATTCACTTTTTACTACAAATGGCACCTTTGCTTTTTACTACAGATCAGTGAGAAGGATATAAACCTTTACAACTGCAACCTAGTCTCGGAATGACCAAAAACAGAAATTCTATCTGTGCTTCCTATGAAATGATAATCTTTCCATAGATTCTGAGCAACCTCAATAATTTGGTTAAACATTTGTATTCTTCAGCTGAGCACAGTATAATATATGTTGAAAGTAAAATATTGAAAGTAAAGAAAGCAATGTAGAACCAGCCAAGAAGGCGGTATTGCAGTTATAATAAAAGTGCAAGTAATTTAAAACAATAATAAGGCGGTAGAACCAGCCAAGCAGTATATATCAAAATAATTCAAAGTAAATGAAAGCAATTTAGAACCGTCCAAGATGGCGGTAGCAACAAGTAGTATATTAAATAGAAAGCTGAAAATACTTGTTATTGAAAGTAGAACAAACACTTACAGTAGTAGTGAATACAAGATCTCAACAGTATAGGTTAATAGTTACAAAGCTTGAACTAGTCCTAGTTACAAGGTTTGTAGGGAAAGTAGTAGTAGGAACAAGGTAGTAGGAATTCTCTAAGGAAAGCTTCTAAGGAAAGAAGGTTTTCTAAGAAGTGAATTCTGAGAAAATTCTATGAAAAATTCTGTCCTAAACTTAAGGGACAACCCCCCTTAAATAGGCAAAAATTCGGAGTGAACAGTGTCATGAACAGTAATCCGTGAACAGTAACGGATGAACAGTGACATGTGAATAGTAAAAAGTGAATTTTTCCACTTTTTGACTCAAATTTTTGGGGAATCATGAGGAGGATACGTAGAGTTCTGAAGCCTTCAATTCAAGGGTCTAGCCCTCATCATTGTTGTCCTTTTGTGCCAAAGGAAACCAAGTGAGCACCATTATTGGGAATCTTCATAAGCATCGTATTAGTAGGAAACAGGCTTTTAGCAGTGGTAAATATTGGAGTGTTTTGGCCGTTGTGCAGGCCAGACAAATAGGAGAATCAATACCAATCTTTCACCAAATTCGCGGTATCTTCAAACAGTTCCGGATTGTAAGGGTTTTCAGCAACATATTCTTCAAAAACATTGTAGCATTTTGGCCTTTGTGCAAGCCAGAAAAACAGGGGAATCAACTTTATCAGTGAGACTTGTCAAGAATTCCTTTAGTAGTAACATTGACTTAAGGAGACCATTCATCAATCAGTAGAAGGAGCATCGGATGGATAACCATCAAAAGGACCTTGTGGAGAATCACAATCATGTTCATGGTTAATACCATATTGATCATAGAATCCACAATATAAAATTGGATTAAACACCGGAGTTCTTCCCGGGATGAGAAGACTTCTTAGATTACGATGATCAGCTATCTGCAATTAAGCAATGGCATCAGCATATGGTCTGGGACCAAAAACAGAAATTCTATCTGTGCTTCCTATGACATGATAATTTTTCCATAGATTTTGAGCAACCTCAATAATTTGGTTATTAAAATTATTTCTCCAACATTCTACAAGAGCATAAGGATCATTAAAGGACAATTGAGAATTTCCTTCAAGCCATGGTCCTTGGTGAGTATGACCATTGATGAGAATGAGATGCTTTGAGGGCTGGACATTCATCCAGTTATCTCTTTCCCATTTTGGCAGAGTGCTCCAGCATTTGATGATAACAAAAGGACCTTTAAATCCTTTAATAGCATCCTGAATTATTTGTGGAAGTTGGCTAGCTTGATAATGGCTTGTTAATTTTATGAACCTGATAAAGCCATATTCAAACATTTGGGAAAGCCAGTTAGGATCTCTATCATCATCATCATCTGATTCATCAGCAATATATGAACCATCATCATAATTAATTAAGAGACCAGGAAATGGGTGTTTCTTTTCATATACTCTGAGAGTACTCCCAAAGTGTTCTTCCCATTCCAGCTGAATAAACATGTTATCACCTTCATCTAGTTCATCAGGATCAGGAATAGTGGTTGTAACAAGTTTCTTGAAACATTTGAACCATAAGTCGAAAGACCTAAACATAGCCTTGCTTCTCAGAATAGGGGATTGTATATCTGATGGCAAGTTGGCAAAAACACTTCTTAACATAGATTGGGTCTTAAGGCTCAATCTAGCATAATCAGTGCCCATTATAGTCATTTTATCCTTTGAATGGATATCCTCTTTGCCAAAGAGTTGACTAATGTAGGCTTCAAGACGAATTCTAAGAGCCTCATTTTCTGAAACAAGATTATTTTTTGTAACAAGGTCATTTTCTAAAACAGGGTTATTTTCGGAAATAAGGTTGGCATAGTGGCTCATATAAGCCTCATTTTGAGTAGTAAGGTTAACAAGGTGGATTTCGAGAGCTTGGAGGGTTTTTTCAAATAGGGAATGGTGGTTTCTAGTAAAAGCAGCATAGAGATTATCAAGAATAAATTTTAAGAAATCTGGTAATTCACTATAGACTCCATTATGAAATTGTAAGGATTTGGATAAGACTTCCTGTAAAGCAATCATCATATCATCACTGGAATATATCATTTCTGCTGGGACATATCCCTGAAGGGATGTTGACTCGCTGGGTTTTATCCTAGAAGATACTCCTTCATGCATTTTAAAAGGTTTTCTCGTTGGGAACCGTTTGTTTTGAGAATAGTCCTATGCAAAAGCTTTTCCCTTGTTTTTCCTCTCCGTCGAGGGTGCCATAATAATCCACTTACTAGTAGTATAAATATAAATATTATTATTATCTCACTTATTAGTGGTATTTATCCATGCATCATTGCCTGATTCCTGCAAAGAATCATTGAGAATATTAGGGTAATTGGCAATAGTTGACAATTTGGGTATTACCTTTAAAATTGTCTGTGAAACATTGGAAAAAACCCATCCTTGGTTCATGAACAAATATTTTAGTAGGGAAATCATGAGACAGATTAACCATGTGTCTTTCACTTTGCCAAAAAGCATTAGGAACATCAGAGCAATCATAATTAATCGAAATTTTCTGAAAATTATCAATATCAATTTCAAGCTTTGAAGCAAATTTGAATTTTACTTTCTGTCCAAAAGGATCAGTAGTAATTTCATCATGTTCAACAAGAAAAGGATACAAAGCATTTATAAAAGACAAACCAAGAATCACTTTATCAGTCATATTTTTGACCAGAACAGAGGGAATCTTGAAACAGACATTATCATGGCAAACATGAGAATTGTTCAATTCATATTTAATCTTCATTTGAGAACCATTAGCAGAAACCAATCTTTCAGTTGATTTTTCAAAATATTTTGAAGGAATGAATCCTTCCTGGATACAATTCATATCTGCACCAGAATTAATCATAGCAATAACAGTGAAATGATAATCATGGAAAACAACAATTTTAACTTTTGTGAACCATTTTGGAGGAAGTATTTTATTAATATTAACAAGACTAGGTTGAGAATCAGCAATACCTTTATCAGAAAGAAGAGCCTGTTGACTGGATTCATCTCCATCCATGTGCTCATCTTGTTCATTATCAGACTTATTTTGATCAATATTTTTATCAAGTTTTAACAATACCAATTCTTGTTTAAGATTATTATTATCATTTTTAATGCTTTTAAATTCATGTTTTAATTCACTTATCTCTTGTTTAACAATATTAATTTCTTGTTGTAAATCATTAACAGTCAAATCTTTGGATTTCTTTTTATTAAATCTTTCCAAAGTTTCTTCAAAACTTATCGTTGATTTAAGTTTTTTACTAGTTTCATCTTTTAGCAAGTTTTTCTTAAACTTATCCAAATATTCTTTTTGTAATTCAGGATTTTCAATTTGACCTATCAATTTAACCAATAAACTTTCATTTTCTTCACCTTTAGTGAGAGTATTAACAGATTTAATAACATTGCAACAGGAATCTCTACAACCAATTTTAACATTAGGAGAATCAGAAGAATCATCAGCAGAATGATAGCAAGAATCAGATGAAGAAAATTCATCTTCCAAGGAATCAGACGAATAGTTTGATTCAAGGATTTTGAATAATTCTTCTTGATCATTATCATCAATATTTAACATGTTAAACTTATTTTTTAACTTACCAGGTTTTTGTTTACAATCTTTACTGAAATGACCAGGTTTTTCACAGTTGAAACATTTACCATTACTTGATCTCTGTTTATCATATTTTTTAGAAACATTTTTCTTTTTAGCATAAAAATCACTAAAAATGGTTCTGTATCTTTTATGTTTTTTATGACTATAATTTTTGTAACTTTTATCATGTTTTTTACCCTTTTGCCTGGAAGGAGCAATACGGGGTAAATCATATTGTTCACAAAAATTACCCATTTCATATTTAGCTTTTCTTTTATTCTTTAATTGGTGTTTTAACAGTTTTTCATCATTGCACATATTAATACCAAGTTTTTTAATAGTGCTTAAAATATCACCATAAGTTAAATTATCATAATCAATGGAATCATTTTTACCAATTAATTCTTGTTTTACCTTATGAGCAAAGATAGGAGGCAGACCGTCAATAAACTTTTCTTTCCAATAAGGCTTGTAACAATCTTTCTGATGCATTACTCTGGAAAGGAAAACATCTTGATACCATCTGTAATCAGACATAGTAGGACATCTCAAATTATTTAGCAAATCAGAAATTCAAGATGAAACATTAGATGGAGTACCAACAAAATGTTTGATAATAGTATAAATCAAGGTATTGACACCATCAGGAATACCTCGACCAATACGTTCATCAAAAATAGGCAAACCTTCATCATTCTTTTTAACAGCATGTTTAATAGAATCTCTGGATTCTTCTGTGAGATATGAATCCCACCATCCATGAAGAGTACCAGAAAAACCAGTAGCAAGTAAATCAACAATTTCAGGTTGGTCAAAATCATGATTATTTTGGTAAGCAATACCAACCATAGACATATGTCCCATTTTATTAATAATTTATTGTTCAGAAAAACCATTAATATTCCATTCATAAATTTTATCAGCAGAAACAGAAAACTGAGTTTGAAAAGGTCTTTCTTCAAATTGCATATCAGGAGGAGTAGGTTTTGAACACCAATTTTTTGTAAGAAACATGGGTTTGGAATTTCCAACAAATCTTTTAATTTCTGGTAAATCATCTTCAAAAACCTTTTTTTGTAGAAACAGAAGAAACAATGTCAGAATCTGTGTTTTCATCAAAAACAATTTCATTTTTTGAAATAGTTCGAGCAGCAGGAGTACTTATAGAAGTACCTTCAGTTTAAACTTTTAAATCAGTAAGCATTTTTTCAACAATTTCAAGAGTTTTAAATTGAGAGGTTTTGAACTTAAATTTGTTATCATGACTAGGTAAATTAATCAAAGGTTCCTTAGTCTTGATAGAAACAGGTTTTTCAACAGAAACAGTTTTTTCAATAATTTTTTCTTCAATACGGTCAAGCTGTTGACCAATAACATGCAAAGATTCATTAGTAAAATTGTTTTGTTCAATAAGACTAACAATGGGAATTTGATCATCAGTAATTTTGAAAGGAGAAGCTTTAACATCAGTTTTGCTAGTAGTTATCAAAATAGTCTCAAGAGGTGGATGACTAGACCTAACAATGGTTTTGTCATCTTTAACACAATTTGATTTCTTTATCACATTCAAATGATTTTTTGAAACTTCATCTTTTGAAACATAATAATTTTCAAGAAAATCAAAGAACAAAATATGTTTTTTCAATTGATTCATTTTTCTAACCATTTTCTTTTAACACGATTTTTCTCAGATTGAGCAAAATTGTTTTGGTAATATTTTCTTGTATTTTTGTTTTTAGCAAGCATGAATTCATCATATAAGGAAACCAAATCAATTTCAAAGTTTTCATCCAAAACAGTTAAAACTCTTAATTCATTTTGGTAAACAGGATTTTCAATAGGAGGAAAATCAGAATCAGATGGACAAACAGATTTAGTATCATCTTCTTCCTCATTAGCAGATCTGCCATATGGAGAAGAAATTTCCGGTTTAGTTGAATAGAAAACAGAGCTAATTTGAGATTTATCACTTGAAACACCTTTCAGCTTTAAATCAGTGGGTTTTTCAAGATTCTTTTGCAAAAAATCATTGAGATCTTGATCTCTTTTTGAAATACTTTTAGATCCAGCAAAGGAATGTCTTCCTTCGTTGATCCTCAAGGGTTAATTGTTTTGAAAACTTATTTTAACAGTACCATCAAAATATTGTTGAATATAAGTGAGATCTAGCTCATCAAAAACAGGTTTAGCAACAGGAGATTCTTGTTCTAACAACCATTCAGTGGGAAGCTTAACATCTTGCCATTGAATCATTTTTGGAACTTGAACTTTAGCATTAGGAGTTGAACATGTGATTAACATTGTTTTACCAGAAGGTTCTCTATGATTCAAAGCACCAGGATTTAACTGAGTACCCAAAAGTCTGTAATAAATACGATAAATCAAAGCAAAAGGTTTACTACCTTCTTCCATGTGATAACCAGATGAAGCAATATTCAAAGTCAAAGCTTTAACAATATTAGGATCATCCAAAGCAAGAGTAATATCAGGATAACAGTTGAAATAAACCGGACCATCATACAAAGAAGCAGTAATCATACCAAGAATGCTATCTTTAAAGTGCTTAAATCTAGCATCTCTTAATAAACACATGAGAACATAAGCAATTATTCCTTTTCTAGTAAGTGGTTTAATAGCAACTTGAACCATGCCAATATGCAAATAACTGAGTTTTTTAGCAATGAAATCATTAATATTTCTTTTAGAAAACAAGCAACATTTTTCATGAGTTTTTGAAATAGAAAATATTTGTTCAACAGTTATAGCTTTGTAAGCAGAATGAAAAGCACTTTCAACAAAACTAGTTTTATAAACAGTTTTAGTATCAACTTTGGGGATGTTCCATTTCTAAAAATCAAGAAACAACTCATTATCTTCAATAGTATGATCTTCTTCATTTACAATATTAGGAGGACAACCAGTCCTGGAGTTGACAGAGGAGTTGGATCTCCACAACTTATCCATACTATCCTAGGTTTAACACTCAATTATCATGTTTTTCTCACAACCGTTGCATTTCGTAACACATACCCTAAGCAACCCTATACCTCTCACATGCCCTACATGCCCTCTCTTGGCTCAAATGGGCCTTACAGTCAGGTTCTGGGAATTCACTTTACGTCTAGGGTGGCGCCAACGACGGTAAGAAGGGAACACAACAACAGAGTACCAAAGGTTCGGGTAAGCACAGACAAGGGACAAAGACACAACAACACTATCACCGGCCAGAAAAGAATGGCTCTGATACCAAAATGGGGGGAAGGGGACGCACAGCTTAAGAGATGGAAGCAGAAGCACAGTATAATATATGTTGAAAACTTTGGTACTCTGTTGTTGTGCTCCCTTCTTACCGTCGTTGGTGTAGAATCGCTCTGCAGAAGCTTTCCTTATCATTTTGCCATGATAATGTCTGTTCCAAAATGGGGGGAGGGGACGCACAGCTGAAGAGATGAGATGGAAGCACATTATAATATATGTTGAAAGTAAAGAAAGCAATGTAGAACCAGCCAAGAAGGCGGTATTGCAGTTATAATAAAAGTGCAAGTAATTTAAAACAATAATAAGGCGGTAGAACCAGCCAAGCAGTATATATCAAAATAATTCAAAGTAAATGAAAGCAATTTAGAACCGTCTAAGATGGCGGTAGCAACAAGTAGTATATTAAATAGAAAGCTGAAAATACTTGTTATTGAAAGTAGAACAAACACTTACAGTAGTAATGAATACAAGATTGAAACTGTTACAAAGCTTGGAACTAGGTCTAGTTACAAAGTTTGTAGGGAAAGTAGTAGCAGGAACAAGGTAGTAGGAATTCTCTAAGGAAAGCTTCTAAGGAAAGAAGGTTTTCTAAGAAGTGAATTCTGAGAAAATTCTATCAAAAATTCTATGAAAAGTTCTATTTTAAATTTAAGGGACAACCCCCCTTAAATAGGCAAAATTCGGAATGAACAATAACAGTGAATAGTGAATAGTAACTATGAACAAGAAAAGTGAATAGTAATGTCACTTTTATCTTCAAATTTTCAGCAGAATCTTTATCCAAAGCATGCCGAAAGTGAACTTGGATTTGACCAAAAGTATGGGAAATCATGGGGAATCTTCATCATCATTAGTGGTGTAAAGTAATAGTAAAACTTTACCAAGAGTAAACATTGTAGCATTTTTGGCCGTTGTGCAGGCTAGACAAATAGTATCAATTATCCCCAAGATCAGGAGTGTTATCCTCGTCATGTCCGAACAATTCCTGGTCATAGGGGAAATAAGGGTTGTGGGTGACAGATTCCTCAGAAGAGGCTTTGGAATCTCTTTGATTGGCAGCAATTTCTTCCGCACATTTAAGTAAAGCAAAAAGAGCATCAGGGTTTTTTCTCAAGTCATCAATAGGAGAGCTCTTATTTTTTGCCAGAGGCGTAGCATTCTTACTAGAAGAGGAGGAGGGAGCATCAGCAAGGATAGGGGATTGACTAGGTGAACATTCCTTAGCAATGGGGAGAGCTGTAGTAGATGAGGATTCTCTGGAAATGGTAGCAATAATATTCTGAGTATGAGGGAATTTACCCCACCATTTTACATACCAATGTCTGGAAAGAACATCACCTTCCTTTTCATATTGCCATTTTAATATCCAAGGTATCTTATGGCGCTTAACAATGTGAAGCAAAGCAGGGAACTTAGCACCATGAGCATCAACCTTATAAAACTTCTTGAAACATTCAAAAGCATTAAGCAATGGTTCAGGAAATATGTCATTAATAGGGCCAAATTGAGTCCACCAACGGTTGAACCAAAGGGGCAAAGAACCAGTGAAATTTTTATCAAAGTTAACAAACTAGGAATGAGACATGGTTTCATTCTGGTGAAGCATAAATCTTGACCAAGCAGTGATGTAATCGTAGTAGGAATAGGGGATGGGAGAAGTGGACATTGTTCTGGTAAAACTAGGGGAAGGACCCCATTTTTCTTCAGGGATAACATTGACCAGGTAAACACTGTGGTAAATAATTTTGGAGGTATCAACTTTGTCAAATATGGTGTTAATAGTGATAGATTTCTCATGACGCAAGAGATCAGAATAATATTGTAAATTCTTATCTTTATGCTCAGGGATCCAATGAAATCTTGGAGGGAAATAACTTTTAGCAAGTTTGAGAGGATCAGAAATTGAGACTCTGTTGGGTTCAATATAAAATATGTTTTGGAAATATTGTTTCTTGATGTATTGAGGTATATTGGAGTTTCTGGGGAAAATAGTTTTAATAGGTTGGTTAACAGGCGTGATGGCATAAGGGTCATAACACGAGGCAAGAACAGTGGAGTAATTGGGCTTAGGAATGGTTCCTAAGGTGGTAAAACGGTTAGCAATTTCTATAGGAGAAGCAGGTTCTTTTTTAACAATCTGTTTGGAGGTTTCAGCAGGATGACTATCTTTGGTTCTCCTACTTGCCATTGTGACACTGCAGAAATTCACGGGTAAAAAAATCAGGGATGGAATTTTGAGATCTTTTAATGTATTCAATATCAAAATCAAAAACACTTAAAATAGCTTGCCATCTAGCAAAAATATGTTTTGAAGCTATATTTTCAACATCTTTTTCAATAACATATTTAGCACTTTTGCAATCAATACGCAATAAAAACTTTTGATTTAATAAATCACTTTGAAACTTTGAAATACATAGTACTATAGATAAAATCTCTTTTATAATAGTACTATAGTTTAACTGTGCATTATTCCAGATTCCTGAGTAAAAGCAAACAATTTGTTCAGAGGACTTTGGGGAAACTCTTTGTTTCAGAATACCACCATAACCAATGTCAGAGGCATCGGTTTCAACAATTTTGAAAGCATCAACGGTGGGAATGCCAAGACACGGTAGTGTCTTAACATGAGATTTGATTTGTTTAACAAGAGAAGTATGGACATCAGACCAAGGTGGAGGATTGCTCTTTAATCGGTCAAAAAGAGGTTTACATTGTTTCCTCATATCCTTGTAGAAATCAGCAACATAATTCAATGATCCAAGAAATCTCTATAGCTGGGTTTTATCAGTGATAACATCAGGAAATTTATCAGCAAATTGAATGGCTCTATCAATAGGACGAATTTGTCCTTCAGAGATGTCATAGCCAAGGAAACAAACTTTTGTTTGAAATAGTTTAATTTTCTTAGCAGAGACAACAAGACCATTTCTTTTAATAGTATCTAGAAACGAATACAAACGTTTCCAGTGTTCATCAATGGAGCTAGAGTAAACAAGAACATCATTAATATAAACAATGGTGAAGTGACTGAAGTAGTTGAAAATATCATTCATAATGTTTTGGAACTCACTAGGGGCATTTTTAAGACCTAAAGGCATAACATTCCACTCATAGTGTCCAAAAGGAGTGGTAAACACAGTTTCATACCTATCATTCTTACTAATCTGGATTTGCCAGAATCTCGATTTCATATCAAACTTAGAAAACACCACAGCCTCACTCAATCTATGGACCAGGTCATTCTTATTAGGAATAGGATATCTAATCCACTCTAAAACCTTGTTCAAAGGTTTATAGTTAATTACCAAGCGAGGGGTTCCTCTCTCAATTTCAGCATTTTTTTGAACATAGAAAGCAGAACAGGACCGAGGAGACCTACTATTTCTAATCAGTTTTTTCTCCAACAAATCATGAATTTCGTTTTTACTAAATTCAACAGTTTCAGCATTCATTTCAATAGGTCGAGCCTTAGTAGGGATGTTTTTCTCATCAAAATCTTTAATATAAGGCAAGTCAACAATATGTTTCTTACTGTGCCAAAAGGCATTAGGAACATCAAAGCAAACATCATCAACCAAATTTTTCTGAAAATTATCAATTTTTTATTGTAACAATTTATCAGAGAGTTGTTCAACAATTTTCTTGCATCTAACATCTTGCTGAAGGAAGTTAAGATGTTTAATTTTAGCATGAATTAGATTTGAAGCATAATCAGTATCAATTTCAAATTTTGAAGCAAATTTAAATTTTACTTTTTGTCCAAAAGGATCAGTAGTAATTCCATCATATTCAACAAGGAAAGGATATAAAGCATTTATAAATGGCAAATCAAGAATCACTTTATCAGTCATATTTTTAACAAGAATAGAAGGAATCTTGAAACAAACATTATCATGGCAAACATGAGCATTGTTCAATTCATATTTAATTTTCATTTGAGAACCATTAGCAGAAACCAATCTTTCAGTTGATTTTTCAAAATATTTTGAAGGAATCAATCCTTCTTGGATACAGTTCATATCCGCACCCGAATCAATCATAGCAATAATAGTGAAATAACAATCATGAGAAACAACAATTTTAACTTTTGTGAACCATTTAGGAGAAAGTATTTTATTATCAAGACTAAGTTGAAAATCAGCAATACCTTTATCAGAAAGAAGAGTCTGTTGACTAGATTCATCTCCATCCATGCGTTCATCTTGTTCATTATCAGACTTATTTTGATCAATTTTTAACAATACCAATTCTTGTTTAAGATTATTATTATCATTTTTAATGCTTTTAAAATCATGTTTTAATTCACTTATCTCTTGTTTAATAATATTAATTTCTTGTTGTAAATCATTAACAGTCAAATATTTGGATTTCTTTTTATTAAATCTTTCCAAAGTTTCTTCAAAACTTATTGTTGATTTAAGTTTTTTACTAGTTTCATCTTTTAACAAGTTTTTCTTGAACTTATCCAAATATTCTTTTTGTAATTCAGGATTTTCAATTTGACTTATCAATTTAACGAACAAACTTTCATTTTCTTCACCTTTAGTGAGAGTATTAACAGTTTTCATAACATTGCAACAGGAATCTCTACAACCAATTTTAACATTAGGAGAATTAGATGAATTATCAGCAGAATGATAGTAAGAATCAGATGATGAAGAAAATTCATCTTCCAAGGAATCAGACGAATTGTTTGATTCAAGGATTCACAATAATTCTTCTTGATCATTATTATCAATATTTAACATGTTAAACTTATTTTTTAACTTACCAGGATTTTGTTTACAATCTTTACTGAAATGTCCAGGTTTTCCATAGTTGAAATATTTACCTTTACTTGATCTTTGTTTATCATATTTTTTAGAAACATTTTTCTTTTTAGCATAAAAATCATTAAAATTAGTTTTGTATTTTTTATGTTTCTTATGACTATAATTTTTGTGACTTTTATTATGTTTTTTACCCTTTTGCCAGGAAGGAGCAATTGGGGGCAAATCATATTGTTCACAAAAATTACCCATTTCATATTTAGTTTTTCTTTTATTCTTTAGTTGGTGTTTTAATAGTTTTTCATCATTGCACATATTAATACCAAGTTTTTTAATAGTGCTTAAAATATCACCATAAGTTAAATTATCATAATCAATAGAATCATTTTTACCAATTGATAGGCCACAAACGTATTGACCCCTTGTGATTAAACTAATTAATTAATTAGCCAAGTTATTAATTAATCAATTTATCATGCAAATGCGTGGTAGCACAAACAAATCACCAATAAACTAATTATGCAGCGGAAAATAAATAACACGATGATTTGTTTACGAATGGGGAAAATCTAACGGCAAAAACCCTACCGGGTGATTTTCAGGTCACCACTCCCGAAACTCCACTATTATCATAACAAGCAGTTACAAGTTAAGGAATCCCAAGTACCTTACCAACCTACAGTTGAACCTTTACTCCAATATCCAATTGGATTTATTCTGTAGTAACAGTTCCCTCTTTTGATGCATGGCTCCCAAGTACATGACTAACCAATCACGCGGATCCCAGTACGCGACTTCAATCACCAACTAAAAAGAGTTGTTGGCTGCAAAGTTCTTCAGTTCATCCACGATGAAGATCAAGAAGATGCTTGGTCACAAAATCCAAAGGTGCACATACACAGCAACTTCTTCAAAAGAGATGAACTAGGGCAAAACTTTATCTCCGGTCATAATTTGCTTGAACAGAGTTTTCTCAATGCTTATGCAACTTGTGAACCCTTTGACGGCTCTTAAAACAATCCTTTTATATGCCTAGGGTTAGAAAAAAAGAAGGCCCAAAGACACATCCACGGATCCTAAGAAATTAGATCAGAAATTTTGATTTTAGTAAACCTCGACAGATAGAAGGTGTCGAGGAGGTGTCGAGATTTAATGATTTTGCACTTCTTCAGCTCGTTTCTTGGACAGACTTGATGACTTCAACACTTGATCTTGAAACCTTGTTTCTTGAAGTATTAGAAACACCTAGAACTACCCAATTACAAGTTGAGTGCGTTTTGTCAAAGGATTAACCAATTACATAAAAGAATGACGTATGTTCTTAACAAGTGAAACACATATGTCCTAATAATCTCCCCCTTTGGAAACCGTGACAAAACCACAACAAACAAATGAACATATGAGAGAAGTCATAAATCACTCAACTCATATTCACTTGTTGAATACAAAAAAATCTATCCTAACACAAACTCTTGAAAAACTTTGCAAGAAGAGAGTTTATGGCAAGTAGACTTTGACAACCTGTATTTCTGAAACACTTTAAACAAAACTCATCAAGGCATCTTAGTGTGAGACAGAAATAATAGATTGCATACAAGTATAAGAAGCATGTGTATAAAGAGAGAAAAGAAACAACACATGTAGAAGTAGGTTAAAGAAACATATATCCACATATAGAGAAAATAAGTACAATGTATGTAAAAACTGGTCACAAGACCTAATGTACTAGAACAATGTATCTAATAAGGTAGAAAAGAAAAAAGATACATCATATCCTCACTACATCCCTCATATCAGCATTCTCCCCTTAACAAAATGTCCTACACTAACACTCCCCCTAAGATGACTACTCTCATATCCCAAAACTACTCCCCCTTTTTGTCACGAGTGACAAAGGGTAAGAGTATCAAGTAGACATCTCATCGGTAGAGCTAGCATCTCCATCATCATTCGAAGCGTCATCGTCATCACCATCATCATCATCATCCTCAGCATCAAAATCAGAAGCCACTAGAGGAGGTGAAGGAGGAGAAGCCTCAAGAGCAAAGCCACCCATAATCGCCTGCCATCGTGCAATACGACTGACACGAACTTTCACCTGATACATCGCCTATGGAAGTGGAGGGAGCGGGTGTGGATGGAGCTAAATGAGATGGAGCCGGATGGGAGGGAGGAGTGGAATCCAGCTGTCTCGACCTAAACTGCGCTGCACTACATTTTACTGTAGCGGCGTCTATGGCACAAATGTGTGTAAAGTGGTCGAACACAAGAAAAGGGACAGAAAAATGGTGTAAGATCCTCGTGATAGTGAAAGGAAAGATGAGCTTATCACGGGATGTCGAATCTAAATGAACATCTATAATAGAGAGAATGAAATAAGAAGGAAAGTCTATGGTAAGATGCTCAAGTAGAGATAACAAAAACCGAGCACGAGGCTCTGTGATGGAGTTGTAGTGAGAGAGTGGATGGAGTACAAAAGTCATCACCATGTTCATGAAGTGAGGGCCTTTAGCAAAAGGCTTACATGGTGTCTACTGACGCTCCCCCAGTCAGTAGGGCACTAACAAAAAAGCATCCATGAGCTCATCTTTGGACACAGTCCGCAAACGCTCACAACTAGGATAGTCAGGATACTCTATCTTCGGAACACAAAGCACATCCATAACAAGCTGCGGTGTGACAGCAAAGCGCGTACCTCGAACGCGAGTGAAGAAAAGAGGTACTGAATGATCAATCCCGTACATGTTGGAGTACAACTCCTGAATAAGCATGAGAGGACAAGTGACCGAGACGTCATATAGTGACTCCCATCCTCGACTGTGAATGACAGAGGGAAGGTCAGTGTCGGCGAAGTCCACTAAAACGACTTGGCATTCCGAATGAAAACCTCGTCTTAAGAAGTTCTCCGAGAAAGCCTTACGAGCATCCTCATCACGGAATCGAATGTTAGAAGGAGTAGGATCAAAAGATGAAGATGTCCTAGAACGCAGAGGGTTCTGGGACGGAGCAGACTTACGTTTAGGTGCCATAGACACAACTAACGTAAACAGAAAGAGAGAGAGAGAGAAAGAGAGAGAGACAATCAGAAAAGTCCCAAGCAATTCAAATATATCAAATATATTGAATAGAGAGTACGTATGCATGGGAAATGCATGAACATGTGACATACAAAAGAAAATACATCATGGGCTTAGCCCAATCCAAACTTATCAGCATACAAACAAATTGCACACATCTAAATGCATGAAAATACTGTTATAATGCTAATGTGATGCATTGCATGAGATTTTAAACACATGTAAGTGAAAACCCATCCTAAAATTTCAATAAACACTCATAAATTTTGGAAAACCCCAAAATTTTTCAAAAATCCCAAAACCTAGGTTTTAAAGCATGAAATGCATGAAGAATGAAGAGAAAAGAGAGCATACCAAGTGATTTGAAGCAAAGAAAGGTAGAAAATCACGTGGATTGAAGGTTTTGAGTGAGAGAATAGTGTTTGGGAGTGAAAAGAGAGAGTCTGTCAAGAGAGAGATCGAGAAAAGTGAGAACCGGATCGCATGAGGAGCTTATATAGAGTCCTCAGTAAATCTCGACAGCTAAGGTGTCGAGACATCTGTCGAGGTAGGTGTAGAGAAAATGGCCTTCGACAGCTGCAGGTGTTGAGAGGTATCGAGGAACAAGAATCACCTGCAAAGAACAAAAGCTCGATCGATCCACCAGGTGTCGAGAAGCTATCGAAGAGACAGAAACTTTCTCGATCGATCCACCAGGTGTCGAGAAGGTGTCAAGATTGCGATAAGAAAAAGCTTAAGAAGCTCGACAGATAGCTAGGTATCGAAGAGGTGTCGAGATAGCTTTTCAAAACAGTTTTTCGAGAAGAGAAAAACACAGACATGAATGCAATCCAACATACAACTCAACCAATGATCCAATCAACATATTAAGCTCTCAAAATTATCTCTTAACATAATTTTAAGCACATGGATCCTCAAAAACACACACACACACACTAAACAAGTCTAACCAATTTTATTTTTCAAAAATAAGTCAAGACAGTTTAGTGAGCATACATTAGCACATGTAAAACCTTGTGATGGCCAAATCACATTGTGCCTGCACATGTATTAAGAGTAGCAAAGAATATTGCGTGTGAAAAACATCGCAAGATTGCATAAGTGTCAACTAGTTATGACGATTTGAGATATGAGAAGATCACTTTAACTGACACACAATCATAACTGTTTGATGGGGACTATCACCTTCGAGGTACATCCTATAACTCACATATCTCCTAGAATACACGCTTGCAATCATATTTAAAACATTTTTTATCTTTTTTTTTTCTTTGCATATTTTCTTTTATTTAGCATATCATGCATGAGCATATAAGAGAGAGAAAAGAAATACCCATGATGTTAAGCATTTGACATTGCACTTTTGCTATGCCAAAGCATACGGATGTCTTTGACACTGTACTTTTGCTATGCCGAAGCATACAGGTGTCATATTATGATTGGCGGGCAATAGTGGTGAGATAGTTATTTATTCATTTCTCTTAGGATTTTCTAGTCCTACCCGTCAAAAAGAGTGATACGAGTGTTAAGTTCAAGAGATAACTTAATCTTACTCATCACAAACAAGAGCCACAAAGCTCACTTGTTTAGTTGTGCATAAGAATGCTCATCTAAGCTACATATAATACAAAGTTTAGAAAATTTTGTTTCAATGGTCATCCAAGGTACATAAGTACCAATGTACACACACACTGTTTTTGTATTTTTCTGATTTTTCAAAATTTTATTTTTATTTTTATATGAAAAACAAAATAAACAAAACTGAAAAACAAACAAGCAAAAACATGTTAAACAAAGCAAAGCATAAAACTAGACTGACTCAAAATAAATGCAAAACACATAAGTAATGCAACAAACAAAAACAAGAAAATAGAAGAAAGTGATAAAATCACTTAGAGTCTTTTTTCTTCCGCACCTTGGAAGAACCTTTCCTTTGATTAAACCCTTGAACCGGCGGTGAGGGGGAAGAATTGAAACCGTTCAAGTTTGAAAGGAATATGAGGGCTTTGAGAAGATCACCAAGAGGAGCAAGAGAGGATTGAAGCTGATTCTGGCTTCCAGATGCGATCATGCCGTTGCTCTGTTGAGTGGCTAACCACTTATAGCAATTTGGTCGAGTATGACCGGCAGCTCCACAATGATGACAGAGATACTGCTTCTTTTGTTTAGGCTTTTAAGAGTTAGCCTTCTTAGCCCTAGGGTTTTTAACATCTTTCTTATCCTGCTTAGGGGGTGCTCCTAAGATAGATTTACCCTTGTATAAGTTCTCACTAGCTAATTCAGTTTTATCATCAGTGTTCTCAATTTCAGTGTTACTAGCAGGAGAAACAAAAACATTAACACTAGTAGAAGCAATATGAGAGGAAGAAAGACCATACCCTAAACCTGTTCGATCCGAAGCAGATTTCTGAATGCTGAGCATCTCATCAAGCTTTACACTTGAAGTTCTCTCCAATTGAGCTCTGACTTGAAACAGCTCCGCTTCAAGCTTCTTGGTCTTCTCAGCCAAGAAATTGTTCTCAAATCTCAGTGCACCAATCATTTGATTAGCTTCATCAAACTTTGTGGAAAGCTCCTCACGATCAAGTTCCACTTCACTTAGCTTCTTGGTGGCCAACCTATACAGTTTCTCATACTTCTCAGAGAGCTTGTAAAGCTTCTCATAGGCTGTATGGATATCATCTTGATCATCCATCTTCTCACACTTAGAATCCACCAATTCTTCTTCTTCTTCCACGTCTTCAACAATCCCTTCAGTAGGATTAACTGTGGCAGTGAAGGCATTTAAGATTCTGTCATCCTCATTGTCGAAATCATCTTCAGGTTCAGTGTCACTGAAGGTTACAGCAAGTGTCTTGCTCTTCCCAATGCTCTTGAGATATGTGGGGCATTCATGCTTCATGTGACCGAATCCATGACATCCAAAGCACTTTAGTCCTGCAGGAACAGTGTATTGACCGCCATCTTTAGCATCCTTTTTCCCTTTGTCTTGCCCCTTAGACTGAAAGGAACTGAATTGTCTGCGGTCCTTATCAAAGCTCCTCTCATTGGCATTCTTCATAAACTTCTTGAACTGCCTTGTAATGTAGGACTTCATCTTGAAATCTTCATCATCGGAAGACTCGTCTGTATCACTGCTCTTTGCCTTCAAAGCCATGCTCTTGCCTTTACCCGACTTGCCAATCCTAGATAGTCCTAGCTCATAGGTTTGCAAGTTTCCAACCAACTCAGTCAAAGGAATCTTGTCAATATCCTTTGATTCCTTGATTGCTGTAATCTTTGCATGGAATCTCTCAGGTAGAGATCTGAGCACTTTCCTCACAATCTTGGGTTCAGGAATGGTTTCCCCAAGATTGAAGGCTGAGTTCACTATGTCCTTGAGCTTGGCATAGAACTCATTGAACGACTCATCCTCCTCCATCTTTATTTCTTCAAAGCTTGTAGTAAGTCTTTTAAGTTTTGAACCCTTGACAGCCTTTGTACCTTCATAGGTTGTCTAGAGGATGGTCCATGCTTCCTTTGTCGTTTTTGTGGAAGATATCTTCTTAAACTCCTCATTGGTGACTGCGCTAAATAAGGCATTCAACGCTCTGCTGTTGAAGTTTGCCACCTTGATCTTGGCTTCATCCTAATCGGCTAACGCTTCTTTTGGCTTGGTCCAGCCAATCTCCACAGCTTGCCACACCTTTTCATCTAAAGACTGCAAGAAAGCTCTCATGCGTACTTTCCAATATGTATAGTTAGTGCCATCAAATAAAGGAGGTATGATTAATGACTGTCCTCTATCCATGACAAACAGGGGTCAATGGATCAACACAGTAAAGATTAAACCTAATCAGAGTGTGCCTACTCTGATACCACTTGATAGGCCAAAAACGTATTGACCACTTGTGATTAAATTAATTAATTAATTAGCCAAGTTATTAATTAATCAATTTAACATGCAAACGTGTGGTAGCACAAAAAAATCACCAATAAACTAATTATGCAGTGGAAAATAAATAACACGGTGATTTGTTTACGAATGGAAAAAACCTGACAGCAAAAACCCCACCGGGTGATTTTCAGGTCACCACTCCCGAAACTCCACTATTATCACAACAAGCGGTTACAAGTAAAGGAATCCCAAGTACCTTACCAACCTACAGTTGAACCCTTACCCCAATACCCAATTGGACTTGTTCTGTAGTGACAGTTCCCCTTTTGATGCACGGCTCCCAAGTACGTGACTAACTAATGCGCGGATCCCAGTACGCGACTTCAATCACCAACTAGAAAGAGTTGTTGGCTGCAAAGTTCTTCAGTTCATCCACGATGAAGATCAAGAAGATGCTTGGTCACAAAACCCAAAGGTGCACATACACAGCAACTTCTTCAGAAGAGATGAACTAGGGCATAACTTTGTCTCTGGTCACAATTTGCTTGAACAGAGTTTGCTCAATGCTTGTGCAACTTGTGAACACTTTGACGGCCCTTAAAACAATCCTTTTATATGCCTAGGGTTAGAAGAAAAGAAGGCCCAAAGACACATCCACGGATCCCAAGAAATCAGATCAGAAATTCTGATTTTATAAACCTCGACAGATAGAAGGTGTCGAGCAGCTATCGAGCAGGTGTCGAGATTTAATGATTCAGCACTTCTTCAGCTTGTTTCTTAGACAGACTTGATGACTTCAACACTTGATCTTGAAACCTTGTTTCTTGAAGTATTAAAAAAACCTAGAACTACCCAATTACAAGTTGAGTGCGTTTTGTCAAAGGATTAGCCAATTACATAAAAGAATGGCATATGTTCTTAACAAGTGAAACACATATGTCCTAACACCAATTAATTCTTGTTTTACCTTATGAGCAAAAATAGGAGGCAGACCGTCAATAAACTTTTCTTTCCAATAAGGTTTGTAACAATCTTTTCGATGCATTACCCTGGAAACGAAAACATCTTGATACCATCTGTAATCAGACATAGTAGGACATCTCAAATTATTTAGCAAATAAGAAACTCAAGATGAAACATTAGGTGGAGTACCAACAAAATGTTTGATAATAGTATAAATCAAGGTATTGACACCATCAGGAATACCTCGACCAATACGTTCATCAAAAATAGGCAAACCTTTATCATTCTTTTTAACAACATGTTTAATAGAATCTCTGGATTCCTCTGTGAGATATGAATCCCACCATCCACGAAGAGTACCCGAAAAACCAGTAGCAAGTAAATTAACAATTTTAGGTTGGTCAAAATCATGATTATTTTGGTAAGCAATACCAACCATAGACATATGTCCCATTTTATTAATAATTTCTCGTTCAGAAAAACCATCAATATTCCATTCATAAATTTTACTGAGTTTGAAAAGGTCTTTCTTCAAACTGCATATCAGGAGGAGTAGGTTTTGAATACCAATTTTTTGTAAGAAACATGGGTTTGGAATTGCCAACAAATCTTTTAATTTCTGGTAAATCATCCTCAAAAACCTTTTTTATAGAAACAGAAGAAACAGTGTCAGAATTTGTGTTTTCATCAGAAACAATTTCTTTTTCATTTCTTGAAATAGTGTAAGCAGCATGAGTACTTGTAGAAGTACCCTTAGTTTTAACCTTTAAATCAGCAAGCATTTTTTCAACAATTTCAAGAGTTTTAGATTGGGAGGTTTTGAACTTAAATTTGTTATCATGACTGGGTAAATTAATCAAAGGTTTCTCAGTTTTGACAAAAACAGGTTTTTCAACAGAAGCAGATTTTTCAACAGAAACAGTTTTTTCAATAATTTTTTCTTCAATACGGTCAAACTGTTGACTAATAACATGCAAAGATTCGTTAGTAAAATTGTTTTGTTCAATAAGACTAACAATAGGAGTTTGATCATCAGCAATTTTGAAAGGAGAAGCTTTAACATCAATTTTGCTAGTAGTTATCAAAATAGTCTCAAGAGGTGGATGACTAGACCTAACAGTGGTTTTGTCTTCTTTAACAAAATTTGATTTCTTTATCACATTCAAATGATTTTTTGAAACTTCATCTTTTGAAACATAATAATTTTCAAGAAAATCGAAGAACAAAATATGTTTTTTCAATTGATTCATTTTTTCTAACCATTTTCTTTTAACACAGTTTTTCTCAGACTGAGCAAAATTATTTTGGTAATATTTTCTTTTACTTCTGTTTTTAACAAGCATGAATTCATCATATAGGGAAACCAAATCAATTTCAAAGTTTTCATTCAAAACATTTGAAACTCTTAATTGGTTTTGGTAAACAGGATTTTCAATAAGAGGAAAATTAGAATCAGAAGGACAAACAGATTTATTGTCATCTTCTTCCTTATTAGCAGATCTGCCATACGGAGAAGAAGGGTCAGGTTTAGTGGAATAGAAAACAGAGCTAATTTGAGATTTATCACTTGAAACACCTTTTAGTGGCTGATGGTTGGTGTTGCTTTTGAGATTTATCACTGTTTCTTCTGTTTTTGTAAAAAAGGTTTTTGAGGATGATTTACCAAAAATTAAAAGATTTGTTGGAAATTCCAAACCCATGTTTCTTACAAAAAAATTGGTATTCAAAACCTACTCCTCCTCATATGCAATTTGAAGAAAGACCTTTTCAAACTCAGTTTTCTATTTTTGCTGATAAAATTTATTAATGGAATATTGATGGTTTTTCTGAACAAGAAATTATTAATAAAATGGGACATATGTCTATGGTTGGTGTTGCTTACCAAAATAATCACAATTTTGACCAACCTGAAATTGTTGATTTACTTGCTATTGGTTTTTCTGGTACTCTTCATGGATGGTGGGATTCATATCTCACAGAAGAATCTAAAGATTCTATTAAACTTGCTGTTAAAAAGAATGATGAAGGTTTGCCTATTTTTGATGAATGCATTGGTCGAGGTATTCCCGATGGTGTCAATACCTTGATTTATACTATTATCAAACATTTGGTACTCCATCTAATGTTTTATCTCGAATTTCTGATTTGCTAAATAATTTGAGATGTCCTACTATGTCTGATTACAGATGGTATCAAGATGTTTTCGTTTCCAGGGTAATGCATTGGAAAGATTGTTACAAGCCTTATTGGAAAGAAAAGTTTAATGACGGTCTGCCTCCTATTTTTGTTCATAAGGTAAAACAAGGATTAATTGGTAAAAATGATTCCATTGATTATGATAATTTAACTTATGGTGATATTTTAAGCACTATTAAAAAACTTGGTATTAATATGTGCAATGATGAAAAACTGTTAAAACACCAATTAAAGAATAAAAGAAAAGCTAAATATGAAATGGGTAATTTTTGTGAACAATATGGTTTGCACCCAATTGCTCCTTGTCGGAAAAAGGGTAAAAAATATGATAAAAGTCACAAAAATTATAGTCATTAAAAACATAAAAAATACAAAACTAATTTTAATGATTTTTATGCTAAAAAGAAAAATATTTCTAAAAAATATGATAAACAAAGATCAGGTAAAGGTAAATGTTTCAACTGTGGAAAACCTGGACATTTCAGTAAAGATTGTAAACAAAAACCTGGTAAGTTAAAAAATAAGTTTAACATGTTAAATATTGATGATAAAGTTCAAGAAGAATTATTCAGAATCCTTGAATCAAACAGTTCGTCTGATTCTTTGGAAGATGATTTTTCTTCTTCAACTGATTCTTGCTATCATTCTGCTGATGATTCTTCTGATTCTCCTAATGTTAAAATTGGTTGTAGAGATTCCTGTTGCAATGTTATTAAATCTGTTAATACTCTCACTAAAGGTGAAGAAAATGAAAGTTTATTGGTTAAATTGATAGGTCAAATTGAAAATCCTGAATTACAAAAAGAATACTTGGATAAGTTTAAGAAAAACTTGCCCAAAGATGAAACTAGTAAAAAACTTAAATCAACGATAAGTTTCGAAGAAACTTTGGAAAGACTTAATAAAAAGAAATCCAAGATTTGACTGTTAATGATTTACAACACGAAATTAATATTGTTAAACAAGAGATAAGTGAATTAAAACATGAATTTAAAAGCATTAAAAATGATAATAATAATCTTAAACAAGAATTGGTATTGTTAAAAATTGATAAAAATATTGACCAAAATAAGTCTGATAATGAACAAGGTGAGCACATTGATGGAGATGAATCCAGTCAACATGCTCTTCTTTCTAATAAAGGTATTGTTGATTCTAAACTTAGTCTTGTTAATAAGTCACTTCCTCCAAAATGGTTCACAAAAGTCAAAATTGTTGTTTCTCATGATTATCATTTCACTGTTATTGCTATGATTGATTCTGGTGTGGATATGAACTACATTCAAGAAGGATTGATTCCTTCAAAATATTTTGAAAAATCAACTGAAAGACTGGTTTCTGCTAATGGTTCTCAAATGAAGATTAAATATGAATTGAACAATGCTCATGTTTGCCATGATAATGTCTGTTTCAAGATTCCTTCTATCCTGGTCAAAAATATGACTGATAAAGTGATTATTGGTTTGCCTTTTATAAATGCTTTGTATCCTTTTCTTGTTGAACATGATGGAATTACTACTGATCCTTTTGGGCATAAAGTAAAATTCAAATTTTCTTCAAAGTTTGAAATTGATACTAATTATGCTTCAAATCTGATTCATGCTAAAATCAAACATCTTAACTTCCTCCAGCAAGAAGTTAAATACAAGAAAATTGCTAAACAACTCTCTGATAAATTGTTACAATCAAAAATAGAAAATTTTCAAAAACTGTTGGTTGATGATGTTTGCTCTGATGTTCCTAATGCCTTTTGGCATAGGAAAAAACATATTGTTGACTTGCCTTATATTAAAGATTTTGATGAGAAAAACATTCCTACTAAGGCTCGACCCATTCAGATGAATGCTGAAACTGTTAAATTTTGTAAAAAAGAAATCCATGACTTGTTGAAGAAAAAACTGATTAGAAATAGCAAGTCCCCTTGGTCTTGTTCTGCGTTCTATGTTCAAAAAAATGCTGAAATTGAGAGAGGAACCCCTCGCTTGGTCATTAACTATAAACCTTTGAACAAGGTTTTAGAGTGTATTAGATATCCTATTCCCAATAAGAATGACTTGGTCCATAGATTGAGCGAGGCTGTGGTGTTTTCTAAGTTTGATATGAAATCTAGGTTCTGGCAAATCCAGATCAGTGAGAAGGATAGGTACAAAACTGCTTTTACCACTCCTTTTGGTCATTACGAGTGGAATGTGATGCCTTTTGGTCTTAAAAATGCCCCCAGTGAATTCCAAAACATTATCAACTGCTTCAATCACTTCACCATTGTTTATATTGATAATGTTCTTGTTTACTCCAGCTCTATTGATGAACAATGGAAACATTTGTATTCGTTTCTAGATACTATTAAAAGAAATGGTCTTGTTGTCTCTGCTAAGAAATTAAACTGTTCCAAACAAAAGTTCGTTTCCTCGGCTATGACATCTCTGAAGGACAAATTCATCCTATTGATAGAGCCATTCAATTTGCTGATAAATTTCCTGATGTTATCACTGATAAAACCCAGCTCCAAAGATTTCTTGGATCATTGAATTATGTTGATGATTTCTACAAGGATATAAGAAAACAATGTAAACCTCTTTCTGACCCGTTAAAGAGCAATCCTCCACCTTGGTCTGATGTCCATACTTCTCTTAAACAAATCAAATCTCATGTTAAGACACTGTCGTGTCTTGGTATTCCCACCTTTGATGCTTTCAAAATTGTTGAAACTGACGCCTCTGACATTGGTTATAATGGTATTCTGAAACAAAGAGTTTCCCCTGAGTCCTCTGAATAAATTGTTCGCTTTTACTCAGGAATCTAGAATAATGCACGGTTAAACTATAGTACTATTAAAAAAGAGATTTTATCTATAGTACTATGTATTTCAAAGTTTCAAAATGATTTATTAAATCAGAAGTTTTTATTGCGTATTGATTGCAAAAGTGCTAAATATGTTATTGAAAAAGATGTTGAAAATATAGCTTCAAAACATATTTTTGCTAGATGGAAGCTATTTTAAGTGTTTTTTATTTTGATATTGAATATATTAAAGGATCTCAAAATGTTATCCCTGATTTCCTTACCCGTGAATTTCTGCAGTGTCACAATGGCAAGTAGAAGACCCAAAGATGATCATCCTGCTGAAACCTCCAAACAAATTGTCAAAAAAGAACCTGTTTCTCCTATTGAAATTGCTAACCATTTCACCACCCTAGGAACCATCCCTAGGCCTAATTACTCCACTGTTCTTGCCTCATGCTATGACCCTTATGCTATAACCCATGTTAACCAACCTATTAGAACTGTTTTCCCTAGAAACCCCAATAACCCTCAATACATCAAAAAACAATATTTCCAAAATTTGTTTTGTATTGAACCCAACAGAGTCTCAATTTCTGATCCTCTCAAACTTGCTAAAAGCTATTTCCCTCCAAGATTTCACTGGATTCCTGAGCATAGAGAAAAGAATTTATAGTATTATTCTGATCTCTTGCGTCATGAAAAATCTATCATTATTGACACCATATCTGATAAAGTTGACACCTCCAAAATTATTTACCATAGTGTTTACCTGGTCAATGTTATAACTGAAGAAAAATTGGGTCCTTCCCCTAGTTTTACCAGAACAATATCCACTTCTCCCATCCCCTATTCCTACTATGATTACATCACTTCTTGGCCAAGATTTATGCCTCACCAGAATGAAAACATGTCTCATTCCTGGTTTGTTAACTTTGACAAAAAAATTCACTGGTACTTTGCCCCTCTGGTTCAACTGTTGGTGGACTCAATTTGGCCCTATTAGTGACATATTTCCTGAACCATTACTTAATGCTTTTGAATGTTTCAAAAAGTTTTATAAGGTTGATGCTCATGATGCTAAGTTCCCTGCTTTGCTTCACTTTGTTAAGCGCCATAAGATACCTTGGATATTAAAATGGCAATATGAAAAGGAAGGTGATATTCTCTCCAGACATTGGTATGTAAAATGGTGGGGAAAATTCCCTCATACTCAGAATATTATTGCTACCATTTCCAAAGAATCTTCATCTACTACAGCTCTCCCCATTGCTAAGGAATGTTCACCTAGTCAATCCCCTATCCTTGCTGATGCTCCCTCCTCTTCTTCCAGCAAGAATGTTAAGCCTTCAGCAAAAACTAAGAGCTCTCCCATTGATGACTTGAGAAAAAACCCTGATGCTCTTTTTGCTTTACTCAAGTGGGCAGAAGAAGCTGCAGCTAATCAAGGAAACTCCAAAGCCTCTTCTGAGGAATCTATTACCCACAACCCTTATTTCCCTTACGATCAGGAACTGTTTGGACATGATGAAGATAACGCTCCTAATCTTGGGGAAAATTGATTGATACTATTTGTCTGGCCTGCACAATGACCAAAATGTTACAGTGTTTACCCTTAGTGAAATGCCTACTGTTGCTTTGCACCACTAATGATGATAAAGATTCCCCATGATTTCCCATGCTTTTGGTCAAGTCCAAGTTCACTTTCAACAAGCTTTGGATAAAGATTCTGCTAAAAAATTGAAGACAAAAGTGACATTACTATTCACTTTTCCTGTTCACAGTTACTATTCACTATTCACTGTTTACTATTCACTGTTTACTATTCACTGTTACTGTTCATTCCGAATTTTGCCTATTTAAGGGGGGTTGTGCCTTAAGTTTAAAATAGAATTTTTTATAGAATTGTTCTCAGAATTCTCTTCTTAGAAAACCTTCTTTCCGTAGAAGCTTTCCTTAGAGAATTCCTACTACCTTGTTCCTACTAATACTTTCCCTACAAACCTTGTAACTAGGACTAGTTCAAGCTTTGTAACTATTAACCTAAACTGTTGAGATCTTGTATTCACTACTACTGTAAGTGTTTATTCTACTTTCAATAACAAGTATTTTCAGCTTTCTGTTTAATATACTACTTTTTGCTACCGCCATCTTGGACGATTCTAAATTGCTTTCATTTACTTTGAATTATTTTGTTATATACTGCTTGGCTGGTTCTACTACCTTATTATTGTTTTAAAATTACTTGCACTTTTATTAAAATTGCAATACCGCCTTCTTGGCTGGTTCTACTTTGCTTTCTTTACTTTCAACATATATTCTTTCTTGCCAAGTCAGGGGTTCATTTAAATCCCCTAGAACATGGCTAGTGCTGCCTATGTCCATCAATATATAAACCAATCAATCTTTAACACTTTTTTTGGTTGCAATTGAGGGAAGAGAAAAGAAAAGAAATGAGTAAAGGAAAAAGAAGGGAAGAGAAATTTATATATTGATGGAAAGGGGAGCTAAAAGAGTTCAATTTTTGCTGGAAGAACTAAATAGTTAAGAGAGAGAAATAAGTGAACTATTTTTTGCTGAAAGGAATTAAATCTGAACATAAATGCTACAAAGAGCTTGTATAAAGAGCCACATGGCAAGGTCTCTACTCTACTACCCGAACCCTTCCCAGCTTCCCTTCCCCCTCAACCTCAAGGTACTTAGTACCTAAGGAGGTGACATTAGACCAATTGGGTTGTAAAGTTGTGATTTACAACTATGTTTTATGTTTGCTTTATTCCATGACAAAAAGTATTGTAATTGCTTTAATTTTGTTCCTTGTATTTTGTGGGATTTTATTGTATTAGGTTTAGTATTAAGTTGGTGAAGAATCGAGCATGAATTGAAGAATCAGTGTAGTTTCGCGACTCGCTCGCAAGAAGTTCATGCATGTTGGAAGCTAAAGAGTCGTGCTAGGCTGTCAATTTCACGACTGTCTCACAAGAAGGGCCAACTCGCGAGGTACCCGTAAAACATTCAGCCTGGAGGATTTTAACAGTGACTTTCTTACCCTTCACCCATACTATATATACCCTCATTACTCACAAAAGTACATGAGGCTATTCAAAGAGAAAAAACCTATAGGTTTTTTACAACACACCCACCTTTTAGAGAGAGAGCTACTTATCCTTAGTGAGAAATCATTGTAGCCTCTTCTCCTTCCCTCTCCCATTGTCATACCTTGAGAGGAGATTTATACCCAAATAAAACCCAAACTTTTTCAGAGTGCAGAGAGTGTTTTGGAGCTTAGGAAGCTTTGGGGATTTGCCAAAAGAAGCCGGTGAGGCTTGGCGGATGCAATCGGGCGTATTGCGGGATCCGGAAAACTAGAGAAGACATGACTCCGAGAAGTCCGTTGGTAGCAGGATCTTGGACGGCTCAAGTACATTGGGTAGACTACGCCTGGAGGGTCTTTTGTTATTCGTGTACTCCAACTTTATTCTCTAGTAGATCAATTTCAACTTGGAAGGTCGTGGAGAGGTTTTTTGCCAAGTTCTTTGGTTTCCTCTTTGATAACACGTATTGGTGTTATCTTGTGTTTGCATCTCTCTTCCTTTACTCTTGTGCTTTACTTTTATTGTTTATTGTTCATGTGTATGTACTAGAGCATATCCGGTGATTGTACTTTATTTACTCTTATTTCACACTTAAATAAGTTAGAGTAAAAGCAATTAAGCCATAATTTTTATTTTGGGTCTAAACAAACTCGTGTGTTTCACACAAATCTGAGCTTTCATGGGTCATTGGTAGTGTACTACAAATTAGGGTATTCGAATAAGATTGAATTTTTTTGTCACTTAATTTTTGGTGCGTCTTTCTCCTTCTCTCTCACTATGCATTCATTTCTTTTCTTATTCTTCTACTTTCTCTAACTCATTTATTCACTGCAACACACTTCAATTCCTTCACATTTGTCATATGAACAGTTACAGCTGGAAAGTTTAAAAGAGTTAAATGTATATATAAGATAATTGATAAATAACAATATTTATTAATCAAAAAGGGCATGTAGCCCAAGTGCCCAAAAATCTTGAATAAGATGTAGGCAAAGAAGCTACATTTGCAATCCCAAAATCCAACCATTTACTTGTTAACAACCTTCCACACTGCCTGATATTTATACAAGAACCTTAGTGGTAATACAATTGTGGAATCCCTTTTTTTTTTTTTGACGATACCCAGGTCCAAGTGATAACGAGGATCCTGGGCCTCCAAAGAATTTATATTTGTTGGTTGATGGACTGGGCTTGGTTCACCGCAACTATATTGGGTTGATTACGATCCAATTTGTGCACAAAACATAGGCCCTACAACACATATAAATTCATACCTGCAAACATACACATATTCTAAAAGGGCAAAACTTAGGTACAGTACCTTAGGTTCCCCACTTAAATTTCAGCCACATGGCTATTTAACAAAAATCCTCAAATGGAGTTAACTTAAAACACTTCCATCCATCTTTATTTCACCTGCACTCACGTTTCAGACCACTCTTCAAAGTCAAACCACTCTGTCACACTCTTTCTTTTAATCAAGCTAATCCACCATCCCACCACCCAATACATCCACCAAAATTTCATCAACGTTATCATCATCACCACTCAAATCAACAATGCTAAAGACCATATGGACCATTGTAAAGTTGTTATTTACAACTATGTATTTTTGTTGGCTTATATTCCGTGCCAAATTTGATTGTAATTTTATTCAATCGTTTGTACCCTGTATTTATAGTGGGATTTCATTGTAAGGGTTATGTGATAAAGAGAGTGGTATGAAGACTCAAGCATTTGAAGACTGAAGAAGTTCTCGCGGGTAGCTCGCGACTTAGCATCCTGCGAAGTATCTCATGTGCCTTGCACATGTTGGAATGCGAAGAGTCAGGCCAGATGGAGACAGCTGTATCTCGCGAGTATCTCGTGAGTAAGGCCTTCCCGCGAGACACCTGCGAGACATTCTGCTCTGCCAGCCTGTCCAGTCTGATACACACTTTCTGTGCCTACACTATTTATACCCACTTTACCCACAAATGTTGAGGAGAGCTTCTGAGAGAAAACCCTAGCCAAACACCTTGAGAGTTAGAGATTGTTATACCCATAATCCTCTACACATTTGTTTTGAGAATTTCCTCATCTCCTACCTCTCCATTTCCATGCCATTGAGAGGTTGATAGCTCAAAAACTTACCACACCCTTTGAGAGTGTCATGTGGAGTTTTGGTGCTGTTGGGAAGCATTGGAAAAAGCCAAGGATGGCAGATGCAACATGGAGCTTGTTACAGGATCCGGAGAGCTAGACAAGACATGGTTTCGAGAAGCCTTGTTGGAGTAGGAGCTTGGAGGGCTTAGGTACAGAGGGTAGATTAGGCTTGGAGGGTCTCTTGCTCACCCATGTATCTCAACTGATTGTCTAGTGGATCGATTTTCGCTTAGAGGGCGGCAGAGAGGTTTTTCGCTGAGTTCTTCGGTTTCCTCTACGATAACATGTCTCGGCATTATCTGTGTTTGCATTTCTCTTCCCTAATCTTGTTCATTTCATTTTTACTGCTGTGTTACTTTAAATATGGATTAGAGTAGTTCTCTTGCTTATACGCTTGTGTTTACACTATTTCGCACTTAGTATTAAGTTAGTGTAAAATCAACTAAGCGTAACTTTGTTTTGGGGGTCTAAACAACTCTTGTGTTTTCAACACATTTTCGAGCTTTCAATTGGTATCAAAGCGGGTACACTCGCTGTGGTTTAAATACTTGAGTGTGTTCCTTGACCCCGTTTGAGATGGACTGGTCTCAATCTGTAAATGTTCCACCATATTTTGATGGTAGTAATTATACTTTTTGGAAAGTCCGAATGAGGGCATTCTTGTGTTCCATTGATGATACTATTTGCAATGCGGTTGATATAGGTTGGACTACGCCGGAGGCTGCTAAATCCACTTGGGATAAAGCAGCTCTTGCGGTAGCTAACGCTAACAGTAAAGCTTTGAATGCTATATTTTGTGGTGTATCTCCAGACGAGTTTCATAGGATCTCTCACATGACAGTAGCTAAGGAAGCTTGAGAGATATTGGAGACCACTTATGAAGGAACAAAGAAAGTGAAGGACACAAAGCTTTAGATGCTTACCACCAAATTCGAAGAGCTTAAGATGGGAGATGATGAGTCCTTTGATTCATTCTATGGAAAGCTTAATGAAATTGTGATTGCGAAGCTCAATCTTGGTGAAAAGATTGAGGATGCTAAGGTAGTGAGTGAACAGTTTTAGACCCCTTAAACCAACCAAATTAACCTAGTTAATTAGCCAAGTGATTAACTTAGTCAAATTATGCAATTCTAGGTTATCACAAACATACAATCATATCAAGAATATAAAGCAGCGGAAAAGTAAATAACACAATGATATGATCACCCAGGAAACCACACGGTAAAAACCTGGGGAGGATTTGACCTAGCTATCCTCAAGGTAAACCTGAATCCACTATGCGAAAGAATCGAAGTTCATACAAAAGGACTTACAAGCTCCCCGCTTGACTTCCTAATGCTACCCACCAGTAGAACTTACTGACACGACCACGTGCAAGCTCCGAATCCACGGACTCCTTCTTTCTTGGATTCTCCAATCAGCTACAAGCACCCACGCTTGTTATTCTTTAAGCTCCAATGGCAGCAACCGAGTTGATCATCAAGATGTTGATATTATCTCTTCCTTGAAAACCCTAAGTTTATGTGAAGGAAAGCTCCTCAATGATCTCACAAGAGATTCACACAAACCGCAATGTATGAGCAACAATACAACCAGAGCAACTCTAAAAAACGTGGCTAGGGTTTTGCCTTATATACCTAGGGCAAAAATATAAAACCCTAAACGTTTAATGAAGTAGGGCTGAGTTGGAAAAATCTGCAGAAAAGCATTCTGCCCGAGATTCGATCGATCGAGTCTTTCTTTCGATCGATCGAGCCAGGCCGAAATGCACCAATGCATCTGCAGCCTCTCGATTCCAACTTTACATGAAAGACACAACTTTGAGCAAGCCTAAACAAGACTAAACATATTGTTTTGATCATGGTTTGCCAACATTACACATTAGAGTTCTAAATACATAAATTCCTAAATCTTTAGAACCTAACAAACTCCCCCTTTGGCAATCCGTGACAAAACACAAACACAAAGCTCAAAGTTTACAAGTAAAAGCCCTTTACATAAATAATGCTCATAAACACTAAAATTCAATCCTAACTACTATCCATCAGTTGCAAGTGTAGACAGCAGCTCAATTGAATCAACCTGTATATTCCTGAAACACTCAACAAACGCATAAACGCATGTGTGACAGAAAACAGTAAACCAACAGATATGTAAACTAACTTTCCCCTTAAGTTAGATACAAAAAAAAACATTCTTGTCAAGATTCACACAACACATAGTAAAGACATATATCAATGAATAATCTCATAAAAATAAAACAATAAGTAGTGAATCACAAGAAACAAGAATCACACATAACAAAATAAATGTATCTCCCCCTAACATGAATAGCCCCAAAAATGATATACAAAGTGAAGCGCCTAGATACAATCTAACATCTCCACTAGCTCCTCAAAACAAAAACAAAAAATCTCCCCCTAATTACAAAACTCCTCTACAAGAGTCAAAACTCTACTCCCCCTTTTTGTGACGGAATGCCAAAGAGCAATCACAAGCCATCAACAAAAGGAGGTGGTGAGGGTGAACACAAATGCGCCAGATCAGCTCGCAAAGCACGGATCTCGTCAAATAAGTCCACCAAAAGCTGACCATGAGCCGCCTGAACGGTCATGACAGTCTCCAAGGTATGACATATATCAAAGTCATCCGATGGAGGTGGAGGAACAGCAGCAGCAGCATCAACAGGATCAGGAACATCCTCACCAGTAGGACCTGTAGAAGAAGAGGGAGGAGGTACGGAACCAGAAGGCTCAGACCTAGGGTGTTTAGAGCTAACTCGAAGGTGAGCAGCCCTCTGTCTAAGAAAAGACGCACCTATAGGAGCAATAACATGAACAGGCTCAGAGGAAAGGAAATCATCTAGACCTAGATAAAGCAAAATCCTATGAATAAAGATAGGATGGACAAGAGCATGAGATGAAGATGAACTCCTATAAACTTCGTTCAAAGAACGAAGAAACAAATGGGGAAAACTAATAGGAGCATCAGTGACAAGAGCATACAAAAATACGCACCGCTCAAGAGGAATGGTGTGAAGATGAGAAATGGGCCAAAAAGAATGACAAGCTATCCTAAAGAAAAGATAATGTAACTTAGATAGCTCAGCAGTGGTGATCCTAGGATCAGAACCCCACTGGATAGAAGACCCAGTGATGTAAGACATGACATCACTCAACAAAGGAGACTCATCATACGGGTAGACTGGGTGCTGGACCAAGGGTACCCCTAGAGCATCAGCCACTACCGTAGGAGTAATGGTGTACTCTACGCCTCGTATCCAACTCTTTACTAAAGTGTTGGAATCATAGACGCGGATAGAGATGTTCGAGAAGAACTCTCTAATCAGGGTAGCAGGTGGAGGAGGATCAGAAATATCCACCAAGGGTAACCAGCCCCTACGCTCAAAATTTGCCCTAATGGCAGGATCAAGCTCATCTAGAATGATAGAACGCTCAGACCAAATCTTCCTCCTAAGGTTCAGCTTATCATAAATCTCTTGGTTTTTCTCACTAGGAAACTTCTCTCGGTCAAAAGAAGGTGGGGAAGGATTAGGTGAGGGAATAGACCTATGAGCCCTAGTCTTCCTAGGCATAGTGCTAAGGAAAGGACAAAGACACAAAGAGAAAACCAAAAGAACATAAAAAACGAAATCAAGGGCAGACTGCAAGTTAGCACAAAAAAAATATAGAACAAAAATCTATATGATGCATGAACAATTACAATGTCATGATGCATGTACTAATGTAGTAAACAAAGTTCAAATTAAGTTCAATTGCACAAAATTGGCTTGAGCATAGAGTTTCTAACAAAAACCCTAAAAATTTGAAAAACCACTTGAATGTTTTGAAGCAAATTGATGAATTGATCATCACACTTGGTTGAAAACAGATTAGAATGACCAATTTCATCAAAACAACAAGCCAATTTTATCAATTTAAACCCAATTGAACAAAATCCCCAATTCGGATCAATTACAAACCTTAGAATTTTCAATTTTTCACAAAACTCCAAATTGATCAAATTAACTATCATAGATCATGAATATATCCATATAGCAACAAAACCCATTGATCAATTTCACAAAACAAGGCTTGATTAAACGAAAATCCCAATTTATACAAAGTCCAAAAATTTACCCAAATACCATGAATTAATGCATGAAATCATGAAAAACAATGCAAAAGAAAGGGTAAAATGGACATACCAGCCTTTGAAGACAAAAACCTTGCAAAAAATCCGGAAGAAAATGACAAAAAATTGAAACTTTAGCCTTGCCGAGTCGGAGAGAGAAAGAAAGTTTGAAAACTTTTTGAAAAAGTGGTTTGAATCACATTCGATCGATCGAATCAATCCAAGACTTTTAAATGAATTGAAGCACATTTTCGATCTATCGAAAAGCAGAATGGATCGATTGAAGCAAGCAAAGGCTCACAATTTTTTTTAGAAAAAAACAGTTTTGAAAAAGAATAAACACATTTTGGGCATGACTCTCAAAGCATTAAGATTGATGAACAAAATGCATGAGTTAAGATGGAATGCTTTTTCAAAAACCCAAGTTTTAATCCCAATTTCTCCAATGAAAATTTTAGCCATTCTCCCTTTAAATTCTCAAGCAAAAAAAAAAAAAGTTTTGCATAATACTCAAGGTATTTTCAAACTTGGTTGGTCAGACCAAAAACACACACAATAACATGTACAGTGTTTAGCAAAGAGTAACTTGTGTAGTGTGTGCAACTAGCAAAAACTTGAGATACATGTGAGATGATATGTGAATAGAAATCAATCACAAAGTCTACAAAATTCATCACACATAATTTAAAAGAGACTATCACCAAAAGAGTTATATCATATAACTCCCACATCTCCTAGAACATAAGCTTGCAATCATGTAAGTTTCTTGAATTTTGTCTCATAATTATGTGAATTGGCATCAAGCCTAATAGTACACACGAGTTTTAATTATGTGAATTGGCATCAAGCCTAATAGTACACACCAATTTTAAGTATTAAGTAATTAACCGAGGCTACACCTTATGCTCTTTTTGTGTATGTGCTACACTTTCTCGAGCACAAAATCTTATGATATGCACTAAGATGTTCATGATTGGCTAGTGAACAGTGGTGAGATGGTTATTTATGCCTTTCTCAAAAGGATCAAGTCCGACAGTCAAATAACATGTGACTTCAAGATTAAGACAAAGTGATAAACACCATAAACATCTTTCCCACACAACATGCACTACAAAGCTTCAACTAGTAAAGTGCAATAAATAAGCTCATCAAAGCTAAACAAGGTACGCAAGAAGACATGTTATGTGTAAATAAATTGACCAACCTTATTTTCAAAGACCAAGAAAAAATAGTGCCAAACACAATTTGCTTTTCTCCCTTTTTTAAAAAAAAAAAAAAAAAAAAAATCTTAAAAGAGGAAACAAATAAATCCTAGAATGAAATGCAATGCAAGTCCTAGAAAAAATCACAAAAACACAAACACCAAAGAACAATAGTCACAGAAGAATGAGCAATGAAGCACAAGGACCATGTCAGAAAGACTCAATTAGATCGAGTCTTTTGCATCCAAAACCTTTTAGATGCACCACGAGCATTGGAGTTTTTATTCACATTCGAGTGATTTCCAATTCCAGGATTGGAATAAAGGTTCAACGCCTTTACCAATTCACCAATGAGTGCCATAGGATCTTGTGCTTGAGGTACATGCACTTTTGGTTTGTTTGCTCTCTTAGCAGCTTGAAGCTTGTAACAGTTAGGACGAATGTGTCCAGACTTTCCATAAAAATGACAAGCCCAAGCAGGTTTACCACGCATCTTGTCCTTAGAAAGGGTAGAATCCTTAGGTTTAGACTCTTCTAGATCAACCCTAATCTTCCTAGGGGGTGAAACTTCCATAGGTTTGACAACCTCACTCACAGGGGGTTTGACAGTTTCACTCACAACCTCACTCACGGAAGGTTCAGAAGAAGATGAAGGAATAAAGTTCGTGGAATGTCGTGCAGATACAGAGATGTTTTCAACATAACCTAAACTAGATTTGTCAGAAGGATACTTTTAAACATTCAGCATTTGATCAAGTTTAGAACTAGCAGATCTAGCAACAGATAAATCATGTTCCAAAGTTTTAACTTTATCAAGCAAGAGCATATTCTCAGATTTCACATGGTTCAAAAGATCATTAGCATCAAACAATTTAACAAGCAAATTCTTCTTTTCAAGCTCAAGAGATTCAATTTTCTTCAGGCCAAGTTCAACATTCATAGCATCCTTTGCAGCAACTTTGCAAAGTTTATTATAGGCCTCTTGAAGATCTGCATCCTCAGAGAGTTCCCTATCAGAAGGGTTCTCTTCAACAGATACACTTTCATTGACTACAGCAGTAGCAGTGAAAGCAATGAAGTTTCCATCTTCGTCACATCCAGACTCATCATCAGAAACCTCATTATCACTAAGAGTTACAGTCATAGCTTTACCCTTAGACCTCAAGAATGTAGGATATTCAGATTTAACATGACCATACCCTTGACATCCAAAACACTGAGCACCCAAAGAATTGTTTGAAGATTGAACAACTTTTTCTCTAGGTTTTTCAAAGTTATTAACCTTAGTGGGATCATTCTTCCTAAAATTTCTAGGTTCAGCAGTGTTTGTACCTCTTGCCTTTTTGTTGTTATTCCTAAGAAAGTTTCTAAAGTTCTTGGCAAGGTACGCAATCTCTGTAACAGAGAGCTCATCATCAAATCCACCAACATCAACATCATCAACAGACTTAAGAGCTATTGATTTGGATTTGTTTGCTTTGGGTAGGTCAGACTCATAGGACTGAAGAGATCCTACAAGCTCATCAACAGGAATGGTGTCCACATCCTTGCTCTCAGTAATGGCAGTCACTTTGGGTCTAAAGTCTTCAGTTAAAGATCTAAGAATCTTCCTAACAATTTTAAGTTGATCATAGATTTCACCCAAATTAAATGCAGAATTAACAATATCATTTAATTTAGCATAGACTTCATCAAAAGATTCATCATCAGACATTCTAATGCTTTCAAATCTAGAAGTTAATTGTTACAATTTATTGATCTTAACTGCATTTGTGCCTTCATGCACAGTCTGGAGGATTTTCCAAGCAGTATGAGCAACCTCAACATTTGAGATTCTCTTAAATTCCTCCATAGAAACAGCATTAAAGATGGCATTCATAGTTTTGCTATTGAACCCAGCTGCTTCTTTTTGAGAAGTTTGCCACTCACTCACAGGAGTAGTGGGCTTCTCCCATCCGTACTCAACGGAATTCCAAACCCTCTCATCAATAGATTTCAGGAATACTTTCATCCTTACTTTCCAATAAGCATAGTTATTCCCATCAAAGTGAGGAGGAACAATGAGAGAGTGTCCATGTTCAATGACAACAGGGGTCAAGGATCAGCTCAGAGATCAAAAGATCTACAACAAGAGAGATACCTGCTCTGATACCACTTAAAAGGTTTTAGACCCCTTAAACCAACCAAATTAACCTAGTTAATTAGCCAAGTGATTAACTTAGTCAAATTATGTAATTCTAGGTTATCATAAACATAAATCATATCAAGAATATAAAGCAGCGGAAAATTAAATAACACAATGATATGATCACCCAGGAAACCACACGGTAAAAACCTGGGGAGGATTTGACCTAGCTATCCTCAAGGTAAACCTGAATCCACTATGCGAAAGAATCGAAGTTCATACAAAAGGACTTACAAGCTCCCCGCTTGACTTCCTAATGCTACCCACCAGTAGAACTTACTGACACAACCACGTGCAAGCTCCGAATCCACGGACTCCTTCTTTCTTGGATTCTCCAATCAGCTACAAGCACCCACGCTTGTTATTCTTTAAGCTCCAATGGCAGCAACCGAGTTGATCATCAAGATGTTGATATTATCTCTACCTTGAAAATCCTAAGTTTATGTGAAGGAAAGCTCCTCAATGATCTCACAAGAGATTCACACAAACCGCAATGTATGAGCAACAATACAACCAGAGCAACTCTAAAAAACGTGGCTAGGGTTTTGCCTTATATACCTAGGGCAAAAATATAAAACCCTAAACGTTTAATGAAGTAGGGCTAAGTTGGAAAAATCTACAGAAAAGCATTCTGCCCGAGATTCGATCTATCGAGTCTTTCTTTCGATCGATCGAGCCAAGCCGAAATGCACCAATGCATCTGCAGCCTCTTGATTCCAACTTTACATGAAAGACACAACTTTAAGCAAGCCTAAACAAGACTAAACATAATGTTTTGATCATAGTTTGCCAACATTACACATTAGAGTTCTAAATACATAAATTCCTAAATCTTTAGAACCTAACAGTTAGAAAAATTTTGAGGTCCCTACCGGAGAGCTTCTGAGTGAAAGTCACTGCTATAGAGGAAAGTAAAGATTTGGATGAAATTAAGATCCAAGAGCTCATTGGGTCTCTTCAAACGTATGAGCTTGGACTGCCTTCTCATAAGACAAGCAAATCTCTTGCTCTTAAAACCATCACCGAAAGAAGGATGATTCCTTCGAAGAAGATGGAGTGGAAAAGGATGTAGCATTCCTTGCAAAGAACTTCCAAAAATTTCTGAAGATGAAGGACCGTGGGAAACCGTTCAGCAGAGGGAAGTTCACATCCTCCAAAGGTGATAGGAAGGAGTTTAAGAAGAAAGATGGAAAGGATTCCCAGTCTCCTCAAGGCATTGTGTGTGTTATGAATGCAATGGCCATGGACACTTCAAGAAGAAGTGTCTCAACTATCTAAGAGGAAAGGGCAAGGCGTATGCCACAACGCTTAGTGATTCGGAATCTTCAAATTCTGATTTTGAAGAGAGCTGTGATGGAGAAGGGAATTACTCTGCTTTTATGACTATTACCCATGATGAGTCGTTGGAGGACTTGAACTTGTTGGTACAAGAGCTTGGGGATCATAGTGATGAAGAATCAATAGGAGTTGTTGAAGAAACTGATGCTGAAGAAGATGAAAACATAGCCAGTCTTCAAGAAAACTACAATTCCCTACTTGAAAAGTTAGGAGAATATACAAGGGTGGCCAAGGCAGTCGTAAAGAAGATGAAAAAGGCAGAAGAGGACTATAAAAATCTTCTAGTGCGTTATAAAGAGGCCAAGTGTGAGATAGAGATGCTGAATGGTGAGCTGACTAAAGCTTATTCAAAAATTAGATTTCTTGATCTAGAAGTAGTGCAAGCAAATGCCAAGATAGAAAGGGTATCCATGAAGAAGCTAGATGATGTTATTTCATCTCAAAAACATTTCTCAGACAAGTCCGGGTTGGGATATACTGGAGGGAGTGGCTTATTGGCCAATGTCACCAAAGATGTGAGATTTGTGAAAGCGAAGGAGCCGGTTGTAGTTGCCCCTACTCCTGAGAAAATAAAGGATGAAAAGAAGAAGAATGTAGTTGATCAACGAGTGTTGAATAAGCCTCGTATTCAAACTGTGGTCAAGCCTAAGTTCAAGGGAAATCACCTCCAAACGTGCAAAGAGGTCCGAGAATTCAACATTTCTGTCATTTCTGTGGACTTCAAGGACACACAAGACCAAATTGCCATAAGCTGAAGGCATTGAAGGATGCAAGTGTTCAGAGGTCAAAAAGCCCTAAAAATGACAAAAGGAGTTGGGCTGGTGAGCAATTAAGAAGTCGAAATGGTGATTCTGCGTGACGGACATGATGAAAATGATCGGTGCCTTCACCACTTTCTTGGAGAGCTTTACTAGACGGTTTGAAAGTCCTAACTCTCGTACCCAATCCTTTAGGGATATCACCCCAAACGCACGTGCCGTGTGGGTGAAAAGGGGTACTCATGCATAAGCATTCTAACATATCCATGCATTAATTCTTCCGATGTTTAAGGACTTTTGCTCATGCATCTTTACATGCTTGCTTTGATTTGTATCATTTGGTTCTGGTTTTAGCATGTTTCTTTTTCAAGCTTTTGCTTTGTTTTTGTTTTTGTTCTGTTTTTTAGTGTGTTCAAAAATTCAAAAACCCATAACAAGTTGAAAAATCTTCAAAAAGTTTGATCACTTGTGTAAGGTTGAAATTTATCAACCATCTTGTTGGCTTTATTCTGTGTCAATTTGCTTGTAATTTAAGCACTTAGTAACCCTGTATTTAGGTGGGATTATTGTAAGGGTAGTGTGTGAGAAGATGTGAAGAAAAGTTCAAGTATGTGCAAAGAAGCAGAGCTTCGCGGCTAGGACTCGCGGGTGGCTCGCGGCTGCAAGTCGCCAACTTCAGGCACGTGAGATGCACGCAGGGAAGCTGAAGTCCCGGGCTGGCCAGGCCGTTACGTTGCGACTTGATTTCGCGACTTGGACAAGCCGCGAGACCAAGCCGCCAATTTACCCTGTTTGGCAAAAAACTATCTCTTCGTATTCTCATCTCACCTCACTATATATAGACTCTTATACCCACTAAATTAAGAGAGCTTCCACAGAGAATTTTGTGAGAGAAAACCCTAGAGAAAAACAAGATTGCCTCATCCCCAATCTTCATCTAAGAAACTCTACAAATTCCTCTACTCTCTTCCTCTCCATTGTCATACCCTTGAGAGGTCTTTTACCAAATCCTTATCTCACCACACCCACGTCTGTGAGAAGGTTTATTTGGTGCTGAGGGAAGCAGTTTGGAATGAACCAATATACATTGGTTGATGCTATGGTCAAGTAGCGGAATCCGGGAAGCTAAAGAAGAAATAGGTTCGGCGTAACCTCGTTGGAGTAAGAAGCTTGGAGGGCTTAGGTACCTAGGTAGATTAGGCTTGGAGGGTCTTCTGCTGTTCATGTATCCCAACTATATTCTTTAGTGGATTTTATCACCGCTTGGAAGGCGGCGGAGAGGTTTTACGCCGAGGACTTCGGTTTCCTCTTCGATAACACATCGTGTGTTGTCCGTGTGTTTGCATCTTTCTTCCCTTTGTATTTGCCTTATATTTACTGCTGTGGATGTGTTTATATTTGGCTTAGATTGTTTATCAATTATGTTATAAGCTTATTATCATGTTCCGCATATTAATTGTTTGATATAAAGCTTGAATTGGTATTTTTGTAATTTGGGGTCTAAACGTTCAAGGGTGTTTCGTACCCATATTGAACTTTCAATTGGTATCAGAGCGGGTACACTTGTTGTGGTTTTAATACCAGAGTGTGATCCTTGACCCCTTGTTGAGATGGATATGTCTCAATCTCTCACTGTTCCACCATTTTTTGATGGTAATAATTATGCATTTTGGAAAGTCCGAATGAGGGCGTTCTTGTGTTCTATGGATGAGGCTGTGTGGGATGATGTTGAAATAGGTTGGACAAAGCCGGCGGATGCCAAATCCACTTGGGACAAGGCAGCTCTTGCGGCGGCTAATGCAAACAACAAAGCATTGAACGCCATTTTCTGTGGTATCTTTCCAGAAGAATTTCACAGGATTTCACATATTACTGTTGCTAAGGAAGCATGGGAGATTCTGGAGACGACTTATGAAGGAACCAAGAAGGTGAAAGAGACCAAACTTCAGATGTTGACCACTCGCTTTGAGCAGCTAAAGATGGATGAGGATGAGTCCTTTGACTCTTTTTACAGTAAGCTAAACAAGGTGGTCGTCGGCAAATTTAATTTGGGGGAAAAGACGGAGGAGTCTAAAGTTGTAAGGAAGATCCTTCGGTCACTACCAGAAAGTTTTCGTGCCAAAGTTACAGCCATTGAAGAGAGCAAAGATCTTGACGACATCAAAGTTCAAGAGCTGGTTGGTTCTCTGTAGACATATGAATTGTCCCTGCCTTCTCAGAAGAAGAGCAAATCACTTGCTCTTAAAACAATTGATGAGAGAGTGGCATCTCATGACCCTTCGGAAGAAGATGGAGTGGAGAAGGAAGTAGCATATCTTTCGAAAAACTTCCGAAAATTCCTGAAGATGAAGAACAGTGGGAAACCATTCAACAGAGGGAAATTTTCATCTTCAAGAGGTGATAGGAAAGAGTTTACGAGGAAAGAAGGGAAGGAGTCTCAATCTTCCTCGGACATTGTGTGTTTCGAGTGTAATGGACATGGACACTTCAAAAAGGAATGTCCCAATTATTTGAAGACAAAAGGAAAGGTCTATGCCACTACCTTAAGTGATGCTGATTCATCAAATTCTGACTCTAAAGATAGCTGTGACGGAGAAGGAAATTACTCTGCTTTCATGACCATTGCACATGTGGAGACCTCGGATGATTTGGGTACACTTGTGAAGGAGCTTGGGGAACATTCTGATTTGGAGTCTATTGGAATAGTCGAGGAGTCTGAAGATGAGGAAGTTGGAGAAGCAGTGGGATTGCAAGAGACTTACAACTCACTCCTTGAGAAGACCGGTGAATATGCTAAGGTGGCTAATGCAACCTTTAAGAAGATGAAGAGGGCTGAGGAAGATTACAAAAGTCTCCTAGCACGATACAAGGAGGCAAAATGTGAGATTGAAGCACTTAATGGTGAGCTGTCAAAAGCTTACACAAAAATGAGATTCCTTGAGCAAGAGGTAGTGGAAGCTCATGCCAAGATAGATAGGGTCTCCTCCAGGAAGTTAGATGATGTTATTTCATCTCAAAAACATGCCTCAGACAAATCCGGATTGGGATACGCCGGAGGAAGTAGCTCATCAGCAAATGTCACCAAAGAAGTGAAGTTTGTAAAGGCTAAGGAGACGACTGTGGATAGGTCCAGTCCTAAGAAAATTAAAAATGAGAAGAAGAAGAATGTGGCTGATCAACAGGTATTACATAAGTCCAGTAATCAATCAGAATCCAGATATGGAGCTAGAGGAAGATCACTCCCAAGACAGCAGCAGGGTCCTAGAACGGAGTATGTTTGTCACTATTGCGGATTGCAAGGACATACCAGACCCAATTGTCAAAAACTAAGAGCAGACAACAATGCAAGTGCACCTCGGTCACGAGGAAGAAGAAATGATATGAGGTCTTGGGGTGGTGAGCAACCAAGGAGTCAAAACCATGATCAAGGAATGATGGACGCGATGAAGATAATCGGTGTGTTCACAAATTGCTTGGAAAGCTTCACACGAAGGTTTGACAGTCCTAACTCTCGTACCCGATCCGTCAAGGATATCACCCCAAACGCACGTGACGTGTGGGTGACGAAGGGTACTCATGCATAAGCATTACAACGTATCCATGCATCAATACTTCCCATGTTTGTGTATATGCTTGGTTGTGTGCTTCTTGCTAGTTTCTAGATTTTTTTTGTGTGTTTGTCTTTGGTTCAAATGTTTTACACTATTCTTTATGTTATGTTTTTGATCATTCTTTTACTGTTTTTGTGTCAAAAATCCAAAAACACATAAAAAGTAGAAAATCCAAAAAGTTTGATCACTTTGTTGAGTTTTGTCTCAAAGCATGTTTTGCCTTGTACCTTTGTACTTATGGCTTTGTGCAGTTAACGAACTTAGCTTGTCTCTTATGCACTCATATCATTGTGGAAGAAATTCTGAAATCTATGTGACTGTTGTAAATAGATCTTCAACCTTGTCATGAATGATTAGTGAATGGTTTTGTTGATCTTGAGACATGCATAGACTCATGCCTATATATCTTCCCACTTTTTATTTTTTTTATGCTTAAAAGAGCTCTCTAAATGTAAATCTCCAAATGAAAAGAGATATAGAGCTGCAAAAGCCTGTCGCACAAACTAGTATTCGACTAGGAAAAAGGGAAAGCGACCAAAATAAAATGTATGATGCCAAAAAAAAAAAAAAAGCCAAAGGCTAACTCATAAATTGAAATATCAAAAATTTCAGGCATCTATCTCTCAATGAGAGTTTCTTTGCTCAAAAGTTGCAAATGATATGTTGAATATGGAGCCAAATGAAAAGCTTCAAAGAATTGTTATCAAGTACTTGTGGGAGGTCATATATGCATGTTTCTATAATTGAGATAGGTCACATTATCTAGTGCTAGTTGTGTATGCCTTGATTGAATTGATCATTGAAGCTTCACATTGGACTAAGGACTATCTCATTTTTTATATCCACACACAACACACAAGTCTATGTTCAATGAATGTCATATTCATTTGTGTGATTGTACTTGATTAAATGTGTTTTCACATGCTCAATCTTTGTTGGTCAAACACAAAAAGATTTTTGAGTGTTTTAGTTTGTTTTTGGAAAGTGCTTTGTTGTTACAAAAAATGTCAAAATTTCAAAAACAGTGTTGCCCTGTTTTGGCGACTAAGTCGCGGGTAGGTCTAGTCGCATGCTCCAGTCGCAAACCTCTCTCAGAGATTTTCGCGGCTAACTGGCGAGTCAATGCTCTAATCGCGAAAACGACTTAGAAAATTTTTCCAAAATTTGAGTTTTCTAGTTTTCGCGGGTCAGTGTGGCGACTGGTTCGCGGGTGGAAGGTCCAGTCGCGAGAGGTACTCAGGGAATTTCGCGGCTCATATCGCGACTATCTCGCGGGTAGACCTTCCAGTCGCGAAAAACACTTAGAGAAATTTCTCAAGTTTCTTCTATTCACAGTGTTTCGCGGCTTAACCTGGCGACTTACTGGTGACTTGATCCAGTCGCGAAAAACGCGTGTTTTGCGTTTTAAAGACAAATTTTAAAACTGTTTTTTAGTTTTTCCCTCTAAGTTCAGTGTCTATTCATCTTCTCCTCAAAATCTCTTTCTTAACACTCCGTGTTTCTTTGAAAAAGATCTCAAATTCTGCATCATGTCTTCATCAAACATCAAGAAAAAGGTATGGGCTTTCTTGTCTTCACTATATTCATCATGATTTCATTATTGTTCTCTTGAATTTGTGTGTTGTGTTGTTAGGTTGTGATTTTGAGGGGCTCGACCATGGGTTTGCATATATTGTTGAGTTTGGGTGTGTGATGCTATTTGCTCTTGTTGCATTGACTGTTTTGGATGCTTTGCTTACATCAGGTCACTTATCCTTAGTCTGAGCATTGATATTTGTCAGTTTGTTGTTGGGCATATGAATGTGGGGTTTTCTGCAATTTTTATTGTGGTTCTAAATTTATATGTTTGGTTGTGGTTTTGGTGATTATGACTACCATTTGTTTTTGACTCTTAAGTCACCATATCATGTAGTTGTTGCTACATTTTTCTGCACTGTTCATACCAAATGGGTCTTGACTCACTGTTTTTTGAACAAATTTATCTAATTCTATCTGCATATTTCAGTTTAACCTTGGCTAACTTGTTATATCCAATGTTTGGTTATCAACTGTACTTATTCTGTGTTTGTGTCTGGTCACTCTGTTTATCACTATGTAACTAACTTGTTACTAATGTGTGTGCATTTTCCCACTCTGTGCTATGTCTTGTTTGTGGCCTTTTCTGCTTGTTTACAGATGGCTGCACTTCCTTCAAAGAAGAAGACAACTGCTAAGAAAGCTGACAAAAGAATGAAGATGGACCCTAATCTATTTAGGTCTGTCAAGCACTTTGAGAGATACAGAGATTTCTTCATGAAGGGTACCATTATTCAGGAGAGATTTGTTGACTTACATGATTTGAAGGACACTTTTATTCCAGGATGCTTTGAGGGAAGAGGATGGGAGAAGTTGTTGAGTGATCTACCTGCAGTCTATGATCCCTTGATAAGGGAATTCTAAGCAAATGTAATCATAAAGGATGAAGAGATGAACTGCTGGGTCAGAGGACGTGAGTTCACCTTAGACGCACATGACATTAATGAGGTCCTTGGTCTTGAGGGTTTAGAGGAGTATGAATTCATCAACTTCAAAGACAGGATGATGTCCCTAGATACGGTCCAGGCTCGGATTGGTGGTACTAAGGAAGGGAAATGTCTTAACACTAATGTCTTTCCTGCAGACATGAGATGTTTGACCACCATCATGATGTTCAATTTGTATCCCATAAGAAAGATGACCACTCTTACTAACTCCAGAGCTATATTTCTTACGGAGCTCAAGGAGAAAGTCATCATTGACATCAGCTCACACATTTATGACACCATCTTGGACGAGAATAAAACTACTGCTAGGGCAAAGTTGGTCTTTCCTAGTCTCCTCATGAGGATCTTCAGAGTGAAGGGTGTTAGAATTCCTCAAGATATCAGTCCTCTGACTCCACTATCAGCAATAAACAAATTCACCATCACAAGGATACAAAGTCGTCTTCCGGGTGGTGAAGAGCAAGGGGATCCATGGAGACTGAAGCAGAAGCTGTAGAACAATCAGTCACACCCAAGAACAGAAGAAAGAGGAGCAGAGCCTCAATTTCACCAGCAGCACCTCCTCCCGATGCATTTCAAATCATCATGGAAAGACTTGATGGACTCAGAGAAGTTCAAAGTTAGCAGACTGAAAGGATGATAGTAATGCAGGATCAGATTGATGTGCTTTCAGCTAAGATTGACAGCCTCTCCACCAACCAAGAGCAGTGACCCTTTGGCCATTCCTGTCAAAAAGGGGGAGAACTTTTGAGGGCAGTTCTTGAGGGGGAGTGCTTATTTTGAGGGGGAGTCTCACTATTATACACTGTGTTTATGTTGTTTGTGTTTATAATTTTGATACTATGCTTGGATAACTACTATTGTTATAGGTTTGATACACTGTGGTTTAAGTTTGGTTTAAACTCATAACTCTTGAATGTGTTTAATCCTTGGCTTAATTATTATATATTGATGTTGTTTTTTCAGTAGTTTTTCAGCATATATAATATGATGTTAATCAGCATATTTTTCTTTTTGGTTTGTGCCCATGTTGCTTCTGTAAGCTTTAAGGGTTTGTTTCAATGAACGTTTGTAGGCCTTTGTGGTTTGTGCCATGCTTTATGCAGCCTTTGTGCTTTGTTAAAATCAGTAATTTCAACTAAATGTCTTGCATTTTCTTCTAAGTACTGTCACTCTTGTGCCCTTATAGGATTTTTCCTAGATGCGCATACTTCATGTACTGTGCATTGGTTGAGTGTTGGTCATTCAAGCGATTTACCTTGTGTTTATTATCTTGAATGTCCGGATGTTCATTCCAAGTGTGAATGAGCATTGTGATCACTTGGCTATAGTGATTACCTGTTTTGGTCTTGCCATGGTTTATTGCTTTATTCCATTGTGCATGATCGCATTGTGCTTGCTCCATATGCATTACAAGTTTCTGTATACAATGAACTTATTGTGTTGTTGTGTTTCAGGAGTTACTTGTTCTTATGGTTCTAAAGCTTCGCAGATTCTAGAGTTAGGTGTGAGTGAGTTTTCCAACTGTTCCCAACTCACGCGTTAAGTCTAGAGTTTGTTTTAGGGTTTTGTCACGGAATAGCCAAAGGGGGAGATTGTAAGGTTGAAATTTATCAACCATCTTGTTGGCTTTATTCCATGCCAATTTGCTTGTAATTTAAGCACTTAGTAACCCTGTATTTAGGTGGGATTATTGTAAGGGTAGTGTGTGAGAAGATGTGAAGAAAAGCTCAAGTATGTGCAAAGAAGCAGAGCTTCGCGGCTAGGACTCGCGGGTGGCTCGCGGCTGCAAGTCGCCAACTTCAGGCACGTGAGATGCACGCAGGGAAGCTGAAGGGTCGCGCCAGCTGTCGCACTACAGGACAAAAGTCCCAGGCTGGCCAGGCCGTTACGTCGCGACTTGATTTCGCGACTTGGACAAGCCGCGAGACCAAGTCGCCAATTTACCCTGTTTGGCAAAAAACTGTCTCTTCGTATTCTCATCTCACCTCACTATATATAGACCCTTATACCCACTAAATTGAGGGAGCTTCCAGAGAGAATTTTGTGAGAGAAAACCCTAGAGAAAAACAAGATTGCCTCATCCCCAATCTTCATCTAAGAAACTCTACAAATTCCTCTACTCTCTTCCTCTCCATTGTCATACCCTTGAGAGGTCTTTTACCAAATCCTTATCTCACCACACCCACGTCTGTGAGAAGGTTTATTTGGTGCTGAGGGAAGCAGTTTGGAAGGAACCAATATACATTGGTTGATGCTATGGTCAAGTAGCGGAATCCGGGAAGCTAAAGAAGAAATAGGTTCGGCGTAACCTCGTTGGAGCAAGAAGCTTGGAGGGCTTAGGTACCTGGGTAGATTAGGCTTGGAGGGTCTTCTGCTGTTCATGTATCCCAACTATATTCTTTAGTGGATTTTATCACCGCTTGGAGGGCGGCGAAGAGGTTTTACGCCGAGGACTTCGGTTTCCTCTTCGATAACACATCGTGTGTTGTCCGTGTGTTTGCATCTTTCTTCCCTTTATCTTTGCCTTATATTTACTGCTGTGGATGTGTTTATATTTGGCTTAGATTGTTTATCAATTCTGTTATAAGCTTATTATCATGTTCCGCACATTTATTGTTTGATATAAAGCTTGAATTGGTATTTTTGTTATTTGGGGTCTAAACGTTCAAGGGTGTTTCGTACCCATATTGAACTTTCAACTTGTTTTGTGTATATCACATGTGAGTTTAGCCTAGTACCTTCGTACTGATGGCGTAGTGCATTTACGAGCTTAGCTTGTTTTTATATGCACGTTTATCTGTGTGGAAGAATTTTGAAAACTATGTGTGATTGTTGTAAACAGATCTTCAAGCTTGTCATGAATGATTGGTTAATAGTCTTGATGGTCTTGATACTTGCATAGACTTGTGCCTATATCTCTTCCCACTTTTTCTTTTTTTTTTTTTTTTCTTTTTTTGTGAAAGAGCTCACCAAATGTAAATCTCCAAATGAAAAGAGATTTTGAGCCGCAAAAGCCTGTCGCACATACTAGTATTTGACTAGGAAAAAGGGAAAGCGACTTTTTGTATTGAAATGTATGGTGCTCAAAAAGCCAAAGGCTAATCCTCAATGTTGAAATTCAAGCATCGATCTCAAAAGGAGATGTATTATCCAAAAAGGATCAAATGTTATGATTTATGCAGAAGCCATATGAAAAGCTTCTAAGTTGTGTAATCATTTTTTGGGAGGTCATATATGTTCATTTCTATAATTGAGATAGATCACTTGACTTAGTACTAGTTGTGTATGACTTGATTGAATTGATCATTGAAGCTTCACTTTGGTCTAAGGACTATTTCATGCTTGATACTCACCTACAACACACAAGACTTTGATTCAATGAATGCTTATCTCATTTGTGTGATTGTACATGTTCAAATATGATATGTATGCTCAAGTACTTGTTGATCAAATCCAAAAAGATTTTTGAGTGTTTTATTTGTTTTTGAAAGTGATTTTATACTTTCGTGTTTTTAGTTTTTGTTCAAAATGCATTTTTGTGTTTTTCCTTCAAAAACTGATTCAAAAGTTGTTTCCCGAGAAGCTCGCGACTTATAGCTTCCCGCGAAAAGTGCTTAAAGGAAATAATTTTTTTCATCATGTCACACAGAAACTCTCGTGACTGTCTCGCGACTATATTGTGACCAACAGCTTCTCGCGAAATGCTTTTTGGCCAAAATTGGATTTTTCTAAATTCAGACAGAAGCTATCGCGACTGTATCACTATTGTCTCGCGACTTAAAGCTTCTCGCGAAAGTTTTTGTGCTTAAGAAGTCATTCTCGCGACTTTCTCGCGACTGCGTCGCTACTACCTAACCCGCGAAAAACGCGTGTTTTCAGTTTTATGTAGCAAATGTGACAGTTTTTCAAACACTTTGACATTTCCCTCACACTAACCCTCTTCAAACCTTTCTCAACCCAAAATTAGTTTTCATTAAAACCCCATCATTTACAAGTGAAAATCTCTACAAAATCACTTCAAGGTATGTTTTCCTTAACATTACTTTCATTTTGTTTTAAATTTTGTAGATTTTAACTTAGGGTTTTGTAAATTGGGGAATTTTCGAAAAAGGGTTGGGGTTCTTCATTCTGTGAAAATTTTTCAAAATTTCTGATTGGGCTGAGTCCCATTTGGTGTTTGTGCATCTGTGTTGGCCCCTTGTGGCAGCTAAGCATGTATTTAGGCATTTTTCACTATGTTCATGCATTTTTCATCATTGTTGTGCATTGTTGCATGTTAGGTGTTTGACAGAATGTCCTAGTGACATTTTTGTGCTAAATTAGATTCAAGTGAATTCCAATTTCTGGGTTTATACTTGTTTGACCCTAACTAACTTGTTTTGGTCACTGTTTATGTGTTTCACACACTTTTCCCATGTTGCACACACTAGGCACACACCTAGGCACCCTCTAGGCACACCTCATGCATCTCATGTTGTTGTCTCATGCATCAGCACATGCACACACATGCATTTGCATATGCACTGAAAGCTCAAAAATGTGTCGAAAACACAAGAGCTGTTTAGACCCCCAAAACAAAGTTACGGCTTGGTTGATTTTACACTAACTTAATACTAAGTGCAGAATAGTGTAAACACAAGCGTATAAGCAAGAGAACTACTCTAATCCATATTTAAAGCAACACAACAGTAAAAATGAAATGAACAAGAGTAGGGAAGAGAAATGCAAACACAGATAACACCGAGACGTGTTATCGAAGAGGAAACCGAAGAACTCGGCGAAAAACCTCTCCGCCGCCCTCCAAGCGGAAATCAATCCACTAGACAATCAGTTGGGATACATGGGTGAGCAAGAGACCCTCCAAGCCTAATCTACCCTCTGTACCTAAGCCCTCCAAGCTCCTACTCCAACAAGGCTTCTCGGAACCGTGTCTTGTCTAGCTCTCCGGATCCCGCAACAAGCTCCATGTTGCATCTGCCATCCTTGGCTTCTTCCAATGCTTCCTAGCAGCACCAAAACTTCACTTGACACTCTGAAAGGGTGTGGTAAGTGTTTAGGCTATCAACCTCTCAATGGTATGGAAATGGAGAGGTAGGAGATGAGGAAATTCCCAAAACAAATGTGTAGAGGATTTTGGGTATCACAATCTCTAACTCTTAAGGTGTTTGGCTAGGGTTTTCTCTCAGAAGCTCTCCTTAACATTTGTGGGTAATGTGGGTATAAATAGTGTAGGCACAGAAAGAGTGTATCAGACTGGACAGGCTGGCAGAACAGAATGCCTCGCGGGTGTCTTGCGGGAAGGCCTTACCCGCGAGATACTCACGAGACACAGCTGTCTCCATCTGGCCTGACTCTTCGCATTCTAGCATGTGCAGGGCACATGAGTTACTTCGCGGGATGCTAAGTCGCAAGCTACCCGCGAAAACACTTTATTCTTCAATTGCTTGAGTCTTCGCACTCTCTCTCTCTAACACACAACCCTTACAATGAAATCCCACAATAAATACAAGGTACAACAGATTGAATAAAATACAATCAAATTTGGAACGAAATCAAAGCCAATAAAACATATAGTTGTAAATAACAACTTTACATGCACACACATGCACAGTTACTTAAATTCATGCATTGTGTCTATGTTTACTTGTTTATCTGCTTTAGCATGTCATTTTGAGTCTTTGTGCTTTATTTTGAGTTGTTTATACTCTGTTTCAGGTTATTATTACCTTGCTTTGAACTAACTTGAATCTAATCAAGTTTTGTGTTCTGTTTTGTGTTTTGTGTTTTTGCACACATTTCTTGTTTGTTCTGTGGTCATGTGTGCAGATGTCTCCATTCAAAAGCTCAGCAATGAAAGGAGGCAGCAACAAAGGGAAAGAGCCGATAATTGATGTTGATGAACAGTCACCAAGGCCAATACTCCCCATACCACCGGTATATGATGACCTGAATCCGAATGAAAAGTTTCTTAAAAAGGTTTTAGGAGCTAATTTGGAATTCTCCTCCAATAGGAAGTCAATCAGTGTGGCATCCCTTTCTCCCGAATTACGACTACTCACAATGATCATGTGTAGCAACCTCTATCCTTTGTCAAGCACCAGATATATGAATCTTGGTCGAGCATTATTCTTGCATGATCTGATCATTGATGAAGAGATTGATGTGTGCTCTCATATTTTCCACATCTTGGCAAAAACAGTTGACCGGACTGCTTCAAGGAATTGCATTCCTTTCTGTCGCCTCATCTCAAGGATTTTGAAGCTCAAAGGTGTACATCCTTCGGAAGATGAGCGCCCATACCCAAGGCTAAGTCCAATTACCATTCGTACTCTCCATGCAAGTATGAGTCACACCAAGAAGAAAGTCATGCAACTCCGGGGAGCTCAAGCTTTACCCTTCATGCCTATGATGAACAGTTAGACAACATCATGGCTGCACTTTACGAGATTAATACCAAGATATCCGGACTAGCTTCTATCATGCACTCCCTGCACATTCGTTTTGATACGAAGTTCACATCTCTCCAAACTCAGATGGATAAAATTCAAAGGAGGCTAGAAGAAAATGGAGACTAGCTATTCCTTGACAAAAAGGGGGAGATGGTGTCATTGACAGGGGGAGATGATGTCATTGATAGGGGGAGTGTAGTGATAGGGGGAGGAGAAGCTAGAAGTTGTTTTTGTTTACAGTTTTTACTGTTACTGCTTTTGTTTAAAGCTTTGATACTCTATTTTAATTTCAGTTTATATTCAGTATTTGTGATTAATCTCTATGCTTTGTAGCATTGTTTGTGTACTTTTAAGATATTGTCTATATGTCTTAAGTACTTCACTCTTGTACCCTAGTAGGATTTTGTACCCTAGATGCAAATACTTCGTGTATTTTGCATTGGTTGAGTGTTGGACATGCAATTGATCCTTGGGATTGTTCTTAATTGCATTGCGTGTCCGGATGAGTATTTACTTGCTAAATGTTCATTGTAGTCATTTTGAATGACTGGTTTTTGTTTGATCAAGTTATGCTCACATGTTTTATTTTGTTTACAAACTTGATCGCACTTTACTTGATCATATACGTACCTTGAGTTTAACTTGTCATAAGCTTAATGAAAGTTTTGTTTGTGTGCAAGTGTTTCAGGTAACAAGTATATACATGCAAGTGCTTCACAACTTCTAGATCAGGTTACAGGTATTTACGTGAGTGAGTTTTGCCATTGTTCCCAAACTCACGTTTAAGTCTAGAGTCTGTTTTAGGGGTTTTGTCACGAAATAGCCAAAGGGGGAGATTGTAAAGTTGTTATTTACAACTATGTATTTTTGTTGGCTTGTATTCTGTGCCAAATTTGATTGTAATTTTATTCAATCGTTTGTACCCTGTATTTATTGTGGGATTTCATTGTAAAGGTTGTGTGATAGAGAGAGTGGTGTGAAGACTCAAGTATTTGAAGACTGAAGAAGTTCTCGCGGGTAGCTCAAGACATAGCATCCCGCGAAGTATCTCATGTGCCTTGCACATGCTGGAATGCGAAGACTCAGGCCAGATGGAGACAATTGTGTCTCGTGGGTAAAGCCTTCCCGTGAGACACCCGCGAGACATTCTGTTTTGCCATCCTGTCCAGTTTGATACACACTTTCTGTGCCTACACTATTTATACCCACTTTACCCACAAATGTTGAGGAGAGCTTCTAAGAGAAAACCCTAGCCAAACACCTTGAGAGTTAGAGATTGTTATACCCACAATCCTCTACACATTTGTTTTGGGAATTTCCTCATTTCCTACCTCTCCATTTCCATACCATTGAGAGGTTAATAGCTCAAACACTTACCACACCCTTTGAGAGTGTCAAGTGGAGTTTTGGTGCTGCTGGGAAGCATTGGAAGAAGCCAAGGATGGCAGATGCAACATGGAGCTTGTTGCGGGATCTGGAGAGCTAGACAAGACACGGTTCCGAGAAGCCCTGTTGGAGTAGGAGCTTGGAGGGTTTAGGTACAGAGGGTAGATTAGGCTTGGAGGGTCTTTTGCTCACCCATGTATTCCAACTAATTGTCTAGTGGATAGATTTCCACTTGAAGGGCGGCGGAGAGGTTTTTCGCCGAGTTCTTCGGTTTCCTCTTCGATAACACGTCTTCAGTTTCCTCCATCTAAATATGCCCATACTCAAAGCAAGCAAAGAAGAAACCAATGAAATATGGGTCTTAGTAGCGAAACCCATCAAAAGGGTTATGGTTATGAACTTTTGGCTGGAAGCCAGCAAAGGAACCATGGTTGTGAATTCTTGGCAAAAGCCCATAATGGGGGCTACACTCAATCAAACCCGCAAAGGAGCCATGATCCGCAAATCTTTAGAAGAATCTGCAGAAGAGCTATAGCCACAATCATATGTAGCAGAAAACACATGGGAAGCAATTGTGCTTGCAGTGGAACGAAGTCAAAGCATGCTTGGAAAGTAACTTTTTTCCCAAATTCTCTAGCAACGAAGAATTTCTACAATATGGCAACTTGTAGATCCATGACATCTAATTTTTTTTTACTAAAGAATGCATGAACCACATGATGGAGCATCAACACCAAGAGAATGTGATATCAAGCTCATCCAGTTGTCTCACATGCTGGGGGCTAAAGCTCATTCTGCGGCGAACACGAAAAGCCTTCTGCTGAAAGCTAAAGGCTTATTCTCGTATACTGGGGGCTGTCTCATTCTATAACAAAATTTGGGAAGTCTTCTTCAAAAGGCTAAAGACTCATTCAGTTGTCTCACATGCTGGGGGGCTAAGGCCCATTCTACAGTAAATTTAGAAAGCTTGCCGTAAAGTGCTTAGAGGAACAATATGAAGCAGCAACATCATGTATCTTCTACAAAAGCTTGGTGTGTTGCGTGGTTCAAGAAAGTTTGGAGGAGGAGAGTAATGAAGTGAAAAACAAAGAAGTTGTGGTAGAAAAGGATGTATAGGTTGTGGCAGAAGAAGAAATGAAGGAAGTTGACCTGGGGTCTATTTCGCAAGGTCCAAGACCCATCTCAATTAGCTCAAGACTTTCAGAAAAGGAGAAATCAGAATTGATACTATTGCTGAAAGAATTCAAAGATGTCTTTGCATGGGATTACAGTGAAAATGCCAAGATGGGATCTTGGGCTAATAGTGCATACATTGAATGTGGACCCCGAGCCCAAGCCAGTGGCCTAGCCTGCCAGGGTGTTCCACATTGCCTGCCAGGGTGTTCCATGCTGAGATAGAAGGGGCAAAGCTTTAAGGAAAGAAGTACAGCAGGCAGCCATCAAAAGGCTATAGTAGATCATGATGAATCGTCCTGCTGCGTAAGCCCCAATCCCCAAAAAGCTATTGTTACTCTACCTAGCCACTAACTCGTATGTCATAGGTGCATTGATTGCCCCAGAAGATGGAGAAAAAATTTTCAATCTTTGAAATAGAGCATACTCCAAGGAACGAAAATCAGTTCGTGGATGCATTGGTCGCATTTGGCTCACAAATAATTTTTCGAAGGGGATAGCACCAGGATGGAAGTCAGCAAGAGGAAAGAGGCTATTATTGAGATGTTGAAGGAAAAGTTCCAGGAGGAACAGTGTGAAGGAGATTGGCGGATCCCTATAAGGGAGGCCTTGATGAAGGAAGAAGACGCGGTAGGAGGAAAATTGTACCGCAGTATGCTAGGTGGGGTCTTGTTCAAGTGCGTAGGGCAGGAGGAAGCCCAAAGAAAGTTAAAAGAAGTACATGATAAGACTGACGGATCCTGTGGAGAGGTCAGCCTTTACCGCAGACTTCAAAGGGCAGGCTTCTATTGGTCAAGCATGAGTAAAGATGCGGACCAAGTTCAAACCCAGTGTGGGACTTGCCAACTTGCGGCAGACAAAGAGGAAAGCTACGCTATGTTCATCAGTAAAGACTGGAGAAGCCCACTCATACAGTAATTAACAGAAGGCATCCTGCCACAAAAACACAGTGAAAGATACAAGCTTAAGAGGTTGGCAACACGTTACTTTTTGCATAATAAAGTCCTTTTCAAAAAAGAGTACGATGGAGACCCTTTGAGGTGTTTGGGCCCTAAAGAAGCAAAAGAGATGATTAAAGAAGTGCACTCAGGAGAGTGTGAGGAACACCAGGGAAAGAAAAAGCTATACAGATGCCTGCTGCAAATGGGTTATTACTGGCCTGCCATGAAGAAAGACACGGCAGAACTTGTAAAAAAATGCCACAGCTGCCAATTATAGGCCAACTTGATTCACACCCATCCACAGAACTTACACAGCATGGTCACCCCATGGCCTTTCCACACTTGAGGGCTTAATTTGGTGGGACCAGTTAACCCACCATCACGTGGATACATATGGATCTTGGTGGCTACGGAATACTTCACCAAATGGGCAAGTAGAGGCGACAAACAAGACCCTCATAAAGATCATCAGCAAAATGAGCCAAGAGTATACAAGAGGATGGGCAATGCATCTGCTAGACGCTCTTTGGGCTTATAGAAATTTACCAAAGTCAGCCTTCCTTGGTCTGCGGGATAGAGGTAATGAGCCCAGAAGAAGTAATGACTCCATCCCTGAGAGTTATGCAGATGCGGGAGAAAGAAAAAGAAAAGGAAGTCTTTGCGGCAGAAAGGTATGAAGACCTAGAAGGACTTGATGAAAAGAGGGAAGAGGTCCAAGAGCGCAGCTGCAGATATAGACAAAGAATGACTGAAGCCTATGACAGAATGACAAGAAGAATATGTTAAAGAAGAAAAAAGTACACACGAAGGAATCAATAGTTGCTGTGGCAGGATGACAAAGAAAATGTTTAGAATGAAAAGAAAGTGAAGATTTCTTGTGAAAGCATCCTCATTACCCCTTGAAAGAAGAACATCTATAATGGCACCACTTGTAGGCACCTTAAAATGAGTGGCAAACTCAGTCACTTTTGCAGAAAGATCAATTTTGCAGCAAAACTAGAATTTATGGCAGAATCAGAAACAGCCCGCAATGCAAACAGCAAAGGTACAAGAGTATTGATGATCTTGGGGGCTAAAAGGTCTTCTACTATTGCAACAATACATTTGCCCATATTAGTAGCAACTCCGGATAAGGAAGCCTTCCATAAATACATCATCACTGAAAGAAACTTGCCTTTCCACAAGGCCCAATATCTTTCTCCGCAGAAACTTCATACTAGTAAAGAATACATGTGTTTTTTTCAACATAGCAGAAAGTATTATCGGCAAATAAAAGAGTACTCTACTATGATGAGGGGTTGCAATGTTAGCTCTACGCTTTGTTTTGAGCAAAAGAAATGAAGATGCAAAGAAGAAGAAGGCACAAGAAATGGGAGTGAAGCCACCCTTTGATCTACACACTTAAAGGAAGCTTTCCTCTTATGAAAGAACTCTACTTGAAGAAAGTGAAGTGGCAGAGCTATTTTGATGAAACTCTTTTTTAGTCGTCGGCTTAGATACGAAGGCAGTAGAAGACAACACTTTCTCTATTTTTAGAGAATGAATGAAGCCCGAAGTGAAGCAACCTTAAGTGGCTAAAAGAAAAGAAAAATGAAGACTGTAAGAAGAATCCTTGCTCCGCCAAAGTGCTATTCACGAAGTTGGCAAGAGAAAGAAGAATCAAAGAATTCAAAGAGCCAATTTTAAGCATTCTACAAAGACGTAGAACATCATAATGAAGAAGAACCCAACAAGGAAGGATGAAGAGATGAAGAGATGATACTAAGGAATACGTGGGGAAAGTAAGTTAGCTGAAGCAGTCAAGCCTAATTCTTCTATCGTAGAATCTGGTACAACCTTCACTTCCTACAGTATAGATGCTGCTCTAGCAGAAGCAGAGTAAGAGGTGTACTGACGCAGAGAAATAAGTGCATGTATTGCAGCCAGTAGTGTCTACATATTCCGCGGAAGCAGAAAAATGAGTATTTATCCCTACGAAGGCAAAGAAATGAGTACGTGCTATTGCAGAAACATAGAGAAATAAGTATACAAATTGCCGCAGATATAAAGAACTGAGTACCATTGTAGAAGTCCAAGATCATAAGAAATTTCCAAGAAGCAAACCAAGAAACAAGCAAAGGAATGATGAAGACAAGGATGCACACATCATCATCATCATCAACAATCCCTTTGAATGAAAACCATATGGGAAGAAAAGAGTTAGTAAATTGAGAAGAAAACCATTAAGCCCGAATGGCAAGAATAATGGATCACAGGCCCATGAAATAAACAAATGGGCCTTGAGGAAGCAAATGGGCCTAAAGGAGCCCGGAAAGAGAGAAGTAGCAAACTCATGGGCTATATATGATGTAGAAAAGTGAGAATGGGCCACAGCAGGCCCGAAGTAATGCAAACAAAGAAAGTAAGCGGTTAATGGCAAGCCCATGAGCCCCAAGGATGAGTATGAGGTAATTGGGCCGAGGAAGCCCAATGAAGTTAGTAAAAGCCCATAGGAGTAAAGAATTGGAATGGACCGAGGATGTCCAAAAGAATAAAATGTGACAAAAGAGCCCAAATGGGATGAAGGAGCTCGAAAGTGATGAAACGGGCCGAGAATGCCCAAAAGAATAAAATGGGACAAAAGAGCCCAAATGGGACAAAGGAGCCCAAAAGCACTGAAATGAGCCAAGGAAGCCCGAAACAGCATAGTACAAGCCTAATGATAGTACTGTGCTAATGGAATTTAGCAAAAGGAAAGCATACAGTAGGCCCAAAGAGACCCAACAGGCACAAGTCATGAAAAGCAAAAGGAAAGCATACAGCAGGCCCAAAGAGGCCCAATAGACCAAGCACCACCCTCATGAAGAGCAACTTTTTGGCTACCCTTTGAGGGTTATGAATGTGCCGAAAGAAAGAGAATGATTCGCCTAAAGAGAGTAAAGATTGAAACAATAGGCCCACGAAGAAAAGAAGAGAGGCATTCGCATGTGAGTAGTGAAACAACCCACAAAAGAAAACTGCATGAGTTTTTGCATAAGAATTGCAGGAGCAATCCATATGCTCATGGGGCTGAATGTTAATGCCCATTTTTGCAAATCTGTACCCAAAGGCCCATGAGGAAGAAAGCCCAATGAGAAGCAAGGCCCAAAGACCTACCAAGAAGACCGAAGAGTAAGAAATTTCCAAAGAAAGAAATGCAAGTGAAAGCAATCTACAGCAAAACACAAATCTGCTGCAGAATACAAATCTGCCGCAGAATATAGCTTTACCGCAGAATACAGTTCTCTGGCAGAATGGCTTCGGCAGATGAAGATAAATTGGGCCCAAGACCCTTTTGATCCAATCAACATTATTTGGCCCACAAATCTGCTGCAGAATACAAATCTGCCACAGAATACAGCTTTACCGCAGAATACAGTTCTCTGGCAGAATGGCTTCGGCAGATGAAGATAAATTGGGCCCGAGACCCTTTTGATCCAGTCAACATTATTTGGCCCACAGAAGCCCAAATCTTTTTGTATAAAAAAGATAGGCGTGAAAACTGATATGAAGAAGCACGATGAAAAGAAACAAGGAACGGCAGGAAGTGTCAGCAGCAGGAAACGAGTGAAGGAAAGAAAAGCCAAATTAAAGGAAATGACAAACACAGCAGGAAATGCGTGAAGAAATAAGACATGCAACAAAACAAAACAGAACTAATCTGCTACGACAAGAACGACGTGGGAATGAAAGAAGACAAAAACAGAAGGGCCAGAGCACCACCAACCTGTACCCAGCCAATACAATGGAGGTAGGCACATGGTCAAAGGGATTCAGAGGGTATGGTTTAGTGGTGGGGGGGAAAAAGGGTCTATATTTGGTTTCCTGCCATAACTTCTTTTGGGAATATATCATGCTGGAATGGTATCTTACCCAAAAGAAGTAATAAATGGTTGGGACCATCTGATGCATGCCATAGAGCTAGGTAGTGAGGTAGCCCAATCCTTATCTTTGAACCGAAAGGTAGAGGTATACGGCAGGAACAAGCAAAAAGGAATTTTGTCATGCAGCAAACATGTACTGAACAATGGCAGTGGTCGAGGCAACCAATGTGTTGGTGGGTAGTTTTGAATGGATGCCCACAACAAACAAAAAACAATTGGTGAAGTCCTAGGGGCAAAAGGGAGAAATCTCATTGAATCAATTCACTATAAAAGGAGGAGTTAGCCATGGATGAAAAGGGGGGAGATCAAAAAATAGGGAAGCACCTAGAGAGAGAGACCCAAGAAAAAGAAAGACTCAAGTGAGAAAAACAACTTATGGCAAGATAGTAGTTAGAAACTAAGAGTAAAAAAAGGACGGAGAGAAAGAAAGAAAGAAAGAAAGAAAAAGAAGAGGGAAAACGTGGCAGGAATAGGGGCATGCATCAATAGACCATCTTCCCCCCCCCCCCCCCTCTTAGCAAACCACTATTTGAAGTCTCCAAAAGTAATAGCTAGTAGCCATTTAGGCCTATTCTCCAAAATGCACAACTTTTATGGCAGGAGCCTATGACAAGGTTGTTCAAGTTGGAGTTTGGGTTCTTTCTTGGTTTACTTATCCTATGGGAGGATTCAATACTTGATTTCAATTGCAAATATATTTGATTTCTCTCATTATAACTTATATCTGCCGTATTTAGTCATCCTGTTGTAGCACGTTTTTATCACATATGCCGCATCAGTTGTCCTACTGTGGTGTCTTTACTTGCTGTACTAGTTATTCTGCCGTAGCACCTTTTTTGTTATATTTATCGTGTTAGCTATTTTACCAGCTAAACCTTTTCTACCAAAGCTTTCTTCTTTATTTGTTATTAAGTGTTTTACTGTTGACACAAACTAATCATTATCCTGCCATAAGTATATATATACATATATCTTTATTTACGAATATGTGTACATATTTGAGAATATACTAACCCATTTAAACTAACATTTGTGTGATGGGTATTTTCTTTGGGTTTTAGATTTGTTTATGTGCAGGAAGTGGAAAAGTATTTTTACAGTAAAAATGAAGAGTAGTCATTCACACGGCAAAAGGCTTTAAAGCACAATAGACAGCTTTAATGCACAGCAGACAGCTTCACTGCATAGCAGAAAGTTTTACTGCACGGCAGACAGTTTTACTACACGGATGAAAGTTTTACTGCAGGGCAGACGGTTTTATTACACGGCAGAAAGTTTTGCTGCACAGCAGAAAAGTTAGACCTGTGGCAAAAATCGGAGAATAGTTCCTTCTGCGGCAAAAAAAAAAATGTCAATCCTGCGGCAGAAACTGGTAGCGGCAGAAACAGAAAAGTCTATCCTGCGGCAGAAACTGGAGAAAAGTCTTATGCGGTAGAAACAGAGGATAAGCCCACTTTGCTGCGTCTTCCCTTGGGTTTGGACTCAACGTTTGCGCACAAGCTGGACCAAATTGAGTTACAGTTGGACCGATCTCAACTCCCTTACTCAGAATACTTGGACCTACTACCGAGGGAGGAAGCCCAGCCCAATGCACTACGAAAAGGCCCTTACACTCTTATTTTCACAAAAAGGGATATGGGATTGTGAAGTTTGTGAAAGATTGATTTTTTTTTTCTTTCGGGAGAGTAGGACTGTTAAAGGGTTGTGAATTTTACAGAAAATCAATTTCTTCTTGTGAGTTGTGAGATTAAAGATTTCTCAGATTGAGGTGATGGGATTTTCTTGCTCCTAAATGGGTTTTGATTGTTTTGATATAGGGGAAAAAAAGGGAAAGAGCTATAAGTTGTAACGTCGTTTTATTCAGTGTTTAAGTAAATACACTTGGCTGAAATTTAAGTGGGGAACCTAAGATACTACACCTAAGGTACTGTACCTAAGTTTTGCCCATTGTAAAAAAAGTGGCTGAGGAACAGTAAAAGAAATATATAAAAAATGCAAGGACTTCTGGGATCCTCAGAAAATAGATTAATATGTCATTATATTAATTTTTCTGGTACACTGACCCTATTTCTCACTGGGATATGTCACGAGGTTCAAATAAGTTCAAAAGTCACAGACTTGGATAACTCTTTGTAGGCTTCCAAGACTTGTGAGGTTTGAATCCCCTTGAATCCAAATGTATCCTTAAGCACTTATCACAGGATCCCTCACAATGTCTTTCTCTATTCTCTATTTTTCTGAGGTTTTAATGAGTCTCTCAAATACTCTTTTTTTCTCAAATTAATTGTTACTGAATGCCCTTTGTTAATGACTTGACCCTCCTTTTATAGTACCTTCCAAAGGTTTTTGGGTATGCCATTGATTCCCTCCCTTTGCTGCCCTGAGTACTAAAACCAATGTTGTGTCAGCAACATTGGTGGCTGGTCCTTTCCCTATTTTCTCATTGTCTTCTTCTTTTGAGATTTCCCTCTAGAAAGTCCCCAACTAGCCTTCCTCTTTTGGGAGTTCCTAATGGAGTTAACTTTAAATTTCTTTTTCCAAGGCTTCTAGAGAGACTTTTCAGAAACCCTTTTTGGCTGCCTCACTCTTTATCATTTTTCTTCAAATAGGTAGATTCCTCCCTATCAAGTTGAAAGATCCCCAACCACTTTTCTTCATGGTTCACCTTCCTGCTTTTCCCAAGGTACCAGGCTTCTCTTTATCAAATGCTAATTCCCAAGTCACCATCTATTTCCAAAGCTTTTCTTCTGAGTCATAGGCAGCTGATAGGACATGTCTTCCTCCATTCCTTGTGTCCATGAGCATGTTTTTTTGAGCCGTCCATATCCCAGCTAATTCTTTCCTGCACTTCCCGAGGATCCCCTCCCTGGTTCTGGCAGTTCCTAGGTATCCTGGTACAGTCTCTTTCTAGGCTTCTTGGGAGCTTATCTTACAAAAGGATGGGCCAACTTCCTTTGCTTTTTTCTTCCTTTTCTAAGGCCCAAGGCTTACCCATTAATGGGCTTAGGCTTCCTTTTACCCATTTAAATGGGTCTTGGCTCACGGGTTGGGCCTTCCGTGTCTCCAAGTGCCCATTTTCATTGGGTCTTAATACTTGTAACATTTTTTACCTCAACAACAACCTACATACATAGGCAGCAATGCAGCAATTCACCTTTCAACCCAGAATGCTGGCCCAAAACCATCTCATTCTTCCTTTTCGCATCTCTTTGCCAATTATTCTACCAAAACACAAGAAAAAAAAAATAACAATCAGGTTAATCCATGATTTTGAAACCATACAGTTTAAGAAGCAAAAAATAAAGATATTCACAAATCTAGTTTAATGTAAACCAGGGATAAAATAAAGTTTTTTGCAATACTATCATGCCTAATATTAAACTTAAGGAAAAGGCATAAGAAGGGTTTGACTTCATCGATACCACTAATGACTTCATTCTTATATGCACAACACCATCTGTTTAGTAAGAAACCACATTTGCTCCATCTAGTAAAAGAAGGCTCTCCATGAAAGTGGCTACATATGAAGGATGTTGGATATCAGGATCCTTCTTCTCATGTAGAGTTTCAGTGTCAATTAATACAAACTCAAATCTCGACCTCTCTACTCGAACATTGATGAAGCAGAGTGTAAGTGGACCATAGTCGGTAAAGACACTCCAATGAGCTATCCATTCAAAGGTACAACAAAAAATCTATTCCAGGACTCATCCACACCATACTCCATCATCATCCATATGGAGTACCGGAAGTTAGAATTTCCACAACGTTCCCAGGTAGATGAAGCCAGTTTCCCCTTAGATAATCCAATAAAGGGACTGTCACGGTGAGAACAATTGAGTAGTGCTAGTTGTCTTAATGTCTCACTATTGATGTCAAATGACAAAACTATGTTATGATGACTCCCATGATTAAGTCCCACCCAGTGCAAAGCTCCACTAATCAATGGGGCTGGAAAATATTTATTCTTATGCCAGACGAAAATCACGGTTGTCAATGGGATTACAAACTTTTTCCATGAATCTGAACTTAATGTGTACACAATCACAATCTTAGGTATACACAAATGTGAATGTGAAATCCTGACAACCTTGTAGTCATCATTCTTGGAATGATAGACAAATCTAAGTTGAAAAGAGTCTAACTTTCCTAAGCGCTTAGTATCAGGCAATCTCTTGAACATTCTAATGCTGGGGCTCCACAAATATATATCACTACCCTCAGAAGTGGCAAAACACAATAAGCCATTACACGAACCCACTATTTTCACACACTTAGGGTCCGTTTGTTTTGGTGGTAAATGATTTCCGGAAATCATTTACCACCTGACCCCAGTGTTTGGTAAGGGAGGAAAATTTTAATTTCCGGAAAATTAGTTTCAGTTTGACCATTTTTACGCCTTGGACCCGGAAATGATTTTACGCTCCTATTTTACCTTCAAATCATTTCCGGAAATCGCACATCACGCACAAAAGAGAGAAACAACCGAGAGAGCTAGAGAAGTTGAGAGAGAAGTCAGAGAACGCACAAAAGAGAGCCAAGAAACTTGAAGAACTCAAGATCGACTCCAAGCAACGAGCTCCAGATCGACACCAGATCGCCTCCGAGCTCGATCGAACCCATCGCCTTCACCTCGCCTTCACCCAGACCCACGACGAACCCAGACCCACGAGCAACCCATCGCCTTCACCCAGACCCAGACGACCCACGAGCACGACGACCCACGAGCACGACGAACCCAGACCCACGAGCAACCCATCGCCTTCACCCAGACCCAGACGACCCACGAGCACGACGACCCCAGACCCACGAGCAACCAATCGCCGATCCACGAACCAGACCCATCGCCGTTTGTTGTTTTTTTTTTTTGATGAACTGACTGTTGTTGTTGTTGTTGTTGTTGTTGTTGTTGTGTTGTTGTTGTTGTTGTTGTTGCCACCGCCGGAATCAATTTGTTGCTGCTGCTGTTGTTGTTGATGTTGCCGGAAAATAGTATTTTCCTAATAGACCCAAACACAGAAAAATATTTTTCACAACAATTTTCATAATACAACCAAACACTTCAAAATATTTTCCTTTTTCGGAAAATAACATTTCCGGAAAATAGGTATTTTCCGGAAAATATTTTACGGGAACCAAACGGACCCTTAGAATCAAAATCAACGGGAATTCTGACCTCAAAAATCCTATCAAACGTGTGACCGAAAGCAACTGTACAGACTAATGTGTCAGAAGGAGAGACCAGACCGACATATGTGCCAGGATGAGCAGATCTTGCTTCCTAAGTTGCCATCCGGCGTCTATCTTCCCACGAGGGCATGTGTATGACATAAACATTATCATCATCATTATTTTTGCTGTTATTAAGGTGGTTGGAGATGGAATATGGGGTGTTGATTGAGGAGTCCCAGGATTTGCAAACGAACCTGAATCTTGTCACTGATTTCACCAGTAGTCTAGCCAGGATGTTCCGTACGATGTCGAACGGTAGATAGTTCTTCCTCTGCTGGAGAATCTGTGCTTCTCCCATTTGGGACATTTTGAGAGAAACTCAAACTCAAAGAGAGAGACAGAGGGGTAAAGGGTTAAAGAGTAAAGACACAGAGCGTAGAAGACAATGTTCGGAGTTACCTAAGAAACACTGTAATGATTGTATCCTATCCTTATTTTTACACGAAAATGGACAAATTGAAATTTCTGACACTATATCCTATCCTATCCTTAAGATCTAAACAAATAAGAAATACATTGATGTCTCCGTGTAATTGCAAGAAACAATTGTTATGCAAACAAATGCGATAAGTTCAGATCCTAGATATCTCGGGAAGAAATATTATTTATACAAAAGTTTAGAGGATAATGTTATTTTGATAACCCCTAAGGATGTTGGTGTAATTTATTTTTTATAAATAAATGTTATGTTATCATCTACTAAGAGCATCTTAAACCTCTCCAAATTTTATTACTACTATTTTGAAAGTAAGTAGTTCTTTTCACCTTTTACAAATAATATCCAACAAATTATCTTTCTTTTCTCTATCCTATTTAAATATTATTTCTTCATTCTTTTTTTAATCTTCCTTTACTCATTCCTAACGGCTATATTAACAAATCTCGTGGAGCACTAGTGGGCCACTGGCAACGATATAGTGAGTTGTAGGATTATTTAATTTTAATGAGATACTGTGAGTGTTTGGTTTCAACGTTTTCCTGCGTTTTATTTCTGCGTTTACGTTTTGCTGGGGCCCACGCGCATGCGCACGCTGGAAACGCAAGGCTGCCGAAACACAAGTTTTCTCCTTACACGCACCGTTTCATTTAAGGGTAGTTTCACTGTTCATGGACAGTTTCCTTTAATCTAGACGCACCGTTTCATTTATCTCTACGCACCGTTTCATGTGAATTAAATTGCTCTTGCACGTACTATTCATAGCTCCAGCTGTGTGCTAAACGGTGCGCTCAACTCCTACTGAAAGGCTTGCACTTGCTGTTCACCGCAGAAGCAGCTTGGAGAGTCAGACCATCAAAACGGGGTGCTGCGTTCAATCCAAACAGCTATTTCCATTCTCTTCCCATTTCAGATTTTTCTCTCAACTACCGGTGGCGGAATGCTTTCAATCCCCTTCAATGTTGTGTCCGAATCCTCTTCAATTTCTTTCACCTACCCACCAACCACAAAGCTATCAAAACATATTAGGCCAATTGATGAAAGCAAACCCAATACGCAGAACCAAAAGAAAAGATCCCCTCTGTTCAACAAATGCTCCAGCTCACCTTTTCTCTGCTTGGGTCGTCGTTGCCGCCACTGTGGCTCTCTGCATTCACAGGTAAGTTGTTTTCCATGAAGCTTCATCAATCTGTGGTTTTTTGTGTTTAACCGTTTGTGTGTGATTTTTGTATTCAACGTCTGAGTGTGGTTCTCTGTTGTGTTTTCCATGACACTAGTATATGGGTTTATTGATCCTTCGTGTAATACCATTGTTTCTCTTACTATCTTTGTTGAATTTGGATATTTGTGAGTTTACTTAATATTTTTCACGTGGCATGCCTAACTGATTGTAAAATGCACCCGAATTGTTTGTTTAAATGCCTTTACTTTATAGAAGGAAGTTGTAGCAAAAATGGTTAAGCAAAAGAAATCGATGGACGGTGGTAGTAATGATGAGAGAGCTGACTGGAAAGACCCTAAGGAACTAGAAGCCTTTTGTTGGTTCTGTGCTATTCAAGTCATGCATGGCCAAAGGGTAAAAACTGGATTTTTGTCCAAAATTGGGGTTGCTGAAGTGATTCGGCAGTTGGGTGAGATGGAAAAAGTGGTGACTTGGCTGCAGGTTAAAAACAAATGGGATCATCTAAGAAAAAGGTGGAAGAATTATAACAAGTGTTTGGAGAAGGAGACTGGGTTGGGTTATGATCCTGTAACTGGGATGTTTGACGCACTTGAGGAGTGGTGGAACCGAAAGATTGCGGTTAGTTCTGAGCTCTATACATAATTGTGAACTAATATACTTTACTGTCTAAAACTATATTCTTGTGTTCTAACTACTGGTTGTCCACATGTAGGCATGTCCCAATGCAAAAACCTTTAAAATGTATGGTTTGCCGAATCGTGAGCTCCTGAACATCATGTTTGGCGGCATGGTTGCAACAGGGAAAAATGCATTCTACACTAGCGGTCCAATACCAACGGAAACCAACGAAGGGTCTGAGGACTCCGCTGATAGCATAGAATTTGTTGAACCCCAATGTGAATCCGTTGTGAATGTTGACGCAGTGGAGGTTGAAGGTCCATCATCATCGAGGGCAGGACCGGTAGTGAATAAGGGGAAAGGCTTGGCAACCAGTGTCCACATTTTCAAGCCAATTTCCAAGAAACCAAAAAAAAAGCGTTCAGCTGCACAAGAGATGCCCGACTCTTTGAAGAGCATCTCAAATGTTATTATTGAAAGATCTAGTCTAAGTGCTCGTACACCATCTGCTTCTACAGCAACTGCTTAGGTTAAAGTAATTCTGGACATGGTGTTGAGTCTTCCCGGGGTGTACTCGGGTCATTACCTTCATATGTTCAGCACCATCTACTTCATGGAAAAAGAGCGGGGTAGGCACATGTTTGAAGCACTTTCCGATGACAAGGACGTCCAGCTGAAGTGGCTAGAAAAAGAGTACCAAAGGCACCCTGAATATCAATGACGTAGTGAAGGAACAATAGATTGTCTCGATAGGGTTGTGTAGGCTTGGTGTAGTAATCGAACTGTCAATGTTGTACTTGTTGCACTATTATTTTTCTTTTCTTTTTTATTGGTAGAAACTAATGCTTGTTATGGGTGTGTATGTAAGACAATGCTCATCATTCCTATGTCAACTTCTTGGTATATTTATATATGTTTTCCCAATGCCTCTTTTAGCTGACTTTTTTGTATTTTTTATGGTTATGCACTGTTATGATGGTTGTTTATCTGAAATTTTTATATTTTTTTTAGTACTTTGCAATTTTTCTTTTTTAACCAAGCTAGAGTATTATGTTATGTAATTTTTATTATTTAAAAAAAAAAATGTTTCAGTTTTATAATGCTGGGATTGAGTATGGTGAATCGTCAATGCTCATAGAGAGGAGGTTGATGATGTTTATGTGAAGGATGGGATCATTATTGCTATGAAGCCTAATATCAAGGTACTATCTTCCTATTTTTTTAATTTGTTGTAGTTATGTAACTAGTCTGCTTAACTAGTTAAATTGCTCTGCCTGGAATATCAAGGTAATATCAAGGTACTTTTTTAAATTGCTTTGCCCTGGAATAGAAGGGGCAAGTTGCATCAGTAACTAGTCTTCTAACCTTGAAAGGCATATTTAATTTCCAGTTTGAGTTCCAATGATCATGCCTGAGAGGGATTGATGAACCATTCCAACTAACCAAGTTGAATATGTTAATACAGATCATCTACTTGCCATATTACTTTTTCCAAAAGAAAATATATATACATGCCATAATACTTCTCCAGCCCATGTTGCATTGGTTGCTACCTTACAAAGTTACAAACTTACAATTGAACAGTGACGGTCACTGCTAGCTAGTAATGAATTTGGTATGTGTTGTAGGTGCCAAAACTGTTTAGCTCCCATGGTTTGGTTAAAAAAGAGTTTCAGTTTTCCTAAATCCCAATCTGCCCTGATATTTTGGCAGACAAAGGTTATCCCAATCTGCCCTGATATTTGCTAGATGTTTGCTATAGCTGAAGTTGTTGGTGAGAATTATGGAGAACCCTCTGATGTAGATGATAAGGAAGACATATAGTTTAAGGCTAGTGAGGGATTGGAAGATGAATCCAAAGGTGAACAGGATCTTCAAACGGCTTACAATGAGCTGATGAGGATTGTTCTTATTATGCTAAGGCAGCTAAGGTAGCCCTTAAGAAGTTGAATAAGTCTGAAACTGATCTTGTGGCGAGGAAGGGAATAAAGAAGCTAAAGGAAAAAAAGTGTTTTTGCTGCACTGATCTGTAAAAGTGTTTTCATAGTTACAAAACTTATCTGTAAAAGTGTTTTCATAGTTAAATTTTCATAGTTAAAGGAAAGAAGCTAAACTGATCTTGTCATAGTTAAATTTTCACAATGAAATTCTCTATGCAGCTCAAGGAAAAAAAAGTGTTTTGCTGCACTAATTACTTTTACAGATTGACAAGTACAGATTAGGCATAAGTTGATAAGTTTATCCTTGTGGCTTATGCTAAAGCTATTAAAAGTATTATAACAAATTAGACTGCTAATTAGGCAATCATAATGGTTGCTCATTATTATTAGAGTAAGACACTATGATTTTATTTTTGGTGTTGCTGGAATTTGAACCCAACCACCCAAGTCACTTGTTTGACGACAAGAGATTTTTTTAGTTTTTCTTTGAGATGATAGACTTTACTAGTTAGCTAATTGAAACATGCAAGAATCTTTGAATTTGGAATTCCATGATAGTATATGGCCGTTTCAAATCTTGGTTCTTTTGAATTTGAATTGGCTAGTTTTTTATGTTCTGCATATGACGGATCAATATGCTTATTTAATGGTAGAATCCAAAGGTGTTTGGCTAGCCCTCCAATTGATTTTGAAATCCCAGGGCCTTGTGCGAGTCTATAGAGGGATTGGTGCAGGACCAGCCCATGCCATGTATTTTTGGTTTATGAGATATATAAGAAGGTTTTCTCTAGTGGCAACCTGAATAATTTGACAATAGTCACCGTCTTGGCTGTGTCCCCAACGGCGACGAGCGATGTGTGTTTAGCCGTATAAATATGGTGAAGCAGAGACTGCAATTTAATAATATTTTTTATAAGGGGGGTGTGGGATTGTGCGCAGAGTGTTGAGGAAGGGTTTGGAGCATATAGGAAGATGGTGTTGATGAATGCACCATTTACCACAGTGCATTTTGCAACCTATGATGCTTCCAAGAGGAGTTTGAAGGGGATTTCATCAGAGCGTGAACGATGAGTGGTTGGTTGGGCATGCCACTGCTGGGGCAGCTATTGGGCCTTGGCTGCTGCTGTGACAATACCTCTTCATGTGGTCAAAACCCAATTGTAGTGTCCGGTATGATAATCTTTTTATAGTATAACTCTGAAAAGTTCTTGCATGTTTGTTCCACTTGGTATATCTATCTTAGAGTGTTGGTATTGGTGAAATTATTTTATCTTAATAGAGTTGCAATTGAGGTAGGAACCCAACAATGATGCAGAAGCTCACTCTGCTTTTAGCCTAGAAACGAACTGTAATGTGAAAAGATATTTGTTACAAAAAATTATGTATGCTACCCAACTCAAGCTACTCATTGTAGTTGATATCACCTTTCCAATCATGGATTCTGCATTGATCTCCATTGGGAATGGATTACAATTTCTTACTTTCATCATTTTCTGAATCCATTTTTTTTTGTGCATAGGTTGCTATAATCTTTTGATTGGTAAGTTGCATGCACCTGGTGGGTCTTGAACCTACAATCTTAAACTCCACCTTGCTCTTACAAGGGAAGGAGGTGTCATTTAAGCTAAAGCTCATGGTAAGTGCCTTTCACCCAAAGTAACATGTTCCGAGTTGGAATCCTAGACGCCACAAAAGTTGGAGTTTTGTTCATTGGGTAGGACCTTTATAAGTTATCCTTACCAGGAATTGGGCTGCAATTGTTGCCCCGAAAGAGTGGTTTGTAACTTTGTATCAGAGTTTTAGGTGTTGCAATAACATTAAGTTCAACTACCAACCAAATAATTTATACTAGATTTGTTTTTTGTCATTTGTGAAGAATTTTTTCAAAATGCTGGAGAAATATTTCCATATTTAACTTTATATTCGTGACTAAGCAGTATTACTCTCCCCTCCTTTGTGAAGAAGCTCAGAACAAAAAGAATTAGAGTAGAAGATAGACACTAGATGTCCTCACAAAAGTATTGATTCCATGTCACGGAGAATTACTTAACGTAAAGACGGCCAACTGGTCCCTTTAATTGATACACGAGTTTCTAACTCCACTTAACCCTGCTTTTGCTAGATGTTACAGTCTCCAGAACTGATTAGAATGTATCTCATGAATTTTGACTATTTACTGTGTTTGGTGCTTCTTATTCAACTTACTGTTCCTATCTGTCGATGCTTATCCGGTGATAGTGCTCATGAGGGTGCCATTGTATTTGGTCATGCATTCCTGCTTAATTTTGAACAGTTCCCTTCAACCTCATTATAGGGAAAAAAATGAATAATCGGAAAAGTAGTTGTTCAAAAACAACTATGTAGATACATTCATTTTTAAATGCTTTATACCTTAATCTCTAATACTTTAAGATGATCTGAATGATGGTTAGCAACTAATCATATCATATAGGATGGTACTTTCAGATTGATTATTTATATTATAAATTTATCATCACATAATTGGCTGTACATGGTGTTTACTGATGTGAGAAGCTTAAATTTGGCTCCATTGGGAATGTAAATCTGAGGATGCTTTTCCATGCTCCTACTGCTGCTTCTTCCTTTAACTCAACTAGTCGCGGACCCGCGCGTTGCGCGTGATAAATTTTTTTGTTTTATTTTTTTATGATTGTGTTATTATTTTGAATAATTTTCAATGTATTACTACTTAAGCCCTCTCAACAGCCGGGCTCCGATATTGAATTTTAAATAATTTTAAATTCAAATAATTTTGAATAATTTTCAATGTATTACTACTTAAGCCCTACCAACCATCATTTAACCGTCATTATAGCAAAAGATCATTTCAAATAACTGGTGGATAATATGAACACCCTACCAATAATATAAGGACTATTTTAGCAAAGCATTTCATTTTAGAGAGACCTAAAGAAATATTCCAGCTTGTGTGAACTTGCAATTTAATAGATAATCCATTATAATTTGGTAGAAACCAAAAGATAATATATAAATTATTTTAGCACAACAAAAGATAATATAATCTCAATGTTATAATAGCCATTTCATTAATTGAGAGTTGGACATACTTTACGAAACAATCTAGCTGTTGAACTTGAAATTTAACAGATAATTCGTAATCAACTGGTAGAAAATATGAACAACCTACACAACCAAAAGAAATTATAAAAAATATTTTAGCATAGCCTTTTCATTTTATAGCTGTTGAACTTGCAATTTAATAGATATTCCGTAATCAACTGGTAGAAAATATGAACAACCTACACAACCAAATAAAAATATAAAGAATATTTTAGCAAAGCCTTTTCATTTTATTTATAATTAAAAGTTAGAAATACTTGAAAAAACAATCCAGTGTAAAAACATGTAAATTAACAGGTAACTTGTGAGCAACTGGTGGATAAAATAGTAATCAAAACGGTGACAGGTGTCTATATCAATGAACACCAAGACCTTTTTCTTTTCTTTTTTAACCTTTTGATAAATGAATACAAACACTCACATGCAAATACACACTCAAACACTAAAAAAAATATAATATTTTATGTCATCTATCTATAGTGTCTTCTTGCTTGGTAAGTTCACACAAGTATCATGAAGACCATTTTTCTAAGACTATTTGGAGATTCTTGTCTTTATGCAGTTCCGTTAAAAATTAAAATATCACAAGGTAAGACCAACTCAAAAACTTAAACTATAATAGTTTTTTAGACCAACCTCATTCTTTTTAATCTCCCTCCTTTTTTGCTTTTAATCTACCTTTGTTTTTACTCTTTCACTTTGTGTTAAAACCTTCCACTGATAAGCATGTGAATTTCGGTCAAAAATTCATTAAATAACTTATTGCTCTACAATTGATTTTCCAACTGCTATAATTGTAGTTAACACCTATGAAGCACGGGTGCGTTTTGGGACTTGGGTGCGGGTGCGGGTGCGGGACTCGGCAATTTTTGAAAAAGGTGGGTGCGGGTGCGGCGGGACTCGGCAATTAAAAAATTATTAAAAATATTTTTAATATATTACTAAGCATACTTTTTATATAATAATAATAGAATACTCATATAATAATAATAGTAATAAAATAAATAGATAGATAATAATAAGTACACTAAAATTTTTGACACTTGAATTATAGACAGATGTATCAAAATAGATGGAACATCCCATAAATAAATGTGGCTTAGTGGCTCATGTATTTGGCCAACCCAAAAACAAATTAAATGATATAGGTGGCAGATATTAAAATAGGTGTAGCTTCTTCCCATTACCCAAAAAAAAAAAAAAAAGAGGAAAGTTGTGGCTGGCTCACGTGTTTGGTCAGAGAGAGGCACAAAAAAACAAAATAAAGTTAACAAAGTCCTATCGTTTTACGGTAAAAAAAAACAAAAGAAAAAACAAAACTTTTCAAAAAAAGAAACAGAACAGAGTTACAGAAGGCAGGGGCTCTGGCGAAAAAAAAGGAAGAAGGAAACGAAGAAGCAAAGAAGAAGAAAGGGGTTAAGGCCACCGGTATTACAATCTAACCTCTTTCCTCTCCATCTTCGCTGGCTCAAGAGACAGTCAGTCACAAGTTTTTATCCATTTTTTTGTTTGTTTTCATTTTCTTGTTCGGCGCCGGCACGGTGTGTTTCGGCGGTTTCGCCCGATATGTCCGATATGGCCCGAGTCGGCGCGAATCTGCCCGAGTCTGAGCCGTGTCGGCGCGAGTCGTGAAAAAAAAAAAAGAACACGTGGCAGGACGCGGCCCGACGCGCGGTCAGCGGCGTCCCTCCCGCGTCGCCGCGTCGGACGCGGGTGCGGCTCCTCTGGCGCCGCGTCCGTGCTTCCTAGGTTAACACCTTCCTTTTGAATGAGATCAATAGACAAAAAACCCCAAAACAATACCAATTTTGTTTTTTTGTACTTCGAAATGTATTATGTATACAACCATGTTTTGAAGCTTGGCCTTTGGTAACAATTATTTCACAGAATGGACCTCATAAGAAGACTAAATTACTGAACTTTTTTGAGAATCAACTAAATTATTGAACTTAATGATGTGTATAAGGCTACATCCAGGAATAATTAATTAACCATGTTCTAAGGCATCAAGATGGTTGCTGAAAAATGTCTTAGACACTAATCTCAATGTTGATTTCTTTTTCCTTAGCTCATCGTGCTTAAATAGTAGTAACATGACATAAGAGGCATAGATTTTAAAAAAAGTTTGTAGTTAATTAAAACTTCTCAATTTGAGGAAAATATTGCACCTACAATAGTTTAGGACGTGCTTATTAGGAAAAAATATCACAAAAGATCCAAAGAATTTTCCAAGTGTTATGCACGGGAAAGTTAAATTGTGGTCCCAAAGAGCAACAGAAAGTTGTTTTCGGGCCCCCTAGAAGTGTTCTTACTTTTCCATGGTCCCTTCGATACTCCCAAACCAAAAGTGCAACTTATAAAGTCTCACTGTTCTGCTCTATAGTTGCTGTCTAGCAAACCTCAGTTTGGCAAGACTATTGTGGGAAAAATAATGAAAGAAGCTGATATAAGTGCATCAACCAACCAAAAAAATGGATTTTCAATTCCAAATTTTCAATAAATGATAAGCTATTCCAAGTCCAATCAAAGATAAGTTGCAAAACAATAGGGCTTTGAACATTTACATTCCAAGTTATTTCCAATCGGTCAATGGGCACAGTTGCCTAAGGCAGAAGGTACAATTTCACCACAACTAATTGGGTATTAATCCCACCAATAACCTATTTCATAAATTAAAACCTCCCTTAAACATGAAAATAAGACACAGAAGAGAGAAATGGTAAAAAGGAAAGTATAAAAATAGAGGAATCTAGGAAAAGTCCTACTATGGCTTTGTGCCAACTTGCAAAAGAAAATGCAAAAGTATAAACACTATGTTGGGCATTTTTCTTAAGGTTTTGTCAGTCTGAAAATACAATGTAAAAGACAATGGCTAACCAAAAAGAAAAGAAAAAAAAAACCAAAAGTAGTCCCAACTGGCTGAACAGGTATATGCAATTAGACAAAAAGTTATTGTCTTTGTGAGTGCAAACAGTGAGTGAATTCCATTGGTTAAGCAAGTCAAGGACAATGTAAGCTTTGATCTCTCAACAATCAAAGTTCTTTATTCATAATTGAAGGGCTTGGTTTACTCCATCACAAATTCTCCAAAATTCAACTTTAAGCAGTTTTGGACAATTGTTTTGTCCATATTTGCTCGTGATCTTGAATCAACCCGCCTGCACCGATTGGTCTTGGACGACCCACAGCGACCCAAATTATTGGGCCAATCATAAAGATTCAATTTTGAATGTGTGTTTGTCTTCCTCATAATCTTAGAAACTGAGTTGTGTGTTCAAAACCAAGCAGCAAACCATTACTATCAATCCATATAAATCAAAAGACAAACCACTGGCAGTATTTCTGCAGCTTCTGTCAGACAGTGCACCAATTAAAAAACACAGCAACCATAACAATCATCCACACCACACCACAAAAAAGGCCATAACAAAATGTAAAAATGGAAACCAAAAACATCAAGCAAAATAATGGAGCACAAAAAGAACTGGGGTTTAGAGATACCTCAACCAAATCAGCCAGATTCTGTAAGTATTTATATACTGTGAGGAGAGGAAGACAGCAAGGAAGGAACTCAGATAAGCGGCCGTTACTGGGAAACTGTAGAGCAGGAAGGTGGGGAGATTTTCAGACTCTTTGGTTGTCCTTGAAACCTTTACTGTGAAACTGTAGAGCTGAAGAGTAGCGCTGAACTCTCTAGTTGTCCTCACGCTGTGCTTCTCACGCACAACCCTTTAGGTTTCCACAGTTTCAAATCTTTCCTTTAAGTTGAAAAGGCCTTGGGCTGGGCTTTATGGTGGAAGTAAATAGATAAAGAGTGGGCTGGGATTTATTGTGCATATTTATTATAGGGCTGGGATTTATTATTCTGAAATTTGTAAAAATTGTTTTAAAATTGTAGGTAAAATAAAAATTAAAAAAAAAAAAAAAAGGATTGGGATGACATGGCCGCTGACGTGGCACAACGTGAGCGCAGCGACATTAAACTCTATGCTTCAGCTTTTAGTAATATATAGATGGGAATGGTAACAGTGGCATTGTCACCTGAACTTTCTTTAATATAAAGGGCACTCAATATTTTGCAGTTTCATTGCGGATACCTCCATATTTGACAACTGGAACTTTTCTTCAAAAAGGGGATGAGCAAGCAAGACACTAAACCAATCCTACTTTTAATTTTCAGAATCGAACATAATGGTGAAATCTAGGTCCTCTTATCAAGATTGCCAATTTCGAAGTTAACCAGTAGTATTAGAGAGAGGCATTTGGGTTCTTTCTTTTATGGGACTCACTGTAAAGTTCTCCTAGACAGTGGAATGCTTGGTCCACCATAATTTAAATCTGCTAATATATAGGAAATTGGAATGCTTTACCATGACTCTTGTGTTCATTTATGTCTATAGCTGTTTTAGATGCCTAGTGTTCTCCAATACCCAGCATCTATTTGTGAGTAATTCTACATTATTGTTTCAATTAGCCAAGGAAAGTAGGGAAAGAAATAATATTTGCTTAACTATGAAAGAAACCAAACAGAGAAGCAGGGCCGGCCCAACAAAGTTTGGGGCCAAAGGCAAAAATTTTATATGGGGCCTTTTTATATGTAAACATTAATTAAATAAAATTATATAATACTAATTAAATTAATACTAATTTGATGTAAATACAGAATTGTTATTGCTTATACTATTTTCTGATTATTATTTTTTCTTGGTTGTGTAGCATTAGATATCATCCGTATTTCAAGGCTCTGAATTTTAAGCTCGATGTCTTTTACATTATTGTTCAATAGCTATAAAGCAGTCTCAAGGTATACAAAAAGATGGATTCGTTAAATGACTCATCTGATTCCCAACACCAGCGAGTTTCTGTACTTTCCCCTCTAGATGTGAATCTACAATTTTGTGAAATATTGGATGAAATCGTGAAAGCATATGCTTAGGATTGTTTATTTATTGGTACGACCATAGTTTGAGCCTAGTACTAGTTTGAGTTCCAATATAATTTAACAACTTGTTTTTAGACTACATATTTAGTATCACATGAATAAATGTACATGCAATTAAAGTTGGTAACATATGCAGGGACGCAGACTTCGACCTGAGCGATGACCTTGTACTCGCAGCGTATCTAGCCGGGTGTGCATGTCTAGCTTACATGGATACCTATATGACCAAAATACCATTGCATACGAATACACAAACAGGCTTAGAATGGGTACAGTATATTTTAACTGGACATGAGAAGAAATGTCGAAGAAATTTTAGAATGTCAAGTTATGTGTTTAGGCAATTGTGTAATACATTGCGCCAGTATGGATATTACGGTACCAGAAGTGTTCGCGTGGAAGAGTCTCTAGCGATGACATTGATGGTACTTGGGCATGCTCATGGCAACAGAATGGTGCAGGAAAGATTTCAGCACTCGGGTGAGACAGTGCATCGACACGTGGCCAATGTAGTTACATTGTTAGCCACCGTTATGGCACCGGACATTATCCAACCTGCTGATCGTACATTTCAGGACGTGCCAGAACATATTCAACATTCAGATCGATATTAGCCACATTTTGAGGTACTTTGTGAATTTGACATAATGACTTGATTTAAGTTAAATTATCTTTATGGTCATACCACGTATTTTATTTCACATGGTATTTTTGTGGCAATGGTTAGGGTTGCATTGGTGCGATTGATGGGGTCCACGTCCCCATGGTCATTGGTGAGGATGAGCAGCTCCCATACTATGGCAGGAAGGGGACCACCACAACAAATTGCATGTGCGCATGTGACTTTGACATGAAGTTCACATTCGCATGTGTTGGATGGGAAGAGTCAGCGCATGACACGAGGATATTTTTAAGCTGCCTCAATAATGAGAGTTACAACTTCCCAACAGCTCCATCTGGTTTGTAAATATGCAGTTTAATTACAATATTAAAGTATGTATTAATGTAGTGAAAATGCTAATGTAATAAACGTGTTCACGTGCAGGAAAGTATTATTTGGTTGATTCAGGATACCCTATGAAGAGAGGGTTCCTGGCACCATATAAGGGGGAGAGGTACCACATTGGGGAATTTCAGCCTTCTAAAGTGCTGCATCGTCCAGAAGAGAGGTTTAATTATCTCCATTCATCACTCCGTTCGGTCATAGAACGGACTTTTGGAGTTTGGAAAAATAAGTGGAAAATTTTGAGACATATGCCAGGCTTTAAGATACACACGCAAAACTTGATCATTGTTGCGACAATGGTTCTTCACAATATCGTTAGAGCACATGAGATAAACAATGACTCTTCATGTTCAGGATCTACAGGGGGCACATCATTTGATAGTGACAGAGGTCATTACGATGCCTTGGCAGAAGCAGTCTCAGTCTTGGACGAACCTGAGATGAAACAGGTTCGTGTTGATATCACAACATCGATATGTGCGGACGATGACTGATTTTTGTGGGGACCATAACTGATGGTTCACAAACTTAGTGGATTTATTTTGTTGTGAAGCATAAGGATCAAGTGTTAAATATGTATCTTAGAAACTTTCAGGACACTTGATTGTTTATCCAAATTCACACAAAAGAGTGTTTTGTTGTTTGCATAGAGTGTTTATTTTCACAAGTATAATTAAGGCCAATTATCACTTTCGTACTACACTGCTCGCATCTCAAATTTATGATACGTTAGTGTTAAGAGATTTATTGAACACTCAAAACAAATTTCCAATGACTTGTAAAATAAATTTGCATAATAAAGGCAAAAACAAATAGTTTGTCTTCAAATAGATTGTAAAATAATCCAAAGAAATGACATAATTAACAAATGTGATTTATTTAAGTGCCATTTAGCCAGAATAATATCAAATAGAAAAGAATCAACATAATAATATCAAATACAAATAGAATCTACATCAAACCCCAAACAAATTTTAGCTACCCCCAATAATTAAGATTGTACTCTTTCTACTACTTTGCAACCTAGCTTTGGGTCAGAGACAGTACCACTCTCTCTAACATTACAGAGCAAAGCATCACGCCCAGTTAAAACTACATCAAAAAAGTCATCATATTGGTTTGTAAGAAGATCTAGTCCCTCTGAAAGTCCCTATGCTCTTCTTGCCAAATTTGAAACGGAATTCTAGAATGCTTCCACTTCAATAGGGTCCACACCATCTTGGATCATGGGATACAATTTCTTTACACTTGTATCAACTGCTTCGACCTCTTTCGAAACTGTAAATCTTCCAGTTGAATATAAATTTCTAATTTCGCTATTAATGCTAGTTTGCAAACCGGTCAAAGCTTGTGCCCACAAATATTTGTCATCAACATTCAAATCAAACAACTTCACAGCAAAACTGGAGAAGGTTGAAGCAAAGACACTGCAGATAAATACCGTCTCCACCTTAACCCCATACATAGCACGCATTAAAACCTTCCCTTTGGCTGAGTTCTTAACCTTGGGGTGAGACAGTGATTCCACAAGCTTGTTCAAAATGGGTGGAACAGTTTTCAACTCTAGGGTTCTTTGAACTAATATGCTGTCTCCATGCATCAAGTGAAGATCGAGCCTTGATAAACTGCTTTGAAGAGCTGGAATCCAAATTGTGCAGCACACACTGAAGCAAGAGATGGCCCTGGTTCACCCTTGAGATTTCAGAGCTAAAAGCATTGCATATATCGAGCAAATTCACACTGATGTCCAAGAAAAACCATTAGGAAAACCGTAAGACAAAGCACCAATTTCCTGCACCTATTTGAACACATGATTAACTAATAACAAACTACTTATCAAATAACTAGTAAATTAAAAATATATGCTTTAAATACTGGGTCACCTATTAGTTTTTCACAGACCAGCAACAATCATTGGGTAGTAACCCATTAATCAAAACCCAATGATGCCATAATGAGACTAAAGTGCAACACTTACAACTCGTGACCTAAAACTCGAAAACAGATACCATCAGTCCCTACAATTGCTTGAATGTAAGTTGTCAAAAGTTTAAGTTGAATGCAGTGATATACATTTACAACCAAGTGAGAATGCCAAAACTCAAACTCGTTATATGACTAAACGATCATTAGCCATTGTTGTTTTCTGACACATCTTCACTATAATACAACAAATTGAAATACATCTACCATATCCCCTTGGACCTTGTCCAACTATTTTCAGGGTGCACGGGGTTGGACCAGTAGGCCACCCAATCCATTGACACCCCAGCATCTTCACAGATAGATCATAAAGTAAGAGGATGCGGAGTGGCATTATGCATAACAAAGAAAGAATTTTAAGCAGGAATTTTTCCAACAATAGACTGCTCTATCGATTGCAAGTTTAAGGCGAAAAATGGATTAGCCCAATGCAATATATCACCTATAAACCCAGCAGAAATGTCAACGAAAAGGATCTTTAAAGTGAGAACATTAGGAGGCAGCATTATCATAGCAAACAAATTAATTTTTAGCAAAAGTTGACACCACCTTCTCTGAGGATCTCCTGAACATATCAATAGATATATATGAACCAATAGAATATCCAACCTTCACAAAGAAACTAATGTCAGCTACTACAAATTTCAGGACAAAAACAAGAAATCAAGTCACACAATATTATATGCTTTCCTAGGATCACAAGAAATAACACAAATGATTCAATTGGTTATCTCTAAGCTAGAGGATTCAACTGACTTATTACAGCAATAATAGAGATCACTTCCTGAAAATGACATATGGACACAAAGCAATGAAACTACATAAATCATTGTAGTTCAAGGACTGGAATTCAATGACAGTTTCCATTGCCAAGTCACTCAACAAAGTCGGGCAATACTCTGTTACTTGGAAAGTGCATTTTTATTAAAGTGCAAAACTCTTCTTCATTTGAAGCACAGAATGAAGAACACCACAATTGAAAATCAGATAAAGAGAGGGCATTCACAATTCTAACATCTTTGTTGAGAATATTTGGGATCACAGTATATGTAAAAAATAAAATTAAAAGAAACACCTAAACAAGGACAACTTTAGACAAAAACTCCCCCCATATTAGCAAAATATTAATACTCAGACGTGCTTATGCACCAACGAATCATTAATGGATGACCAACAAGTACACACTAATCCCTCTTGGCATGTGTAGGAGAGTGGTGAGACAATGGATAACTGAAACTACAGGATGCATCATTTTTGTCAAAGGAAACAGAGAGATTCAAAGAAACATTACATTTTACGAGCAACCATTGTCAGCCCTGCGAACACTTTCAATGGTTAACTGAAACTTGGAAAACTGTGGGCACTGCAAAAAACAAAACTAATGGATATTATCATTGGGAAAAAAAATTTTAAAAAGAAAAAAAAAACGAGCAACATTTATGGAATTTTAAAAATCGATTGGAAAGGGGAAAAAATACCTTGAGTATTGGGTAATATGACATCCATTTGCAGATAGCACTAGCATTAGAAAAATCGATCAATTTACATTCCCATATATATATGGGAAGAGAGGAGTCATGGGTCGGAGCTCGAGGGACGGTGGGGAAGAGGGTGAAATGGATTTCTGGCAGGAAGAGAAGACGCCGGCGTCGGACCGATGTAGGTCTTCCTTCATCAATCTCTGGTGGGCGTGGAACTCTCCGAAGGCACAGGCTTAGCTAGGGTACGGTGAGGAGTGGAAAAAAAAGATCAGAGTAAAATTTTGGTATTTATAAGCTACAATACTTTCAGCTGAGCTACAGTGCTTTCAGCCAAATTAATCACCCACGTTTTTACAACTTATTTGCTACAGTGTTTTCAGTTTTCAGTTTCAGCAACAATAAGTTCAATCCAAACGGACCCACTATATCTAGAAAATTTTTACAACAAATCTTAACCAGTAAGTTGTTGTCTACTGGTAACAACCTGCAATTTAAGATTTGTTATGAAAAGTTTTCAAATTTGCTAGTTATCAAAAATAGCTACATTTTTGTTTTCATTTCAAAATTTTGCATGAAGCCATGAAGTCCATTTTTCAGTCCGAAATTTTAAACTTTTTTCCCCTCATTTCTAAAATATTGAAACATTAAATTTTTTGTCCCCAAATTTTTCAAAGTCCTTTTTTATTACTAAATCACTGAAAAAATATATATGTTACTAAACTTTATAAAGAAATTATAAACCATGCATGTGACGTTTCATGTGACTTGTTCACCTTATGTGTGTGTGTTTTTTTTTCTTTCCTTTTTAATATAATCAAGGACGGATACAGGATTTCAAGCTAGAAGGGGTTGGAGTATAAAGGAAAAAAAAAAACACCAAATAGGCATCTATATAGTATTAACAATCATAAATACCCAAAATCGTTATTTCTTAATACATTAAGATGCAACCATCTACCAACAAAGACCAAAAAAAAAAAATGTAAGATAATGTTTTTTTTTTAATACTAGGCTGGCTAGGATTTTTTTTTTTTTTTTTTTTTTTTTTAATTAGACCATTCACAGTAGTAGTACTAAAAAATTTGGAAGAGTGAAAATATGAGTTTTTTAATTGAAACAAGATAGAAAATCTTAATAAAATATTATATTTTATTTTTAACAACTTGCTATAGTCAACTACTCATAGTATTTATACCAGTTTACTGTAGTTGCAAAAAAAATAGCTTTAGCTTCTCCAAGCATCAGTATTGGTGGTGCCAAAAATTTATCAATTTGACACCACAAAAAGTTATTATCTACTTTAGTGCCTCACTTTACAAAACACCCAACACCATTAGTTTTATTATAGCATTCAACACAATAAAATAATATAAACAATACAATAAAATAATATATCTACTACAATAAATAACAATCACCACCAACAACACAATAAAATAATATATCTTCTAATATAATATTTTTTTTTTTTACCATCTCAACTACAGTGCACTGTAGCTCAACAGCAAAAATATAACTTTTGCTCCACTATTGCATTAGCCTTATGTTCCACTTTTGTTATATTTAGTTGCTAAATTTAGTATTTTACCTATTTGCCTCCACTAATACTAATGCTCTTAACACATGATTTTTTGGTTCTTTGGTGACAAAATAGTTATTTTGCTAAAATACAATCAACATTGTAGCTGTTTTTTATTGTTTTTATTAAGTTTTTGGATTTGATAGTTACTAGTTAGGCTGAGCTAGCTAGGCTAATTGGAGAAGAAGGGGTCTAAAATTTTAGATGAGAGCCTAAGTTCAAAAATAAAATATACAATGAGTATATATATATATATATATATATATAGGGTTGGGTTGGGGGGGGGGGGGGTGTGGGGGGCGGTCGCTGGGCACCCCTGGGTCCATCCCTGAATGTAATGGTTCATGCCATATATGTCAAAAAAATTTACTGCTAAAGATAGTGCCACCGAGTTAAACGGGGAAAAAAAGAAAAGAAAAAGTTAAACATGTATGATAAAAGTTAAGCGAAATGGTTGTATTGATATGATAAAAAAAAGGGGGTAAAATGCAAAACTGACCCTCTAAATTTCTTCAGATTTCATTTCAGTCCTCTAACTTTGCTTTTGTTTATTTCAGTTCTCTAACTTTCATGTTAATTTATTCAATTAAGACTGAAATGAAATCTAAAAAAAGTTAGAGGATCAGTTTTGCATTTTAGCCAAAGAGAAAAAAGAAAAAAAAGTAATGTTTGTACTATTAAAAAGAGAGAGAACGTTGCTCTGCCTAACACGCTCAGGTTCGATTCCCACTACCAGCAGGAGTCCGTTGGTGGGCATCACATCGCTAAGTCTGTGTGCTATGCCCGAGGGCTAGCGTAGCCTAGCAAACCCCCATTGTTTTTTCCAAGGTAGTCAATACCGTACCGGAGGCTGTACCGGTTTGGTCAACGGTACGATATATTTCGGATACCGGTCAATACCGGTGTACCGTTTCGGATTTACCGCTATAAATAAATATATATTCACTAATTTAAGTTTTATTGATTAAATCTCATAAATATAAGTTATATAACAATATTGTTAATAACTCAATCTAATCCAAGCCTAATAAAAATAATAATAATCAAATTAATATTATATTTTATTAAAAATCAGAGCCAATATGCCATCAGCCCATCACGTGAGGCCTTTAAAACTTCAGTTCCTTTGGTAACAAAAAGTCAAAATGTGCTAGCTGTAAAGTAACAACCATAAGTAAAAACACATGCTAACTGTAAAGTCATATCTTGGGCGTGCAAAATATCATTTGAGAGGTTTCAAAACTGAGAAAGAGAGAGAGAAAGACAAAGGTAGACGGACAGAGAGGGAGAGACAGAGAGGAGAAGAAGATGAAGATGAAATAGCAGCAGCCAAAATCAGTCCACGGCCCGACTTGAGGTCGAGAATGTAGAGATCGTCGCCGGTGGAAGGTGAGAGTGAGTAAGAAACACTTTTCTTTTTCCGGTCCGGTATGCATTTACCGGCCGAAATGACCCGGTATAGGCCGGTATGGCCGAAATGACCCGGTATAGGCCGGTATATTTTCCGGTACGAAACAATCTTGTTTCTGTACCGGCCAAGGTACCGGAACGGTAAATACCGGAGGTACCGGCCGGAACGGTACGAGACTGACTTCCCTGGTTTTTTCTCAAAAAAAAAAAAAAAAAAAAGAGAGAGAACGTACTCCACATTGTGCCAAAATGACAGCTCACTCAAACTCAACAGGTTATTCATTGTCAAAGCAATATACAACTAAACACACTACATGTTCAAAAATTGATGTTTATACCTAGCAGCGTGATTAATCATTCCCTCCGTATAATATAATGCTAAACGACTATCATTGGTTGAAGACAGTTTCTACTTTCTAGTTTCTATAGTACTTCTAGTTACAATTGTTAAAGTTAGTCCAAGTCTGTCTAACCGGTTGGACTAACTAGTCTGGTTCGGGTTTTAAAACCAAGATTAATTATCCTTGGACCGAATGACATATCCTCTCTTGTAAGTGATGAAAGTAGGTCAGGTTATAGGTTCAATCTAGGGGTTTCAAATGGGTGAATTTGGGGTGGCATAATTGGGTTGGGTATATAAAACATATTTACCCGTTGCTTCTAACCTAAACTCAACCCAACCCAATTATTATGAGTAAATCCTAACTCACCCAATTACCCAATAATAAAAATTAGTAAAATGCCCCTAAAACTTGAAAGTGACCAAAATTCCCCCTCTAATAACCAAATATGCTCGAAAACCACAAAATTACGAAAATACCCCGAAACCTAAAAATTAACTAAAATACCCCCATCAATCCAAAAAAATTACCGAAATACCCCTGAAACTTACAAAATGACCAAAATATCCTTGAAACCTGAAAATTTACCAAAATTCCCCCCGAAACTTAAAAAATGACCAAAATGTCCCTGAAATCTGAAAATTTACCAAAATACCCCCTAAACCTAAACTGTGTTGCGGTTATGAATTCAATAATAAACATTGATGAAGCGTAAGTTCGTCAATCAAATAAGTTCGTCAGTCAAATAAGTTCGTCAGTAAAATAAGTTCGTCAGTAGAGTAAGTTCGTCAGTAGAGTTATACTGATGAAGTATAAGCTTGTCAGTCAAGTTGGTCAGATGGAAGCAATCCTCAGCCTGTATGAACGTACTCTCAAAGGTGGTCACCGGTGTGGTGCCTGCCACAATGCCTCCGATGCCAAAGTCAGTATAAGAAGCTCTCTTAGGAATAAACAATGTAATTGAACAGAATGAAAGAGATCTCTTAGTGTCTATGTGTGTCTGTACCTTGCATTTGGCAATGTGGAGGCTTTATATATGCGGTTCCAGCTCCTAGCCGTTGGGGCAATTAAGGTGGTTTTAATGCTCTTCTTAGTAACGTTTCTTGCCTCATAATGTGGCTTCAATGTGCTCCAACGGCTCACACAGCTGGATTTGTAACTGCCCTATGTATTAATTGGCTGTATTGAATGGCCTTTCTGCCTTCGTCAGTGACGTGGGTATTAGTATGCTCGTCCAGGGATCATGGTCGTCGGTATCATGGTCGTCGTCTTCGGTAAATGAGTTCGTCAGTCCCGTCAAACATAACATTCAACAAGTATAGTGTATATAAAAATAAAAATAAAAATTGGATAAGTATATAGTGCATAGTTGAATACAATAATCAAATAACATAACAGAACAGAACGGAACAGAACAGAAATTTAGCAACAACAACAAATTATCTGGCCATGCATCTTCAAAAGCTAAATGAAGGCACGTATGAAGGACCATTTTTGGCATGTAACAATAATTGAAACAAAAAGCTCTAAGAAAGGTAAGCAACCCCATTACACTGAAAATACAAGAGTAACACGCGGATATATTTAAAAAGAGCTACCTCCTAAAATTTAGAAGTAATACAGTATTACTAATACCAATCCAAAAAAATCATAATAGAAAATCCAGTAAATTAGTAAAGGGCATTTACAAGTATCCATCATGCGTACAAACCACATAGAGAAAGAAGCTTCAACTCCAAAGTACCTTCTCAAAAAAAAAACTCCAAAGTAGATCTTCAAAAGTCCAAGCATTTCCTCTCCCAAAAATGCAGTGAAAGACATTAAGGTTTCAATGTGGGCTACTAAAATTCATACCATCTGTTATATGTTTGTGCCTTAGGCTTGCTTTTTGCAAGCCTCTTGTTGCCTCCATAATTATGATATTTATAAGAGAGCAGCTTAGTTCAGTCATCAGCATGAAACTACTTCAAGTCAAACATACAATACTTGCTGTAGAATTATGGTTATTGTTACATGCCTAGAAACTCGACACTTTATTTGTTGCTCACCAGCATACCAATAAACTCAACACTGTACCAATAAACTCAACACTTTATTGCTCACCAGCATAGCCCAGAGATCAACAAAACGGTTGGTGACTCAACTTGCTAAATTTATCAATGCCATAACTAATCCTATTAGAGGTTGGGCTCTTGATATTTGTTAGCCTTGGGCATGGTAGGTCTAGATTTTAGGGTTTAGGTTGCGTGTTCTAGGAAGGATCATAACCTTGTGTTAATTCATTTGGAGTTTTGAAATATATTCATGTATTATTTGGAGACACATGATTTTAGTTATTGTTTGTAAATGTGTTATAGAGATCTGACTTGTAATATAGAGATTTTAGTATGATTATTTATTTTTATCATGTGTAAAGGAGAAGAAAAAGAAATGAAAAAAAAAAAAAAAAAAAAAAAATCTCCTACATTCTCGCCCTTAATGGTTCTTCTCTCATGCTTTGGACCCTTTTGGGTTTGGGGCGTGACAATGATGGATACTGATACTTTTATCTTAATTGGACTACCTTTGCCTCAAAAGGTAAAAAATCTACATTCGACTTATCATGGATGAGACTTGACAGATTAGGAATCGTTCTATACTATACTTGCTCAAAATAAATAACTAAATTAGAAAATGAATAGATAATATAAAGAGTGAAAATATATAATCGAGTTATGATTTATTTGATTTAAGATAAAAATGTCTAAAATGATATAAAAAAACACACGATATCTGTTACAAGACGAAAGTTCACTAGTGATTTTTCAAAACAAAGTAAAAAATAATAATTTCTAACATCAACCTCTACCACAAATAACTTACGCCCCGCGCTTCACTTTCTTGTCTAAGATTCTTGATCCAAAAGTTGAAATGACCATGTCAATGAGAAGGCGAAATTGCATCAAGGCAAATAGTGCAACTGGAACACTAGCAAGGCAAATGACAGGAATGACCACCCATGATTTTCCAGGTAGAACAATAAAAAGAGAAGCACAAAAGGTTATCATCATGGTTGCTATGGAGAGGATAAGGGTGGAAAGGCCTATCATCATCTTTATGGGTAAGGATCTAAGGAAATCTTCCTCTGCATAACGTGATGTGAGGACGCCAAGAAACATCAACAATGAAGTTGAGGCAGAAAGTAGAGACAGAGCATCAGATATTATAAAGACCATAAACACCTTCTCATTTAAGAACATTGGCAAGCCTAATTCTTGTTTGTTGCCACCTGGAACGGTAATTGCTGCTGCAAACATAATGGTAACAATTAGAGCACCTACCACTGTACAAGAAGATGCTGTCCCCTTCATCCATTTTTCTCCTTCTTTCACCAACTCTTTATGGCTTTCTGTAAACAATTCTTGAGGTCTTTTACCATTTGTGTTTGCACGTTCTAATATGGAAGGATGGACAATGCTCTCCACCTCCTGCATTTATTAAAACAAAATCTCATAAAGACTATTATTTAAGATATAAAAAAAAATACATTAAATACTTTGTAACTTTGCATCTTTTTCCTTTTTTTAAGAATGATTCTATCTATTATAAATGAAAAGTTTATAGGATTAAAAAGTGAGAAAGATTGAATGCTTGAAAGTTAGCATGTTGAGTTTTGTGTATTGTATATGGGTTACTTTTATATGGCTTTTGATTTTCACACATGCGCTATTTCACATCTTTCTTTTTTTTTTTCTTTTTTTACATTCGCTTTTATATGTTAAAATGTGGAAATTTTTACATCAATTATGGATATACCTACAAAATAGTGGATGTGAATGAGTGAAAGAATAATTTTCTCTTTTATATAGGCACACTAAATAATACAAAAATACCTAGATATGCAAGTATATACAGGTAGAACATTGTAATGTAAGGATAATAAAGTATAGTGAAAAAGAGTATTGATACTCTGAATCATGACAGTTACGACTTGGCCTTGGGCTCCGAGACCTATTTGGCCTAGAATCTAGGATTTTTTATTTTTTATTTTAACTTTTTGGAGAGAGAAGCCTACTATATAGGATAAACCATAATAATATGGCACTCTATAGGTTTTATCTATTGTAATTCATAGGTGAAATTACATAAAAAGTACTAGAGTTTACACACTTTTTTAGATTAGGTCTCAAGTTTTTAATTTTGTTAATTAAAGTCATCACTTGTGAAATCATTTAAATTTGAAGTTGTATTCATATATTTTATTCTTATATGTTATTTTGGACACTAATAGAGTGCAGAAAAAAGGAAGCCATTTATAAAATTTGTATTTTACTAAGGAATCAATTTTGACTCTCTCTCTCTCTCTCTACGTAGTTTTCTCTCCAAGCTTTCTATTGATCAATAATTGCAAAATTGACTTATGAACAAATCTTAAGTGAAATGTAGAGTTTAATCACTTGTTTTATATTTTAATCTTTCATGTTGCTGTCCAAAACAATAGAGACGGACAAAAACCTTAAATCGAAACAATTTCATAAATTTAAGACCTAATAATATGAAATATGGTAAAAATTGTACACCTTTTTATATAACTTCATCTAATTTATATTGGTTGAATCTATTAAATAGATTGTATCTTTTAAACATAATGGAGTGGAACTCTTGTTAATTACTTGCTATGCACCTTAATAAATTTTTTTAATCATTTTTATGATAAATTCACAATTGAATTAATGAAAACACATAATATCTCTTTCCTTGCAAAATATCAAATTGATAAAAGATTAATAACTATCTTATATATAAAATGTTCAAAATTTTTAAAATTATATAGAAAACAAGAGATAATATATCAAATCAATAAAAATATTGTTATAGATAGTTTAAATATGATAAAGGATAACCACTTATTATATTTTGTACATTAAATTATACTATTATTTTAATTTAACAATTTAATGACTTTTTTTTAATAGGAATCAGAATATGAAACCACCCAACCTTTTACTCTATTTCATTTCACTTCCATTTCGTATTTGTAAGTTTATGATTTTTTCCCCTTTTTTAATTATCTTATTTCCGTTCATTTTTTTTATCTTGTTGGTGGGATATTGAAGTCGTAGTTATCGTCACACATTCTAACATTTACGTGGATCCTTAGTCACCCATTCACTCAGGCATTCTCACATTGTAGTTCAGAATAGAGTTTCCAAAGAGTGTCAGATAATTAATCATAAGAGAACTGAAAACAACTCATCATTGAAATTATATTAAAAATAGATAAATAAATAGAGGGATATATATTATACCTTGTACCATTGTACTTCTCTTTGCATAAGAAAAGCTGCTCCTGGAACCTTATTACGTCTAGCGGAAGGTTCAACCATCGCTGCCAAGTGTAATATGTTATTGTTATCGTTATCTACCGTAGTAAATGATTGGTTCTTTACAGGAGATCTGCATAGGAGGCGAAATACTTCATCCTGACGATGAAGAACGGCAACCATAAATACATGTCGTTTCGTGGATTTTTCAATGCACCATATAAGGTCAGGACATTCTTTCAGTATTTCGGTAACAAACTCAACTCTCCCTTGCTTGACAGCTTTGATCATGGCTTTAATAACCTTACCATTTTCTAGTTGTTGAATATTCAAATTTGGTAATAGTTCGCACATGCAACGTAAAAGTATTTTGGATTGCTGGTGAAGAAACTTCAATTCATATATTTGATCAATTTCTGAGTCAATAATCAAAACAATGTTTAGTCAACTAATTGAGAGAGAAAAGAAAATGAAGAAAAAGAAGTTGACCACAGTGATCAATGAGTAAGATATGAAATTAATTGACTAAATATATCATACCCAGGAATTTAAGGAGTTTCCAAACAGATCCTTGAGCTGCAAAGTGAAAAAAGAAAAACAAAATCAAATATGCTTACTTAAAAAGAATAGAGAACAGTTAGTTAGGGTTGCTGTTAGTAGGTTACACATTGCTACCAAGATTAGTTTTACTGATGCAGATTTGTAATGTATTTATTCAAGTAGATAGAAGCTTGTTAGAGCCTAGAGGAAACTATCCACTTGATTAACAGTATAAATAGAACTGTAAAATTCATGTAGAGTAGAGAATTAAATCTCCATTGCGTTGAAAGAACTAGAAATTATTTACATTTCTTCAACTGATCACTAGCCGGCCCTTGACCCGGGCAACTTAGGCGAATAAATTTCCCCCAAATGCCACGGCAAATAAGTACTTTCTTATTTTAAAAAAATTGAGTTGTTCAATTTTGTTGGGTTAAAAATAGATTAACCTCAATTAATTAATTCAATTATCAAAGTTGATTAATTATCCAAATTACATGCAATATCGTGAAAGCACAAAATAAATCACCAATCTAAACTAGAGTGTAGTGGAAAATAAATTGACACAATGATTTGTTGATGAACGGGAAACCTTTACAGGCAAAAACTCTACCGGGTGAATTTTAGGTCATCACTCTTGAAGAATCCACTAATTAAGAAAAAATGGTTACAAGTGTAAGAAATCTTACCACTACCCAACCAATCCCAAAATTCCAATTTATAGTTGAACCCTTACGCTAATATCCAATTAGACTTGATCTTGTAGAAACTTCTCCTTTGCAAAAATCTCAATCCATAACTAATTGCACAACAACTTGATGATTGTTGTTTGATGCAAAGTTTTTCAATTCACGCTTGTAGATCTGAAAGAAGCTTGGAACATAATCAAAAGATGCACAAGATGTCGTAACAGCTTCACAAAATCGTGTATCTCAATAGTAGTCTCTGTGTCTATGATGACAGCTATAAAAATTATTTGCTTTTATATCCTCTGGAGACCTAGAGAGTGAAACCCTAGAAAATCCTTGTCATCATGGGCCAAAAAACAAATCTGCAAATTCAGAATTTGCATACATCGATAGATTGAGAGGTGTCGAGGTATGTATCGCAATTAATTAAAGCTTGGTAGATTGGAGGTGTCGAAGTATGTATCGAGACAACCTGTTTCAGCTTTTCTTGTACTGTTTCTTGAGTAATATTCATATCTTCAATAATACCACTTCTTATACTTCTTCAAAGTACTTCATATTGTTCTTAAAACCACTTAGAACTATATAATTACAAGTAAAGTGTATTTTGTCATATGATATGCCAATTTATCAACTATGACCCTAACAATTTTTTTTTTTTTTTTTTTCCTTTTAAGAATGCCAAAAAAAATAAAATTGATTAATGTTGAAAATACTACAAATTTTATTCCATTGGTCTTACAAATTATTGTATTACCAATTATAAGAACTAATTCATATATTCATTTATTATTTTGTTTAAGTGCTATCAATTACATTCTTTTCTATGTCATTTTGTAATAGTTTTGTAATAAAGGTTGTGGTACTTTTAGCATTTTCTCACCAAAATATATATATATATATATATATATATATATTGATAGAAATCAAACAAATCACCATTGAGTAAATGAAAAATGCTAAAACTGCTACAAATTCTACTAAAAAATACTTACAAAATGATGTGGCTAAAATAGACCGGTAGTTTGGTACCACTTAAACAACATAATAAATGAATAGTTGAATTTTTTTTTTTTTTTTTTTTTTAATTGGTGACACTTTAGTCTATAATACCTATGTGACAAAATTTGTAATATCTCTAATATCGCTCAAGTGAATTAGTTAAATAAAAAAGTAAGAATAATGCATTTTAAATGGAAAAAAAAATTATAATGTATAACATTAACCATTAATTTAGTTAATGTTATGCATTATAACATTAAATAAATTAACTAAAGTTTTCGTCTAAGGTCTCAATTTGTATTCAACTAGCCTTGCTGATTAGCTAGTTAGTTACAAATAACTTCAATCCCACAAGTTCTCAACCACAATTACAAACACCAAATTTATTTCTATCCCACATTTCAAATCTTATTTATATCAAGCTTGACAGCTCTAACTATGTGCTTTGGAAGTATCAAGTAAGACCTTCCATTCTCTGATCATAGTCCTTGCTCGATATTATTGATGGTACACAGCTAAATCCTAAAAAGTATCTCATAGATAAAAGTGGTACAACTTCAAAAGACAAGAATCCACTCTATCAACAAAGGAAGGCATGATATCAAGCACTAAAAACTCTAATCAATCTTATTCTTTCACCCATAGCATTGTCTCTGGTAGTGGAACAAGACATTAGGCAAGGAATTTGGAAGGTTCTTGAATGATGATAGTATTTATACCATAAAAATAATTTTAATACCAAGATATGGTTGTTAATTTAATCTATAATTACTTGTTGGCATAGAGCCACATGTATTGGTAGAAAGAATGACATATGTGACTTGGTAGGTATAACATGTGGAAGATTCATAACCATGGCATATATCTTGGGAACCAATGCCATGTGTAAGACACTTGTCAAGAAGATAATAAACAAGAAGACATTTGTCACATTGCAAGGAAGATGAAGAAGTTAAATCCTACAAATAACAACCTCCTCCCTAATTTTGTGGGATAGTTACAAGCTGAAAATAATTTTGATCTACATATTGTTTAAGTAGAACTAAAACAAAGTACATGAAATATAACTTTAGTAAAAGTAGAAACATAGACAAAGGGATGGGGATGGTAAGAAGTAACAAAAATGGACATGTCAATTAAGAAAATAACGGCGAGCATGATTTTAGATAGAATAGACTGGAGGAATATAATTAATGTGGTTGGCCCAATCTTAATCTGTTGAAGATTTATAGCTGACCCCCAAATTTTAATATTAATGCTTTGTTGTTGTTATGTCTATATTTTTAATAAAAATAAGGCTATTAGTCTATTACTATTTATTAGGTGAGAAAAATTAAAGTTTTCCAAAGTATTATTTTTATTGTGACAGACCAAAATTACTATTGAGCAAAAAAAAAAAAAAAAAAAAAAGAATATTGACAACAATTTACCTGATTCGATATTTCTTGCTTGATCACATTTTTCCATCTTTGATTTTTGGATGATTATAGGAATTTGGTTGGTGTCATCAGCCGGTGGAATGCATATACCTTGTAGTAGTAGTGGCCAATTAATCTCATGTAAAAAGAAAAAGAAAAAATGATGATGAAGAAAAAAAAATTGGAAGACTTCATTTTTTTTTTTTTTTAATTTTCTAATATCTATACTACTATTTAAGGGGCTTCCTCTGTTTAGGATCCTCATTCAAATTTATTTCTATCCCACATTTCAAATCTTATTTATATCAAGCTTGACAGCTCTAACTATGTGCTTTGGAAGTATCAAGTAAGACCTTCCATTCTTTGATCATACTCCTTGCTCGATTTTACTGATGGTACACAGCTAAATCCTGAAAAGTATGTTCTAGATAAGAGTGGTACAACTTCAAAAGGCGAGAATCCACTCTATCAACAAAGGAAGGCATGATATCAAGCACTAAAAACTCTAATCAATCTTATTCTTTCACCCATAGCATTGTCTCTGGTAGTGGAACAAGACATTACGTAAGGAGTTGGAAGGTTCTTGAATGATGATAGTATTTATACCATAAAAATAATTTTAATACCAAGATATGGTTGTTAATTTAATCTATAATTACTTGTTGGCATAGAGCCACATGTATTGGTAGAAAGAATGACATATGTGATTTGGTAGGCATAACATGTGGAAGTTTTGCAACCATGGCATATATCTTGGGAACAAATGTCATGGGTAAGACACTTGTCAAGAAGATAATAATCAAGAAGACATTTGTCACATTGTATGGAAGATAGAGAAGTTAAATCCTTCACATAACCACCTCCTCCCTTACTTCGTGGGATAGTTACAAGCTGAAAATAATATTGATCTACATACCGTTTAAGTAGAACTAAAACAAAGTACATGAAATATAACTTTAGTAAAAGTAGAAACATAGACAAAGGGAAGGGGATGGTGAGAAATAACAAAAATGGACATGTTAATTAAGAAAGTAACGGAGAGCATGATTTTAGATAGAATAGACTGGAGGAATATAATTAACGTGGTTGGCCCAATCTTAATCTGTTGAAGATTTATAGCTGACCCCCAAATTTTAATATTAATGCTTTGTTGTTGTTGTGTCTATATTTTTAATAAAAATAAGGCTATTAGTCTATTACTATTTATTAGGTGAGAAAAATTAAAGTTTTCCCAAGTATTATTTTTATTGTGATAGACCAAAATTACTATTGAGCAAAAAATATATATATATATATTGACAACAATTTACCTGATTCGATATTTCTTGCTTGATCACATTTTTCCATCTCTGATTTTTTGATGCTTATAGGAATTTTGTTGGTGTCATCAGCCGGTGGAATGCATATACCTTGTAGCAGTAGTGGCCAATTAATCTCATGTAAAAAGAAAAAGAAAAAATGATGATGAAGAAAAAAAAAATTGGAAGATTTCATTTTTTTTTTTTTTAATTTTCTAATATCTATACTACTATTTAAGAGGCTTCCTCTGTTTAGGATCCTCATTCAAATTTATTTCTATCCCACATTTCAAATCTTATTTATATCAAGCTTGACAGCTCTAACTATGTGCTTTGGAAGTATCAAGTAAGACCTTCCATTCTTTGACCATACTCCTTGCTCGATTTTATTGATGGTACACAACTAAATTCTTAAAAGTTTCTCCTAGATAAAAGTGGTACAACTTCAAAAGACAAGAATCCACTCTATCAACAAAGGAATGGAAGAGATCAAGAACTTCAAACTCTAATCAATGTTACTCTTTCAACCTTAGCATTGTCTCTGGTAGTGGAACAAGACATTACACAATGAGTTGGATGGTTCTTGAACGATGACAGTGTTTATACCATAAAAATAATTTTTAAGACCAAGATATGGTTGTTAATTTAATCTATAATTACTTGTTGGCATAGAGCCACATGTATTGGTAGAAAGAATGACATATGTGATTTGGTAGGCATAACATGTGGAAGTTTTGCAACCATGGCATGTGTCTTGGCAATAAATGTCACGTGTAAGACACTTGTCAAGAAGATAATAAACAAGAAGTACATTTGTCACATTGTATGGAAGATGGAGAAGTGAAACCCTACACATAACGACCTCGTCCCTTACTTTGTGGGATAGTTACAAGCTGAAAATAATTTTGATCTACATATCATTTAAGTAGAACTAAAACAAAGTACATGAAATATAACTTTAGTAAAAGTAGAAACAAAGATGAAGGGATGAGGATGGTAAGAAGTAACAAAAATGGACATGTCAATTAAGAAAGTAACGGAGAGCATGATTTTAGATAGAATAGACTGGAAGAATAGAATTAACGTGGTTGGCCCAATCTTAATCTGTTGAAGATTTATAGCTGACCCCCATATTTTAATATTAATGCTTTGTTGTTGTTGTGTCTATATTTTTAATAAAAATAAGGCTATTAGTCTATTACTATTTATTAGGTGAGAAAAATTAAAGTTTTCCAAAGTATTATTTTTATTGTGACATACCAAAATTACTATTGAAAAAAAAAAAAAATATATATATATATATATATATTGACAACAATTTACTTGATCCGATATTTCTTGCTTGAACGCATTTTTTCGTCTCTGATTTTTGGATGCTTATAGGAATTCGGTAGGAGTCATGAGCCGGTGGAATGCACATACCTTGTAGCAGAAGTGGCCAATTAATCTCATGTAAAAAGAAAAAGAAAAAATGATGATGAAGAAAAAATAAATTGGAAGACTTCATTTTTTTTTTTTTAATTTTCTAATATCTATACTACTATTTAAGAGACTTCCTCTGTTTAGAATCCTCATTTTTTTGGTTCAAAAATGCCCCTATACCCGTATGTTTTTTTTTTTTTTATATATATATATTTATGGTGCCTATATCCCTATGTTTAAGTTGAGACAAAACTAAAGGACAATCCAGTAAAATACAACTCTAACTTCCACTAAAACATTGCCTAAAAAATAGGATTACTCTCCCGTTGATTTTCAAATTACTTTATCCACTTATAAATTAGATTCTTAAAATAAAAACTATATATATAAAATACAAACACAGTTTTTTTTTTCTACAAATAAACCTGTGATATTTGTTCATTTTTTGAAACTAGCCTCGTGAAACTCCTGGTTGTATTCGTAGTTCTAAATGCGTAACTAAACCTCAAATTGAAATGAATGAAAAATTATGATACTAAAAAAAAAAAAAAGCCTCATCGCACGCACGAAGTCCATGTGATGAGGCTAGTTATTAAAAACAAAATTTTAAGCTCACGTTCATTTATATTAAAAATATAATATTTATTTTTATTAGGTTTTAAATTTTAGAGTTATTAGAGCATTCGTATCCGGTAAAGCCATCGTATCCTATTTTACCATCCCAAAAAGCTACTTTATCATTTATACCATACTATTTTACAACACACCTAACATCTCAACTTTTATTTTCTTATACAATACATTAAAATAATATATTTACACAATAAAATATATTTATGTTTTTCTCTAATTTCTCTCTCTCTCTGTCTCTCTCTCTCTCTCTCTCTCTCATCACCTCCATCACCACCGTGAAGACCCAAAACCCCAACACAATTTATCAAAAAAACAAAAAACCCAACACAAAACCAAAAAAAAAACCCAAAAAAAAAAAAAAAAAAACTTCATTGGTCCACCATCAACACATTTTATCAAAAACTCAAAAAAAAACCCATTGATCCACCATCAACAACACACGCCAATCCACCTGAACCACCAAGCAAACCCACCAAACTCAACCCCAAACCCACCATGCCACCATAACCCACGACCCACCACACCAGTCCCACCACAATCCACCACCGAAACTCAGCCCCAAACCCATGGCCAATACCGATTAGTAAATCCATCACCACCCACAACCAAATCCAATTTGCAAACCCACAACCACATCGATCTCGTCGCCATAACAACTACCAGATCCTTGATCACGCCAATCTTGCCCAGAGAATCCTACAAACCCATAACCATGCCAGAAACCCATGAACAAACCCGCTTGGTCTGAGATGAGCTAAGGAAAGAGAGAGGATGAGAGAAAGGCTTGCATGCAGCGGTGGCCTGTGTTGGTGGTGGCCACCGTTACCCATCATCGGAACATCAGAGTTTTCGGGTTTGAAGAAAAGAGAGCAGGAAGAAGAGAGAGCAGAAGGAAAGAGAGAAAAGGAAGCGAGAGAAACCGATTAAAAAACAATATTTTGTTTATACCATTGTGCTACAGTGCCGTCCTACCTTTAGGATGGTATTGTAGCACTATGGCAAAAAAAAATTGCATTTTTACATGTTTCCATGTCTTGATGTTGAGCTATTTGGGCCTCATATGATAAATTTCTTTTACATTTACCATATCCCAGGGCGGATGTGAATGCTAAATTGTCATATGTTAGTTGAAAACAACCAAAACTCATTGTTTCACTAGATTTAGACAAATGAATATTAAATAAATTTTGAATAAATTATGCTAATCAAACTTTAAACAAACTAATTAAATTTCATATGATTTTTTTATACACATTTTCTTTGAAATTTCATTTGTTAATATTTATTATTTATCATATATAATATATATGTTTCTTAGTTTTTTCATGCAATGCACAACTTAACAACTAGTTTATATTATTTATAAAAATATGATAAAACTTTTTTGTTTTTTGAGAAATAAAAAACTGGAAGTTCAATAGAGGATTAAGTTTTCCACTCTAAGTATTCATAAAAAAAATTTAATTAACTTAATCTCCCTTAGTGCCGGGGTCGGGTGATCTCTTTAGAGGAAGGATCTAAGTGTTAGGTCTCTTTTAAATACAAACGCTTGCCTAATATCTGCTACTGATGTGGGTGCTTAAACCACAACAATAAAGACTGTGATCTTTGGATAGAGAGCAACAGAACTCTTTCCTCAGAGAACTAGGAGTATGGGCCATGGATTTGAGTACCTTAAAACCCCACATCCAGGAAAATCGTGGTCATAGTACCTAGTTACTACGAAGCTAAGAAGAAGGAGAAGAAAGAGAAGTCGAGTGCAAGGTCTTGGGGTGGCACAAGCTGCCCACCTCCTCCCAATGGCAGCACTTCTAGTGCTCATGGTTTTGCATTAAGGTCTGACTTTTCCCAGGTTACAAATATGGTAATAGCGGTGGAAAAGGATGATATCTTGCATATTTCCCATACGGAGAATATTTGCCAACCTAAAGATATTTCAAATATCCCTAAGTCTACAGCTTTCCCCCCTACGAAGGACACTTTCAAAATTCAAATAGAGGAGATTGATTCAGGCTTACAGAAATTTGATTCCCCACGACTTTCCTTACCTGGTGAGTTATTTTCGGGATCTATTCCCCATTTGGCTAGTTCTTTTGATGGAGAAAATTCAGGTAGCATTAATGAGGTTAACCCAAAGAATCCTAATCATAGTATTCCTTCTGAGTCCAACTCACTTACTCTCTTGGATGGGAATTTAGTTCCACGCAAATGGAAAAAAAATGTCTCGAAAAATAACTCAGATGATTTTATAATGCATGCTATTGTGTTAGGGAAACTTGTGGGAGACAAAATGGATGAAGATCAGCCAAAGTCGCCTTGTAAAAAAATACAGGTTTCTAAGGAGGATGGCCGGTTCTTTTTTGAATCAGCGGAGGCTGACAATCAACTTCGTCAAACACAATAAATTGCCTAATTTGAAACTGTCATGAGCTTGGGAACCTATGAACAAAGAAAAGAGCTTGGTGAATTAGTCTAGACAAAAGATCCTTCTGTCGTGTTCATTGTCGAGACATGGGCGGATGAAGCAAGGCAAAAAAAAAAAAGTAAAGAAAATTTTGGATTTTGATAATATGTTTTTTGTTCCAAGAAATAATAGGGGTGGTGGGCTGTAGTGAATAAAGGGAACGATGATGCATGGAGGTTTATTGGTTTATACGGGGAACCGATTACACACTTGAGGCATGAATCTTGGAGTTTATTATGTGATTCAAATAATCGTATGTCTCTCCCTTGGTAAGCACCAGTGATTTCATTAAGTTGGTCAGGCAAACAAAAACCAAAACCAAATGCAGCTTTTTTGGGATACAATTAACGAATGTGGTTTTTGGTTTGAACTTTCGGGCAAACTTGGTCGGGCAATGATTATTGGTTTGAACTTTCAGGTTTTATCAATAAAATATGAAATTCAAGACCTTATGGATAAAGAGATAGGCATGTGGTTTCAAAGATCAAAAGCTCATTAGGCAACACATGGGGATAAAAATTCTAAATATTTTCATATTAGAGCCACTCAACGAAGTTGAAAGAATTTCATTACCTCAATATGAAACTGTGACGGTGTTTGGTGCTTGTCTCAGGAGGAGGTTGCAACTTCTATAGTTGATTATTACTAGGCTCTCTTTTTATCATCAAACTCGGTTCAAGCAGGGAGCACTATTAATTCCATTCCAAGCATAATAGGTGATGACATGAACGCTCAATTATCTACTGATTACATGGCTTGGGAGGTAGGGGCAACGATCAAACAAATGGCTCCCTTGAAGGCTCCAGGTCTCGATGGTATGCCTCCTTTTTTCTGCCAGAATTATTGGTAGCTAGTTGGTAATCATGTAACTCAATCCATTCTCAATTTTTTAAAAACTGCAACACTTCCATCTCATCTGAATCATACATATGTGACCCTTATCCCAAAAGTAAAAAGCCCCGAACTTATTTTTGAATATAGACCTATTAGTCTTTGCAACATTTTGTATAAAATCTTTTCGAAAGTTTTAGCTAATAGGCTAAAAAGGTTCTACCAAATATTATAACAAAACATCAGAGTGCTTTTACTAAAAGCAAACTTATTTCTGATAGTATTTTGGTTGCTTTTGAGACTTACATAGCATGCAGAAACATAAAGGGAAAGATGATTATATGACTATTAAACTACGTATGAGTAAGGCCTATGATAAAGTGGAATGGTTTTATCTTGAAGCTATGATGAAAAAAAAAAGTGTTTTGGGGAGCAGTGGATTAAGTTGATGATGGTCTGTGTCAAGACTGTAACCTATTCTATCCTGGTTAATAGGGAGCCGAAAGGCTTGATCAATCCAACTCGGGGCATTCATCAAGTAGATCTCTTCTTTCCCTTTCTTTTTTTACTGTGTACCTAAGGGCTACATGGTCTGATATCCCAGGAGGCTACTTTGGGTAACCCGAGAGGTTTTTCTCTTTGTAGAATAGCCCCAAATTAACTCATTTTTTATTTGTAGACGATAGTCTTCTTTTTGCAAAGCTAATTAGCCGGAGTGTCAAAAAATTCTTGAAATTTTGGGAACCTATGGTAATTGTTTAAGACAACAGATAAATAAAAGCAAGACGGCTATCTTCTTTAGTAAATCTACTTTAGATAGTATCAGACAACTTATCAAGACAACATTGGGAGTTCCAAAGATTAGACAGTATGAGAAGTATCAGGCTTGCCATTCTTGATAGGGAGAAAGAAAAAAGCTAGTTTTGAATTCATAAGAGAGCGAGTCTAGTGCAAACTTCAAGGCTAGGAAGAAAAGCTCTTATATCAAGTAGGAAGAAAAGCTCTTGTGTCAAAGGAAGAGAGTTTTAATTAAAGCCGCAGTCCAAGCTATTCCAACTTACACTATGAAATTGAATGTTTGATCAGAAATTTTTGGTAGGGACAATAAGGAGATTGTTGCAAGATTCATTGGGTGAAATGAGATACTCTTTGAAAACCGAAATCAGATGGAGGTATGGGATTTAAAGACCTCAGCCTATTTAATAATGCTCTCCCAGCTAAACAAGTTTGGCTACTCCTCCACAATAAACAGTCTCTTTGTTATCACATCTTCAAAGCTAGATTTTTTCCAAATTGTTCTATTATGGAAGCAGCTAAGTCAAATTTTGATCCTATGCATGGAAAAGCATTTTAAAGGGTTGGGATGTTCTACTGAGGGGGGCAAGGTGGAGGATAGGGAATGGGGCTAAGGTTAGTAGATGGAAGGATGCATGGAATCTTTGGAGCATCCTAAAATCTAATCTCCTGTAGTGGATTTATTTTCTGAATCTTCAGTAAACTCTTTATTTTCACCTACTCATAATACTTGGAATGTAGACCTATTGCATCAATTGTTTTCAAATTAGGAGGTTGAATTGATAAAGAAAATCCCACTCGAGCAAGGACTTTTAGAAGACAAGCTTGTCTGGCCCCATGTTTCTTCTGGTGTTTATACTAATAAGGTCAGGATACAACTTTCTTTCAAAACATAAAGCATCTGAGTCACAAACTTCTTCCAATCTAAGCCAGTATAAGGAGGTTTGGAGACATGTCTGGAGTTGCAAAGTTTTGAATAAGTTTAAGAGTTCTCTGTAGAGGGCCTAAAAAAATGCCCTTCTTGTGAAAATCGACCTGATTCATTGGAATGTTCTAGCTGAATTGTATCTACACACAATGTTCTAGCTCAATACAATATCTACACACGATGTGATATATGCTGCCAACAACCTGAATTGTAGGCCACCTGCTATGGGAATGTCCATTTGCAAGGAACGTTGGCTTTGTGTAAGGGGAAGATTCAAAAATATTTCAATTCTATCCAAGATTTCTTCGCTTTATTTAGGTTGATGGTGGACAGTCACAGACTTCCTCAATTTGATGTGGAATGTTGGGCGGTGATGTCTTGGCAATTAGGAAATTTCAAGCCCACCCCAGATCCATTTTAAATGGAGCCCTTGGTTTCTTGGATGAGTATCAGTCATCAGAGGCTTGTGGCTGCACACCGAAGCTCTTGATTTTGTTTGTGACTTTTGTCTGCTCAGGTTTTACTTGTACTTTTTTTTTTTTTTTTTTTTTGGGTGCAGTTTCTTCTAATTGCTATAACCATTGTCTTTCCCCTATTTGGTTTTATGCTCAGAATTTTTACTTTTTGTATACTTTCAGTTATCAATATAATTTCTATATTTTACCTAAAAAAAAAGTTGGGTGAAAGTATAATTGTTTTTTTTAATATATAAAAAAACGAGGTTTTAAAATAACTATATATAAAACCAACATTCATAAGTTAACTCTCCAAGGTGAGAGAAAAATAGCAAATAATTTAATGGAATGATCGAGAAAAGAGAGTGATACTCACTGTCGTAGATCCACCGCTTCCAATATACAAGCGAACTTCGATATGCAAAAGACACGCCAGCCAATACTTCCACAGGAGATTGCCCGTTGAAATCCGGAGCAATAGCCAACTCAGGGTAACTATCGAGTAATTGCAAAGCCAAATCTATTGAGTTGCAAACATAAGAGATTAATTGAAAGGGAACCATGCCTAGTGTTTCAAAGCATTGAAACGAATACGAAAATACAGTTGAATCTGAAGTTCTTACCAATAGCTTTGGAATAAATAGCTCGGGTAATAAACGTAGCACCATTGATGCTCTTTCCTGGCATTAGATCTTCTTGAGGAGTTTCAGAATAGAGATAGCGAGCAATATCTATTCTATTGGAGTTATACGTAAGAGCCACCACGACGGGAATGAATTCTTCGCATCCATTTCCAATGCTAAGTAAGGCCCGACTCTCCAATGATACATTTTACCATCTGAATGTTTCCAACAAGAGCACAATTACCTAGAACCGTATAACGTTCTTCATCTTTAATTTTTAAGTTTTCTTCGGACATTATTTTCACCAACTCCTCCACAATATGCGTATGTCCAGCAAAGATAGCAATGTGTAGAGCCGTCCTTTCATAAATTGAAATTTCTGCACTCACTATCTCTGGATTGGAGCTAATGAGTTGATTAGCAGCATCCCATTCACCTTCGCGGATATGTTTTTCAAGGAGTATATACTGACTGGAGCGACCGTTCTCATAGTTCTTCATCCCTGCCGAGTTTTTAGTAGTTTAACTACAGAATTCAAAATATTTGGAGTATGTAACAGCAATTCCAAGATGATTATTCTATTCATTTAGATTTCAGCACTGACTAAATGAATAATATTATTTTCACAGGAGTTGTGCCTGAATTCAACCGAAATATATATACAGCGTAATTAGAGGAGATATAGTACCAACTAGAACACAAAAAGTGAGACAGGAATTCATCACTTTTTTATATTTATTTTTTTTATCTTTATTATATTAGAAAGTAAAAAACAAAAAACAGGACAAAGAATTTGGAGCATATATCCATTAATTTGCATCAACGTTTATAATACTTTCTTTCTCAAATTTAATTTATAGGTACAAATAACAAATACTCTTAGAATATTTGTTAATGAAAAATGTTAGGAAAATTTTAATACCACTTTTATAGAAAATATAAAAAATTTATAAAAAAAAATCAATTAATTTTTTTCCATAAAAAGTTATTAAAAGTATTTTCTTTTTTGACTTTAAAAGTATTTCTAACCTAATGCCCTTACGGTATCCATTATTTTTCCCTTAATTTATTTAAAAGTACAAGCACAACATTCTCCTTTAAGATGGTGTGTATTCACTTAACCTTCTCGTGATGCAATTGCATCTTCTTCTTTTTCTTTTCTTTTCTAACTTTTTTCCCTTTTTTTAGTGATTAAAGGAATGAGAAAAAATGAGAGTGCGAGGATCTCATATTTCACTTCTCTTTGTTCTCCACACCGTTAAAAAAAAAAAAAAAATTAAATCATTTTTATATCAAAATCATTAAATTTTATTTTAATCAATAAATAATTACTAAAAAACCAAAAATATAAACAAACATAATCACCAGATTTCCCCAAAGAACCCAAAACAATTATATTTAATACAAAACCAACTAGTTCTTTCCAACTAGATTAGCTCGAAGCATTGGTATATTTGAGGCCCATCAAGTTTCATTGCTAAAAAATTACAAATTCATGAGACCAACTTTAACATCACATTTTTACTTTCCAATAACCACCCATCACATTAGCAGTTTATAAAGAAAATTCATGAGACCAACTTTAACATCACATTTTTACTTTCCAATAACCACCCATCACATTAGCAGTTTATATAAAAAAAAAAAATTTGTAAAATAGTTTGTAACTTTAGTATTTTACTTTATTTTTATATTCTTACTTGACAATAAACCCTACCTTCCATTTTTGACTTTACCTATCATCCATTAAAATAATATTAAACCCATACAGCACCAATAGTTAATACCACAAGTGGCCAAACGACCCAAACCCAGCCAACAATACACCCAGTGACAACCACCATCGACTATGGTCAAACCCAGCCACGAAAACCCAAAGCCAAACCTACCAATAGCAGCAGCAACCACCCTGTACAGCCACAATGGCCACCATAACCAAATCCAAAACTCTCAAATCAACTACCATGCATCCCACAGATGATCGCCTAGCTTTGCCGCCGTCTCATTTCTAGAGACAACCCAATGAGTTGGTGATTGGAGAGAGAGTGTGAAGGAAGTTTGAGTTTTTCAAAGGAGAGAGAGAGAGAGAGAGAGAGAGAGAGGTGAAGAAAATAACTAAATGCCACTACAGTGGGAATTTTTTTTTAGATCTTAGAGCATCTCCAGTAGACTCTCTAAAGCTATCTTTGAAAAGCAAACACACACACACACACACAAAAACCTCCAATAACTTCTCTAAACTCCAAATTTTTTTTTGGGTTGCTATAGTAACTCTCTTGAAGAAGAAATCACTGTAGCAATTACTATAGTAACTCCAAAAAATTTTCTTCCTTAAAATAATCCCCTGGTCGAATGAAAAATTGTTTTTTTTTCCTTTTTCCTCCCTCTTCTTCTTCTTCTTCTTCTTCTTCTTCTTCTCTCTCTCTCTCTCTCTCTCTCTCTTCATCAGAATACAAAGGGGAATAAGCTCTTTGTTAGAAGATTGGCGTAGCTCTCTCTCATAATGTGGGGTTGTGTTTTATTGTTTAACTGAACAGTAGGAGCCAATATAGATAAAAATGAAGACAAAAATACTATTTTGGTTCCTACATTTTTGGGTCATCATCAATTTGGTCCTCACATTTTTGTAGCAGTCAATTCGATCCCTGCTATTTGCAAGCTACAGGCAATTTAGTCCTTACCATTAACTCATTAAAGAAAAATACTTACGTGGCAAACGAATGACAAGCTGGCACACTTGAAGCTTACATGGTGAGTAAAATAATAATAAATTTTTTTAATTAATATTAAAAAAATTGCCACAAATTATCAGTAAGAGCAAAGAAAATTTCACCCGTAACACCCAATCTCCACTGGAGCAAGATAACATGCAAACCAGAAAATTTCACCCACTCTTCAAATTATTAGTAAGACCTAGAGAAAATTAAAACCCAAACTCATTTACCCACATATTTTGACCAACAAAGAGATAAAAAGGCCAAATGAAATTCAAAATCCTATTAGCAAATTTCGACTTGGACAAGTAGAGAAAGCGAAAACCACCCCTTTGTTCTAGTTTTAGTTAACCCAAGGACAAGAACAAAGAAAAAGGTTTCAAAACTCAAGTTTCATGTAGTGATTCATGGCTAAGAGAAGAAAGATAAAATTTTGAGTATTTAGAGTTCGTTTGGTTGGAAGGGTGAAAAAGTGGAAGGATAGAAAATGAAGAAGCGATAGAAATGTGGAAAACTCATTTGTTTGGTTGAGAAGAAAAATGAGAAGATTAAAAATGAAGTAGGTATAAATTGAATGATATGTCCTTATTAAAAGAAAATTGTGCTCAATTAAAAAAAAATCAACCAAAAAAATAATTCCACCAAGTTTATTAAAACAAAAATAATGCCCAATTAAAAAAAAAAAATACTGTAAAAACCAAAGAACAAAAAAAAAAAAAAAAAAAAAAAAAAAGCATGAATGAAAATAGCATACACATGCCATTGATAAGTAAAGCTTGCACATGACCATTTAGCAAAAGTAAAATGAGAGGCAGCTAAAGATAAACAAATGAAGAAAACCACAAAAATGGATGAAAGTAAGAGAAAGCTTGAAACGTTGTAAAGTGTTTTTTTTTTTTTTTTTTTTTTTTTTTTGGAGAAGAGGTAGTAGCAGAGTTAATTTTGTAAAAGCAACTGTCTGAACCCAAAGTCAAGTTTTTCGTTATGTTTTCTTTCCATTTTGGGGAAACTCGTTTTTCGTGGGATTCGGGAGAAAATGTTTGGATCCTACTAAAATGCTACCTCCCCAATTTGGGGAGAAAATAGAGAGGAGAATAGTAGTTGTAGTCAAATAACTAAACTACCCTTCATCTCACATTTTGTTTATTTCTTTTTTTCTTTTTATGGACATGATACGCTACTTCACTTCTTGTTTTTTTTTTTTTTTTTTTTTGGGGGAGGGGGGGGGGGGTCTTTTTTGTTTTGGTGTTTGGTTCCTTTTAAGGCGTTTTGCTCTTCTTCAACTATAACATTTTTTTTTTTAATTTCTTTTTTATTGGACATTATTTTTCTTTTTTAATAAACTTGGGTATTTATATTTTTCTTTTAATTGGGCATCATTTTTTTAATAAGAGCATATGAATAAATTTATACAATTTCTATTTTCTATCTTCTCATTTTTCTTATCAAGCAAACAAAAAAAAAATTTATGTCCCTCCACATTTCCCCCCGCCAACCAAACACAAATAAGAGAAATTAAGGTTATGTTTGGTAATAGTTTTTGTTTTTCTTTTAAAAAAAAAAAAAAAAAAACTTGTTTTGGTAATATAAAGAAAAAATAATTTTATTGTATTTTTGAAATAAAAAACATGTTTGGTTGGTTGAAATTAAAAAAAAAAAAAAATTAAGAAAACAATAAAAAATACTAAAATATGTTGTTATTAGGATTTGAACTCTAATGCTAACTCATTAAATGAGATAAATTCATTAAATCAAATACGTGTTTTCTTTAACTTTTGAAAACTAGAAACTGAAAACAGTCTTTTGCATGTTTTCAGTTTTCTTCACAAATTGAGTTTTGAAAACAATTTTTGTTTTCTGTCCATTTTGAGTTGCCAAACAAGTTTTTTAGTTTCAAAAATAGAAACTTGTTTTTGAAAATAGAAAATAAGAGGAAAAAGCAGTTACCAAACATACCCTAAAATTTCTTCTATCATTCTACTTTTCCATCATCTCCCCATTTTCTATCCTCTCATTTTTTCACACCCCAACCAATTTTTTAGTTTTTATTTTTGGTTAAAATCAGTTTGGTCCCCTCCCATTTTTTCATCTCCCAACAGAATGGACCAAGCGTTTGTTTAGAAAGAAATTGATTTTTGTGTTTTTGATATATATTTTTTTTTTTTCACTCATACGCCGTGGCAGTTTTTTTTAATCGCCATGTAAGTTTTAGGTGTGCCAACTTGTCATTTGTTTGCCACGTCAACATTTTTCATTAATGAGTTTCTAGTAGGGACTAAATTCACTGCAAATTGAAAATAACAAGGACTATATTGATTGTTACTAAAATGAAGAGACCAAACTAACTATAACCCCAAAATGCATGAACCAAAATGGTAATTTCACCAAAAAAAGAAAAAAAAAGAAAAAAAAAGAAATATGGAACGCAGGATAGAAATGGTCTGATTTGTACAAGCAACACTTGAAAAGTCATTTCTTTACTGCACTCTCCTTATCGATCAAGAAAGTAGGGAGATGGTTACATATTAAAGAAATCAAACTCATAATTTACAGTTATATAGAATTTAGACATACATAGACCTTCCTTATCATCCATATCTCATAGGTACAGGGCCAACTGAAAAATAGATGCAATTGATACAATTGCCTAAGGCTCTCAAATAAAAAAAGGCCCCACTTGTATAATATATATATATATATATATAATATTTATCTATATATTTTAATTACAAAAAAAAAATTTAAGTACTTTTATTGGTCAATAAAATGTATTAAAAAGCCACATTGTATCCCAAAATGCAGAATATTGCACAATAACAATGCACACATCTTGATAGGACAAGACTGCATAGTGCTACAAGCCCCAACACATCACAAGGCCTAAACTAAGCTGGCCCCCACACGGCCCCACACTAATCAATTATTATAAATTATCACACCAATTAATAATTTGATGTATATTATATCAACTCATTTGTATTATAGTGATACTAATTTATTGAACCACTTAATAAATTAATTTTTATTTGTACAAATATAGACTATAAAGTTTAAAAAAGAATTCACTTAAAATTATCACCTAAGGCTCTCAAAATTGTTGAACCGGCCCTACACAAGTATCTCATTCATCCATCCTCACCCCATCCAGCACCTCCTAAATTCTTAATAACCCAATAATCAGAACCGTCATCACTGCTTGTACCATACCTTTCTCTCTCTCTCTCTCTCCCCGCACAAATTGACCCTTGTTAAAGTTGAAAAGAGAAAACAAGAAAAGAAGCTAAAGAAAACGGCAGCGTTTTGGAAAGAAATAATAGAAGAAGCCAAAGATGGAAACGGTGTCATTAGGATTTAAGAAAGAAACAAGAGAAAAAGAAACAATGCCGTATCATTAAACAAGAACAAATGAAAATTAACAAAACAATGTCGTATAGATAACACACGTGTCATAATCGTATTGGTTTCTTTTGTAACCGTTGCTGTAAGGTTGAATTTATTCTATCATTTTGTTGGCTTTATTCCATGCTAAATTTGCTTGTAATTCAGCATTTAAAACCCTGTATTTAGGTGAGAATCATGTAAGGGTAGTGTGTGAGAGAGTGTGAAGAAAATCTCAAAAGTGTGCAATTAAGAAGAGCCTCGCGACTGGATCTCGCGACTGGCGAGTCACCAAAGGTGACACACGTGTAACGCATGCAGAGGGAGCTGAAGGGTCACGCCAGCTGTTCCACTACAGGACAAAACCTCCAGCTGGCCAGGCAATTAGCTGACAACTCAAACTCGCGACTTGTTCCAGTCGCAAGCTCAAGTCGCCAGATCACCCTGTTTGGTTATAATTGACTCTTCGCATTGCATACACACCCTACTATAAATACCCTTATACCCACAAAATGTAGAGAGTTTCCAGGGAGAATTTTGAGAGAGAAACCCTAGAGAAAAACAAGATTGAATCATCCACAATCTTCATCCTTTAATTCTCCAAATTCCTCTACTCTCACCCTCTCCATTGATATATCCTTGAGATGTACATTAGTCAAATTCTTATCTCACCATACCCATATCTATAAGAAGGCTTTTTGCTGCTTAGGAAGCAGTTAGGAATGGACCAATTCATTTTGGTTGATGCAATGGGCTATTGCGGGATCCGGTAAGCTAGAGAAGACAAGGTTCGACATAACCCTGTTGGAGCAAGAAGTTTGGAGGGTTTAGATGCACTTGGTAGACAAGGTTCTGCTATTCATGTATCCCAACTTTATTCTCTAGTGGATTATTGACCGCTTGGAGGGCGGCGGAGAGGTTTTTCGCCGAGGACTTCGGTTTCCTCTTTAATAACACATTGCTGTGTTGTCTTTGTGTTTGCATCTCTCTTCCTTTAATCTTTGCATTTTAATTACTGCTGTGATTGGGATTAATTTCGGTTTAGATTGTTTTACCAACTCTATTCTAGCTTATTTTCATATTCCGCACATATATTGTTTAATTATAAGTTTATGTTGGTAATTTGTAAATTAGGGACCTAAACGTTCATAGGTGTTTTACACACTATTTGAACTTTCAGTTGTATTAGTTAGATTTGTTATTTCAGTTTTCTTTTCCGGCTCTTTTTCAATGCTCGTGTACATGCTATGTTATGTAGTATAAATAGCAGAGGAGTTTTGTATTTTATTTTTATGCTCTCCATTTCTTTTCTTCAATAATAAGAATCTTATTAAGAGAGAGTTTCTTTCTTAGTTTCATTCAGAAAGTTTATTTCTTTACAACCCTGTCAGTGACCAAATGGGCAAAGACTCACCAAAACCACACCAAATACAGCGAAGAAACAACGGCAACCACTCCAGTGTTATTATTTTAGCTATTATTTTATCATCGATTTGCAAACTTTAAGCTATTATTTAAGAATGTTAGAGCATGTGTATTTTCAGGAGAGAGATAGCTACCTGAGTCTGGGTCAGCACTAGACTGGATCATCTCTGCAATCTCTGGGTCAGTATTAGACTGGATCATCTCTGCAATCTCTGGGTCTGGGTCTGGGTCTGGGTCTGGGTCAGTATTAGATTGGATCATCTCTGCAATCTCTGGGTCAGCACTAGACTGGATCATCTCTGCAATCTCTGGGTCAGAATTAGACCGGATCATATCTACAATCTCTGGGTCAGCACTAGACTGGATCATCTCTGCAACGGTATCCCAAGCGTTTTTAGCCTTACTAATTTTCTCTATCAAAGAAAATCTGTCCGACCCACAGGATTCCCTGATCAAATATAAAGCCAAAGCATTCTTCTTGCTCCAAGGTGTAGTTGGTTCGTTGGTTGTTTCAACAACAATGTTCCAAAGATCATGTTTCCTTAAAATTTTGTTCATCCGATTGCTCCAAGCCTCATATCTTTCTTCCTCCTCCTCTGGAATTGAAACACCAGCAACAATTTAATATATCATTCTCACATATAAAATTGTGACTCAGTGAAGATTCTATTAAACTCTTTTAGATATCCAAAATACCGTAGTGGGGTATTAGGTATATTACATTTCAACCATTATTGCTTTACGTGTTTACCTGATCTTAGCTTCTCCTCATACTTCTAATGTACACACTCTGCATTCCAGACAATTGTTTACAAAGAGTGGACATCATGTATGCACATTAAAATTCTTTGGGCAATTTTTTTTTCCCAAAATTCCTATTAGAGGAGTGTGAATGGCAATTTAAGTGAAGGGTAAAATACAAAATTTAAGTTTTTTTAGAGCTTACTTTCAGTTATTTAGAAGAGGTTAGTGTAAATAGTTTGTGTGGGGGTGAAGTTCAACCTAACATATTAGGCCCAAGGCCCTATTTGAGGACTACTGTTTGTCCGAAAAGATGAAAGTACTTGGGAAGAGGCCTATGTGAAAGAAACATGTCTGGAGAGGAGCATGGGGCATAGTCCGAGGAGATATTCAATTGTCCGAGAATGCCGTTATCCTCGGATCCGAAGAATCTTGGTCAAACAGACGTCTGGGAAGTTCAAATGATCCTCCTGACAAGTGTAATGATAGAGATGAACCTCAGGCGCGCATGAGGATAGCAGGAACGGAGAAATATCTAGAAGACAGACTTCAACCACCACATTAAATGCACTGCACCTACTTTTCTGGCCGCATTAATGTGGAGAAGACCCCTGAACAGTGCACTCTCAGCTACCGCCACTCACACAAGGCTAAAGAGGATACATGATGGGACATGCACTCAAGTGGGCGTCTAGATGATGAACAAGTGGACGATGAAGATGAAGGGAGAGAGTACTATATAAGGGGGAGAGGCCTCTGATAAAAGGGGATCAAACAAAGAAAGAAAAAAAGAAGAAAACACCATTATTGTAGCTCTAAGAACTGTAACAAACGTTCATTCAATAAAATGTCTCTTCGGATTTTCACATTTGCCCTTGTCCGAGCATGATTGCATGTTAGACCGTTCGTAAATACCATAATCAGCTCTTGTTTAATTTACATCCAGCCCAGTTCTTTCACCCACGCTCTACAAATTCATTGTCTTGGGTTCATTGGGCTCACAATCCATACCTTTTGGGCTTGGGCTACAAAAATTGACCCTACAGTTTGTATTTTAATTCCAAATTGAAGGAGAAAACATTGGAATTTACTCTTTTTTAAAGTGATGTCCAGTGTGTATAGAGTGTGAATATTGTGAGTATGTGACAATAATTTTCCATTTGATAATGAAAATATATTATGATTTAATTTAATAGCAAGAGATTAAAATCCTAAGAAAAAAAAAATTGCAGCGAGCAAATTTATAGCATTTTCCTCACCTAATTATATTTAACTTGTAATTTGGAAGATCTAAATGAAATAAAAATTACAAAATGGATAGAAGGGAAGCTCACTAACAATCTACCAGTACCAGCCACCCAAACAAGAATATAACCAGTAGCAGCCATTAAAAAAAATAAAATTCCAATAATTGATAGCAGATCTAGGGATGGCAATTTTTCCTTGCCCCACTTGACCCGCCCCTCCTTGCTTCACCTCACACGGGTTTTCCACGTCCCGCGAAGGTGGTGGGGCGAAGATGGGGCGAGATTTTAGCCCCGCACCACGGGACGAGGCAATGATGGGTTTAGACTTTTTAGACCCAACCAGCCCCGCCCTGCCCCATCCTCGCTTCGCCTCATGCGGGTTTTCTTCGTTCCGCAAAGGTGATGGGGCAAGGATGGGGTGAGATTTTAGCCCCACACCGCGGGACGATGCGAGGATGGGTTTAGACTTTTTAGACCTGCCACGCCCCATCCTCGCGTCACCCCGCCCTGCCCCACATTGATAAGCGTTAAATTGTAAATTTTTCATACCCTAAAACCCTACTATTTAAACAAACATATCATTAGCTTATTTTATTCTACCCAACAAGGCTTTCTGCCTTTTTTTTTTCTCTAGCAAGGTTGGAAATAAGGTACCAATTTTAACATTTTCTTTTGTCTTTATTATAAACAAATTTATATACTATTGAATCATTGATTTTGTATTATGAGATTTTTGTTTTTGTTGTGATATTGTCTTGTTAAACACTTTAATAATATTATTCAATTTTTGCTAAAAATTAGTTTGATTTGATGGGATAAATTTATTTGTAATTTCAAGTATATTTTTATTAACAAAATAGGTTTTATTAAAAACAATTGTAATAGTTGTGGGCAAATTAACAAGAAGTAGAGTTTTACGGGGTGGGGCGGGGCTTCGCGAGGCCCCAAGGGGTGGGGATGGGGTAAGAAAATTTTCTCCATCATGCGGGGCGAGGCGGGGATTGGGTAAGACAAAACCATGCGAGGCGGGGGCGAAGACCCCATCCTTCGGACCCGCCCCACCCCACCCTTCCTATTGCCATCCCTAAGCAGATCTGGGAGAACAAAATAAAGTTGGACAGATGAGGGGAAATTTTAACTAATGGGGAAAACAGAACATAATTACAATTTTTTGGATGAAGTAAAAAAGTGAAATTGACTGAAACTTTGATAAAATATTTTTTTTTTTTTGAGGAACGAAACTTTGATAAAATATGATGAAGAAGTTCGTAGCAAATGATTCTGTTATATACGACCTGCTGCTTAGTCATCTAAATAGAGAAACCTACAGGTAGCTTAGTTATGCATTTATCCCACTAGTGACAATACA